>CM071598.1:187035147-187660147 GCA_036435485.1 Saposhnikovia divaricata | reverse complement strand
AATTTACAGTCTAAATCTAGAAGTGTTAACTGGGAAGGCTTTCCACAAACCCACACCACTCAACCGTTTGAACTCACCGCTCGTTACATCGACCCTTATTCCCTCCCTGAGTTTCGAAACATGACAGTCACAAACCCCCCTGTTCCCCCACCATTCAACCAACAAAACCCTCCAGCTTACACAAACCCTTACTCTGGCTCTTCGAACCTCAACGCTTTTGCTTTACCAATGTACCCATCCTTCTATCCCAACACTACACATCTCCCTCCCCATACCCTGTATCAAACCCCACCAGTGACTGTGCAACAAGCCCATACATCCATCCCCACTAATCCCATTACTCACACCCGAATTAGTGATGATACAGGCCAAAACAGGCCCGGAAACCAACCCATCTATAAGGTCCCCAAACTGGATTTTCCTAAGTTTGAGGGAAAAGATCCCCGAGGCTGGATAGGTAAGTGCGAAAAATTTTTTCAGTTACATCCCACTACAGATTTAAGATCAAAAGTGTTATGTGCTGCTCTCCACATGGAAGGTGAGGCTGACATATGGTATAGATGTGTAGAAAGGGAGAAACATAATCTTCTGTGGCCTGAATTTGTTACACTAGTTTGCCATAGATTTGCTAAAACAGGTCATGAGAATCTAGTGGGACAGTTCAACAAATTGACCCAACGTGGGAAAGTGGATGAGTACATTTGTCAATTCGATGAACTTCGAAACTATGTTATGATGGATGAGGGTTATCATCGTGAATCTTACTATGTAGATAACTTCATCAGTGGTCTTAAGGATGAAATAGCCCAACATCTCTATAATCTCAAACCACAAACACTCCAGGAGGCTAGAGAATTGGCAAGAGGTCAAGAGTATTACTTGAATGTCCTGGATAAGAGGTACAAGGCTGCCACAGCTGCTCCAAAGCCTGCATCCACCCTTGCCAGCTCGAACAGGTCTTTCCCTTACTCCTCAAAAAATCTCACTGATGCTGTTTCTGTTACTAATTCTACTGTCTCAGCTCCTGCCAGTTTTAAAAAGCTCACTTTAGCTGAAATTTCTGACAAGAAACAAAAAGGCTTGTGTTTCTATTGCGATCAAAAATTCGAACCAGGTCATAATTGCAGAAAAAAGCAGTTATTCCTTATCTTAAATGAAGATTGTGAGAATAACGTGCCAACTGGGGATGACTTGGCTATTGTTTGGGAAGGAGAAGATCAACTAGTTCAAGCCAAGGACGATGACACGGAGCCTAAGGTTTCTTTAAATGCTCTAAATGGTTCCATGGGTACTGGCACGCTACGAATAGAAGGGAAAATAGGTAACAAACCTATTAATATATTGTTGGACAGTGGGTCGACCAACAGTTTTATCTCTCACAGTTTGGCCAAGCATCTGCAACTCAGAATGTCTCCTTGTACTCCCTTCAACATCACAGTAGCTAATGGAGAATCCGTGCAATGTAGCAGCTCAGTAGACAATTTGACTTGGACCATGGCTGGTAGATTTTTCTCTGCTCATGTCAATGTAATTCCACTTGGTGGCTATGATCTCATTCTTGGCGTTGAATGGTTATCATCTGTAAGTCCTGTCACCTTCGATTATTCCCAGGAGAATGTCACCATTAATTGGGAAAATCAGAGGATTTCATTATCCCATTCTCTTACAGACTCGAAGGTACATCTACAGCTCAAAGCTTCCAACCCTAAGGTTCATCATGAAGAAGCTTGTTACTTAGTTCAGATCACTGTTGTTGACGAACCAGGCACTAACGGTACAACTCAAACCTTACCACATGATATTTCTGCACTTGTTTCTCAGTACCAGACTATATTTTCTACACCAACCAATTTACCCCCCACACGCAAACAAGATCATCACATCCCTTTAAAACCCAACAGCTCACCTGTGAACTCACACCCATACCGTTGCCCTATTGCTCATCGTGCTGAAATAGAAAAAATCACAAAAGAGATGCTTACAGCAGGTGTGATTCGCACCAGTACCTCCCCCTTTGCCTCCCCAGTACTACTTGTAAAAAAAAAGGGACAACACCTGGCGCCTTGTTGTGGATTATAGGGCGCTAAATGAGCTGACCATAAAGAATAAATACCCTATCCCCGTTATCGAAGAACTTCTCACAGCTCTAAGAGGTAGTCAGTATAACGCCCTAGAAAATATCGTAATTATTATTATTATTATTATTTAATGATTTAATATTAAATGTGGATTATAGGTGTAATTTTTTTTATATAAAATGTATGTCACTATGTTTACATGTTTATATGGTGATGTATGTGTGACGTGCTAGTCCGTGATATTTTTATTTGAATTTTTATGATTAAAATTTATTTAAAATATGCATTATCAACCTTCTGAAAATTTTATAAAATCAACGAAGTCATTAAAAATCATGAAATCTTTTGTAATATCATCTTTGTATATTTAATTAGTTTTTAAAATTATTGGGTGAATTAATTTGGATGGTTTAGTATTTTAAAATGATTTCAAGAATTTATTGCATTTAGAGGATCAAAATTTGTAAAATTCATATTTGATTCGTTTTTTTATCCAAAAATTATTCTAAAAATTTGTGGGTGTTCATAATTTTATATTCTTTCTTTCAAAAATGAGAAAGTTTCATTTTTAGTATCTTTTGACTTTGCTTTGATTTTAAAAGGGTATTTAAATTGTTTTTAAAAATTTGTTTTTAGCATTTTAAAATGACACCCATGTTTTATCCCCAATTTCCTTAAATCCCTAAATTGGGTTCTTCATTTCTGTTTGATAGCAAAATCTCTCGAGCTCTCTAGACACTTCTCTTTTTATCTCATTTTTTTCCTTTCTTCCGTTTAATTCTTTCGGGTACTGTGTCTATTCGGTGGTTGCGGTAAAGCCCACTTGTTTTTCCCCTTCTTCGTCTCTTTGTTCTGATTATATGTGTATGTACCTGCGTGTTTATGTTCGAGTTACCTCTGTTTTCCCTGATCTACGATCGTGAGTGTGTGCGATTCCTTGTACGAGTTTGTTTCGAACTTGTTAACACAGCTGTAGTGATGTTGAGCCTGAGATGTTGCTGGTGTGCGTATGTATAGTTCATGGCTCTGTAAGTGCTAAGTACTGGAGAGCGTGGGTGTGTTCTATAGCATGGTGGATGTGTGTTGTGTGCATAATACAGTGAGTGTGTGCGTAATACAGGTGCGTGTATGTGTGTGTGTTTATACAACGATGATGGTGTTAGTGTAGCGTCCATGGCTGTGTGTTCTTGGCGTTGTAGTTGTTCGGCGGAGGCAGGAGGTAGAAGAGGAAGAGGCTGTTAAGGTGTAGGTGTGGGTATGCTTGAAGTGTGCGTGTGTATGGTTACCACTGTATGTGTATTTGAAACTGGGTATGGGAATTATGGGTGTATTACAACCTGCAGGCTGTCATTTTAGTGTAAAACTCAGTTCTTACTTATAAAATTTTGTTTAGCCGAATTGTTAAGATGCTTGATATGCTCGTATCACGGTTTCTATTGTAAAGTCTGGTGTTGATTGAAGTCCGGCTAAAACTTTGTCGGATTTTGTTGTGGATTTGTTCTGAATATTGGTGGAGTTGTATAGCTAAGAATTTTATCAGTATGTATGTGTTATATACGACTTTGAGATATATTCTAACTGTGTAGAAATTAAATTATAATTTGGAATTAATTGCTGGAAGTTGCGGTTATCGCCTGTTTAGAAATAATTTTTGTAAAATTTTGTTTTGGCCTGAGTTTAAATGAATGCCGGATATTTTGTAGTTCTGGTTTGGACTTGTTTCCATGTTGCGTGATAAGGGGGTACTAAAGTGTAATAGTAGTGTTAAAAGATTTACTATTATGTTGGTCTGTTGAGTAATGGTAGAGCAAAGGGTATTTGGTTTCTGGCTTAGTAAGTTGTAATCAGACAGGATAGGATATTTTAAGGGAGGTACTGTCCGAATTTTCTTAGAATTATTTGGAGATTTGTATAGCAAATTGATAACAAGTATTTATAAATAAATATGATGTACATGTTAAAGAGATATAAGTGTAAATTGATATTACATGCTATGTGCTTACATGATTTTGTGATTATACGTATTATTTTGAGCTATATGTGATAAATTGTAAAGCGTATAGGACGCGTTTGGGTAAGATAGATTTGGACGATTAAGGTTATAAGCGTACTAAAGTATTACTTTACCTTTATATAGGTACCCGTACGAGGTCGGTAAGAGCTAGCGCTCATGTAGATGGAATACTGAGGAATGGAAAGATTATCAGAGTTGACGAGTGTGTCATGTAGAGGATGACAAATTACAGAAGAAAGACAGATGTATGATCCAGTAGGGGCCAATGTATAAGGAAAGGGAGATGGATGTAAGAGAGTAAAGAGTCGAGATATTGGAATTAGAAACTTCGTGTATTGAGGCAAGTTTACTATCCCTCACTTATTGTTCAAGTGATGTGAAACTTTTTGTATTATTTATTATTCTTTCGAAATTCCTTCTTGCAAGCAACTGTATTCTTCATATTTATTCTGAAGTATTACGAACCTGTGCTGTTAAATATACAATGTTCCTTGCAGATCTTTTTGCTAGTGCCTATACCTTTCATTTTATTTCCAGCGACATTTTTCTTCTATTAATTTACAAATACTCATTCTCAAATTATTATGTCACTATTTGTTTTCCTCACCTATTGTTCAGGTGTTGAATTCTCTTAAAATTTATTTATTTCAATATTCCTCGTCTTTATTAATATTTTTCAAAGAGCATTTTTCTTTAAATTATTGTAAACTAATTCGAGGTTTATACTGTTGTTGAGGCATGTGTTGCTCAGTGACGGTTAAAACCGAGAATGAATTGAGATCTTCTTAATTATTCAAACTCATTATTGTCATGCCGGTTCTGGCAGCTAAAGCCTATGAGTGCTTAGCCGACAGGAGTGAGACCTTGGATAATTGAGAATTTCTTAAATCTTCATTTTAATCTATTCAAACCTATTCTGTCTGTTCAAACTTTACAGCGTAATTTCATAAATTGATAATCCTTGAAATAAGTGGTTATAGCTTGTACTGTACTCAAAAACTATTGTTGAACTTCAGATCACTTCATTCCTTAATTTCCTTATAATTGCTGTCAAATTTCTAGAATCCTAATAATTGCTCAGTTATTTAATTTATCATGTTCCTTGTTGATATATGTGATTCTGTTTTGCTGAACTATACCCTGCTTAGTTTAATCTTACTGCTTTGTTGTTTATTATTACTTATACCAACTGCTTCACTGTCCCTAAACCTTTTGTTGTTACTCATTAAAATGGACTATTAATTAAAGATGTTTTTAAAATTCCTTATACTAGGCTGATCTGTTATCAGTGAGTTTAAGGACTGAAAAGTGAAATGTTTTAAATTATTAATAATAAAGTTTTGTATGAATTGGAAAAGCGTAAGAGGCTAGGGTGGTCCTAGTCCAGCATTTTTATTTAGCGTAAGAGGCTAGGGTGGTCCTAGTCCAGCATTTTTATTTAGCGTAAGAGGCTAGGGTGGTCCTAGTCCAGCATTAAAGGCCAATGTGTTGCCTAATTGGGAACCCAATTTCAAAGGAAGGGGGACTTTACGTGGCTGATCACCCGTATTGTCCGTAATCTGGATACTAATAAAATCAACTTAAATGATTTTAAAAAGATTTTATGGAAGGTATGTTTTAATGATGAAATGGTCTTAAGAAAAGAAATGTTTTCATGAAAGATGATTTGAAGAAAATGGAAAGTTTAATCCTATGATGGATATTGAATTACTCCTTTGAGAAATATTGTTCATCAATGAATTATTGAGGTATTATTGTTTCACTATATTATTAACTTGCTGAGCATTGTTGGCTCACTCTTGCTTTATTTTCCCTGACCTTTCAGTTAGGATTAAGGGTGGATGTCTACATCTTACAAATCATATGAGAGCAATGAGGCAGCCTATACAAGATAGATCTCGAAGTCAGAGCGGGTAAGCACGGATTGGAACTAAGCTTTAGATTAGACGGTATATTGATTGTATTCAGGGTAGTGAAAGAAATTGTAATAATTTGTATAGTTTAGTTTCTTGTTTCATACCGTAACCTGGAATCGATCCTCGGTGAGGAGTCGTTGGTGTATTAAGTTTTAATTGTATTTGTTAAATTGGAATTTGGTTGGGTTGATATACAGGTGGATAGTCCGATTTACGAATACTTCATGCCGAAATTTTCTAAAATTCCCCTTTATCAAAGTCTATTTTATTATAAAAAGTACATTTACATTAGTGGGAAGTCGGGGCGTTACAGGTTGGTATCAGAGCGCCAGGTTATGGTCACTGAAACAAGTTAGGATGATTAGGTATAAGTATTTAAGTGGGACGTTAGATAGGACGATTTAAGATAAGATTTGTCTTAGGATATTAGGACGACTGTTGCGACGTTATTTGGTATTTCGACATATCGCGTGAGCGGAAATTCGATTCATCCGGAGACTCAATTTAGGACGAGGCAGATAATTCGGAACATCATACGCTAAATAGACAACCAGAGCTATCAGCTTGGAAGACCATACGTGCTGACCTTTGAGGACCTTCTAGAGTTTCTTTTGCGACTTTAGTTACCTCGCGAGCGATATAGAAAGTGCGAAAGGATTGTGAACAAGATGCGAAATGCAATTATTGGCATGGGTTGGAGGAATGGCGTGGTTATTAATCACTAGCTGTTGATTTCATTTAATTTATTGATTTAGGAGATTTAACCTTTCTTTCGATTTCTTCTTCTTTTGATAATACCTTATCACCTTTGATAATCATTTATACTTCAATTGA
This sequence comes from Saposhnikovia divaricata, assembly GCA_036435485.1. NCBI lineage: Eukaryota > Viridiplantae > Streptophyta > Magnoliopsida > Apiales > Apiaceae > Saposhnikovia > Saposhnikovia divaricata. Next base: position 187,653,305 of record CM071598.1, on the reverse strand, counting down.
TGATGAACTTCGTATGTCAGATTCGATTACACACATTTATATTCTTTCAGAGATACCTATATTTTCCAGGGGATCACTTGAGCCAACATGATGCATATAAATTATTGAGATCCTTGAATTCTTTCTATTTTCCCCAAATATTTGCTATTCCTTATTTGACATTGTATATATATAAACTTTTGAATTCTTTTTGTTTTTCACTGAATACTTAACCTTATTTATTCTGACTGGGATGAACAACCCTATGTATATAGCGGATTCAGGGACATCTTATCTATGTGATAGAGGTCTGGTGGGACGCCACTGAGTGTGTTTGTCATGAAAGTACAGAAGGCTGGCCCCCTTCTGGTGTTATGGCGGTTGACCTAATTGACAAATGCAACCTGAAATTTAGTTCAATGATCATTCTGATCTCTCGGTTAAATTCTTTTACAAATTTCTATCAAACAAAATTCAGCATACATTCATACAAGCTAACACCTATCTATTTCAATAATTCCTTTTGTTGTAAACCCTTATGATTTCTAAAGTTATCAGTGATTGAAAGCACTAAAGATGGAGATGATGACATTCTAAGTGGTCTGAGATACAATTACGTCGAATAAGAATTGATTAATCAAGTTTGAGGAACTAATGTCGTTGAAGCAGGAATTGAGTATCAAGGTAGATTGCTTATTAGATTGATTACTACTAGAATAGGTGATCAGTTTTAAGGAGTCAAGATCGGATGACATCTCAAGAAATTCAAGGACATGAGAAGAGCATATATACGATTTTTAAATACGAGCTTTGCAATTGGAAGAACTAAAATTTTCAGGATGTGACGAAAGGATCCAAGTGAAGGCCGTGACGACGAAGCAGTAATGAATCGGGAAATGCCTAAGACGCTGGCAGAGATCGAAAACTTTGAAGGACCAGCTAAGAATTATCGAAGGTTGTCAAATATCTCTCCAAGATAGCTACAGCAGTGGACAAGCCTACAAACCAGGAAACGGCGGGATAAAGGTGGAGAAAGCTTTCAGGAGTCAAGGAAGAGATTGAAAACCGCTTAAGTGTCAATGCAATCGGATGAACCAGGAAAGATTAAATAGGCATACAATGCTCAAGGAAATGTTCAAAGAATTTGGGAAGTGAACGTGAAGTGAATGAATGTAGAAGATGAGATAGTTCAAGGAAATGAGTTATTGATAAATATGGAAGTTATAATGTGTAGAGTGTAAATTTTGACGATTTGTAAGATATGTAGAGTAATGGTTCGGAAGTTGAGTTTTGATATTAGAGTTGGAGTTTAATTGCGTTGAAAGTTTGATTTTGAATGGTATTGCGAATAAGATATATATGTGTCAAGGTAAATGGTTATTAGTTTCGAAAAGGTTACTCAGTAAAACATTGGGATTGAGGATGGATAGAAGTTTCCCAGTTATTCCCTCCTCGAGTAACATTGTATGTTGAAAGGGGAACAAGAATGATTGGGAGATTTCTTGATATTCTTTTTCTCAAAGTCTTATCTGGGGCAACCTGAATTATGAGTAGGAGCGTGAAAGAGGTATCAATTGTTTTTAGTCGCGTGGAATTCGTTTTAAAGATTTAATTATTTACCCGTTAACTTCAAGTCAAGGCAGATTTCTGTGCTTATATGTTTGCTGCAGGTTAAGGCAGGCTCTGTTTTATTATTGTATATGAATGAATCGTTTCTGGATGAATGAATTAGTAATTAAAGTACTTTCATACAGGACATAGTCTATTATACGAATAGGTCATTTCCGATTTTCGGTAGAAAGGATCGTCACATACGAGTGATAAGTATCTAGAAATAACGAGACAGGCAAACCAAAGGATTAAGTTATGTTAGAAATTCGAAGGCCTACAGGATGAGTCTATCGATATGCGAATTGATATAAAGGAATTGCTAGTGTGGAAGAAATGACTGGAAATTGAAAGAGGAATGATTGAGTAATACTGTCATTTCGTATTCTTAAGATTGATTCTGAGGACAGAATCCTATTAAGGGGGGAAGGATATAACGCCCTAGAAAATATCGTAATTATTATTATTATTATTATTTAATGATTTAATATTAAATGTGGATTATAGGTGTAATTTTTTTTTATATAAAATGTATGTCACTATGTTTACATGTTTATATGGTGATGTATGTGTGACGTGCTAGTCCGTGATATTTTTATTTGAATTTTTATGATTAAAATTTATTTAAAATATGCATTATCAACCTTCTGAAAATTTTATAAAATCAACGAAGTCATTAAAAATCATGAAATCTTTTGTAATATCATCTTTGTATATTTAATTAGTTTTTAAAATTATTGGGTGAATTAATTTGGATGGTTTAGTATTTTAAAATGATTTCAAGAATTTATTGCATTTAGAGGATCAAAATTTGTAAAATTCATATTTGATTCGTTTTTTTATCCAAAAATTATTCTAAAAATTTGTGGGTGTTCATAATTTTATATTCTTTCTTTCAAAAATGAGAAAGTTTCATTTTTAGTATCTTTTGACTTTGCTTTGATTTTAAAAGGGTATTTAAATTGTTTTTAAAAATTTGTTTTTAGCATTTTAAAATGACACCCATGTTTTATCCCCAATTTCCTTAAATCCCTAAATTGGGTTCTTCATTTCTGTTTGATAGCAAAATCTCTCGAGCTCTCTAGACACTTCTCTTTTTATCTCATTTTTTTCCTTTCTTCCGTTTAATTCTTTCGGGTACTGTGTCTATTCGGTGGTTGCGGTAAAGCCCACTTGTTTTTCCCCTTCTTCGTCTCTTTGTTCTGATTATATGTGTATGTACCTGCGTGTTTATGTTCGAGTTACCTCTGTTTTCCCTGATCTACGATCGTGAGTGTGTGCGATTCCTTGTACGAGTTTGTTTCGAACTTGTTAACACAGCTGTAGTGATGTTGAGCCTGAGATGTTGCTGGTGTGCGTATGTATAGTTCATGGCTCTGTAAGTGCTAAGTACTGGAGAGCGTGGGTGTGTTCTATAGCATGGTGGATGTGTGTTGTGTGCATAATACAGTGAGTGTGTGCGTAATACAGGTGCGTGTATGTGTGTGTGTTTATACAACGATGATGGTGTTAGTGTAGCGTCCATGGCTGTGTGTTCTTGGCGTTGTAGTTGTTCGGCGGAGGCAGGAGGTAGAAGAGGAAGAGGCTGTTAAGGTGTAGGTGTGGGTATGCTTGAAGTGTGCGTGTGTATGGTTACCACTGTATGTGTATTTGAAACTGGGTATGGGAATTATGGGTGTATTACAACCTGCAGGCTGTCATTTTAGTGTAAAACTCAGTTCTTACTTATAAAATTTTGTTTAGCCGAATTGTTAAGATGCTTGATATGCTCGTATCACGGTTTCTATTGTAAAGTCTGGTGTTGATTGAAGTCCGGCTAAAACTTTGTCGGATTTTGTTGTGGATTTGTTCTGAATATTGGTGGAGTTGTATAGCTAAGAATTTTATCAGTATGTATGTGTTATATACGACTTTGAGATATATTCTAACTGTGTAGAAATTAAATTATAATTTGGAATTAATTGCTGGAAGTTGCGGTTATCGCCTGTTTAGAAATAATTTTTGTAAAATTTTGTTTTGGCCTGAGTTTAAATGAATGCCGGATATTTTGTAGTTCTGGTTTGGACTTGTTTCCATGTTGCGTGATAAGGGGGTACTAAAGTGTAATAGTAGTGTTAAAAGATTTACTATTATGTTGGTCTGTTGAGTAATGGTAGAGCAAAGGGTATTTGGTTTCTGGCTTAGTAAGTTGTAATCAGACAGGATAGGATATTTTAAGGGAGGTACTGTCCGAATTTTCTTAGAATTATTTGGAGATTTGTATAGCAAATTGATAACAAGTATTTATAAATAAATATGATGTACATGTTAAAGAGATATAAGTGTAAATTGATATTACATGCTATGTGCTTACATGATTTTGTGATTATACGTATTATTTTGAGCTATATGTGATAAATTGTAAAGCGTATAGGACGCGTTTGGGTAAGATAGATTTGGACGATTAAGGTTATAAGCGTACTAAAGTATTACTTTACCTTTATATAGGTACCCGTACGAGGTCGGTAAGAGCTAGCGCTCATGTAGATGGAATACTGAGGAATGGAAAGATTATCAGAGTTGACGAGTGTGTCATGTAGAGGATGACAAATTACAGAAGAAAGACAGATGTATGATCCAGTAGGGGCCAATGTATAAGGAAAGGGAGATGGATGTAAGAGAGTAAAGAGTCGAGATATTGGAATTAGAAACTTCGTGTATTGAGGCAAGTTTACTATCCCTCACTTATTGTTCAAGTGATGTGAAACTTTTTGTATTATTTATTATTCTTTCGAAATTCCTTCTTGCAAGCAACTGTATTCTTCATATTTATTCTGAAGTATTACGAACCTGTGCTGTTAAATATACAATGTTCCTTGCAGATCTTTTTGCTAGTGCCTATACCTTTCATTTTATTTCCAGCGACATTTTTCTTCTATTAATTTACAAATACTCATTCTCAAATTATTATGTCACTATTTGTTTTCCTCACCTATTGTTCAGGTGTTGAATTCTCTTAAAATTTATTTATTTCAATATTCCTCGTCTTTATTAATATTTTTCAAAGAGCATTTTTCTTTAAATTATTGTAAACTAATTCGAGGTTTATACTGTTGTTGAGGCATGTGTTGCTCAGTGACGGTTAAAACCGAGAATGAATTGAGATCTTCTTAATTATTCAAACTCATTATTGTCATGCCGGTTCTGGCAGCTAAAGCCTATGAGTGCTTAGCCGACAGGAGTGAGACCTTGGATAATTGAGAATTTCTTAAATCTTCATTTTTATCTATTCAAACCTATTCTGTCTGTTCAAACTTTACAGCGTAATTTCATAAATTGATAATCCTTGAAATAAGTGGTTATAGCTTGTACTGTACTCAAAAACTATTGTTGAACTTCAGATCACTTCATTCCTTAATTTCCTTATAATTGCTGTCAAATTTCTAGAATCCTAATAATTGCTCAGTTATTTAATTTATCATGTTCCTTGTTGATATATGTGATTCTGTTTTGCTGAACTATACCCTGCTTAGTTTAATCTTACTGCTTTGTTGTTTATTATTACTTATACCAACTGCTTCACTGTCCCTAAACCTTTTGTTGTTACTCATTAAAATGGACTATTAATTAAAGATGTTTTTAAAATTCCTTATACTAGGCTGATCTGTTATCAGTGAGTTTAAGGACTGAAAAGTGAAATGTTTTAAATTAATAATAATAAAGTTTTGTATGAATTGGAAAAGCGTAAGAGGCTAGGGTGGTCCTAGTCCAGCATTTTTATTTAGCGTAAGAGGCTAGGGTGGTCCTAGTCCAGCATTTTTATTTAGCGTAAGAGGCTAGGGTGGTCCTAGTCCAGCATTAAAGGCCAATGTGTTGCCTAATTGGGAACCCAATTTCAAAGGAAGGGGGACTTTACGTGGCTGATCACCCGTATTGTCCGTAATCTGGATACTAATAAAATCAACTTAAATGATTTTAAAAAGATTTTATGGAAGGTATGTTTTAATGATGAAATGGTCTTAAGAAAAGAAATGTTTTCATGAAAGATGATTTGAAGAAAATGGAAAGTTTAATCCTATGATGGATATTGAATTACTCCTTTGAGAAATATTGTTCATCAATGAATTATTGAGGTATTATTGTTTCACTATATTATTAACTTGCTGAGCATTGTTGGCTCACTCTTGCTTTATTTTCCCTGACCTTTCAGTTAGGATTAAGGGTGGATGTCTACATCTTACAAATCATATGAGAGCAATGAGGCAGCCTATACAAGATAGATCTCGAAGTCAGAGCGGGTAAGCACGGATTGGAACTAAGCTTTAGATTAGACGGTATATTGATTGTATTCAGGGTAGTGAAAGAAATTGTAATAATTTGTATAGTTTAGTTTCTTGTTTCATACCGTAACCTGGAATCGATCCTCGGTGAGGAGTCGTTGGTGTATTAAGTTTTAATTGTATTTGTTAAATTGGAATTTGGTTGGGTTGATATACAGGTGGATAGTCCGATTTACGAATACTTCATGCCGAAATTTTCTAAAATTCCCCTTTATCAAAGTCTATTTTATTATAAAAAGTACATTTACATTATTGGGAAGTCGGGGCGTTACAGTCAGGTCTTTACTAAACTAGACCTTCGTAGTGGTTATCATCAAATACGTATAAGCCCTGATGATATCTTCAAGACTGCTTTTCGTACACATCAAGGCTTATTCGAGTTCGTAGTTATGCCCTTTGGCTTAACGAACGCCCCTGCCTCCTTTCAAGACCTGATGAACGATGTCTTTGCTGATTATATTGGGAGATTCGTATTGGTTTTCTTTGACGACATTTTAATCTACAGCAGAAATCATATGGAACATTTGAAGCACCTCCAATTGGTCTTTGAAAAACTCAAGGAGCATCAGCTCTTTGTCAAGCTAAGTAAGTGTGAATTTGCACAACCAAAAGTGGAATACCTTGGTCATATAATCTCTGGTCAAGGTGTCTCAGCTGATGAGAAGAAAATTGAAGCAATGAGAGACTGGCCAACTCCTAGAAACGTTAAATCCTTGAGAGGTTTCCTTGGTCTCACCGGTTATTATCGGCGTTTCATTCAGGGCTATGGTATTCTTAGTAAACCACTTACACAGCTATTAAAGAAGGGAAGGTTTACTTGGGACAAGGAAGCTGAAACAGCCTTTTCTACACTAAAGGAGGTAATGACTCGTACCCCTGTTCTTGCACTTCCTGATTTCTCAAAACCTCTGATTATCGAGACAGATGCTTGTAAGTCGGGAGTAGGGGCTGTCATGATGCAAGACGGGCAGCCTATCGCCTACATGAGCAAGGCATTAGGACCCAAACACTTGGGTTTATCGACGTATGAAAAAGAACTCCTGGCTGTCATAATTGCAACTCAGAAATGGCGTGCTTATTTGCTGGGTCATCCCTTCATTATCAAGACCGATCAAGAAGCCCTCAAGCACATAATGGAACAAAAAATAACCACGAGCTTACAACAGAAGTGGTTATCCAAATTATTGGGTTTTGACTACACAGTGTTGTACAAAAAGGGCAAAGAGAATGTGGCGGCAGACGCACTCTCACGTATACACGGTGATGCTGAACTTTGCTCTATACTCCATACTGTTAAACCTCAGTGGAAGCTCGACCTGCTTGATAGCTTGACTCAAGATGATTGTGCCCAGAAATTAATTACAGAATTATCAATATCCCCCACAAACAGTGATGGCTACACACTTACTCAAGGTGAACTGAAGCATAATGGCAAGTTCTATGTTGGGAGTGGCACTGATCTTCGAAATAAGATCATTTCTACGTTACACGACAGCCCTGAGGGGGGTCATTCAGGTGCTGCAGCTACTCTAAAGAGGGTTGAAAGATTGTTCTACTGGCCTGGCCTTCGTGCAAGCATTATTCAGTTCGTCAAAGAATGCCAGATTTGTCAGAGGAACAAGGTCGAACACATACATCCACCAGGCTTACTACAACCCATTCCACTCCCTAATTCTGCTTGGGAGGTAATTTCACTCGACTTCGTTGAGGGCTTACCTAAATCAAAGGGCAAGGATACGATACTAGTCGTGGTTGACAGATTGACTAAATATTGTCACCTCATCCCCTTGACCCACCCTTTCACAACCAGTAAAATTGCCCAAGAATTTCTCGATGGTGTAGTCAAATTACATGGCCTTCCACAAGCAATAATCTCTGATCGTGACCCTATATTCATCAGCACCTTCTGGAAAGAACTCTTCACTTCTCTTGGCACCAAGATCAAGCTCAGCACGGCTTACCATCCACAAACGGATGGTCAAACCGAGCGTGTTAACCAGTGTATTGAGATGTTCCTACGATGCATTGCTGGTCACAAGCCTTGCACTTGGTCTACTTGGTTGTCTTTAGCCGAGTGGTGGTACAATACTTCCCACCACTCTGCCCTGAATATGTCACCATTCCAGGCCCTGTATTCTGCACTACCTCCCTCCATCAATTTCTCTTATGCCCGGACTTCAGACACTGAAGTAAATGAGTACCTGAAGGACAGAAGAGCAACTCAACAATTGATAAAGGATAATCTCTTGAAGGCTCAAGAACGTATGAAATGGTACTCAGACAAAAAACGAACTGATAGATCCTTCGCAATCAATGATGAAGTCTTCTTGAAACTCCAGCCATACCGTCAACAATCAGTTAATGAGCGCAAAAATCACAAACTCTCTGCCAAGTTCTATGGTCCTTATCGAGTTTTGGAGAAAATTGGGCAGGTAGCTTACAAACTCGACCTCCCACCTGCAGCCAAAATACATAACGTCTTTCACGTCTCCCAGCTAAAGAAGGTGATTGGTTCTCGACATGCTGTCCAGGCCACGCTTCCCACTGTTGCAGAAACTGGAGTTATAGACCCTCAACCAATTGCCATTTTGGAGCGAAAACTTGTTAAACGAGGTAACAAACCAGCTGTTATGGTTCTTGTCCAGTGGGAAAATGGCACACCACAGGAGGCTACCTGGGAAAAATGGGAGAAATTTACGAAACTGTATCCAAGTTTTAATCCTTGAGGTCAAGGATTTGTTCAAGGAGAGGGGTATGTCATGATCATAGGGCTGGCGGGATATTCTCATTAGTAAACGATGTCGTATGTACTAGAATAAATAATAGTATTTGTACTAGGTGGTGTGATTGGTTGTTGTTAGTGGGAGCAATAGCAGCCTTACACGTGTCCAGTATGTAGCCTTTATATAATTGAAGAATGTATTCTGTGAGACTTTATGAAATGAAAACCATTTTCTCCTGTTTTTATCTTGTTTCTGTTTTGTCTTTTAATTGCATCTCTAACCCAAAACCCTAACTGTGACAGATACGTCTACATAGAAGTAGTATTACCTGGATACGCTTGAGGAATATCTCAAGTCTCGTTCTGTGTATGCACACACAATACATACATCTCCCAAAACTCTAAAACAAATAAGAAAAAGTGATTTCTTCAAATCTACAAATGGAGGAAGGTGGTAACAAAGGAAGACGACTCAAAAGATCAATGAAGTGGTCCAGTCATGCCAAAGGTTTAAGTTCATTAATCCTGATGACAGCTTCAACGATCTTTTTGTTTTGGGTTTAAGTCAAAGACGAGATGCACCGTAGGATGTAGCGTATTTGGTGGGTAAAAAAGTCTGTCTCCCAGAGAATCGGTATTTTGGGTAACATACTCCAATATTGTAGGTATTTTGGGCAATTTTTCTCTAAAATTTGTTAGCTAAAACAAATATGTTTATAAGATTTATTTATAAACTTAATTATGAAAAAAATATACCAAATATAATAGGGTGAAGGAGCGAAACCCCCCTGTAATATAGGTGTAGGAGCAAATAAGCTTCTAAGATTTTAAAAAGGTTCAAATAACCCCCTGTAATTTAAATTGAATGTTCGACAAGACCCGTGTGATTAATTTTCTTAACTATGGTTAGAAAATATATTTAAAATAAAAATACTTAAAACTTAATATTACATTAAATTCTAATTTATTTGGTTAAAAAAAAATAATTTATTTTAATCCAACAAAAATTTAAAGTTTACTTTTGTGAGCAACAGAACATATATTATACTCTTAATATTATTAATCTAGAAAATGATAATCACATTTCGATTTTTATAATTTAAAGTGAGAGTTCATTTTAAATTATAAAAATCGAAACTGAAATTATCATGTTCTAAGAGGTGATTGCCCTAAATAATTCTTTTTGATAAAACATTGTCCAAAATACCTTTTGTTGGTAAACACTGGCCCAAATACCCAGCACACACGTTACAGGAAAAGGCGCATTTGAAGACACGTCAGAGCAGTTGTATTGCATTGATACAGGAAAAGAACTTGGTTAAATCGTATTGCATTGATACGCCATAGGCTGGGTCAAAAGGAGCTGGATACGCCTAATAATAAGTAGTATCCGGTACGGATATACGTCGTTCAGAGAGTAGTATCAACTGCTGGTTGTTCTTCGGTATATAGTGGGTACGCCTTTGTAGGAGTAGTATTTGTTGGATGCGCCTAATGGTGATTAATATTCTATGAATACTTTATTCTGCCTTACTCATGCAACTTACGTATTAAATGGATATGCTATTGCCGTGGTACGTATTCACTTGATACCCATGCTTATGCTTATGTAGTAGTAGAGATACACACCAGCAACCAACCAGTGATTGGAATCGCAGCAACACAAGGAGTGGGGTTTTCAATTATGTTTTACTGATAGAAAGGCTGGGATGAATTCTGTTTTGCTTGTTAATGATATGCGCCTTAGAGATAGGCGTATGGAATGGGCAAAAAGGTACCCGACATTGGGTATACATATAGTAAAAAATAGTTATTTTGGGCAATTTTTCTTCTAAATTAATATTATCAAGAAAGATAATTTATGTTCCATTACAAGTTTTCTAAATTAATAAAAAAATTAATAATACGTGAAATCACAATATTTACAATATTAATTGTTTTATAAAACTTTTAATGTAATATTAAATTTTAAGTATTTTAATTTTAAATATATGTTCTAACCGTAGTTAAGAAAAATAATCAAGGATCTTGTTGAACCTTAAATTTAAATTACAGGGGGTTATTTGAATCTTTTTAAATTTTAGGGACTTATTTGCTCCTACAATTATATCACAGGGGTTTTTTCGCTCCTTAGAGCAAGTTCAACAATGCCCTAGTTGGTGTCCTATAAATATAATAAAATATGGTGTCCTAGTGATTTAAGACATTATTTTTGTGTATCAATTCCAATAATATGCCTTATACTTTTGTCTTATAATTAAAATAATAATATATTTGAATTAGAATTGGAGGGAAGGGAAAAAAGAAAGGAGAGAGAAGTGTATAAAAGGAGGGAAGTTATTTTTTTACTGTTAAAAATGATTTAGGACAAGTATAGAAGTGACTTAAAAGTAGGACATGAGATGGATGTCCTAGTATTTTAAGACAACACTAAAACATTATTGGAGTACAAAAAATGACTAAATGTCCTAAATATTAATTTAGGACAATATTTAGGACATTGTTGGATTTGCTCTTAACCCTTTTAGAGGCTGTTTGGATAGAACTCCTTAAAGGAGTTTTGAGCTTTAAGGTGGTAGGTTTTATGCTGTTTGGCTACTCCGGTTTTAAGTTAAAAAGTTGCTTTAAGTCATAAGTTCCATTTAAGTACTTTTGACTTTTGACTTATGACTTATGACTTATGGAGTTTTTTTTTTCCACAATTCTTGTAATGTTTAAATATTATGAATTTAATTTTTTTTTAAGTCAAATATCACTTTAAGTCAAAATTATTAAATCCCCATTTAACTTTAAGTAAAATTACCCAAACACATTCATTCAACTTAAAGTAAATAACTTTACTTTCTCCTTTAAGTTAAAAACACCTCCATTAAATCAAAAATAACTTATTTTAAGCAATGTCAAACATACTATTAATATGATCCATTCTGATAAGGTAGGTAAATTTGTGGAAAAAAATAAATCCAAATATAGAATTGATCCATTTTGATAAAGTAGGTACTGTAAATACATCATGTGAGCTTCCGCGTTCCGATGAGTGAATAACGTCAAACAAGGTGGCTGCCTCAAATTTTTATTTATTCCAATCTAGTAATTTTGGTTCTTCTACCGAATAAAGTAACCCCTACTACTTTCACATAATTAATTTCTTCCTACATTATTGATTATTCTCTTTTTCTCAATACCACATGGTAATTTTATTTATATTCTCCAATAATATCAATCACATGAAAAAAATGACTGAAGCAATAGTATTTTACATGTACATTATATATATCTGTAACTAGCGAATATTCCTCCTGATATTTCTCTCTCATTTGCTTCTCTCTCTTCTTCTTGGATTAGATAAGTTGCATCAAAAAGCTTTCCCTCTAATAAAAAGAAGAGAAGAGACAGGGGAGGCTCTGTCCCAGAATCTAAACAAATTAACGTAAGAATTTCCTCTACATGTATTAATTTATGTTGTTGTTGTGATTAATGATTATTGTCTTAATGGGTTAGTGATTGATTAATGATGATCATGATCAATGTTGTTTGTTTGTTTATGGTAATGACAGGGGATTAAAGGAAGAAGAAGATGGGGGAAAAGATAGAGACGTCATCATCTTCTTCTTCTTCTTCTTCTTCTTCTTTGAATGGGAATGTTAATGACAATGGCAGGATGGTAAATAATTCTTTAAGTTCTTCTACCAAGTTTCCATTGACTTTCTGGGAGATGGCAGCTGCAACAGGTGTTGTTTTGGGGTTTGGTGTTGCTCTTTCTTGTGTTTATCTCACTATGCCTCATTCTGATTATAGCTTTCTTAAGCTTCCTAGGAATCTCAATGACATTCAAACTCTCAGGTATCTTGCATTCCTCGTAATTACGATTAGCGCCAGAACACGTGATAACAATTGTTTTGAGCTCGATGTTGATCTTGTTATGGATTTTAGCTTGTGTGTTGTTGTCTTTTTTCTTGATTTCAGAAAGTTATATGATTCACAAATTAAATTTTGATTGCATTATTGTCTATGTTATTGGATAAAGATGGTACCTTTATTAAAGATCAAGAATCTATTCTTGTGCTTCATGTCTTGGTGTTAGCGTACTTGGTAGCTTTTGATGTATTTTATTTAAGCTGCTAAATATACGCTTTTGTGAATTTAATCAATTGATCTTCTTGGAAATTGAAAGTCATAGAGTTTTTATTTTTCCTAATTATTTTTATTTTTGCTAATTTGAAAGTCATAGAGTTGTGTACAGGGGAAATGTAATGAAGATACAGGCTTTGAAATATCCCTTGTGATGTTTTGAGTGTCGGAATTTATATTATTGCAAGGAGAATTATTGGTTTTTTGAATTGGATGATTAGGGAAATTTTTATTTCATGGTACTTGATGGAGTATTACATTTGACTACTATGTAAAGTTACCTTTAGGTGAATATTGGATTGCTGGAATTCAATTGCTATATCTATCTGTGCACTGTAGTTAATTGTTAAACAGATCCGATTGGGCAAAGTGTTTAGCTAAGAATGTATGTCATGGGGTGACTTGTGCATGAATGAGGCAGCTATATTGCAAAGGTTTTGTGAGGATAGAATACCAAAAGAACGCTAAAAAAAGTTAAATATAGATGATTTTGTATGAAAAAATTAAGAAGTTGACAATGCTTACATAGTTTGTAACGGAAATAACTTTAATAAGGATGTGTAATTTGTTTTAAAGTCTGAAGATGAAACATATAAGAGTGCATTTGTTTTGTTTGCACCCTAGCTGCGCTATTGTTAGCGTGAAAAGATTTACTATAACACCCAAGAGGTATGTTCTGGAGTTGGGGTTATGCAAAGTGAATTCCCTTGCCCCTTTCTTTGGGTTTCATTAACCAACCAGCATAACCAGTAGTATGTAAAGTTACCTTTAGGTGAAAATTGGATTGCTGGAATTCAATTGCTATATCTATCTGTGCACTGTGGTTAAATGTTAAACAGATCCGATTGGGCAAAGTGTTTAGCTAAGAATGAATGTCAAGGGGTGACTTGTGCATCAATGAGGCAGCTATATTGCAAAGGTTTTGTGAGGATAGAATACCAAAAGAACGTTAAAAAAAAAAAATATATAGATTATTTTGTATGAAAACATTAAGAAGTTGATAATGCTTACATAGTTTGTAACGGAAATAACTTTAATAAGGATGTGTAATTTGTTTAAAAGTCTGAAGATGAAACATATAAGAGTGCATTTGTTTTGTTTGCACCCTAGTTGCGCTATTGTTAGCGTGAAAAGATTTACTATAACACCCAAGAGGTATGTTCTGGAGTTGGGGTTATGCAAAGTGAATTCCCTTGCCCCTTTCTTTGGGTCTCATTAACCAACCAGCATAACCAGTAGTATCTATGAATGCACCATTGAAGATTATAACAGCTACTAACATGACTAAAAATAATTATCAAGCAGAAGTGTGATGCTTAATTAAATTCTTGCTTCTTTAATGCTTATGCAATAGTTTTGTCTTGGGTGTTAGTATAATAAGTACAAAGTTACATGGGGTGGGTGATATAATAGACCTCCTGGTGTTGTGTACTGAATTTATTGGAGGTGGTTGACTTTGTTGAATTTATTGTGAGCTTGTATTTTAAGTTGAATTCTCAGATGTCAACATACTGGTTAGGTAGCTAAGACCTAAGTGACATTTCTTGTGATTGCGGTCATTACCCCTCTATCAATCTATGTGAACGAATTTATGAAGACACTGTATGTCTTCCAATGTAGTGAGCCAGACTGGAATATTAGCACTTAGTTATATTGCGCCATGTTATATAACGCAATCTAATTTAAAACCATTTCAGATGTCATGTATTTTACATATTTTCTTGCTTTAAAGGGTATAATGTCCATTGCTAGTAGGCTCTTATTTTATTTGATCCATAATTATGCTCTTATTTTTGTTTGTCTGGTGAGAATAATTTATCGAATGGACTATATTGTAGGGATGACCTGGAGAGCTACACAAATGACTACACAGCTCAGGTTCTTACCGGATATTGCATGGTTTACATCTTTATGCAAACTTTTATGATTCCCGGTACTGTTTTCATGTCATTGCTTGCGGGATCCCTTTTTGGAGTTTCCAGAGGTGTGGCTTTAGTTGTGTTCAATGCAACAGTAGGTGCATCATCTTGCTTTTTCCTATCGAAATTAATTGGACGACCTCTTCTCTTCTCTCTTTGGCCTGATAAGCTGACTTTTTTTCAAGCACAGGTGAAATTGTACATCCTTATAGACTCGTCTTTACTGTGATGACCAATTAATATAATCATTCACTTATTCAGGTGGCTAAAAGGCACGAGAGTCTGCTGAACTACATGCTTTTTCTAAGAGTCACCCCAACTTTGCCAAATACATTTATTAATCTTGCTTCACCAATTGTCGGGGTACCTTTTCATATATTCTTCTTTGCAACCTTGATTGGTCTCATTCCTGCTGCCTTTGTTACTGTCAGGGTAAAGATCTACAATTTATTTATTTAGTCTTTTAGCAGCATTTTCAGTTTGTCTTAAATTGCATTTCATCCAAATTTTAAGCAGTGCCATTTTTTAATTAGGGAAGGCTGATTTAATTCTGCTGCATTTTTGTTGAGTATGTTTCCTTGTCTTACAGTAAAGCGTAAAGATAAAGTAATTATTTTTGTGGAGGCAGATTGATTTATTATCATAGCAGTTTCCTGGGTAGTTTCAAACCATTACTTAATCATTTCTCTGTGTTACCTGTAAACTGTGATTGGACTGCTACACCGACTAGCAAAAAAGACACCTGCTTTGACAAAAACTTACTAACAATCCCTTTTGTTATCCAGGCTGGAATAGCTCTTGGTGACTTGCGCACCATGGGAGATCTCTACGATATGCACTCAATAGCCACCCTGTTTCTTATAGGAATTGTCTCAGTCACTCCAACATTAATGAACAACAAAAGCAAAGCATAACATTCTGAATACCAGATAAGATGGGTTCGCACCATGGACTTCAACTCTCGGTTCACCCCGTCAAAGTTTCTTTTATACATAGATGATTCTTTGATTTGATTTGTGGGATACGATTGGTGGAGATGGTTTGGGTTCCTTGGAAGGTGATGTTCGTGCCCCTGATGAAATTTCTGAAATTAGTCAAAACTCTAATGTACCATATTCATATTATATATTAGACTAATGTCAGTTAGCAAATGCAAGCATCAAATCCAAGTTTATCATTGCTTTGTTTTCAATCATTACAATGTAAATGATTCAGTAATTTAGAATGTAGTTGACACTTGACATTATTGCTCCACATAAAGATGATTATCGTACTTCTTCCATACAAAAGAAGTTTGGTTATATAAATTATATTTATATCACTAGTGATGTGTTTATTCAGTTTTAATCAGCTAGTTATGTTATTATGATCTTTAGCATTGTAACCTCGTGGATACTTAAACTTCACCAAGCAACAATCAGTGTAAAGAATGCAGATGTTGCAACCGAGACAGAGAAATCAAACAGAAGCAGTTCTGGAGAAAAATAAAGAAATGGTTAGAAGCTAGGCTTTGCACGCTTGAGGCCTGAGGGAGGCTCAAGTCGGCATTTCGGATCTTCAAGTTGCACATCCTGATGTACACAGTTTAGTCTAGCAAAACCCAAATGTAGTCTGAAAAAAAAAATATGAAGTGTACCAAACAAAGTTCTGAATCCTACCACGAAGAGATCAAAAGTGTAGGACTCCGCCTCGGTATAGAGAACTTAATGTTGTGTTTGGTTGGGGTGAATCAAATTGGAGGGAATGGAATAGAATTTGAATAAGAATATAGTTAAATGTTTAAAAATTTTATTCGTTAGATCATTCCATTCTTAACCACCTGAGTTAAAGTTTAAATACACCAACTTGAAAAGGAATGATCCATTCTCCTTCCAACCTATTTTCTTCCCAAATCTTATCATACAAAATTTGCACCAACTCATTTTTTTTTAAATCTTACCTCTCATGTTTATTGTGTTCCTTTAATTTCTATTCATTTCATTTCATTCTTCCCAACCAAACACAACCTTAAGGGCCTTGACATCCAAAATAGATATCGAAATCAAGCTGGATAGTTAATTAGTTATCTACAGCTACTTAAATTAAATTCAAAAAATATGAAGTTGCCTACTCAATTGAACTTCGATAAAATACTAAATTCCCTAGTATCTACCATCTTTTATTAATAAGTAAAATCTCTTACTACTTTGAATCAAATTTCGTTCCAAATTTTGGTTTCACCAGAAAATTACTATATTATTGTTTATAAAATATTAAAAATAGAAATCTTATTATAATGTCAACCGTCAACTCATATTTCCCCTAAAATTTTATGTTATTTTTAAAAATAAAAATAGATCTCCTCTTATAATTATATTTTTTTTAAATTTCTTTTCTTTATTAATGAATAATAAAATATAAATTGTTTATTACATAATGATGTTGATATAATTGTTTCGTTACATTATAAATAAATAAAATATAACTGAGAGTGATAGGTTTTTTATACAAAATCCCAAATACAGAACCAGAACCATAACGTAAAACGACATCGTTCAGAGTTGAGCTATGGCCTGCCTCCTTTGTTGTGATCTAGTCCATTGATCTGTACACAGAGGCGCGTGTGATTTTCTCAACGACCATCTTGTTTCTCTACACGATTCCCAAGAACGCCGACCTGGCTCACGGCGGAGAAGATCGGAAAAAGATTAATTGGTACAGTTGAAAACTTTATACTACCATCCTATGTATGTATTGTTCTGTGTGTTTGATAATAATAAGTTTAAGTATGTTAATAAACTACTAATGCTTACATGAGATTGTAAAGTAAAGGGAGTGAATAATTTCCAAACTTTTAGCAAGTAGGATCTTAATTGATTTTCATAAGGCTATTTTGCATTATTTGTAGTTAGCCCACGGGGTTCAGACAAAGACAGTACTAGAATTATGTTACAGAATATCAAGTTATTCAAGTCTAATTCAAGAGTATATGCTTCTGATAATGTGCAAGTGATCAAAGTTATTTGAACAATGGTGGTTCCCTTTTTAGTTTGCTAATGCTAACTGATGCTAGTTTCTATTTTCGTTTACCATTGCAAAATCAGTATCGTGCATATGGAGCCTCAATAATAGCCTAATTGAGTAATTTAATTTCAAATTCGATTTCTTATCAGTATCCATCTTCATCTTTCAGTTGCAGTTAAATTAATGGAATTTCTGCTTCTCAAAGTTCAGATATATATGGTATTTGGTACTACAATATTTTTTCTTTCTCATATTGGCTCCTGCAAGCACATTCCCATTTTTGAAGAGGTCAGTGAATCCTATTGCTTACTCCTGTTTATGTACTATATGTACATGTGTGTTTTAGATATATTTATCATGGTTTTCGGTTTTTTACTTGACGTAATGAATTAAATGATGTGCTTTCAATTAAGTTGCAGTTAGTTAGGTTCGATGCTGTATTTTTGTACTAAAATTTTAGATGTTTAACATTGCCTACAATTACCAAGTGGTGCTTCATATATTAAAACTTGTATCATTGTTCTTCTTCCTGTTAGAGATATATTTCGGAGCCATACTTTGGGAAATACAGCAGCCTTCATGATTCATATTTTCAAGATTTTTTAGCACACGAAGTTCCCCTAGGCTCATGTGAAGTGTTTCAAAACAAAATCAATTCTGCACCAAAGCTGTCTATTCTACACCGTCGTCTTATTGGCGAAGGTTCTCACCGTCGTCTATCTACATCACTCCGATTTGATATGTATCACAAATCAGTTTCTAAGTTACCTGATCACTATTGCGAGGCCATAATCGTCGAGAAGCTGCCCTCTGGAGTCTTTGCAGATCCATTTGAGCTCCAAGATCTTCTACACCGCGGTGGTATTTAGCATCAAACTTTTAAAGCAACATATTAAGTATGGTTATCAACTTTTTTTCCTTGAGGTTTATCTATTTGAGCCATCCATTTTGCACAGTTTACATAAAAGCATCTGCGTTTGGGGATACAAATTTAGAGTTACCATCAATTCACTCAAATCGGTCACTTGTTGAGATTCACATGGATTTTGGGTCGAGTGCATTAACAGGAAGCAAACATGGCCTGGAAATAAACATTGAACTTCCAATACATGCACGTTATCCGGTAATGCACAATAATTTCGTACAAGATTTAAGAAAAATTTGAATATAAACATCTAGGTATATTGATATATTTGATTAGTTCCTATTAATTTTTAATTAATTACTTATCTGCTGGCGACTGCTGCATATCAAGTTCTCTTTCGCCCCCCGTCCCCCCTCCTCCCTAAAAAAAGAAAGAAAATTTTCACCCTTCAATAAATTATTGAAAACCTATATGTTGGCCAAAAGTGCCATTCCCAGAAAGAGTTTCATAAATTGATCGTAAAGTTCTTTCTCTTTGTAGCCTCTTGGAGACCATGGATATTCAAGAATTCAATTTGGCCAACCTTGTCTATTTACGCGCTGCAGTGTAGAAGGGAAGTCTAGCAATCAAAGCTGCATCTTCATGTCAACTGGCAGCACTGCTAAAGCCATGGACGATAGTATTGTCTGGGAAGTACCTTCTGGAAACAAGAAACATGCCACAACAGTATCATTTTTCACTTTCATGTCTGCAATATTATCAGCTCTGTCAATTGTCCTTGTATCTATCCGTCACTCCAACTTTGAGACAGATGATAATAAACAATCCTGAAATGTGTGCTTTTTGTCTTTTCATTTTAGCCAAGTAACCGTGACATATTTGTTGCTTAGAAAGTTTTGTTTGCCAACTGATTTACATTTACTTGGGATTCATTTGGGAATATAGACATATATTACATACTTCCATTTGCTGTTATGAAAACATTTCCAGTGTTCAGTTAAGCTTGTAGACTGATGATTTAAGAAATTACAACTATGATGTCTAATTAAAAATTTATCAAATGGCTAAGCTTTAACAAAAACGTCGTTCCAGGTCACTGCTGGATTTTTCTTGGCAAGGCTGTTTGAATACTACCATTGTCATGTGCCAATTCAAGAAGGCTTCTTGTCATTAAAGGAAATGAATTTCTTTTTAGTATCTAATAATATTAGTACACCGAGCTAACTTCAAATGTATTTATAAAGACACTTCCAAGCAGAGATGTAATATATCACTTTCGAAAAAAACACAAACATTGTAGAACAAAGGCCGACCCCTCAGCATTGCAAATAATAAAAGGAAATCACACCAAAGTAGACTTCACACCCCAAGAATAAACAAATTTATATATATTTCAAAAAAAAAAAACAAAAAAAAGTCCTTGCAAACAATAGCGCTTGCTAATTACAATCAATCTTCACGCCAAATTTATGCAGAATGTAGTATTCCATCACCCACCACTTGGGGAAAACGAAGCACAGCATAGAATTCATCTACATTTTAAGCCCAGCCCTTCACAATCCCTTTTTCAATTTCTACTAGTTGTCTTTAACAAAGAGATATGAACTCTTTATTAGGCTGCAAGTAGTATGACGACGATAAGAAGCACGATCGCAAATATCACCAAGAGCAAGCATGTCTGCATTGATTATGACATAGACAATTGAGTTAATATCTGCAACAATCATACTAATGATCCAATAAAAGAGAATCTTTGCGTTTCTTTGGAATTAAGTTGCAATATGACAAGAATTGACCGGATTGGCCATCAACCACTTTGCATGGAATGGAAATGTAAAACTAGAACTGAAGAGGTGGGGAGAACGAAAGGGGGAGGGTCCTAGGGTAGAATTGGCAACAGGATTCCTCGATTGTAGCACCATGAGAACTTTATAATGATGCAACATCCACTTTCCTACTCATTATTAATACCATCACAATCTAAAACTGATAATACTACTTGGCAAAAAAAAACTGATAATACTTCAAGACGATCCTGCACGTTTGCATCTAGAAAAAATGCATATGGAAGACAGTATAATGTTACCAGAGATGAGTTTGCTTTCTGGGTCTTTGCTGCTTTGACAAGTTGGGATTTTCCCTGACCAGTGGCTGCATGTGCATTCTCCACATGGGATCCGATATCATCTAAAAATAAAAATATCTTTAGATTTAATATTCTAACTTTTAAAAATTCAAGATGTTGAATAATCAAATTATCATTATTGCCTAAAGAATGAAGTCTCACCAATCATTACTCCTTGCTCATGGACCAGAACAGCTAGATCTTTGAAAATCTCATTCACTTCTCCAATCTGATCCTGGATTTCTTGGATTCCCTGATCTCTTTCGTCAATTATGGCCTCATTAAATGAGATCTCATTGTCCAACAGCAAAACTTCCTGCCTGTAGAGCGAAAATCAGAAACAAAGGATGAAATGATGTATGGCCATCACACACAGATCAACATGAGGCAACTCAAATCCCAATCTGTTCTACTCGACTCAATATTCGAACCAAACCACTTGGACTATAATTAAACTGATTCCCTTGTGCATAGTTCTACAAATGTCTTTTATGGTGACACTGAGTTTACACTTTATCAAGAAAATAAAAAATGAAAAATAAAAAAAAATGAAAATTTTCAATGGTATCCTTCTACTTTTGACATTTCCAAATGGTGTCTTTTTTAATTTTTGACTTACCAGTGGTAATCTTGTATTTTAGGTTTCATGCATATCATGCCATTCCGTTAACAAAACGTTAAATAAACGTTAAAATTTAAATAAATGACTTCATTAGTTATTTAAATTTCAAATTTTTCGCACTTTCAACTCCCGTAACAATTTACTACATTTAGAAACATCATCATCAAATTATTTGAACAAAACATAGTTTAAAACTTCAAAAAATATTTGAAAAAAATTCTTTATATTTCCATTGTCCTATTAACTTTTCCATCCAACAAATACCATTACTTTTTTTGACTTCTACGTGTGGTACCCTTAACATTTTAACGTTTGACTAATATTTGGATAACGGAATGGCATGAGATGTATCCAACATAAAATACAAGGGTATCATTCGTAAGTCAAAAACACGAAATGACACCACTTGGAAAAGCCAAAAACAGAAGGGTACCATTGAAAATTTCCAAAAAAAAAATAACATTTCCAGGAATGCAAATGTAGTAAGTTCGAAAGAAAAAAAATGACAGGATTGGGATTCGAATAAATCTAGAGAACACTATGAGCACGTTTGGGTTAACTTAAAAAATGTTACTCATAACTTTAAAAGCAACTTATTCGCTTTAAGTAAAAAGTGATAATTTTAACTTTAAGTTAGATGTATCTGTTCCGCTAATTTAACTTAAAAGTGAATTTATAAAAAAAATAATTGCTAAAAAAATAGAAATATATATTTTTTTAAACATAAAATAAAAGTATAATATACAAATATTTGCAAAGAATAAAACACGATTTAAACCTGACTCAAAGATAAAGAAATTGATGTGAGATAAAAAAAATAAGTTGGAAAAAGTACCTCACATGCACTTCAATTTTTTGAACTAAAACTAGTTTTTAAGATGAAAATTTTAAGTGTACACAAACACATCAACTAACAACTTAAAGCGGAGTAGGGCAGCTTTAAGCTACCCCAAATATGCTCTATGTCTATTGATTGTTAAATGGTCAATTCAACTGGTAAACACTTTCGTGCTCCCTAGCCCATTTATTCTGTTACGGAAAAGAAGCATTGCAACTAGGCTTGTCAATGGACCAGAGCTCCGATGTGATCAAATCCAATCCGAGACCTTATAATCGAATATGGATTTATATAAAATAAATCCGATCCGATAAAAATCCGATCCATTTAATACGGATATGAATTTTACATGATCCGATTTGTTAAGAATCCAATCCGAATAAATATATTTATATATTTTATTATATATTAATTAATATAAATATAATATAATTATATAAATAATGTATAATTTTCAAATCATATAATATCCAAAATCCTTTCGCAGCATTTTATATTATAACTTGAAAAAAGCATTATGTTTCTGATAAATACGTTATCATTGTATTGCATCTAAAATTGAATTTATGTTTTAATTTGAATTATTTTAATCTTAGAGTTCATATCTTGATCATTCTAATTTTATCTAGTACATTTCAGGACTGAAAGATATTTATTTTTAATGTTTTACGCTTCTTGTATTTAGATGTTAATTTGTACTCCTACATCCTAAAATCGTTTGTTTTATCATTTTAGATTTTAATATTAATATTTATTTATTTTTAAAAAATATTAACTGGATTAGATATCCGATCCGATTACCCATGATCCTAATGGAGAGGATATGTATTGGTCGTAAAAAAATCCGACACTTAATCCGATCCGATCCGAAAAATTAGATAGATTTGGATTTGGATTTAGGCTGATCCGGTCCAAACCCGATCATTGCAACCGTGATTCATGTAGGTGCGAAGCATATTTAACAAGCGATCATATATAAACAAAAGCCAAAATTACCTTTTGGATTCAACAAGTAGAGCACGCTGTTCTGGATGCTTATCTGAACGTTCATCGATCTCGCTTTCTGCGTAGCTGATCAAAGAATATTGTCAGTCTTATAAATCAATTCAGTAAATTCATAAACTGAATAACTGATGCAGGCATGCAGCAAAGTTCTTATATATACTAGCATTCTGCATATATACAACATATAAGAAACTTCAATTTTGACGCAGATGCAATAATAGGTTGCTAGCTTATGGTCACCTCGAAGGGGGAATTGTTTGTTGAACAAAAGGACTATATGCAGTCTCCCTCTCAGCGGCAAGCCTCTGCGCCTTCTGAAAGTCTTTCAAAACTGCTTGAAAATCTTTGGCTAGCTTTGCATCTGTAATCTTTTTGCTGGCCTGTAGATATAATAAAGCCAGAAAAGATTATAAAACCATGCATGATTTTTTTCCGCAGGAAGAAAGGAAAAGAGGTATAAAAATTTGAACACTGCTCACTGTTCTACAAGTGATACAGCATCTCTGGGAACTATACTTTACGAGAAATTCCTAAAAGTGCATGTACTGTGAAAAGTGTCACCCAGAAAGACGACTTACACTGACTTCTGCATGATGATCAGTTTCACTAGCTTGCTTAAGTTTGGCTGAAGTATCCTTTACCAACTGCCCAATATGTAGTCGCGTCTTGTGCCTGTCAAAGTAGCAACTTGGGTGTAATAAGAACCTTATGACTGCATTCTTGCAATAGAAACAGCCGAATTATGCATTGTGATGAAAGTAAATGAGGAGCTAATAGTCATCTGCCAACTATATAAAAAACACCTAATTAGGTTACTTCCCAGTTCCCTAGAAGAATAGAACAAATAAATTATAGAATCCAGTGCCTGGTACTTCTCTTCACCCAGCCAAAGGAGATTTCGGAATTTATGAAGACAGATAGGCAACAGGAATACATAATAACACACGTTATCAACCACTAGCACCATGCCATAAGGCCAATAACAAACAAAAATGCACAATGCCAAATAGATCTGGACACTTATGCTTCGTTTAGAGGTTGCAACGGGGAAGGAATGGAATGAGAAATTGGTAAATAATATTAAAGCTTAAAGAGATGATGCAAGAGAATGCAGTAAAAAAAGTGGATGCGAAAATTCTTATTAACAAGGTTGGTGAATTAAATAAATAGAACTAGGAATTATACATTCATTTACAAATTACAAGTTTGTGATTGGGCTCTAGTTTAAAGTCGTATGCATGGAGTAGAAAATATACTAGCCTACGTAATAGTACAAAATTCATTCCATTCTCACCTCAACTAATTCCCTCCAAACAAAGTCCAACGAAAGGCTGCCTACCATGTAATTGGTCTTACAGCCTTGTCAGCGACCACAGTGTGACACTAACCAGATGAGTTCATACAAGTGACGCTGCGAAGATGATCAACACTAAAATCTAAAGCAACTTTTTACATCTATCCTTCGTTACCCAGTTACCCTAATTATCCGAACCACTAGGTAGGTTAAATACACTAGTTGATAGTAACCAAAAAAAAAAACCGTAGTTCAAAAATGCAAAGAGAAAAAATAAGACAAAACATTTGAAAAATGATAAAATCGTGATCATCCCTCTTCACATATTGAACTTGGATCACTAAACCGTGATCATCCCCCTTCACATACTGAACTTGGATCACAAAACCAAAACTTCTATACTAAACTATTCAACCAAATATCAGTAAATGATCCATACAAAATCCATTTCTATCAACTATAAATTCCGATAAAAGCAGATACACAAAACAAATATCATAAAAACAAAATCTTGAAGTCAACAAGATCACCGCAACCCGCAACAAAATTCATCATCAACAAGCACCAAATTAACTAACAAACCAGCAAATCACATTAAATTACCACCAAAAACATCAATATTGCATTTAAATGTGCCCAAACAATTAATCAAAAATCGACGAAAAATCGAAAACTCACAGCTTCTCACGGAGCTCAGGGGTATCTTTAGGCGTTCCAAGAGTATTAACAAGTCTATGAAAAGTAGAAACAGCTGTATTAATCTGAAAAATACCCGAAGCAACAGCTTGGGTCGGGTCTTGCTTCCCATTTGCAATTCCACCTCTTCGAAACCCCGCCGATCGACCCGCTTCAAGATCTTGAAAACTCATTGTCAATTCTCACACCCCTCTTGCACAATTGAAGAATAAGTGTGTGTATGTGTGTGGATGATCAAACCCTAGAAAAATTCGGGGTGGGAGAACTGGGGGAAATTGATAAAAGAGGGATGATTATTGGTAACGGCAAAGCGACAGATGATTCGGTTTAAAGCGGCTTTTTTTATATACTTTTCGGACCTTGATTTATTATTTGTTCCACATGTGGACCAATTACAGGTATTAAATTTAGGATTTTTAAATGTTGGTGTTTATTTTTTGCTGTACCATAATTTAATAATCTATAAAAAAAATTGGTCTGCCAAATTTTCATGATTTAATAATTTTATGTTATTAATTTGGTCGGCCTACTTTTTATGATTTAATAATTTGTGCCCCTAATTTTCTTCCTCAAAGTGCTCCGGCAGCTCAAAACAAAATTATATGGTTTGATCAACAACAAATAGATGATTTTAATTTTTCGATAAATTCGTAATCATTGATCGTAAGAATCATGATAAGTTATGAAAATATATAAATTTTCCAATTTACATCCACAATTTAAATACAAGTAATATTGTAGAATTTACATTTACACATGAACAAATTACACGCGTGACCAACTCGATTAAATTGAACCATCCCAACCCTTTTTCATTTATTAAATCAATAAAAAGGATATATATTCGTTGTTCCATTATATTGTGTTGGAATAAATTAATATTATAACTAAATATATTCTTATACTCCCTCCGTCCCAGTTTTATAGTCCACTTTACTTTTTGCACGCATTTTAAGGTGCAAATTAAAAATAGTTCCATATATTTTTTTTAAAAATTTCTTTTTCTGAATAAAAGTTTAGATACTGAATTTTTATTCAGAAAAAGAAAATTTGAAAAAAAATTAATGGAGCTATGTTTAATTTGCACCTTAAAATGCGTGCAAAAAGCAATGTGGACAATAAAACTGGGACGGAGGGAGTATTATTATTAATTGATTATATTTAACAGTTATAAATTTTTATTATAAAAATTATGTTGACATTGTAATTTGGTATGTAAAAAAGTAAAAGTGGAGTTGATAAAGTAGATAATATGTTAGAGAATTTTCATTTTGTTTATATAATTAATTTATTGATACATTTTAGTATGTTAGACAATTTATTGATACATTTTTAGGCTCATCTTAAAGCTTAAAATTAGTACTATATTAATAATCTTAAATTAAGTTGAGTTTGATTTGCGGAGGCTACAGTTTGCTGCAATTTAATTCTAATTTTGGCTATGCTGCAATCGGCTTCAACATCGTATTCAGACTCTCACATACTCAGACCATCTCCAACCCAAGACATTAAAATAGTGTCTAGAGACACTATTTTGGTGACAAAATTACACCATTCACAAAATACACTCCAACCCATGATCACTATATTTGACACTAAAAGGAATCTTTCACCAATAAAATAGAATATTCTAACTTTGTTCAATTTACATTATTAATATCTATTATATTTTAAATTGTAATGTTATGGTCGCATAATATTAAATTTATTAATATAAAAATTATTTATAAAAAAAATCAATATCCAAATTTTGTTGAAATTGATATTTTAGAATTACGACATTTTAGAATTAACAAGAGCTAGGAATAAATAGTAGGACATAGATAAAAATTTAACAGGAGCTAAGAAGAAAAGAAGTTTCAATTAATAAAAATTTAAAGTTAAAAGTTATGAGAACAAATAAGTTGGAAAAAAATTACAAGAACAAATAGTAGGACATAGATGGAAAAAAGTTGTTTTATTAACAAATATAGGGGTATTGTTGGAATTTTGAAAGTCACCAAATTTAGTGACCAAGATCACCAAATGTACTTTTGTCACCAAATTTGGTGACCCAAAACTCATTTGGTGATCTTAGGTCACCATTTTAGTGTTGCATTGGAGTGAGTTTGACACTACAGTAAAACCTCTATAAATTAATATAGTTGGGACCGGAGAATTCTATTAATTTAGAGAGGTATTAATTAATCGATAAATTAATAATTATTAATTTATAGAAAAATTTTAACACCGAAGAAAGTTAATTTCCAATTATATACATTTAAATAGACTGAATTGTAAAATTTATGTTTTATACTTAATTCAATTAATTCAATATATATTGTTTACAAATTAATGAGTATTTGCGAGATTCAAAGTAAATATTCATGTATATTTAGATGATATCATGGATAAAACAAAATTTTTTGAACCTTTTTCACGTAAAGAAGCACCCAAGACATCAAAAACATTGATTAATAACTTTTTAATGCTTTACGAAAACACCACATTCGAAATTTTGGATGCAACAAAGATGGTTAAAGATCAGTTTCATATAGATTTAAATTTTAAGAACCCTTGAATCATATTTTACAAAAAGGATAATACATATATTTTTATGATTATAAAAGAATTATTAATTTATAATATTATTGGAACCATATATTTATTTAGGGTTTTCAAAAAAATTATTATCTTATTATCTTATCGAAATTGATCATTTTTTGAACTGACCCAAGTTGGGACGGGAAGAAATTATTAACTTAGAGAGATTATTAATTTATCGAGTATTAATTTAACGAGATTTTACTATATATCTATCACTATTATAGTGATTTAATGATGGGTTGGAGTTGCTCTAGTAAACAACATGGAATGGAGTCTAATATATCCCTTGTTTGACTGATCCTTTTACGCGTTCGAGAATCCCCTCACTTTTTACATTTTAAGTAATTCCTCGGCAATTGAATACTAGCATGTAAGTCTTGCATTTTTGCAAGTTGTCTTGTCTATATGATAAGGGTTTGAATATTTGTATCACTATCATTTCTTCACATCTGTTTCATCTTTAAGCAAATTCCAGATCGATACACCATTATATATATTATTATAAGAGCGAGTACGTCAAGGGGTAGGGCAATGGGATCAGGAGAGGCAAGCTTGGAGGAGTTGTATGCAAGGCTTGCGTTGGAAGATGGGGACGATGGAGGCTTTGTAGTTGCTCCATCGGAAGCACAGCCACAAAAGCCTACGTATGTTTTAGTGGGGCGATTTCTGACTGAAAGAAATATCAATTTTAACGCAATGCAAAACGTTCTTGCATCCCTGTGGAGGCCGAAAGAGGGTATGGAGGTTCGTGATATTGGGGGGCACCGATATTCATTTGTGTTTTATCACCCACTGGATCTGCAGAAGGTTATTGATGGAGGCCCTTGGACGTTTGAACAAAATCTGTTAGTATACTATAAGATCAAGGAGAATGAGGATCCTCATCTTGTCAAATTGAATAGCATTGATCATTGGGTACAAGTATACGATTTACCACAGGGGCTTGTCTCTGATAATATTCTCATGAACATTGGAAACTTCGTGGGAACTTTTCTGAAGGCTGACTCTACAAACAGTAATGGAGGGTGGTCGATGTATAAGCGTATCAGGGTAACAATGGAGCTAGAAAACCCGTTGAAGCGTCGTATGAAAATCAAGAGGGAGGGAGGGGCCTGGAGTTGGGTTCATTTTAAGTACGAAAGGCTAAGCACTTTCTGTTTTGTCTGTGGTTTGATAGGGCATTCGGATCGTGACTGTGGAATCGTGTACGCAAATCCTGATAAGGAGATAACTAGAGCGTATGGAGTATGGTTAAGAGCACCACCAAAGAACATGAGAGATCAGAATATGGGGGCGAAATGGTTGAGAAATTCTGGGGAAGGCAGTCGAACTTGGGGCACAAACGAGGAGGAGAAACGGCAGTCAACCACCGTGCACGGGGAGAACAGAGTGGCAACGCGATTCATGGAGGTGGACGGTAGGCTAACCGAAATTTTAGGAGAAATTGGAGGGATAACGATTAGTCAACGACAGCAAGGTAGAAATTCAAAAAGTTACAGCCCCTCAAGTCAGACAGAGGATATCATGGGGGGAAAAAATGAGGCTATGGAAACAGTCATTGTTGACCCTAAACGTAAGAGGGTGGACAATACGGACAATATGGAACGTGATGAGGAGGGTGTCTTAAATGGGCTTGACAACTTGAGTGGGCCAAAAAACTTGATGGAGGCGGGTCCTGTGATACAGGCCCGCCTAGACAAATGAGTCTTATTGCTTGGAACTGCCGTGGGTTGGGTAAGACGCGGACAGTTCGGTTCTTGAAAGAGATTACCCATCAGCTGAAACCATGTTTTATTTTTTTGTCCGAAATATTAGCAAATAAAGAAAAGGTAGATGTAGTTTGTCGAGAAGTAGGGTTTGCAGGGTGTGTAGTAGTTAATTCTAGAGGTCGTTCTGGGGGTGTTGCTCTTTTATGGAAAAATGAGGGAGCTTGTGTAATAAGAGAGGTTAATACTCATTTTATTGATTTCGAAGTTGAAAATGAGCAAGTTGGACGGTGGAGATACACGGGATTCTACGGATGCCCGGAAAGATCTCGAAGACGTGAATCATGGGCTATTATTCATGGTTTGGCAGTTAAGTCAGACTTACCATGGTGCATTATAGGAGACTTCAACGACCTCATGAGTGTCGATGAAAAAAGGGGAAGAAGGGATCATCCTCGTCACTTGCTAACTGGTTTTGTGGACACGGTACATGATTGTGGACTTCTGGATTTGGGATTTGTGGGTGAGAAATACACATGGGAGAGATCTAGAGGGACAAGTAACTGGATCCAGGAGAGATTGGACCGAGGCTTAGCTACTCAGGAGTGGCGTAATTTGTTCCCAATGGCAGAAGTTCAAGTACTAGAGGTTGCGACGTCTGATCACCTGCCACTCTATTTACAGTTAAATAGAAAGGTCTACGTACCTCGTAGTAGACGTTTCAAGTTCGAAAACGTGTGGCTGAGGGAGAAGGATTGTGTTAATCTAGTCAAAATTAGCTGGGATCAGACTGCTAGTAAGGAGATCCTAGAGAAAATCAACCATTGCTGTTTAAGGCTCGAGGAATGGGGAGGAGGCGTTGGTGAAGAATATAAGCAAAAAATGGTTAGGTGTCGTACACAACTGCGAAAACTGCGAGCTCGACGTGATCATACTGGTATTCAGATGTACAATGCAGTGAGGTGGGAATACTTGACATTACTAGAGAAACAAGAGATATTTTGGAAACAGCGTGCCAAGCAATTTTGGTTGAAAGAAGGAGATCGAAATACGAAATTTTTTCACAGATACGCATCAGTAAGGAAAAAACGGAATTGTGTTCAGAAGATTAAGGACGAAGATGGTGTTTGGAGACAAACCGTGGAGGAAATACAGGACGTGGTGGTAACATATTTTACCAATCTTTTTACGACTCAAGGACAGAATGATACATTGACACACAGGGAGGAGGTAAAGCAGGTGACAGACGAAGACAATGACGTTCTAACATCTCCGATTACGGTTGACGAGGTAAAGGAGGCAGTGTTTGCAATGCATCCGGACAAATCGCCTGGATTAGATGGGTTAAATCCAGCCTTTTTCCAATCATTTTGGGGCATAGTTGGAACAGATGTGTTTCGATTTTGTAAGGATTTTATGATCACAGGAGAGTTGCCAGTAGGGATCAATAATACCCTTGTATGTTTAATACCGAAAGTAAAAGCACCTCAACACATGAGTGAACTAAGACCGATATCATTGTGTAATGTCTTAGTTAGAATTCTCTCCAAGGTACTGGCAAATCGTTTGAAAGTTTGTTTGCCTTCAATAATTTCTGATAAGCAAAGTGCCTTCATAGAAGGAAGGTTATTGACAGACAATGCAATAGTGGCATTTGAAATCAATCATTATATGAAAAGACATACGCAAGGAAAGAATGGAATTGCGGGGCTGAAAATCGACATTTCAAAAGCATACGACAGGCTTGAATGGGGTTTTATTCGAAATATGATGGAAAAATTTGGGTTTAAAATAGCTTGGGTGGAGAGAGTTATGAAACTGATCCAATCGGTCTCGTATAGTTTTCTTCAGAACGGAAATGTGTTTGGTAAGATTATACCGCAAAGGGGGGTACGGCAAGGTGATCCCATTTCACCATACATATATATTTTGTGTGCCGAGGGATTGAGTGCTATTATGAGAAGAAATGAGGAGGTAGGTCTTGTGCACGGGTGTACTATTGCAAGGGGAGCACCTACTATATCACACTTGCTCTTCGCAGATGACTCGTATTTCTTTTTTAAAGCAACTGGCCCTGAGGCTGGAACCATGAAAAGAATTCTCAGTAGATATGAGAGTATTTCGGGGCAAAAGATTAATTATGCGAAATCTGCTATTACGTTCTCTCCAAATACAAGTGCAGGGTGTCGACAGGAGGTCTGCGAGCAGTTGGAGGTCAGAGAAAAACAGGATGCAGGGAGATATCTGGGGATGCCTATGAGAGTAGGGCGAAATAAAAAAGTAACGTTCTCTTTTCTGTTAGAACGCGTGCAGCAAAAGATTCAAGGGTGGCATAATCAGACTCTTTCAAAAGCAGGAAAGGTCTTACTACTTAAAACGGCAGCCCAGGTCATACCAAATTTTTGGATGAATATGTTTTCGATTCCCCTTGAGATCTGTGAGGGAATTGAGAAGGCTATGAACGCGTTTTGGTGGGGCAGTGGAGGATCAAGTAAAGGGGTAAGGTGGATGTCGTAGGAAAGGCTATGTGAAGTTAAAGACGATGGTGGGTTGGGATTTAGGAGATTGCGGAGTGTTAACGTGGCCATGCTAGCCAAGCAAGCATGGAGGCTGGTAAACAATGAGAACCCCCTCGTGTCGCAGCTAATGCGTGCGAGATATTATCCAAATGATGAGTTTTTAAATGCGAATCTGGGCACTAACCCAAGCTTTGTCTGGAGGAGTATACTTCAAGCTCAAGAAGTAATTAAGCAGGGGTGTCGACGACTTATAGGAGATGGCTTAAGCACTAAAATTTGGCATGTACCATGGCTCCCTTGTGGAGAAAACGGATTTATTACCACTGAAATGCCAACAGAGCTTGAACATGGGGTGGTGCAGGGGCTGTTGAAAGAAAATCAGGAGGGGTGGGATGAGGGGATTCTAGAGGACATATTTAACGAAAGGGATAGAAACCTAATCCAAAAAATTCCGGTGTCAACAAGGAAAGGGGTGGATAAATGGTTCTGGATGTTAGAGGATAAGGGCGACTTCACGGTTAAAAGTTGTTATCGAAGGTTGGTAGGTGAAGCAGAGGGTGTGGATAAAATATTTTGGAGGAAGCTATGGAACTTGAGATTGCCTGGGAAGGTGTCCAACCTGTTATGGCGTGCGTGTAGAAAATGTTTACCTACGACTGCAGCTCTAGCAACAAAGGGGGTTTCAGTTAATATTATGTGTTCTTGGTGCCATAGCCAGGTAGAAAATGACACTCATGTGCTATTTGAATGCAGTTTTGCTCGTGAAGTTTGGGAACAGGCTCGATTAGGGACTCTAGTGAGAGTACAGCCATCGGACACGGTCACAGATGTGTTACGAAGAGTGTTTCAAACAGGTAGTAATGAACAAGTTCTCATGGTTGGATTACTAAGCTGGAATATTTGGCAAAGGCGGAACAGTTGGGTATGGAGTCGAGTGAACACCTCGAGTTTTGGAGTCAGAGCTAAGGCGTGTGGTATGTTACAAGACTGGCAACGAGTTAGGGAAGAGGATGGTGCACGTACATTACAGCAAATCCAGGTGACTCGAAGGTGGTGTAAACCACCAGTTGGATGGGTAAAGATAAACACGGACGCATCTTGTATGCCAGGCTCAAATCAAGTGGGGGTGGGGTGTGTTGTTAGGGACGAACGGGGTGATTTCTTGCGAGCCAGAAGTAAGACAGTGCAAGGAAATTTTCAGGTGCGAGAAGCGGAAGCCATAGGACTTAAAGAAGCTCTACTATGGATGAAGGAATGGAGGGGATATCGCTGCATATTTGAATGTGACGCGAAGATCCTGGTAGATGCGGTAAATGGAGGTCAAGGAAATACTTATTTTCACATGCTTGTCGACGATTGTAAGGATATTCTCAAACACTTTGATGAAGTGTTAGTGTGTTACGCACATAGATCTGCGAATAATGTAGCTCATAGCTTAGCACGGGCGACTTATTCCATGTCAGGTCTTATGGAGTGGAATGTTTCTGCTCCAGATTTTATCATTTGTATGCTTGATTCCGAAAAGTTTTAATGCAAGTACGATTTTTCAAAAAAAAAAGTAATTCCTCGGCAAATATTTTGTTTTTATTTCCTTTGGTAGAACAATGGGGTCCACTTTTTGGTATCATGCTCTGATACCCGTTTCTCGTTTCTGGGAATAGTTGGTAGTCTATGGATTGGCCTTGGTATGTGGCACTCTATAGTTGTGCAATAAAAATCTCATATGATTGGGCGTGCTTATGCACAGGTTTTATACGTTTCCTTTATCGAATTTACTATTTTATTGACAGTAAGAATACATTGTCTTCGTTATGTCGGGATCGAAAAAAAATATTATTATAACGAGATTATTACTTTATCAATCATTACTTCATCGAGGTACTAACTGTATGAGGTTTCAGATGCTTTCTTTCAGGACTTCAGTGTCATGATTTTGACAATATTTTTGGGTTTTTTTGGTAAAAATAAGCTAAGAACAAAAAGGTAAAACAGGAAGGAAAATGCAGAAAAATAAATATAAAATAAACATTCATATCATTTCATTCATACCCTCCAAAACAATAGTATGATGCTATTTATAGTAGCATAGCATTACAAGTCTTAGTTCTGTAACTATTGGGATGACAACAATCACGACAAGGCCCAACATTATACATTGGCCCAATATATATTTTTTGACCCGAATTAGCCCAATTCGTGACATACGTCCCTTCTACAAATAATCCTTGTCCTCAAGGATGAGATAAAGTACCTTTCATCAATTTCCCCTGGTTTTGTACGGTCCATGCTCCCAATGCACCAATTGTGTTCATAAGCTTTAAGAATTTCCTAGACTTGTCTGAGATTCTGTCCCTGCTTTTCTTGCAATGACGCAACTGAGGCATGGCAATCACTTTCCCACGGAAAACATTTATTGGGGACACCAGCTGGAGGGATTTTGTATGATGATTCTTTTGTGCACTAGTAAAACCAAACTTTAGTCGCCAGTTCTCATCACCATACGGCCACTTGTGTTGCAACACCAGCCATCTCTGACTAATTATTACAAGTCCCATGACAGCTGCAACAATGAAAATAGACCAGACAGCATTTACTTCTTTTGCTTGAGTATATAAAGAAAGAGCTCTCCTCTTCCACCAAGCTTCACAGGGAAGGTCAGAACCATCATCTTTATCTTCATTCCTGTGCTTTGGTGATCGAGAAATATTTAAATCCAATCCTTCTTCAGATGAATCAACTGGTTCAGCAAATGCTTTGTTCTCCTCAACAAGGGCAGACCTGCCAATGGCAGCTTCACCATGGACATATGTAAATTTAGCAATACTGTATAAATTCTTTTCTTTATCCACCAAATTTAATCCATGGCGGGCCATACCTTCTTCAATTTCTGTACCACTCATTGACAAACTCTTACCCTTCTCATCAACAAACTGCACTCCAGGAAATTCATCTGACATACTCAAAGCTTTGACCTCCCACTTTTCTCCATCTTTGGTATTCGATATACCTCCTTCCTCTGTAACAAAATCAGAGGCATCATTATTAACCTGCTCAGCCTGTTCACTGGGGATTTCAACCGTTTCAGGGACTGAAAGCAGGTTCTCATGCTGACTTGGTGGAAAGACGAAGTGACGCGACAAAAACATTGCTTCAGAAGTACCCTCTTTATCCTCACCAACAGGGTGTCCATGGTCATCATCCTTCAATTTAACTTGCCCTACACCAGGAGAAACAGCATATGCTGATGCACTAAAAGATACAACTTTCCACTCATTCCTATGTGCAGGGACTTCTCGGTTTTCCCTTTTATCTGTCATGCAACAAAGTGTACAGTATACGAACTTTGCCTGAAGGAGTGGATAAATGATTGAGAAGAAAATGAAAGTGCCTCCATTCTTTCCTTGTTCCATAGATCTGACCTTGCAATGCTTCCCAGTAAAAGACTTAAAAACCTGTTCCTTGTCTCTGGAATTCTCATCCGGTGGCTCAAAATCAAAATGTTCCTCAATTAACCAATCTTCACAATTCTCAACTTGCCCTTTAACATCTGCATCAGGGTACAGACCCTTACATGTGCAATATTGACCTCTAAAGTCATGATTGCATAAGTTCTTAATATTATCAATATCAACAACCCACTCCCTTCCATTCCGTTTTGTAGCACCATTTTCTTCCACTCTTTTCAAAGAATTCTTAGACTTTAGATTTGGTTCCATCATGATATCTTTAGCTTCTTCAGTTTCCTTATAAACAACAGTTTTAGCAATTATGAAACGATTGTTCGCAATCTGCCTCCCACTCTTATCTTCAACTCTAACACCACTACTACAAAAAAGCCTAAAGAGACCACCTGAAAACCATCTTAGAGACCACCTCAAGAGGGGGTCTCTAGGTCAGTGGTCTCTTAGGATAAGAGACCTCTTCTTTGAGGGGGTTTCTTAAATAGAAATACCAGACCAGCTATTTCAGAAAAGTGGTCTCTTAGATGGAAGGAAAAGAAACCACTTATTTAGATTAGATGGTCTATCTGGTTCTAGTAAAGAAACCACATAGGCCAATAAGTGGTCTATTTGATTTCTCTAAAAAAATCGGTTGTCTCTAAAAGGTGATCTCTTTGCTCTGAATAGGATTAAATTTCTCAAATTAATAATTATTTTTATATTATTAATTGTCATTGAGATTATTATTATTAATTATTATAATAATATTCTTATATTTACAGAATATTATGAAAAAATAACTAACTAATGAATACACTAATATTATAAATGTGCACAGATATACAACTACAAAAACAAAATGTGTACATATACAGAATTGTAACTTGGCTAATTACGAAAATACAATTACCATTCACCAAATACAATTACTTGAGATTCTGGGCTAGCTGGACTTGCAAACCTAGCAAAAGAGAACATGAAACATGTACATACTACACATCTACACTACAGTTATGCCCTTCACCAGTAACTGCCTGGCCTACCTTACTACTTGCATCCTCAACTGGATTAACATGCACTCCTTTGAGCAATGGAAGTCCAGGTGGCACGCTAGCATTTTCGATGCGAAGTAGGTTCTCATGCTCTCTTGGGCGAACACTTAATCCACGATATAAGCTTTTATCTTTTCGTGGGCGACCTCGTTTTCGCTTCAAAGGGAAACCTGCTGAGTCATAAGAGTTGTTCCCTTGGACAACTTCACTCATTGTAACTCCGAAATTCTCGGGTCCCTTTCCTCTGCAGACAGATAAGCTTTCATCACTAAGCAGATAATAAAAGCTAAACAGATGTAACACAAGGGATTAACCTGATATGTTATTCTTCAGCTAATCTTGTCATCTAGAGATACGGTCTACACAAACAGAATATAATAGAAAGGCATATCATATGCAACAGAAAAAAAAACAATTACTCACCTAAAAGTAGATGGCAGGATAGCAATTCTATTAACAGGCTTCTTTAAGGAAGTTATTTGAAACTGAGTTCTGAACTCAAGTTCCACGAAAGAATAGCTAACTGATACATTCATGAGTCATGACCTAAGAAACCAATAGCTAAGACTTCCTCCCACATATTTGAAAAGCAAAAACATCCAATTGAAAGTCATTTACAAAAGAGTATTCCACTAACAATAGTACTATGTGCAGAAGACTGTTCATTTATGCTACTGGAAAATTTTCGTGAAACTAAACAGAAGTACCCGTATTTGATGTGATACATATAGATGTAAATATATACAGTACACGTTTACGAAATGAATATGTAAAACTGATGGCTTGTACCCTGCAGGACTGCAGCTAAAAAAATTAGCAAAAATTAATAAATACGCAAAACATATATGACCACATGAAGGTTTCTGACTTGCCTAAGAGTAATACTAAACTGAATTAGCATGCTTAAACAAAATATCTGATTTACTTTGCTTCACAGTATAGAGAAAGATATAACAACCCAAACTGTCACAATGGTAACCTACTTTTGATATGTACGTTGAAAAGTTAAAGGGAACACCAAAAACACACACTACATGTTATATCATGAAGACTAAACAGAAGACAAGGAACATAAACCCTATCTCTTCAAATTAGATGTATATATAGAAAACAAGGAACAAATGTTATATAGGCGAAACAGGGACTGCAGAGCATGGGTAGAACGCTAGTTATCTATTAACACTGTAGAAGGATGCCCTTAACACAGTAACCCTAACAAACCATCTGCTACTTCACAGTTATATACAGGGGCGGAACCACCTATGCTGAGAGTACATTCCTAACACTTCTTTTTTTTACTTTTAAAGTATGTTAATGATATTATAGAAAACAGCATATTATATCTTTATAAAATTTATATTCGTTTTAACTTTTGTTAAATTTTATTGTTTTTCTCACTAATTTGTTTTTAGTTCTAAATTAATAAATAAATGACAAAATACATATATGTCGTTTAGTATGAATTTTGGCCCCCCTAACTACATGTCTGGCTCCCCCACTGGTTTGTACGAAGTTGGCAATTGTAAATCAATGAAAGCATTTATTGTTTAGCATACTTAAACACTACATCCAGATATAGAAAGAATACACTAAGTTATACTGCATTACTTTAAAGCTATAATAGGCCACAGGGAACAAAAATGAACGGTCTTTGAAACTTTCTAGTGACTAAAATCTCAAGCTATATTATCATTAGTTTTACCTTGATAATGGAGCAGGGAATTGGAGGCCCAACACGACCAACAGATGTATCATCATACTCGGTGAACGTTACTCCAGCACAAGTTTCAGTGAGACCGTAACCTTGACCTATTGGAGCACTAAGGACTTGACAGTATTAATATGGAAGAAAGAAAATGCATCATAAAAGCCTGTAACCTATAACGCTACAAACAGATAGGCAACAACAGTTTAACCAATAGATAGTTATGAATTACGAGTTACGACCTCAGTATGGTGGAGAACTGACATTTCAATTTTCTCCGAATGGTGAAGCATTAGAAGATGTTAGAAATATTGGCAGCTAACAAATATACAATGGAAGGTAATCTGATAGTAAATATCACGTGCATGAACGAATTGCAGAGAGTTAATTGGCTTTGTAGTTACCCTGCAATCCTTTATTTCATGGTGGAAGATTCTGTGATGTTTAGAGGGTAGAGGAGTTACAGTTACACAGGAAGCTCGGATATGCGACACATTTACTAAGATTTTGAGTATGTATGCCTGTATTGATTATGTGGATACTGACTGTAATTGATGTCCTGTTGTTTTCTTATGTATGTCTAATGATTTACTTGGAACTAGACGTTATGTGCCCATGATTCAAGCATGTATGAATTACAAGGAACAAATGTAATTTAACAGTAAAAAACAAGTATCATATAAATACATACAGATTAATAACCATGAAAATCAAATCAACAAATCACCAAATATACAAATCACCGAATATACAAATGATAAAAAAAAGGAGAAACAGAGAGAGAGAGAGAGAGAGAGAGAGAGAGAGAGAGATTTCTGCAAAACTTACACGGAACTTACACGGAAAATCCCCAAATCTTGAACTAATCAAGCATCAAAATCCTTTGACCTGAAAAATCCCCAAATCGTAGAAACTAGGGCTTGAATGGATTTGAGATTTGTGAATTAAATCGGAGACAAAACTGTATAGAAATTGAAGTATAGGACAAGAGAAGCACGGGTATATGATTTGATTAAGAGACGGTGGAGTAGCCCCCGGAAAACCGAAATTGCCAGTTTGCAATCGGAGATTGAAACGAGAACGAAACGAAGCAAAATCTATATGGATCTTGATGTACATAGCAAGAGGTACAAGAATATGTATATCGATTGGTCGGAGAAGCAAACGATTGGCGAATTTTGAAAGTCGCCGTTAAGATTTTTTTGAGTTGCAATGAGAGAGAGATGATACATGAAGAATATGATAAGAAGATTTTCTTGAACGATATGCGTAAAAGATGAGATGTCTACTATTAACGGAAGCCATAGAAAATAATTAATATTAAAAAATGATAAGAAACCATCTTTTTAATTAAAGAGGTCTCTTTTCATGTATTATAAGAGATCTCTTTTATAAAAAGTGAGGTTTCTTTTATTAAATAACCACTTATTTAAATAAGAAGTCTCTTTACTTATATTATTAGAGATCGTTTTTTGAAAAAGTGTGGTTTCTTTTATTGAGTAATCAATTATTTGAATAAGGTGGTCTCTTATTAGCGGTTCCTTTGCCTATATTTGTAGTAGTGTCAATACCATTTTCGCTTCTAATCCCTTCCCTCAATTCCTTGACCTCTTCAACTATATCAGATAATTGTTGCTTCTGATCGAAACCACCTGGATCAAAGATAAGCAACAATTCTTTACCAACATTTTAAACTGATTATCCCAAATACCAGCAGTTGCAGCTATTGTGAGCTCTTTGATAGTTATTTGGTCAGTAAAAGCCTTATTATTCTCTCTAGTAAACTCCCAATATCCAACTGCATTTTATTTTTAAAACACTTTTCTGGTGCTATATCAGCTTCACATGGAGCTGATTTTTCAACCGACAAGGGTTGCAAAACTTGACTAGACATAGAATCCAAAAACACAGTCTTACACAAACTACAATCACCACAAAAACATTTCAATGGAACATCAAATCCAATACCCTTCTCGAGCAACTCCGACTCACACATATGTTTACTACGTTCTGCTAGAACCTCAACTTTACCACGTTCATCTTCATGAACCTTATTAATTGTTTCCTTATCATTCATAACAAAATTAATACCTAAACCTGTTGTCAAAGCTCTATCAATTGACTTGACAGGAGAAGCTACAGAGTTGGGGGCGTATAAAGGCATTGCTGGAGTTTGTACCGCATATACCTTCTCAGGACTTTCATCGAACACGTGAGTAGGAGTATTAGAAGACTGATTTACCTGTTTTGTGGACAACTCCCTTGATTGAGAATCCTCTGCACCCTCTCTATCAACATTCCCAACCCACTTCTTCTCAACTATCTTTGGCATATCTGCGTAGATATTCCCCATCTTCTCAAGCATATGAAGCATTTCAGTGAGTTTTTCCTCTATCTTATGCCTATTATCAATGATGGCATTAGAAACAGGCATATGGGAATCTGGAATTTCATCAAACATCTGAGGCGCGTATGTGTTTGGCTGCTGCACGAATATAGCTTCTTGTTGATAGTGTTGTGCAGTGATAGTTGAACTCATATAACCACTAGATTTAGGCTGGGTATTGTCCGAATGGGATGTTAGAGGTGGTTGGAATTCAACCTGATAAGTGAAATATCTAGACAATCCATCTGTGAATGATAGATGTGTAGATGTGTTAGGCATGTGAGTAGTAGTATAGAGCTGATACGAGGGTTGCGGTGGTGGTTGAGGTGAGTGGTAGGTATAGGGAGGTGCTGGAGTTGGTAGATACTGGTAAGAAGAATAAGAATCAGGGTTTGGAAAGGGTGTGTATGGGTATTGGTAGGAATGACAGAAATTAGGGTTTTGAGGTGGATATGAAGTGAGATGAACGGTACCCATTTCCGAGGAAACGTCGGCTCTGATACCATTTGTCATGATTTTGACAATATTTTTGGGTTTTTTTGGTAAAAATAAGCTAAGAACAAAAAGGTAAAACAGGAAGGAAAATGCAGAAAAATAAATATAAAATAAACATTCATATCATTTCATTCATACCCTCCAAAACAATAGTATGATGCTATTTATAGTAGCATAGTTTTACAAGTCTTAGAGGGGTGTATTCAATCCGGATTTTGAAGGATTTTTTGGATTTCTAAAATCCTGCGGTATTCAATTTGGATTTTAAAAAGTCCTTTGAAATCTGGTGGTATTCAATAAGGATTTCAAAAAATCCATTAAAATCTGGGTGTATTCGTTTAAGATTTTAAAAAGTCCATTAAAATCTGGGTGTATTCGTTTTAGATTTTAAAAAGTCCTTTAAAATTTGATGGTATTCAAAATTCCATGGATTTTTTTGTATTTGATAAAATAATGGATTTTGAAGGATTTGCTAGTATATTTTATGTCATTTGAAATCTCACCAAAATCCATGAGATTTTGAAGAATTTATCAAGAACTCTAGTTAAATCAGCAAGACTCTACAAGATTTTCATCAACTCTACCAAAATCAACGTAGAATTGAAATTAACAAAAATCTTCTAAAATCCATGAACTATTATAAATCCATTAAAATCTAAATTGAATACACCCCTCTTAGTTCTGTAACTATTGGGCCGACAACAGTCACGACAAGGCCCAACAGTATACATTGGCCCAATATATATTTTTTGACCCGAATTAGCCCAATTCGTGACATTCAGTTAATTTTCTCTGATGATTGATTGTGTTCATAACTTTTCTGAACGCGGTCATGGGATAGTTTAATGGATATCAGAATGTCATAGTCCGAGTGTAAAAGGCTTAAGGCAGACTTTGTGAGAATGAGTCAGAAGTCTTAAGTCTACGGGCTTTAGGCAGATTGTTACAATTTACTGTTAATAACTGCGGGTGGCAGGGATCTATTTTCTTTTTTATTTGTATGATTATGATCTAACTTTTTTGGTATTTGTGTGCTTTGCTTATGCTTTTCATGTCAGCTGCGGTTGACAGTATTGTTTTAAATATGTGGAATCCACGAGTGAGATTTATCATAATTCTTATAAAATTTATATGTTTAATTTTTAGGTGGTTATGGAGCATAGAGGAAGAGGAGTAACTCTTTATGAAAAAAAAGCTGAACAATTTTGGAGTTGTCTGGGAGAACTTTTTTTCATAATAAGTCAATTTATTTTAAGACAAAGTTAGAGATTCCTAACTTTGCAACTTATTTTCCAACTTATTTTTGCAACTTATTGAATCTAAAACATACATTAAATACTTGTATACAAATTTTTTATCAAAATATAAAATTTTTAACCGAAAATAAGTCCATAAGCCCCTAAAAAAAGGTAAGCCAAACAAGCACTTTGTAAATTGTCTTCATTGATCCGTACATACATTTGAGAGCATTCACATCCCATCCCTCATCCCCAACCCCATCCTTATAATTTGAGGATTTGTCCAACTTTTTTTCTAAAACACTCCTCCATCCCATTCCCCATTTTGGGATTTGATTTAGGGACCAAAGTTTGAGTCCCCATATTTAGGGACCAAAGTTGATGCCTCATCCCCATCCTCATACACTCTCTCTCCTCATATAAACTTAGCTTACTCAGTTATAATACCACTCAAAGTGGTGTCTGAGGAGGGTAGTTGTACGCAGACCATGCCCCTATACAATAGGGAGGCTGTTTCCGAAGGACCCCCGGCCATTACAAATACAGAAATACAAATACAGAAAGGAAACCTAATACAAACTAAGAAACTCACGCACACGCAGGAGTCGAACCCCTGACCTCCTTCAAAGGAGGCCAGTGACTCAACCACTGCACCAACATGTTGTTGGCACTCTCTCTCCTCATATAATATTATTAAATTGTATTTATAATAGTGGGTGAGTTTTGGTAGTTAAAATTGTAAGTGAAAGAGAGAGAAAGAAGTAATATAAAAAAGAATATAGGGATAGGGGAATGGAAAATGGGGAATGGGATGTAGAAACTTTTTGATAATTTTGGGGATTTACTATTTTTATTTGGGGATTTACTATTTTTAGTAAATTTTTGGGGTTGGGGATGGGGAATGGGTTGTGAATGTTCTGAGCGTAAACTCTATACATACATTTTTAGGTGACAAGTAGATGCTGATTCATCGCTAGTTAGGCTTCCTATTTTTTTAAAACTAAGAGCAACTGCAGCGCATGCCCATTTCCCACATTGGGAAGAGCAACTTGGACATGGACACAAATAACTTGTCCACTAGGCGCTGGAATGTGATAAGAAGTTGGGCAGCAGGACACTTTGGTGGCCAGTGACCAACTATGAACGCACAGACATCGAGGTAAGAAAGGTAAATAAAGTTACTACTTTTTTTCTTATGTAGCCATGCATAGTTTTATAAATATAGCTGTTATTAAATATGACCGTTTATAAATATAACAGCTATAAATTTTTGTGCTATAAATAATAACTCATTTTATTCATTTCATACTTTATCTCTCTAAATTTTTTTCTCTCAACAAATTTTCTCCTCTCAAATTATGAATCCCAATAATTTCCAACCTCCAAATTCGCAAAATTCAAACCCAAATTCTCAAGCCCCAAATTTAAATTTTCCATTACAATTTCCAAATCCATACTTTCCATTTGTTCAAAATGCTAGTATGAAAGCGATCATGGTCTTATCAAAAGAGGCGTTGTGGCTATAAGAAAAAGATGGCAACGAATCAATGAAGGGGCTAAAAAATATGGAGCATGCTTCGAGAAAGCACAAAAAATAATTGGAAGTGGCTCAAACATGGATAATATAATAGAGAAAGCCCATAGTCTTCACAAAGATACTTATGGCAAGAAATGTAACTTTGATAAGCATTGGAGCAAAGAGGATGAAAGAGACACGTATGCTATACCATTTGGTCCTCTACCATCTTACGATGATACAACAAA
This sequence comes from Saposhnikovia divaricata, assembly GCA_036435485.1. NCBI lineage: Eukaryota > Viridiplantae > Streptophyta > Magnoliopsida > Apiales > Apiaceae > Saposhnikovia > Saposhnikovia divaricata. Next base: position 187,609,288 of record CM071598.1, on the reverse strand, counting down.
TGGAATACCACAACCAAATTTAGGCGAGGAGCCTTTTGTTCCGTATGAAAAGTATATCGAAAGAACTATCCAGATTCGTGATCGACAAAAATATCGTCAATTGCAGACTGACTTGGTGGAGCACATCTCACAATTCCACGATTCCCGTTAAATTATTTGAATTTTATGTTTTGAATAATAATTATGTTGTTCTTGTAACGTTTTTTTAATTATATGTCATGTATTTGAATTTATGAAAATTATTTTATTTTATTTTTAAATTTATGTAAATTAAAAAAATTGCATTTTATTAGTTTTAATTATTTACTAATCAAATATTATAACTTAATAATATATAAATTAAGTTTAATTTATAAATGAATCTAGTAGAACCTAAATAAAATATTAAAAAGTAATGTTAGAAAAAGAAAAGGTGGGCAAATATCATTGGAGGGGATTGGCCAAGTTTTTGTTTTGGACAAGTTTTGCTTGCATGGACAATTAGTAGGGTCAAGATTTTGGTGGACATGTCCCCAGCACTGGAGTTGCTCTAAATGGCAAAATTCAATTTTATAACGACATAAGAATCCTTCGTAGAAGGACCGGCGACCAAAAGTGTACCTGGTGCCCTACCCCACCACTACCACTTACGTGAAATTATGAAAAAGAGAATTAGCAAAAAAAAAAAAAGAAAAAAGAAGGAATTATGAAAAAGAGGAGTTTCCAAAATGGTTTTGATTGACGAGTCATTGCCGTATTATTGGGTAATCTTTCGCGAGTGAAATGGACATCTCGTGTAAAAATATGGATTCTACGGATAAAAACATAACATGTCATTCGCAAACTTATTTGACCATTTGGTACTCATTTCAGGACATATAACACTACTTTTCAAAAAATTAAGCCATACCCGTTTCACCGACATGATTATTAAGAGTATCCCAAGAGTCTTTTAACTCACTCCTAAATATATTATAAATAATTAAATTCTTAGCAAGTTATTATATTGATTTGTGTGTCAACTCCAACAATGCTCTCTATTATGGCTCTTTATTTTATATTTTATTCATATTTCAATTCCACTTAGACAAACAATCAATAGATGAGAGAGAAGAATCACTATTTTACTAATAAAATATTAAGTTAAGAGCTACTAGTTGCTCCTAAAATAGAGGAGAGAGAAGAAGCTCTTAACTTTTTAAAGAGCCTCTAAGAGTCTCTTGGAGCTTGATTTTTATTCTCTCTCCTATTTTTTGAGTTAAGAACTACAATAAAGAGGCTCTTGGAGATGCTCTAACACCAACGCTTTCCAACATCTAATTCAACACGGGCATTAGTGTTGCCTTATAATCCTAATAAATTCAATTGTCCTCATGCAATATAAGAATTTAAATATTTGAAAAATAATCGTTCAATAAGTTAGCTACTAATATTAATTATTACCTCTAAGGGTGTTATGTATATTTGTTAGCTATAATATAATATATTGATAATTATCTAAAATTATAGCTAAGAGGTTCTAGGTTTACTCCAATGGTATTATGTATAATTATATTATCTAAAATTATACCTAATAGATTTAGAGGTTTTACAAATGTAGCTAGCCCAATTTTAGTTATCTATATTTTTTGCTAATGGATAATGATTGGAGTATTGAATTTTTACCTAATATCTAAAATGTGCCACATAGATGCCATGTAGGTGACACATAGATGAATTTAATTAACAGGTTTTACCATTGGAGATGCTCATAAGAGCATCTCCAACGGTAATAGCTAAAATCATTAGCTATATAATGATTATCTAAAAATTTGCTGAACTGTAACATGTTTTACTCCTTTGGTATTAGCTATAATGAATAGCTATATTTTAAAAATAGTATTTTATTATTATTTTAATAATAATATATATATATATCAGTAAATAAGATCGATGATGTGTCACGATATAAATGGAGATAATGAATTATAGATATTATCTATATATTATAGATGTCCTCCAAATATAGAGGATGTCAAGATAATTATCTAAAAATTTAACTAACAGGAAGCATGGTTGGAGAAGAAAAATTATGCATATTATCTAAAAATTATGCCATATCATCAAGTTTAGCTAATAGATGTGTAGGGTTGGAGATGCTCTAATAACCTTAATCTTTTTACTAATCAATCATACAAGTATGACGTCAAACAATATTTTTAGTGATATCAAAAATTAGGAATCTAGCATTATAAAACCAACAATTCTATAATTGTACGACTCTATATCTAAAGTTTACCCGCATAAACAAGGAGTCTAGGACTATATAACCAGCGACTCTAAAATTTACCCGCATAAGCAAAGAGTCTAAAACTATATAACCAACGGCTCTATAATCTAACTCTACGACTCTATATAAAATTTACCCGCAAACATGAAGTCTAGGACTATATAAACAACAAATCTAAAATTTTCCCGCATAAATAAGAAGTCTAGAATTATATAACCAAAGACTCTATAATCTAAGTACGACTCTATATCTAAAGTATACCCGCATGAAACTAATTTACCTGCAGTATACGTAACAATGAGTATTGTTGTGAACTTCAATATATCGCCTAATTTACTAGAGAGAGGATACATATACGATGGACAGTTCACTTATGCGATCTCTTACCATTTCGGCAACCGACCGGCGCGTCCGGAGATCACTAATTTTTGTGATCTCTTTATATGCATGTGGAAGTTTTGCGCAAAGAAAAGGCTTCTTCTTGTTCCTGTGATTATTTGGTTTCTTGTCTGGATAGCATGCTGCCTTTTCCACCAACGCTCGGAATTTACGTGATGTATAGACACAAAATAAAGGAGAAGTAGGAGTATTTTTTCTAAAGGTTTTTGGAGAAATTTGAGAGCCTGGCGTTGGTAAGAAATCTGAAGAAAAGAGATAGGACGAGGAAGATTAAAAAAAAAAAGAATATTGAGGATGTTATTTTGCAAGTTCTAGGTGTTTATATTTGATTATTGGTTTTAATTTACCCTTATTGGTATTTTGGTTTGGACGTTTATGTATGATCTGGTGCTTTCCTATCTAAATTTGTTAGTTTTGTTTCTGTGCATGTCTTGTTTTTGTTTATGATTGCTGATTATTGTTTTGGGAAACAAATTAGGATCAGAGAAATAAGCCCTGCTAATCGCTTCTCTCTGCCACTATTTAGACACTCGAGTGAACCATGAACCATAAATTCTTCGCTGTCTTTCTAATTTCCATCGTGTATTATTAGGAATGATTTCAAGTACATGCCTTTGTGTTACCAGAAATAAAAGTTACAAGTAAACCATCAAACTTAAAGCAACTCAAGAATTAGATTTTGATGAACTATTAATAAATCGTGAAGTTTATTGTAGATTGCAGCCTACGTTTGATGCCTATGTTTGATGGTTTTGTTTATGTTTTTAAGTAAAGGCTTGATCTAATGTAGGTAGAGATAATCTCTAACTCTAAGAAATTATCTACATCTTAAATGGCAGACTGTACGTTGTCCTTGCTGAAAGCACACTTTACATCTTCCAGGTTACACGTTTTAATTTTTGCCGAGTTATAGATTCCAAGCTTTTATCTTTTGTGTTTACAATTTTTAGAGTACATACCTTGCAACGCCAACAACTTCATTCTTACAGAGTAGTGTTGGTTCATTGTAGTAAAGGGCATCTTTAAATCCTTCAAGCTTCGTCATCTTTAACAAATGTTAGAGTCGAAGAACTAATAACCGAGGCCAAGTAGTGCCACGAGTTCTACAGATCAAGGAGAAGCTTACTTATGCAAAATGAACACAAAGAGTTTGTGGGGGGTTTCTTTTTTGCTAATTAAGTTTGTGGGGTTTTTAAGGTCGCTGAAGTCTAAAGCAGAGGAGATCAGCCATATGTTCTGCAACTCATTGCAAGATTATTGTAGCATAGGTATTGAATATTGGCATCATATGCATATGCAATATCTTAGAAAAACTAAACTAAGATAAATTCTCTAGCAACTTTACTCTTTGCAGTTGGCTTTATAGCAGTTATTAGGTGTTGGGGGACTGGTCAGTTTTAAAATTTGTGGCAGTTAGGTAGCTCCTGAGATGTATAAGCTGTAGGTGCCTTTAGTGATAGATAAAGACCTCTGGAATCTTTTTTATCCTGAAACTTAAAACTTACTATTTCAGCATGACATATGTACCTGCTAATGTTATATTTTCTGTTTGTATGGTATTAAATTTTTCCGGGCTTATTAGACATTCAAAGGTTTTTCATTGCATAGAAATCCTACAGGGTGACAGGTTTGCAGAATGACTTGACATTGCAGGTGAAATGTTGGGCTCTGATCTGGTAGTGCACCTGCAAATCAATGGTAGCAGAAGAAAGCAAAAAGCTCTAGTTTGTTTGGCCGAAGTGGCCCACATATAAACATATGAGGCACTCATATAGTAGTGCATATTGGCGCAGTTTCCTCATCTGCATCTTGTTTTTGACAGTCATAGTTTGGCCGTAAAAACTCGAGTATCCGTTGAATACCATATACTTGTGCTTGTTGGCGCAGTTTCCCTCATCGTCTTGTTTTTGGCACTTCATTGTTTGGCCTTAGAAACTTGAGTGTCCACTGAATTGTCCATAGCCTTCGTTAATTGCATCATGTTCATGTGATACCATTTTATGAATCATATCTGAAGCCTTGTCTGTTGGGTGTGCATGTGACAAGTGACTCTTTGACAATTTATCAATACTTTAGGCTTATCTAAAAGCTTAACATTAGTAAATAAATAATCTTCAATTAGGTTGAGAGTTTGCTTTTCGAAGGCACGCGTGCTGTTTGCTGCAAATTAATTCTAATTTTTGACTATGCTGCAAATAAGCAATCGACTTCAACATCTATTCAGACCTGGTCTTATTGGTGGGAAGATGCAGAGCTTTTAAATTTTAAGTAATTCCTGGACAACTATTTTTTTTATTTCTTTTGGTAGAACAATGGGGTGCACTATTTTGCTATGTGTTATCATGCTCTGATGCCCATTTCTGGGAATATTTGCTTGTCTATGGTCATGGTATGTGGTACAACCTGCGCACTCTATAGTTGTGCAATAAAAATCTTGGATTGGCCGTGCTTGTGCAGGTTTATAGCCAATATCAGTCTGAGGTTTCGGATGCTTTCTTTCAGGACTTTGTTAATTCCTTTGATGATTGATTGTGTTCATAACTTTTCTGTGGCTACGCGGTGAAGTGATAGTTTAATGGATATTAGAATGTCATGGTCCGAGTGTTAAAGGCTTAAAGCAAACTTCGTGAGAATGACTCAGAAATCATTAGTGTACGGGCTTTAGGCAGATTCTTGCAATTTACTGTTAACAACTGGGGGTGGCAGAGATCTAACTTTTTTGATTTCTATGATTTCTGTGATCTAGCTTTTTTGGCATTTGTGTGCTTTGCTGATGCATTAATGTTACCTGCGGTTGACAGTATTGTTTTATTAGTACTGGTAGCTTTGTGGTTAGCTATGTGGCTCTCATATGCTTTATTTACTGGCTGCAATATGGTTCGAGTTATAAATACTAGTCTTTTCAAAGTGAGTCTGCGCTATTATGTTGCAAGCTGGTATGGTCTTTTTCATTTCTGTAGGTGCTGCGGAGATCTATATATGGCCGGGATATCTTTATTGGCTGGTATGTCTAAATGTCATTCTGCTGCAATTCTCTAGTAGCAATTGCTGGAGCCAGAGTGCTGATCTTTTAGATCTTATTGCCCATCTGTTAGCAGGGAACACTACAAGAAAACCCAATTCCGGAATTCACTGTTTCCGTTGGCATTTACCTGGCAACGAATGAGTAGATTAGTGCTCTACCAACATATTCCCAACGGATCACTAACAGATATTACCAACGGAATTTTCCGTTGGTAAATATAATTACCTTCATATTATTAACGGAATAACAACGGTTTATCAACGCCATACTAACGGAAATTATTTGTTGTTTATTCCATTGGTAGTTTGTTGGCAATCCGTTACTATACATTCCGTTACAATAGTAGATTTATTATTTTTTCATTCCGTTACGAATCCTTTGCGAATCCATTGCAATTGTAGATTGGTTAAAGTTATATTTGTTGTTAATCCCTTCATAATAAATTAAACAAATGGCTATTGTTGATTGGCTAACGGATTCTTCACTTGGTTAGAAAGACATATCAAATCAAAACCATTGAAATAAGTTTAAATTAAATTTCGGTTTCATTTCTATTTTTAATTTATTTTCCAAACTATTTAAAAATGGTGGAAAAAATAAAAAAAAAAGAAAATTATGGAAAGTAGGGTAACGTTCATCACACAAATAATGAGTATGACTATTTGGGTGTGTATGAATTTTGGTTCAAAATTTGGCCTTTTTCCTATTTTTATTTATTTTTTTAATTTATTTTACAAACTAGTTCAAAATGAGGGAAAAATCAAAAAAAATGAAAAATTAATGAATGTAGGTTAACGTTCATCACAAAAATTGTGAGTATAACAAATTGGGTGTGTATGAATTTTAAATTAAATTTTAGTTTTTTTCTATTTTTATTTAATTTTTTAATTTATCCTAACTAGTTAAAAAGGGTGGAAAAAATAAAAAATATAGAAAATTAATGAAAGTAGGGTAAAATTCATCACAAAAATAGTGAGTATGACTATTTGGGTGTGTATGAATTTTAAATTCAAATTTTGGCTTTATTTTCTATTTTTATTTACTTTTTAAATTTATTTTCCAAACTAGTTTAAAATGGTGGAAAAAATAAACAAAATGGAAAATTCGAGAAAGTGGGTTAACATTCATCACAAAAATAGTGAGTATGATTATTTGGGTGTGTATGAATTTTAAATTCAAATTTTGTCTTTTTTCTATTTTTATTTAATTATTTAATTTATTTTACAAACTACTTAAAAATTGGGGAAAAATCAAATAAATTTATTTTTTTCTGAAATTTTCGCAATAACATTAAAAAGGATGGATCTTGACCTCCGTACGGTTGGGTCATCGAGAAATATTTTTTAAAAAATCGAAACACTAAACCTTGACGAAACCCTATTTAGGAGTTTTAGTCAAAGTACTAGTTGACCGTTAAATTAACAAACCAAATAAATTTATTTTTTTCTGAAATTTTGACAATAACATTAAAAAAGATGGATATTGACCTTTTCCCCCTAAGAGAAATTATTTCTTGTACACTTTTCCCCCTTCCACCCCTTAATCTCTCGACCCTCTCTCCGACCCAGACTCTCTATCCCTCTCTCTTCTCCAAATCGAAGAATTCCAAATCGAGGAACTCTTACTCTTTGCTCTCTTTTCTCTTCTATTCTCTGTATTAAATCGATTAACTCTCTCCTCTTCTCTCTTTTGCTAACAAACGATTTTATTTTTTCTGAATTTACAGATGATTAATTGGGGCTTCACTGCTTGCTTTATTAACAGGTACGTATAAATATATTTTCATTGGATTTATTTATTTTGCATTCTTCTACAATCTTCTATTTTGATTTTCCAGGTTATATCTTCAACTAGGGTTTTTTGTTTGAGGTTTCAATTAGGACTTTTAGTTCGAGTTAAAATTGGGGCTTTACATGAATGTTTATGGGTATCAATCTTATGGGTATTTTTCTGGAAATCATATTTGTGCCATTAATCTTGAGTAGTTGAGTAATTGAGTAGTTTTATATGTGCACAGATAAATTGAATAGTTGTCAAAGATGGAAGAAAACAAAATGGAAAGAAAGCAAGAAGATTACGAGGTACCCATTAATCCTTTCATCAAGAACTTATTATATGCATAATCATTCTTTAGTCTTAAATAAAAATATGCTTTCTGATTAATTGGTATGCTAATGCTGTTCTTATGCTGTTCTTAATTAAAAATATGCTTTCTGATTAAAAATATTTGTTACTTTATATATTAGTTACAAAAAAATAAAAAAATAAGTACAGACAATAAAGAATCAGGAAGAAATGGAGACAGCATAATAATTATAGTAAAGTACTTAAAATATTTGTAATTCGAAATTTAATCTTTTGCTTACAACTAGATCGGTCTTGAACTTTCGTGATCCTCTATAAGTATAAAATATGGTCTTATGAAACATTAGTATAATAATTACAGAGGCACCAAAATTATGTAAATGATGTAATAATTCGGTCAGATATATTGTAAATTTTTGAACAATCATGAAATAAATATAAATTTTAAATTTATTTTATTGTTCAAAACATAAATATATAGGTAAGTTTAAAAATTTAGGTGCCCTTCAAATTTTAATTAAACCTCATTATTTGGTTTAATTATTTGGTTTATAATTGACGTGCCGAACGAGCCGAAAATTATAATTTTTATTCAGATTGGGATCAACTGGGGCCAGGTAATGCTGAGTATGCTGAAACGCTCAAAAAGGAGATCGCTGAAGAGGACGCTGCAGAGGCGAGGCTGGAGGAAGAAGCGAGGCTAGCTGAAGAAGCGAGGCTGTTGAAAGAGACTTCTACTGCCAATCAAGATCCACCTGCTTCCTAATTTTGTTATATATTTGATGAAGTCTTTTAAACTCGGGATGCGGGCACCCTTAGAATGCTTCGCGATTTGTAATATTATTTTGTTTAACTCTGATCATCCTTCAACTCTCTGATCATCCTTTAACTGCATTGGGATCGCATTGCGACCCTTTATTTATGAATTGGAATCACTTTGACTTTTCCACCCAATGTTGTCTCGTTATTTTTGCACATAACATATTTGCACATTTAGCTTCGCTTGCTTAGTACCTTGACTTCAAAATTATATCTTTATTTCATCTTTGCATGTTGAATTGTCTTGAATAGTGCTAGATTTGCATGCCTTTGCTTAAATTCCTTAGATTGTTGTAGCAGTAACTTCAAATGCGATCCTTGCATCGTTGAGATGGCTTGGACCTTAGTATGTTAATGTTAACGAACAAGCAAGTAAAATGCACAATAAAAAGTAATTCATAAAGAAATTGAACTTTTATATTGATAAGCGGGGTGAGGCCCAATAAATGATAAGTGGGGCGAGGCCCAATAAATGATAAGTGGGGCGAGGCCCAAAAAGTGGTAAGTGGGGCGAGGCCCAATGTCATTACATCATAAAGGGAGGGTGTCTATATGATCACTACCCCCCAGTATTTTGTATGAATTTATTCATGCGAAATAAATAGAAACTACCAGGAGCGATGCCTTCACTGATAGTATTTGCGTAAGTGTTCCGCATTCCAAGCTCGCAGAATAACTTTATCCTTCATGTCTGTGAGGTAGTAAGTTCCCTCTGAGAGAGTTGCATAGATTTTGTAAGGCCCTTCCCAATTAGCACCAAAGACTCCATGACCCGGGACCTTAGTGTTAGGCATGACTCTCCTAAGCACGAGGTCGCCTGTCTTTAAAGAACTTACTTTGACCTTCCCATTATAGTACCTCGCTGTCCTTTGTTGGTAAGCCGCGAGGTGAAACTGAGCCTCGCTTCTTGTTTCTTCTATCATGTCTAAGTACAATCTGTGATTGACCTCGTTTGCTTCGGGATCGTAATGTTCCCTTCTAAACGACCCGGAGCCCACTTCAACCGGGACCATGGCCTCGCAGCCATATGTTAAGGAAAAAGGAGTCTCTCCAGTTGTGGTCCTTGGGGTCGTGTTGTATGACCACAAGACCCTTGGTAATTCTTCAGGCCAATTGCCTTTGCTCTCCTCCAACTTAGCCTTCAAAGTATGTTTGTTGATTTTGTTGATGGCCTCAGTTTGGCCATTTGTCTGGGGGTGACTCACAGCTGAAAAACTCTTTTTGATCCCCAAGTTCTCACAGAATTCTTTCATGTCTTTGCTATCAAATTGCTTTCCGTTATCCGATATGAGCTGATAAGTAATCCCATAGCGACACACAATTACCCTGTACACGAAGTCCTTGAGTTTCTTTGCAGTAATAGTGGTAAGTGGCTCAGCCTCGGCCCACTTGGTGAAATAATCAACAGCCACAACTGCGTACTTGACACCTCCTTTAGCTTTAGGCAGCTCCCCAATTAGATCAATGCCCCACATAGCAAAGGGCCATGGGCTCGTTAGCGAGGTGAGAGACAGGAGCGTTGCTGTAGTTAGCGATCCTTTGGCAGTTATCACACTTCCTTGCGAACTCAAAAGCATCTCTTTTCAAAGTAGGCCAGTAATACCCTTGGCGAAGAATCTTTTGGGCCAGAGAACTACCCCCCGAGTGATTGCCACATATCCCCTCATGAACCTCTCTGAGAATGTAATTGCATTCTTCTCCATCTACACACCTTAGGAGCGGGATGTTGAACCCTCTTCGATACAGGACTTCGTCATAGATGACATAACGAGGGGCCTGATATTTGATTTTTCTTGCTTCTTTTTTGTCTTGAGGCAGGGCTCCATTTTTCACATACTCCCATATGGGGGTCATCGAGGTCGACCCTGAGGTCGCTATCTCCATAACAAACTCCTCTGGTACACTGGGCTTTGTCTGGATTTCCAGTGGGATAATTCCAAGTAGGGTGGCCTCGCGACGCGACCCCGGTTTTGCCAGTGCATCGGCTCCCTGATTCTTCTCTCTTCTAATATGAACCACTTTGACATTGTTGAATTTTTTCATCAACCTCTGTGCACATCGCAGATATAGCTCAATCTGCTCACCTCTAGCTTGCCACCCACTCCAGAGTTGATATGTTACTAGCATGGAATCGCTGTAAGCTGTGAGGTTCTCTACCTTCATTTCCAGTACCAGTTTGAGACCAATAATGAGGGCCTCGTATTCTGCTGCATTATTGGTGGCCTCGAAAGCGAAGTGTACTGCACTTTGTATCTTGCGACCCTCTGGAGTTACTAACTCGATGCCGGCCCCAGATCCTTCCTTGTTGGATGCCCCATCTACGTATAGTTCCCACCACGAGGCTGAATTTTCTTTTTTATCCTCGCTAAATATTTTTTCTGGAGCTGCTATGATGGCCCAATCATCTCCCTCAGATTGGGGAGGAAATTCCAAGATAAAATCCGCAAGTGCTTGTCCTTTTATAGGGCCGCGAGGCTTAAATTCGATGTCAAACTGACTAAGCTCCACTGTCCATTTTAACAATCTCCCTGAGGACTCTGGCTTGTGCATTACCTGTCTCAGCAGGTAGGCAGTGCGAACCTCATTGTTGTGAGCCTGAAAATAGGGCCTTAACTTTCGCGAGGCCAAGACCAGGGCATAGGCTAGCTTCTCCATGTTTGTGTATCGAGTCTCAACATCTAACATTCTTTTACTGACATAGTAGACTAGATATTGAATTTTTCCCTCCTCGTGAACCAATACTGCACTGACCGCGTGTTCAGACACAGCGAGGTAGACAATGAGGACCTCACCTTTAAGGGGCTTCGAGAGAAGTGGTGGCGAGCCCAAATGTTCCTTTATCTTCTGAAAGGCCTCCTCGCATTCCAATGTCCACTCAAAGTTTTTTCCCACCTTTTTAATGGCCTTAAAGAACTCATGGCACTTATCTGATGATTTAGAAACGAACCGATTGAGAGCTGCGATCCTTCCTGTTAGACTCTGTACTTCTTTCACACTTCTTGGGGATCGCATGTCCATCAGAGCCTTTATTTTATCTGGGTTCGCTTCAATTCCTCGGTGGTTGACAATGATCCCAAAAACTTTCCAGATTCGACCCCAAAGACACACTTCTGGGGGTTAAGCTTCATTCTGTACTTCCTTAGTATATCAAACATCTCTGCGAGGTGAGAGATGTGATCCACAGCTTCCTTAGACTTGACCAACATGTCGTCTACATAGACTTCCATTGTCTTACCAATTTGTTTCTCGAACATCATATTGACGAGCCTCTGGTAGGTAGCCCAGCATTAAGGAGACCGAAGGGCATCCCTATGTAGCAATAGAGACCTCTATCTGTGATGAACGAGGTGTGCTCTTGATCAGGGCCATACATGGGTATCTGATTATACCCAGAGTAAGCATCTATGAAAGAAAGAAGTGCATGCCCTGCTGTTGCATCCACTAACTGGTCGATCCTTGGTAGCGGAAAACTATCTTTGGGACAATGTTTGTTGAGATCGGTAAAGTCCACACATGTCCTCCACTTTCCATTTGGCTTCTTCACAAGGACAGGGTTCGCGAGCCAGTCAGGGTAGAATGATTCCCTAACGAGCCCTACCTCGAGGAGTCTGTCCACTTCTGCCTTCAGAGCCTCAGCTCGTTCTCCACTTATGGGTCGTCTCTTCTGTCTGACCCCCTTTTTGCTTGGATCCAAGTTTAGCTTATGGCAAATTACATTAGGATCGATCCCAACCATATCTTCATGTGACCAGGCGAACACGTCAAGGTTTGCCTTTAGAAAAGTAACCAGCCTTTCTCTCAAATCAGGATTGAGTTGCGACCCTATCTTCAACACTTTTGAAGGGTCCTGCACATCAACAAGAACAGGAATTGTGTCTTCAGCTGCCCCGGCTCGCTCCACATGTTCCGGGATGCGAGGATCAAGATCTAGATTATACTCGCGAGCCTGACTTGATTCTGCCTCGCAGGGGTTGGCACCCGTGTGCCCATACTCTATAACAACAGTTGTAGTCTGTGTAATTCCATTTGGCAGTTCTGTCAGTGTGAATGTTTCTTTGCGAACCCATTTTCCCTTTCGGGGCTCGCACAGCGGCCTGCTCCGGGCCCTCCTCGCTGTCACTATCTATAGCCTCTTCCACGATCCCTTCCTGGAGAACCATAACTGGCTGCGAGGTTCCCATCATCAAAGCCCCTAGTACCGGCTCTACTTGAATTCCCAAATTATCAAAATAATCGGCTGGGAGCTCCTCAATCGAGATCATGTTACAGTCTGTTGGGGGTACAAAAGTTGTCTTGCGAGACCTACTTTCCTCCTCGCATTCCATCTTGTCTGTCATAGAATTACTCCCCTTTTCTGCTGACTTGAGGGCTCTGTTGTAACATTCACGAGACTCATGTTGTGCCCCCCTGATGCATCCGACCCCATGTGGGGTAGGGAACTTCATAGAGAGATGGTAAATAGAAGTAACCACCCTCATTTCTTTGAGTATCGGCCTCCCCACGATAGCATTATAGGCTGAAGGTTGATCAACCACCATAAAGTCTGCGATTTGGGTGGTAATACAGGGCTCGTCCCCTAAAGTGACAGGGAGCCTTACGAGGCCCTTGACATTGACTAAAGCTCCAGTAAAACCATAAAGATGCCCCACGGTAGGGATAAGGTCTTTATCTACGAACCCCATTTTCTGATAGACCTCGTAGGTTAGGACATTCACTGCGCTCCCATTCTCCACAAGGACCCTGTGAACATTCTGCGATCCAATGCGAACTCGGACAACGAGGGCATCCGAATGAGGATGGTGGACCCACTTCGCATCTTCCTCAGTGAACATGATATTTGTATCTTCCCCCTTAAAAAGGTTTGGGGGTCGCTCCTACAAGTGATGGATATCGGTGAGGGGTCGCTCCTTAGCTTCGCGGGCATATCTTTCTCTAGCCCTATTGCTATCCCCCCCGATGCGGGGTCCCCCAATTATTACGTGAATACTTCCGCCTCGCGCTTCCCTTTCCTTAATGATTGGATTCTGTTCAGGTGGGGGGGCTTGATTATACCCAAGGCCAGACTTGGGATTATGCTTCTTCACCTCGCGAACTGCCCACTCAGTTAACTTTCCCTCACGAATTAACTGATCCACTTGCTGCTTCAGCTCTCGGCAGGTTGTTGTATCATGCCCTGTTTGTTCATGAAAGGCACAATACCTGCTAGTGTTTGCGGTCCCCTTCGGACCCATCGGTGTAGGCTTCCTGAATATCCCCTTGTTTTCATTAACTGCATAAATGTGATCAATTGGGGCGACCAGAGGGATATACTTGTCTTCATCCCTCACGGGGCGAGATCTCAGTGGGGATCGCCTCAAGGGATCGCGGTCTCTCCTTTTTGGGCTGGGGCTTCAACTTCGATCCCGTCTTCGCCTTGGACTCCTGGAGTCCTTTCTTTTTACCCCCCGGTTCCTACTCCAACTGCCACTCCTTTCATTATTCTTCTTCAAATCTGCGAGTGACTTCTCAACATGCTTGAAAGGCTCAGCGACCTTGTGCAACTCAGAAAGAGTGCTAGGGGTTTGTTTTTGTAGCTTCTTCCAAAATTACGTACCTTCCCTCACTCCATCGATGAGGAAATTTTTTACAGCTTCGTCATTTGCACTTCGCACGCGAGGCACCTCATCATTGAACCTCTTGAAGTAATCATGAAGGGTTTCACCTTCCTTCTGTTTATGTTTGCCAAGGTGGACACAGAGGGTGCGTAGAGCATCGAGGACTGGAACTGTTTGATGAAGATGTCCACGAATTGTTCCCAAGAATCGATGACAATCAATGCCCCTAGCTTCGAAAACCACTGCTGAGCACTTTCCCTCAGCGAGGCCGCAAATAGTCTACACCTCGTTAGTAATGAGACCTGATAAACATCCATCTCATTATTGAATCGAATCACAAACTCTGCTGGATCAGTATCGCCATTATAGGTCATATCATGCTGATGGCCTCGAAACACTGCAGGAAGCGGAGCGGTTCGAATTTCATGAGTAAAGGGCGATGAAGAGCCCATAGTGCTAAAGATTCCTTTCTCATTGTTCATCGCATCCAAGGCCTTCTTCAACTCCTCCAGCTTAGAGTCTCCTACCTTGACCTCCTTTTCAGCCTCCTTTTTACCTCCAGTACTTCCATGATGTGACTGGGTCTTTTTTAGGACACTAGACTCCTCCTGGTCATTCCTGCGATCCTTCTTTCTACGATCCTCTTCAAGATATTGAGATCGTTCTTGGTCTCGATGAGACGGGGGTCTGTCATCGCGACGATGGGACCGCTCACGCTCTCTACGGGGAGAGGGGGGTCTGTCATCACGACGATATGACCGCTCGCGATCTCGAGGAGACAATGGTCGATGTGTGCCCCTGCTTCTGTTCTTAGATTCTTCATGTCGAGGCGCATTAACCTTTTCCAATTTTAAACGAAGGTCATGTTCAGTTAGCTTCTTTCCGAGACGGTCAAAAACACTGACCGATCTCCCCTCAGATGAGGCGACCTTGTCATGCGATCCCCCTTTCTTTCCGAGCGAGTCCTCCCCCTCATCCCAGTCAGGGTTGGTTTGATCTGTTAGAACATCCTCGAAGTCATCAATGAGTTTCTTAGTGGGGAGTTTGCTTCCTTCCCCTGGTGTTCTACCGCCTGTCCTTGCATTCCTCTTCGATCCTCTAGAACTATAGCGCTTCTCCACTTTTGCGACCCTTTCATGCACAGCGGTCACTTGCTCGCCGAGGCCTTTCAGAAAAGACATGACCTCGCTGGTCAATGCCACCCTCTGTACTGGGGGGGTGTGTTCCTCCTTGTACCCAGTCTTAGAGTTGTCCTTGGACGCCTCGTCCTCTGAGGGGTCTCTCGTCAGGGGATCGTCCTTGTTAACCTTATGCGATCCCGGGGTCTCTCCATCGTTCCTCTTTTTGTGTGATTTAGTCATCGCTTCTCCCAATTCAATGACTCCCCTCCTTCTAGCGCCAAATGTTATAGGGAGAATATTGTATAACAATATTTTGGAGGTTTGCTGGATTAACGGAGCAAAATATGGATATTTTGCTAATAAAAGAAGAACAAAGGATGTGGGTTTGTGTGTTTGAATGTGGCTGAGCTTGATAGGTGTTTGCAGGTAAACTGTTTCTCATCCGTATCAAGGTGCCTACGTACCCTATTTATAGGGATCAAGCCTGACGTAGTTCTTGGGCCACAAGTTACCTAGGCGGGCTAGGGTTTTATGAGATAAGCCAAAGTCCAAGCCCACTTGTTTAGGGCTGACGTGGCAGTAAGTCATCAAATCTATCCATGATCCATGATCCAGCTGTAGAAGCCCATAGTCTCGAATGGATAGATTCGGAATGAAAGATCCATCAGGGCCCTTGCATGCGACCTTGAGAGGCCTGGCCACGCGAAGCGATCCCTGTGCCTAGCTACTCATGCGACCTTAAGTCCGGCCATGAGCCTTCCAGAGAAGAGGAGATAATGATCTCGCTGTAAGTTATAGATGTGATTCAAAAACGAAGCGATCCCCTGGCAGGCATCGCCAGCGAGGCGCTGTATAACGAGGTGCTCCTGTAATAGAGGTATTATTGCCAAAGTATGCTGGGCTGATTCCAATAGTGGGCTTTAGTGACCCAATCTTCATCTTCTAGGCCCATCATAGATTACGAACCATCAATTTAGCTAATTAAATCAATTTAGCCATTATGCCAGATTTGGGCATAACACATAATCATTCTTTAGTCTTAATTAAAAATATGCTTTCTGATTAATTGGTATGCTAATGCTGTTTATATGTTGATTTGTTTTTGTAGATTTTATATCAAAACTTGACTTCAGTGTTAATTAGTCTTGCAATATGTATTCAAAAGGATTCCTCTGTTTCTTTATTGACCCATATGTAAAGTAACTAGAGATGATTTTGAAATCTGTTGGAGTATTATATTCAGTCTTAAAATCTGTTTCTTAAATTTGTTTGTTGTTATATGCGTTTTTTTAAGTATCTGTTTGTTATCGTAGTTAGAAGAAAGTTAAAGGTGAATGTTTCGCTTTGGTTGCCTATGTCTTCCTCTTCAATATTATCTTCATATTAGCTCTAACTTACCTTAACCGTAAGCACTCACTGTACTTCCTTCTGTATACTGAATATAAAACTGAACTGTGTTTATATGTATAGTAAAAATTAACATGTGATGGTCAATTCGTGCAGCATTTGGGAAATCTTAGGCAGTTTTAACAGAGGAAACCTTGGCTGAGAGAAGTGGAAAATTTATTGAATTATCCTCGAAGGGTAAGAGCTCTTATAATGACATCTCGTTCTTGATTTTACTCAATGACAAACTTATGAGCCTTATCAATAACATTTATGGTCACAAGATAACGCAGAAAAAGGAAACCAAGATCGAAGAAATGTATCTTCCAAGTCAATATTAGCAAGAGTGGGTATTATTAGTGAAGAAAACCAGAAGAAACATGGAATGGTTCTTCCTTTTCAACCTCTGTCCATCACATTTGACAATATAAGCTACAGGGTCGATATGCCTCGGGTATACTCAACTTTAAGATACAATGAATATTATAGTAGTTGAACTCCACTTGTTTAGTTTGCATTTAGTTGGCTAGAATGTATTGACATCTACGCATATTATCTTTTCCTTCAAATATTTCATCACATTTGATTTACGCCGTATCTTCTTCACTCGTATCTGTAGTTATGTCCTCTGTCCTCTTCCACCTTTAACTTTCTTCAAACTTTTCATTCAATATACCTTAGACAAGTGAAATTATGGTCCCTAGATTGATATATGGAATATATATCAATAAGTATCTGTTTCTTAAATTCCATGTATCTAATATTAAGGCGACAAGTTTTTTGAGATTGTGGGAAGTCCTTACTACATGGCTGTAGAGGTTTTGAAGCGAAATTATGGTCCCGAGATTGATATATGGAGTGCCAGTGTGATACTTTATGTTCTCTTGTGTGGAGTTCCACTGTTTTGGGGCAGGTATAGTTGTAACTTCTAATTGATTATCTATGGTGGGATGCATACTATGCAGCTTTTTTTGAGGTTGGATGTTTTTGCACTTCATTGTCTCATGAAGGTGGTGTTTACGTCATCCCTTTTGGTGGAGAAACTGAACATGGTGTTACTCTCTGGCAATATTGCGGCGATTCGCCGGAGATGGCGATGGTTGTTCTTCATGCTTGGATGATTTGTTTGGAAGTGTCGTAAATTTGATTCATGTATGTGGATTGTCTTGTATTTGTTTAGTTTGTTTTTTGTAAGTTGAATTGGGGTTGTATTTGTTTAGTTTGTTTTTTGTAAGTTGAATTGGGGTTTATGAAATGAATCTTTGTTTTATTTGAATCTCATTTATGAATTTGATAATTATGTAAAAATCAAGATCTGATTAATGAGGCAGAAACATTTGTTCGGATTAGCAATGGAATACAAACTAAATTTGTTATGGATTACTTTTGTCTCTGACAAATGATCCGTTGGTAAAGTTGCTAAAATTACCAAGTCCGTTGGCAAAGCGTTGGTAGAATTACTTGTTATGGTCAAGAGATTTGTTATTAAGTTGTTGATATTCCGTTAGTAAGTTTCGTAAGGAACACAGAACACAAAATCCGTTGGCAAGCACCTTCCCAACGACGTTTGCACCAACGACCGTATTCTGTTAGCATTCCGTTAGTAAGTTTCGTAACGAACACAAAATTCGTTGGCAAGCACCTTCCCAACGGCGTTTGCACCAATGACCGTATTCTGTTAGCAGTCCGTTAGGAAACCATTTTACCAACGGATTTCAGTAACTTGCCAACGGAAATTTCTGATGGCAGAAATGGATTTTCTTGTAGTGGAAGTTAATCTCTGGTGGTTTCTTTGTGCTATGATGGCCGTGCTTTGTTTAAAGCGTGGGGCGGGTGATGCCTATCTACAGTATGTCAGAGGCATTTTGGTTAGTGATAGGGTGTGTTCTGTTGGTCTATTTTCGCTGTTTAGTTCTTGATTTTGTTTCTCTCACTTTTAGAGCATACTCCAGAAGTGTAGGTTAAATAGTTTTCTTTCTTTTGGGAGTCTCGCTTCCAAATGGATGAAGGACAAAAGTAATCGTTTTTTCAACCAACATTAACGAAACTAACCATTCTTGCATGGGTGGCCAACTTTACCCGATGGATTACGCAAATCATATTGGAGTATTGCTGTATACGCAAGTCAGGTTGGAGTATTCTTCATCCTGATCTTCCTTAAACCCTAACAATGGGCCCATTTTCCAAGAAGCTTCCCTTGAATTCTCTGTCTAGATTCATACGCTAATCAAATCAAAACCATCAGCATAATCACAAACCAAAACAACCCATCTTTTCCAATTCCAAAATCCCCTTGAAAATCAATGGCAAATCCCACTGAAAATAAGCCCTTAACTGAAAATCAATGATAGATAACAAGATAAGGAGGTGATGCCCCTGCGGGGCCGTTGACGTCATCGGTTCATGGAGGTCGCCGGAGAAAATGGAGATCCATTAGGCGATGTGAGATATGAGAGATGAGGAGAGTAGAGAGAGAAATGAGATATGTGATAGAGATGTGAGAGATGGGAGAAAGATGATACAGAGAGAGAGAGAGAGTCGAGAGCTATTTAAGCTGTGTTTTTATGAAGAATACACATGTTGAAAAGGGGTATTCAGTGAATACCAAACTGGGGAATGCGTAACCCACCAAGCAGAATCTAGGGGAAAAAAGAATTTGTAAGAGATACGCATTATGGTAATGCGTAACACAGATACCCATTTGGTAATCAATCACGTATTCAAACGGGTATTTTTGATCACTTTTTCAGAATCAGTTATTTTCATCAATTTTTTACAAAAATGAGTTACTTTTGTCAATTTTTCCTTCCAAATAGAGTTGTAAACGAACCGAGTCGAGCCGAGCTTTGATCGATTCGAGCCGAGTTTAAATTTTTTTTCTGACGAACCGAACCGAGCCGAGCTTTCTTATCGAACAAAATATGTGTTCGAGCTCGGGCTTGTTAATGAAACGAGCCGAGCTCGAGCTTTTATCGAACAAAAATGAGCCGAGCCGAGCTCGAGCTTTATCGAACAGCTCGTTAACAAATTATTTTTTTAAAAAAATTGTCAAAAAAATAAAAAAAAAATTACCAAGAAAAAGACTTAAATTCACTAATAGTCCAAGTAAATATCATTCTATCATTTTTTAACCCATTCCAAGCTATATAAAATATATATTATATATAGAATAATATAAAAATATATATACACAATATATAAAAATATAAAATATATACAATTTTTTCGAGCTCTAACTAGTCGAACCGATCTGAACAAAATCGAACTCGAACCGCACATGCTAAAAGCTCGGCTCGAGCTCGTTAGATTAAAGAACCCTTTTTTGTGTTCGAGCTCGAGCTCGAGTTCTTAACAAACCGAGCCGAATCGAGCCCTTAACGAGCCGAGCTCGAGCTTGTTCACGAACAGCTAGTTTCGTTAACAGCTCTACTTCCAAAAATGCGAACTTAATTATTCTAGTTTATAATCCGTGCAAAGTTACTTTTAAATATTTTTAAAATTATATAATTAAACAAAATTGAGTATAATAATTTATTATGGATATAATTTAATTTTGTAATATTTAATTGATAATATTATTATAATTAATAATGGTTATTTAATAAATGATATGTATTGTTTAGAACTAATAATATAAAATCTTAATGTAAATTTGTTGTTGACGGGATTCGAACCTTGGATTTTTAGAAGTGGGATTTAAATGTAAAATATTCATTATTATTAGATCCAACGGTTATCATCTATGTACTAAATATCTAACGATCACTATTTTTTAGCAGTTCAACTTTTGAACCAAACTACTAACAATTATACCCATGTTTACTTATTATAATTTAGTACTAGCTTATAGCCCGTGCAAAGCACGGATTACTTTTAAATACTTTTAAAATTATATGATTAAATAAAATAGAGTATAATAATTTATTATGGATATAATTTAACTTTGTAATATTAATTAATAAAATTATTAGTAATAATAATAGTTATTTAATAAATGATATGTATTGATTAGAACTAATAATATAAAATTCTTTGTAATATTAATTAATAAAATTATTAGTAATAATAATAGTTATTTAATAAATGATATGTATTGATTAGAACTAATAATATAAATTCTTATTGTAAATTTGTTGTTGACGGGATTTCGAACCTTGGATCTTTAGAAGAGGAATTTAAATATATAATATTCCTTTTTATTAAATCTAACGGCTATCATCTATTTACTAAATATTTAACGGTCACTATTCTTTTAGATGGTTGAACTAAGTTGAACCAAACAACCAAATTATACCCATGTTTGCTTATTACATATTAGTATAGATAGATAGATAAATAGGAATAAAATGCAAACAAATATTAATTAAAGTTACCGGTCCATGAATTGTCTGCCTAGCAATTACCAATAAAAAAGCATTAAAACTGATTTTAGTGCCATGTATAGTCTATAGATAAGAACTTAGTAGGCTGACTCAAGACTCAAGAGATTTGCACCCTAAAGTGTGCTCACAACTCACAAGAGAGTGCTGTATAGACCAGACAATTTTTCACACGACATGAAATAACATGAAAATTTAGTGTTTGGATTTGCATTTTTAGTACACGAAACGAAAGTACATGAACACAAAAGTATACTGCGAGATTTAGTATCGAGTTTGGATTTACCCTTAAAGTACACGACACAACACGAAGTACACGAAATAAATAAATAAATAAAATAATAATTATAATATATAAATTATAAACATTTTTAAACATTTATACGCACCCGCACTACGCACCGAGCGATAAAATTTATTAATTAACTGATATAAACATGTAATTTTAAACATTTTTTAGAAAAAAAAAGATAATTTAAGTAGAATGTAGTAAACTTCAGTACAAAATTACCTATTTGTCAATTTATACCAATTGCATTAATATTAATATTATCGAACAATTTTCATAACATTCACATCCCCGTTAAAACGTTCTAAGCCCCTTTTTATTATTTTTTCTTAATTTTATTTTTCATTTAATTTCTCTCATTTTTTAGAATCTTTCTATGACGTTCATAAGTTTTTTTACCCATATTTTAAGTTTTATTCTTTTGAAAATTTTGTATATTTAAATGTGAAGTACTCTGGGTTTCTATAATTTTTATTGTATTAATTCATTTAAAACAATTGTATGGGTCGCGATTAATTTTTCGTATACATATTAAAAATTCACAAACACGAATTTATCATGACCGTTATAAATCATTAGATTGTCTCTAAAAAAAAAAGTTACATGCATGTTTTAATGATATGAGAAAAGATATCTATCGTGCAAGATCCATAAAATGAATGTAGATATGATGAACAAAACTTTCATCTAATTTAGTTTTCAATGTGTTTATTCAATATCATTTTTACAAATTGTATATTCTTTTATTAAGGAATTGATTTACTATATACAAATAAACATAATCAATCAACCAAACATATCTTTTATCGAAAAACAGGGATAACAAATTAATTTGATCCGACGCCCAATCTGAAACCCAAAATTTTGGATATACCGAGTCCAAATTTTTGGATTATTTAAATTCTAAACCCGAAATAGTTTCGATTTGGATTTCAACTGTCCTATATCTGATTTGAAAATCGATAGATAAATAATATTTTATTTATCCGATATTTGAAATTATTATATGTAATATTTTAGATATAAGACGTGTAATTTATTTATTATTATTCAAATATTTCATTAGAAATAGTCAATACTAATTTAATTATTAGAACATATATTTTTCAATCTCAAGTTTTATTGAAATATTTAAGATGTATTTTTTTAAATTTACATAAATTTTCCATTTGTATTGTATACGAAGAATTATTTTTTTAACATATTTTTTTAAATATTACTTAGTATGTCAATTCAATTCGTACAATATGTTACATTTAACTACTTAGCTAATTTTATCATTTAATTTTTAAGTATTTTATAAATATAATAAGTATGGTTTGCGTGTAGCAATTTTTTAAATTTGACTACATTATTACTAATTTTGGATACCCGAAAAAATCCAATCTAATTCGAAACTCGACGGTTTGGTTTTGGAAATCGAGTTTTAAATTTGGATTTGAATTTATTTTTAAAACCCGAAAATATTTGGATATGGGTTTGGATTTTACAAAACTCACATTATTTTATATGTGTCCTTGTAATTTAATTATCGGGTTAGAAAATATGAATTTTATTTTTCTTTAACAATGAGTATACATGTTAGATAAAGCCTTACGTGTAGACCTGACAAATCGTTTGTGTTGTATACATTAATTCATGACGTGTATCTTTGGGGTCTTGTATGAAAATTTTTGTGTACCCAAAATTCAACACAAAATAATTTGCGAAAAGAAAAAATATGACAATCACATATAATGTTACTTTCGTCCCAAATCGTCTATGTATGTTACTATATAACCGAAAACAACATTAAGATGCTACAAAACAAAACTAAGAGTAGTGTACATAAAATGAAGCCCTCCTTTTTTTAAATTTTGTTTATTGTTAAAAAATATCAATGCTTGTTTAGAATCTGTGACGCCCCCAAATCCACTGTTTGTAGACTTAGGTCGCCACTTACCGTCAATACCTGCCTTATTCAAAAATACAATACAACGCATAATGAACATGAAGGTTTTATCGTACATCAGTGGTTCCATCCCACAAGTCCAAGCATCGACAAGTCTCAGAATTATTACAACATATAACTAGTACACACGATATCAATAAACACGTCGGAACAGATGCTAATAGTCTTCGATAGGGTCATCGTCTCTGAGGTAAGCATACTAGTCCCGCTCAGTGCCCTGGTGCATTTTCTCATTCCCCTTGAAACGAGAGGTTTGGCCTTGTTCCACCTTTACTGAAAAACAATATCAACAACAAGAATGAGCAACTAGGTGCTCAGCAAGTCCACTGACTCGCTCTCTCACTAACAAGGAAGGTGGAAAGGAAACAACTCTATTTATGAAAGATACTAGTATGCAGGCAAAATGCCATGGAAATACTTACTGATAAACTTAAACAACTTATCTCTGAATAAAGAAATTGGAATTTAAAACTTGAGATACCGGTCTTCCGCCTTTACGATACCCCACAGCGAGATCAACCGCTGTGTCTCAAGTACCACACACCCGTGATACCCCATAGCACGATCACTACTATGTTGCAGGTACCACTATATCGTTTTCATAGCAAAAAGGTGGTTGAAAAGTCAACCTGGCATCATTTGTGCCAAAAATGTTAATATTTCTCTTTCGATACCACGAGTTTATTCCTCGTGTTGATCTGAAAGAAAATCCATGGGCCATCTCCCATGTTGACCAGTGAATTATAAGATTATTTCTCCGAATAAAAATTGATTGATTGGGATTCCTATTCGATTCTGGCCGACCGCCAGTCTACACTTTGTACAAGGCCGACCAGAACAATAGGCCGTCACAATAATTTCAAAAGAAAATAATTTATTATATTGACACGAACAATATGTCAGTATGAGACAATGAAATAACCACCTTGAACAAGTAAGGTTTGTTGATTAGAATAAATCATGTGGGGTTGTCTTGAATTAATAAGAACGACTCGATTCAGAAAGAAAACTTCCAAATACACTAGAGTAGGTATTTTAGGGGAAATTCTGATGATATACCATGCTCCTATTTACTTTTCTAATTGTATCTATTTTGATTCGAACAATGAATCAAATTTAAACATTGAAACAAAATTTATCGGATCTGGACAATAGATCCGATTGAAGTCAATAAAGTCTAAACTACCTCGATATATGAGCGTAGTTCTAACTGAATAATATTTATTGGCCATCTTGAACAATAAGATACCCTAGATTTCAATCTAAGTACGTTTTACGAATTTATCAAAATTTTGGAAATATCTCTATAATTTTTCTGAATCAATAACAGGATATTTTATAATGAACTGATAATCCAGAACATATCTTAACATAATAATATCTCAGCATTTCTCAAAATATTTCAAAAGGAGTGAGGGTCAGAAGGAACTTGCCTTGATCTCGAAGTGCAAATAAGTGTAGATAAAATTTGTACTCTACCCGTGAACTTGGCTTCGGTCTACGGCTCGGGAATTATTCTCTAAAAATGGCAACCAAAAATATGTGAGCGCTTCGTCAAAAATAAAATATTTCTCAACCGATAATATAATATTTAAATAAAATATCTCTCGAAAATCTCTACGATAATTAACAGAAAATAATTCCCGGATAAATAAGTCCCACTTCGAACTTAGGAATTAAATCTATAAAATATATACTATTTTTAATATCTGAAAATCTCAATTTATTTAATAATATTAACCTCCATTTATTCTCAAATAAAATAATTCAACAATCCATTTTTAATCTCGTAATTAATTTAATAATAATCCAATTTTAGCCTCTAAATAATTTGGTCCGATCCGGTATTGCTAATTATCAATTTTATAAAATCATATTAAACTCTATTTATTTATAATTATTCTCTCTTTTATTAGTGAATCATTAAATCTCTAAATACGCCAAATAATCACAAAATATTACTATTTAATTGCTAATAATTAATTATTCAAATTGTCTTTAAATTAGCTCTTATAAATTCTCAAACATTCTCTAATTTAATTAATATTAATCTCACAACAAAATTATTAAAGAATCCATTTAAATCCATGATTATTACTAAATTACTCAATTAATCAATTATACCATTATTTTAATTAATTTATTTATACCAACTGTTTTAAATAACGATCCAGATAATTAAATCCCGATTATAACATTTTATTATAAATTTTATCGAAATTGTATTATTTTATTATTTATTATACGTTTTTAATTTCAGAATAACGTATCAATAAATCACAACAGCTTCGCGTGGGACCCACTATCACTACCGCGTGGGACCCACCCCCTCCCCTATTTTCTCTTCCCCCGTAACCCTCTCTCCCTCCTCTCTCTCTCTATCTCTCTCTCTCTCTCTCTCTCTCTCTCTCTCTCTCTCTCTCTCTCTCTCTCTCTCTCTCTCTCTCTCTCTCTTTCCCGCCTGATCTCTCTCCCTCCATCTCTCTCGGTTTCAATCTTTCTCTGCAACCCCTCTCTCTGCCTCTGCCTCTCCCTCTCTCTTTCTCTCCTCTTTCTCTCTCGCTATCTCTCCCTCCACCTTATAACTCCGGAAACCACCACAACAAAACCCAACCATCACCGCCCCTCACAACTTCTTACTTCCCCTTTCCGATAATACCACAGCCTCCCCCTTATAACACCGATTCAAAACACAATCTCTCCCGCCTTCTCACAACCCGCCTCTCCTCTCCATCTCTCCGCCCTCAATCTCTCTCCGCCTCCCTCTCTTCTATCACCTCCTCTCGACCACAACACTCACCAGTAAACACAACAACAAAGCTTAAACCCCCATCTCGATTACAATTATCCACAATACCAACCACAAACAAATCGGAAATACCCAAACAATCAACACCACACAATCGAAATAACACAAAAAAATCTTAACAGCAAAAGAAAATATACTACCTGTAGGTGTGGTTTGTTCTCTCTTTTTGCAGAGAAAAAAAAATAAAAAATAAAACCTGTGTTTTGTGTTGTGGTTATAACCTGTGGTTTTCTGTTTTAATATAAGAGGAGTAGTAACTGGTTTTGTATGTATATGTCGAGTGTTGTGTCAATGACTGTGGTCAGAGCGTTTGGTTTTATACAATAAAATGGTACACCACTATTTCTACTAATGATGAAACTAGTAATGCCTTTCATTTATTAAATTAAAAAGAAATAATTTGTGGGAGACAAAATAAATGTTAAAAAAATAAAACAAAACAAAATAATGATTATGTTTATATTAGTGCAATGTTTGGTGAAAAGATCTCGTTTCTCCCGTGCTGGCTAATTAAACGATACTCTAATTTATTTTCGTAAAATAAATCCGACCCAAAATTAAAATCCTATTTCTCTAAATTTCCTAATTTTTAATAAATACTAGACAAATATAGAAAATTAAATATGATACGAATACCTAAAATTTTAAAAATTACAAAACGCGCTAATCAAAAAAAAAAAATACCAGTGCATCGCTCTTAAATAAAATATAAATATCGTGTAGGAAAATTATTCGAAAATTCACGGTTATTACAGAATCTATCTACCAAGTTATTAAGTTTTTTTTACCTATTTTTAAAGTTTTGTTGATATTGAATAAAAAATATTATCAACCAACCAGTCAAATTTGATATGTCTGTTCTTAGATTAGGATATGAGAATTGAATATTATTACTTTTAATCAAGAATACAAAATTAAAAGGGCACCTTTTATATGTATCAACCTATTTACTCATCCAATATAATCTAATACCCCGTTGCTGGATTTTATCTACTGATATATTGGATGTTGTATTTTCTCTTATGAATGATAATTCCAGTTTCTTTTCCTTTATTTTATGTTGTTTTTCAATAAATATATCTCTTTATTGAGAGTCTAGTACCTCATTAGTGGATTTTGTTTACCCATATTGGGTGTTCTTTTTCTTTGTGAGAGTAGGCTCTTTAATTCTGGCATCTAGGATCTTAGATCTACAGGATTTTATTATATTGGTTCATTGATTTGGATAATATAGAATCGCAGTTATGGTTGGTTGTTCCAATACGTTCTGACAAATCAGATATATGTTCCTCACGATTACAATAAATTGTTGGATTATCTTGTCAAAAAGGTTATATATTTTAATGATATAAGCGATGGGTGTACAACAATTTCAGATGTGATGAATGATCGTAGTTTGGTCGAAAGAAACCTTGATATGATCTATTTTAATATGTGTATATCCGATCTTGATTATTTTTTTAGATGTTGTATAACCTTATTGATGAATTAATTACCTATAAAAAATGTGATTTATAAGAAAATTTGAAATTTGACTATTTTTGTATATATCATATGCCCTTTTATTAATAAATTAATTATTTATCGAAAAATGGTGTATTTAGAATATTGTAGTAAATATTTTTTAATTTTAAAATTTTAACTCAATGATAGTAGATTTATTCAAATTTGATTGCAGCTTATGATTGTAGATCGAGAGATTGTGATATTAAAATATTATATTATATAATATATTTGTATTTAAATCAATTGATAAATACGCAATTTTGGAAAATAACTCTATAAGCAAAGAATAGATGTGCCCGTAAATAATAATTTAATTGTGATTATTTTTAATTAAAAAATTATGATTAACTAGTTAATAATTATTTATGAAAATTAATCTGTATTAATATATAACTATATACTATAGTTGATTGTAGTACATATTTATGTAAATTATCTCGTAATATATAATTGTATAATTCTGATTGACTTTAAATTAAAAATTGATAAGTTTTAAATTTTATCACTTTAAAAAATATGTGTCTTATGCATGTACTAAATAAAATAAATGTTGTGTTTCAAAAAAAAATTGGTAAATAACCACGATAAGTAAATTATGATGAGAATGATATGCATTAATTTAATTTTAGTGGTAAATTCTTATTAGCTCATATATATATTTATGAAAATTAATCTGTAATATATAATAATATAATTATGATTAATTATAAATCAAAAGAGTGAAAAAATATATTGTGAAAATTGCTTTATATATATATATATATATATATATATATATATATATATATATATTTGTACATGATTGATTTTAATTTAAAATATCAATTTATTATAAATTTTTTTCATATTAAAAAATATGTAATATATGGTTATGTTAAATCAAGTAACTACTATATTTAAATTAGAATTGTTACCTAAATATGGTTAGTATAATATGATGAGAATGGTAAATAAGGAAAATTTTTAATATAATATGATTGGTCTATGATTAATTTAAATCAAAAGAGTGAAAATTTATATTGTGAAAATCGCTTAATATTATATAATTGTATAACCCTGGATGATTTAACTTAAAATATTAATTTATTATAAGTTTTTTTATATTAAAAAATATATAGTATATTGATATGTTAAATCAAGTAACTACTATTTAAATTATAATTGTTAACTAACTATGATTAGTATAATAGGATGAGAATGTTAAATAAGGAAAACTCTTAATATAATATGATTGGTCTAAAATTTAGATATGGCCTCTGATTGGCCATAAAATAATTACTCTTTTCTGATTGGTTAACTGCATACTATGACAGACTCAGATATTATAATAAAGGATATATATGTATATATATATATATATATATTATAATGATTTCGTGTCGTGTTCATTTCAACCACCCATATACATGAAATACGAAATGATTCGACACGAAACCACCCGCCCACCTATTTTGCCAGGTCTAGTGCTGTATGATTATATTTTAATATGCTGTATGCAGACTTGCTAGCTGTTACTTAAGTTTTGTGACATTTTACTACTAATTATGTTTAAGACTTGGGAACTTGTTCTTATGTAATGACATGACCTGTCAATTTCCTAATGAATTCATGAGTATGCTATTTTGATTTTGTCCTGCGTACTTTGCTTACTAGTTTTTAATTATGATAAAGTTTTTTTGTCATAGTTATGATAAAGTATTTTAGAATATATAAATTTAACCATTTTTCAATTTTTTACATAAAAATTTAGGGCGTCACACAGGTGCTATATATGGTCGCAACCATGAAGATCTTTGCTATAATATAACAAAAAAAAATTAGTTGGGTTTCCTCTAATATCTTAAATTTTCGGGATTTCATTTTCGGGTATCAGAGAAAGGTAAAGTTCAAGATACAACTGAATCTTTATATTATATTCTAATAATCTTCTTGAATAGGGAAGAAATGAAAAATAATAGAAAAATACTTGTAATCAAAACCAATAGAAAAAAAAAACGTAGGTGTGTACTAATACAAATGTACGGGATCTTCAATCAAATAATGAGGACCTTAAATCGGTTAGAGCATCTCCATTGCTATATACCTTTTAGGTAAAATGATGATATGTTTAATTATAATATTAATCTATTTCAATACAATATAATGGAACAATTAATTGTATAACTTTTTTATCGATTTAATCAGTGAAAAATGGATTGGGTTTGTTCAATTTAATCGAGTTGGTCATACCGTGTGTGTAATTTGTTCATGTATAAAAGTAAACTAGCATAATAACCCGTGCGAGGCACTGATCATCTTCTAGAAATTGAAGTAAACTTGGTTATTTTTATGATTTAAAGAACATATATGGACATGATTGTATAGTTTCGTTAAAACATGTTTTTTATAATGTCCAAATTTTGTTTTATGTACCATGTTTTTTTATAATGTCTCAATTTTGTATATATAATCACGTACCATATTTTATAAACTAAAATACAAAATTTTAAAAGTAATGTGAATCACCATTACCTTTTGCTCAAAAATTAAAGTAGTAGTAAAAATAGAATAAATAAGAGGTCGAATTTATCTAAAAGAATTTAACTAAAAACCAAAAATATATGTAGTACAATGATCGGAAGGATGAATTGTTTGGACGAGGTTAATGATTCAATTCACAACAAAAACAAACTAACTCATTTAAAATAAGAGACTGGAATAAAATTTTGAAATTACTGTATATAATTATGTACCATATTTTGAAACTAATATTTGTCATTACTATTTATTACTCATACGTTAAACTAATAGTAAAAACAGGATAACTCATAAGTTAAACTAATAGTAAAAACAGGATAATAGAGAGGTCGAACTTATGTAAAAAGAGTTTCAACTCCATACCAAAAAACATAATGTAGCATATTGGTTTGGAGGAAGAAATAAATAGTGGAGGTTGTTAGTTCAATTCCCCACAAACACAAAATAACTTATTTTTTCTCTTCAAATAAGGGAGTGGCAAATCAATGTAATTTTGTGATATATAGGGGTAAAATCGTAATTTCACAAGGGATTTATTGACTCAAAAGCCCCTAAAATATCCCCTTATTCTCCTATTAAATAAAGAAAAAGATTCTACAAATTGTGGATGTAAACTATAAAATTTATATATACTTATGTATCTTATCATAATTCTCACGATCATTGATTACGAATTTATCGAAAACTTAAAATCGTCCATTTATTGTTGCCGCAAAAAATTGCAGTGATTTTGAATAAGGATTAGAAATGGACGATATAAATAATTATATTTTATCCTTTTATCTTAAAATAATTGTACTTTTACATAGATAGTTAATATTTTATACACTACAAAAAACCCCGCCTAAGTGTGACCAAATAAATTCGATCACAGCTAAATTCGACCGTATTCAGTCGACCACATTTGACCCGGCTAAATTCACCATTTTCGATCGAAATCAAAACTGGTTGAAATTAGGCGGTCGAATTTAGCACTAAATTCTAGGGGTTAGCAAAAATCCGAAAAAATCCGAATTCAAAACCGAAATAGCTAAAATCCACTAAAAACCGATCCGTATAAAACCGATCTGAAACCGAAAAATTTAAAACCGAAATCGATTGTTCGGTTCCGGTTATATGTTTGAACCGAACCGAAAAAACCCGAATCCGATCCGAAAATTTAAAATAAATAAATAAATATTTTATATATTTTATAACAATATTTTTTAAAAACATTTATACACTGATTATTCACAATACATATAAATTTTGAAAATAAAATTAATGCAGTTGGGCTATAGAGTGTAGATTGCTGATGGGCAAATAGCCCAATATATTTGTATTACAGACATAAACCAAATTACCAATAATCTAATATAGTAAAATACAATACGAGTAACAAAGTCAGAGACCAAGACTGAGACCAGAGCCTATTGCGAAATGCCGAAACCTAATCCCCAAACTGGCGGACTCATACTATACTCATACTCTCAATTGAAGGCTTGCAATGGAGGACGGACCCTCTGATAATCAAGTTTCTAAACATGATACTTTCGAAAAAGAAGCAATTGAATCTCAACCTCAAGTGGTAATCTACTAATCTAAATTTAGTTGGTTTAAATTGTGTATGACTTTATGTAATCTCATATTTTCAGTTACTTGAATTTCATGTTCTTTGCTTTCTTCTAGATTTTATTCGTTCTTTAAAATTGTAAAATTATTTTTCCATTTGTAGATACATGTGAACTTAGAAGATGAAGTTAAATGTGATGATAAACAAGATGATGAAATTTGTGATAAGGATAAAAAGGGTTCAGTGGTATGGGATTATTTTGATAGGATTCTGGGTTGTCCACGTGGCCAAGAGAAAGCTAAATGTAAGTTATGTAGTGTAATAATGGGTTGTAATTCACGAAATGTTACATCCGTAATGTTGAATCATTTAAAAAATATGTGTCCTAAATCACCACTTCGTACCAATCTTGATATATTGCAAAAGACATTGCGATTTGAAATAATATCAAAGGAAGATAAACTTCGCACCCTTAAACCTCACACCTTTAATCAAGAGAGGTTAAGGAAAAAAGTTGCCCTATTGTGTATCAAAGACAATCAACCCTTTAGGATTGTAGAACATGAAGGGTTTCGTGAGTTATTGAATGAAGTGGAACCAAGATTTAAGATGCCAAGTAGAAGGGATTATCTCAAAATATATGGAGAAGAGTTAGTAAAATTGAAAAAGAGTTTGGCCTTTCAAAGAGTATCCTTCACAACGGATACTTGGACATCGGTACAAAACATTAATTATATTTGCCTTACGGCTCATTGGATTAATGATGATTGGAAGATTTACGAAAAGATTCTAAATTTTCCTCAAATTGGAAGCCATAAAGGGGTTGCAATTGGAAAGATGCTACTTAATTTATTTGCACAATGGGGGTTAGATCGTGTATTCACCATTACATTAGATAATGCATCTTCAAATGATAAAGCAATCTCACATTTGAAGAAATTTCTTAGAGGACCGGAGGCTATATGTGAAAATAAATTTCTACATATGCGTTGTTGTGCTCAAATAATTAATCTAGTGGTCAAGAATGGTTTGAAAGAACAACACAAATCAATTTCTAGAATTCGAAATGCATGTAGATATGTTAGGTCTTAGATTGTAAAACCCGAAGAGTTTCGGTTTCAATTTTAGCATAAACCTGATCCGATCCGATCCGTGCTCTTCCCTACTAAATTCGACCTTTTTCGATCGACCGAATTCTACCAGGCTAAATTCGATCGTTTTCGATCGAAATCAAAATCGATCGAAATCAGGCGGTCGAATTTAGCTAATAAATTCGACTGTTATTTTTGCTCGGTCGAATTTAGCACCTGCCAAAACAGGGGGAAAAGTCCCGCCCATAATATTTTGGGGCATGCTAAATTCGACCTAATGTGGTCAAATTTAGTTGGGGAGTGGGAGAATTGCCGCCCAATTTTTTTTTCAAATGTGGCCAAAATTTGATCGAATTTATAAATGTGAACGAATTCCGTAAAATATGCAATTCGACCAAAAACAATCCAATGTACCCTCATTAAATTTGTCCAAATTTGGTCGAATTTAATAAATGTGACCAAATTTGGTTGAATTTAATATTTTCAGAAATTAAAAAAATATTAATAAATATTTAAATGTTTGTACACATTATGAAAAAATATATATAAATACAAGGATAACATTAATCATATGTATAAATTAAGTTTGTGTGTAAAAAATATTCACATAATAGGAGAAGTTTGAATTTTTGTTTAGTAGATTGTCTAAATAAATTAAATAAGTATCTAATTAGTTTGAAAAAATACAGAAAAATTATGAGGGTTTAGAAAGACATATTGTATATAAACTAATTTTTTTTTAAAAAAATAAAGAGCAAAACAAAAGAAAATCTTAAATTGATATAAGAACGAGACAGTGTGATAAATTAAATATAGGGTTTAGGATTTAGATTTAGGGGATGGATTAGAATTAGAACTTTTAATTTATTTAAAATATGCTTTTAGTAATCCAATCATACGGATGTCGAGATTTTATTAATTAAAGTGCATATGCAAAAAATAAATTAATTTGGTTTGGTAATTTAACGGTCAACTAGTAATTTGATTAGAACTACTAAATAGGATTTCGTCAAGGTTTAGGGTTTCATTTTTTTTAAAAAAAATATTTCTCGATGACACAACCCTACGGAGGCTAAGATCCATTCTTTTTAATGTTATTGCCAAAATTTCAGAAAAAAATAAATTAATTTGGTTTGGTAATTTAATGGTCAACTAGTACTTTGACTATAGAACCCCTAAACAGGGTTTCGTCAGGGTTTTGTATTTTGATTTTTTTAAAAATATTTTTCGATGACCCAACCGTACGAAGGTCAAGATCCATAATTTTCAATATTATTTCCAAAATTTCAGAAAAAAATGAATTAATTTGGTTTGGTAATTTAACGGTCAACTAGTGCTTTCACTAGAACCCCTAAATAGAGTTTCGTCAAGGTTTAGTATTTCCATTTTTTTAAAAATATTTCCATACGACCCAACCGTACGGAGGTCAAGATCCATCATTTTTAATGTTATTGCCAAAATTTCAGAAAAATAAATAAATTTTGATTTGGTAATTTAACGATCAACTAGTACTTTGACTAAAACCCCTAAACAGGGTTTCGTCAGGGTTTAGTATTTCGATTTTTTTAAAAATATTTCTTGACGACCTTACCATACGGAGGTCAAGATCCATCATTTTTCATGTTATTGCCAAAATTTTAGAAAAAAAATAAATTAATTTGATTTGGTAATTTAACGGTCAACTAGTACTTTGACTAGAACCCATAAAAAAGGTTTCGTCAGGGTTTAGTGTTTCTATTTTTTTAAAACTATTTCTCGATGACCCAACCCTACAGATGTCAAGATCCATCCTTTTTAAATGTTATTGCCAAAATTTCAGAAAACAATAAATTAATTTGGTTTAGTAATTTAACGGTTAACTAGTTTGGAAAATAAATTGAAAAATTAAATAAAAATAGAAAAAAAGCCAAAATTTAATTTAAAATTCATACACACCAAAATAGTTATACTCGCTATTTGTGTGATGAATCTTACCCTACATTCATTAATTTTCCATTTTTTTAGTTTTTTCCCCATTTTTAACTAGTTTGTAAAATAAATAAAAAAATTAAATAAAAATAGTAAAAATGCCTATTTTTGAACATAAAATTTGGTGGTATGACTAAGTGGGTGTTTATAAAATTCTGAATAAAAATTTGGTTTTTTTTCTATTTTATTTAATTGTTTGGCCTTTATTCCTATTTTTATTAATTTTTTAAAATAATAAATTCAACCGAATTTCGACCAAATATTCAATTCGACCGAAATCGATCGAATATTGCCGAGCCCCTAATTTCGACTATATTTGGTCGAATTTAACCATATTTGGTCGAATTTAGTTGTGCTATCATTTTAATTGAATTTATCAGTTAGCGTCTACGTGACTGTCTCCCATTGGTCCATTTAGTGTCACATGGATTGATGAGTAGTCAATTAATCTAAGCCCTTAAAAAAACAAATATGAATCCTAGCCATTCATTTAAAAAACACATATATATCCCCCGCTCCGCCCCTATTTAATGGGTTTCAAAAATCAAGTGATTGTATTGTTGAATAAATAGTGCCCAAAACCAAGAAAGAAGCTAAAATTTTAGCAAAGGTTCAATCTTTTTAATTACCTTTGTTTTAATTTTACTGTTTGAAGTTAATTTATATGTATGTGTTTGTGTATATTTAGTGTTTCAAATAGAAATTTTTGTTTTTGTTTATAATATGTGTGTGTGTTTGTTCAAAATACAATTACTTGATAGGTTTGCTAATTGTATTACATTGCTTCTTGTAGAATGAACTATTTTTTTTTGATTATATATAGGCAATGTGATTTTAGCCTTTTAATTTTTGAAAATTATTTGGGATCAATTACTATATATTAAACTACAACACAAGGGCAAAGTTTCCATTTTAATGGGTGTGAAGTTACGATTTTACCCCTATTTTTTAAAATATTACAAAAATGCCATCCTTCAGTAATTATGTAAAAAAAATAGTGAAATTATACTTGTGTTGGGATTCGAACCACTAACATTTAAGTCTCAAACTCATGCCTTTACCAATTATGCAACAATTGATCTCAAGTTTTGTTTAAAAATCCTATAAGATAAACCACTTCTCTTCTCCTTTTGTCTTTTTTTTTGAGTATATGAAATGTTGCTTCATATTATTTCTAAAAATATTGAATAGATAAAATTATAAAAAATATTTTAATCGACTGAGCATACTTAATGTAACCGATTCAAAAAAGAAAAAGATTTATTTACATACGTTTTCATGTAGATATTAAATTATTTAAATAAAAAATAAGATTTGGTTTTAAGAAATATGTAAATTTTAGTTATCAAATCATGCATAATTAATTATTGAATCATATAATTATTATATATATAAAATTTTAAATATGTGAGTCATATTAGAGGGTCTTCGTCGACCAACTATTTAGACTTTCAACGATTTAAATATATGATTGGTCTATAAACATAAATATTTATATATATACGAAAAATAACTGAAATTGTATTAAAAAGATGAAAACTCTTAAAATACGATCTATGTTATATATAAAAAAATAAAATAATTAACATTCAAATTAAATTAAAAAAAGATACAAAATTTTGAATCATAAATATTACAAAAGTACAACAAATATTTAAAATAATCAATTAGATTATAACTCGACTATAAAGCATGGTTTAAATGAATTTTTATATAATATATTGATTAATAAAATATGTAATGGTTGATTATAATATATTCTTAGATCAATATAAGATAAAATCCAAAATTTTTATTTTAGATTTCATATACATGCACGGATCATTAAGGTCGTCATATTTTTTACATCAATTGAAATATTTAGAAAATTTTAAAATTGAGTAAAAAAGTAATTTGAAATTATAACATAAAAAAACATTTCAGTTTACCTAATTTTTTTTGAACTTCTATATTGTGTAATAAACATTAGACTAAAACTAAATATTTAAGTTTAAAAGTTTATAAATGTACATGTCTAGAAAAAATGATTGAGATAAGAATAAGGATAACTTTTACTCAATGTTAAGAGATTTTATAATATGTCTCAAAACATAGTTTTATATATAGGATCAATTTTTTCAACAAAATCAATGAGTATACATAAGCCTCTATTATACACGGAAAATTTTACTAACATAACTATTTATATTATACTCAAATGTTCAATTTGATAAAGTTCATCTCACATAATTGAAAACTAAATTAATAATTTAACAATCATAAGTTTTCATGTGATTATTATCGTATAAATATTTATCCTTATTTTATGAAATCTAATCGAATTATAAAATATTTGGTTCAAAAGATTGGTATGCAATATTACAAAATAACTATAAAAATATTTAATAAATCGAAATCTTATCGTTTATCAAATTTTTAATTACAAAATTATTTAAATATATACAATTTCAGAGGAGAAATTTTTTCAGTGCCAGTGTCTTGCACGGGCATTTACGCTTTTTAGATTAAATGCCATGTTGTTGCTGCGTTCAGATTACAGGGTGACCTTGTGGTATTGTGCTGGATTTTTGGAGCATTAGAATGCAAATTCTGCATGTTGCTGCTATTTTTTTAAAAATTGTTAGCACATTAAATTCGATTGAATTTGGTCGAATTTAACATTTCAGGCGCCAAATATTAAAAAATTTGTAATTTTTAACAAAGTTTGAAAATTACAAAATTTTAAAATTTTGAGTCGAATTTATAATTCGACCAAAATCGGTCGAATTTAATAATATCAATTTTGACCAAATTTGATTGAATTTATCCTAAATATGACTGAATTAATTGGTCAAATTTATCGTAAATACGACCAAATTATTTGGTCGAATTTATCCTAAATTCGACCATATTACTAAATTTGACCCGCTTAAATATAACCAACATAAATTCGGTCGAATTTAGCTAAATTCGACCGGTATCATTCGAATTTAGCTAAATTCGACCGAAAAAATTCGGTCCAATTTAACCGATTTTCTTGTTGTGATATTAATTTAATAATTATTATGTTCTAATAAAGATTTCAAAAATTTTATATTGGATATAAAATAAAGTGTATTTAATATATATTTAATATGTACAATTAATTACTAATTAAAATGCTATTAAATGCAATATAATAATTTTAATAAAAAAATCTAATGTGAAAAATCAAGAAAATATATTAAAATTTCTGAGTGAAAGTCTCTCTGATATGATGTTATTACAATATATATAGATATAGTGTAACACCCCTTCCTAAAATGGGAGAAGATATTACTTATAATCCATAAACCTGCAAACAGAGCACTAAAAACAATCTCTAAATAATGATTAAATAGTCTAATAACCTCCAAATAATATTAAAACTCTAAATCACAGTTCAAACCAATAAATATGAAAAACTACAATCTTTAAATAACTCTTCAAGTCTAAATAATGCTAGAAGTCCATAAGTCCTAATCAATGGAATAAGGGTAGCTCTCCATCACACAATCCCAGATCCCCCTAAGCACCTGCCAGAAAAAGAATACGGCATGAGCCAATCGCCCAGTACGGATTTGGAGTACAGTTTATAAAACAAAAAAAACAGTTATGTATATTTGACAGTTTATAATAAAATATTTATTTCAAAATAAGCATGGCTGAAGCAACGAGGAGTTTGGATATTTCATACCGAGATCAGAACAGAACAGATACAGATACACACATCATAGGGTACCTAATGTGTGCAAGAAATCGGATAACGTGTACGGCATATACAACGTCACCGCCAAATTAAATCACAAATCAAATCAAACTCTGGGTGCACCCACGTATCCTAAAACAAATATAAAAATGCGCAAAAGCTCGCCACCTGAGCTATCAGAAGGATACGCCGTGACCAATCACACTGTCACAGAAGTGTCATGTCACTGGTGCCGCAATGACATGGCTGTAGTACCCCTACAGCTGGTTAACTCGGTATGCACTATATCGCTAAGGGTTCAAATAAAATATTTCGCAAATCTTCGAAATCACAAAAAACAAATATATGTACATTTCCAACAAATATATAATTTGCAAAATTTCAGAAAGTCGCAGAAACAGATATTTAAATATTTTCAAAACAGATATAAGAATCACTTTCCAAAATCAACGAGTCAAAACATTTTAATTAAATCAGAACAGTCAAAATAGTTAAAACCAAGTGAATAGATTAGAGGACAAAACAGATTTAATATAATTAATCCTAAGATGAGTAGCGCTGAATAAAAAGGAGAGAGAATCCGTACCTCGAATATAGCAGCTAAAATACAAACGAAATCCACAAACGATCCTCTAAACCTTCGGTCCGCGATCTAAATACAATATATAATTTATAATTAAAATGCATTTTTCTTATATTTAGTCACTAAATACATTCCGATTATTAAAATATTAATAAACTATAATTACTGTTAACCGGTACATGATTTAACTAGCCATTACAATCCTGCGCGTCAATTTCATATTGCTCCTGGTGATTATCTTAATAATAAACCAATATCATAACTTAATTAGTAACTAAACTAAGATATTAACTTTAATAAATAAAACCATTATTTTGATCCTAAACCTACAACACACGGATATTATTTACATATTGAATTACTTAATTAAATAGACTTGGCCTGGTACAGTAGCAAGTTATTATTCATTAACAAAGCTACTCCTCTTCCTGGTGCATACATCTAAACATTAAATATTATAAATCAAGTTCAAGTACCGGTACACGTGCTAGTGTGTGTGGTATGTAACATGGCAGCACATACTTGTTAAAACAAGAACTTAAGAGTTAATCATTGAAAGATTATAACAATAGGTAAAGGAAATTGTCTTACCTGTATTAACTAGACCGTCTCTTCTCTCAGCGGCTCTGTTTTTTTTTTCCGATCTATGTTCCTCTCTCTCTTGCAATTAGGGTTATTTTTATTAGAGCTCGATTATATATAACCTACAACTCACCTATTATGATTAGGATTCTAAGAATCTTAAAAGTAATCAGTTATGCAAATATAATTTTAATTCTAATTCTTTTCTCATTAACAACTACAAACTAATGTAATTATTATTATTATAATTATTATTATTATTATTATTATTATTATTATTATTATTATGGATATTACATATATACCCCCTTAAAAAAGGATTCCGTCCCCGGAATCAAACGAAACTAAAATTCGTACCTAATTCGAATAAATGTGGCTATCCCTCACGAATAGATTCTTCTAGTTCTGAAGTAGCCTCTCTCTCAGAATGATTTTTCCTCAAAACTTTGACAAATGAAATGGTATTCTTCCTCAAAACTCGCTTCTCTCGAGCTAAGATAGTTTTCGCTTCCTGCTCACAAGAAAGATCCTCTCTAATCTTATACAATAGATACTGAACTATGTGAAACGGATGATCTTATAACCCCTCAAAAACGACACATGAAGTACATTATGCACATGAGATAACTGGGGTGGCAACGCAACTCTATAAGACACTTCTCCCATTTTCTCTATAATATCAAAAGATCACAAATCTTAATCCAAGTTTTCTTTTTTACACCAAAAGTATCACACCCTAAAATAAATGACATTTTCAAGGATCAAAATTCATCAGGTTCAAATTCATCAAGATTATATTAATGCGCATAATTCTTTTAATCAATTTAAATATCACAAGCCTCTTCATGTAAATAATGCCTCAAAAATTTTAAATCAAGAAGTACTACCGCTAACTCTAGTTTGTAGGTCAGATATGTTCACATAAACTACAAAATGATCACAATTTTAAAAAAATTGTCTCGCCAATAGTTTAAACGAATATTTGCTATTTAAATAGAGAGAGAGAGAGAGAGAACAATGAATAACATGATATAATTGTTAAGTCAATTTTAAAAAAAATAGAAGTCAGGTGTATCACTAATAGTACATATTTCAATTTAAAACTGAATTTATAATCATATATTAATATTAAACACGATTATATATTAATAATAATCATAATAAAAATCAAATACCAAGCCATAGTACAATAAATTTAGTAGACTAAAAAAAATACTGAATGTATAATAGTAATTGTATGACAATGATAATTATTACATGAACTAATGTCCACAAAATATTAATTAAATAATATGAACAAAGTAGCTCGGACAATCAAGGTTGCCCAGACTCTACTAGATAAGCACACTCAAGTAGTAAAATAACCAATAAAAAAATCCCTTTAATTACTGTAAAATAATAAAATAATTATACAAATAAGCAAATATCG
Organism: Saposhnikovia divaricata; assembly: GCA_036435485.1. Taxonomy (NCBI): domain Eukaryota; kingdom Viridiplantae; phylum Streptophyta; class Magnoliopsida; order Apiales; family Apiaceae; genus Saposhnikovia; species Saposhnikovia divaricata. The sequence continues at coordinate 187,568,249 of CM071598.1, read as the reverse complement.
ATTAACAAATATAAACAATTACAAAATTTATTAATTAGCACAACCACTCTGGAACTAGTCGAAAGTGAATCAAAAATCAAACGATGACATGTAATCAATGGATGTTTACAAAGTAACGTATTGTTTTTAAAAATAATTTTAATAATAATGTAAAAAAATATATATAATAAAATACATGACAATATTGATTTTTGCATTTGTACAAATATAAATCCCATATACATACGCCATTCTGACATTATGTAAAAGAGTTTAGAACAATTTTCATTTGATAAATTAATTTAAAATATAAATTAAATCACAATTAATTGAGTAAGGTTGTACAAATCAATGATATAAACTTAATTATTGTACTCTATGAAATATCAAATATGTTGTCTCATTGTAAAAAAATAGTGATGCATGAATATACAACTAATAGATAATAGGCTAGAAAATAATTAAATGTGTTAATTAAACATATCACGTAATTAAAAAATATATATATATAATTTTGATTGTAACTATTTCTCTCCAACGTGGCTAGTGTACTGCAACTAAATACACTAGTGCAACTCCTAATTATAAGGTTCACTAACGATAATATGCATATATATTTATAAAACTTTATTTTATTTATTTTAATTATTAAGGTTAATGACATATGGGTCAATGGATGCTCACTAGGCCTGCGTACGAATTAGCTGCTCAACCATAACAAAATATGTTATATATCAAAACAGAACAAATTTAATTATCATATATTATACATAAAATATAAAATTTTATTCAACTCAATTTAAAACAATCAATACTTTTATATAACTCAAAAACAATTAGAGTAAAATACCTAAAATCATGAGATATAATATACTCTTCCACTTCCAAAACTTTCATTCTAGAAATTTAAGATTTGATTCTCGTCCAATAACTCAAAAAAAAAATGCAGATACATTGATTTTTCAAATTGAATTTTTTTATATACTGAAATTCTTTTGTAGCAATTTTTCAACTAAGATTGAAATTAAATAAAATCAAGAATCAAAATTAATTTTTTTTTTCCCCACCAAAATATCATGTGTAAACTATATGCACAAGTGTCTTATATGAAACAAAATATAAAGGAAACACGCAGAATAGTAATCTCAAATAAAATTATATTTTATAGCACAAAATTGAATATTAAATAATATGTATATGACATTTTTTTAACAAATAATTTAACTATCCAAGTCCAATTTAAGTTGTTTATAAATTATAACACATCAGGATTTTATTAGATACATATAATTAGAATATTGAAAAAAAAACAATTGGTTAATTGCACAACAAAATAAAATAAAGTAAAATAAAATTTTGATTGCTAAAGCACGGTAAGCTAAGTTATTGGTTTTTGATAATAATTCCTTGTCAACGGCTACATTACAATTCATTGGGACACTAGCAAGAATAAATAAAATTGAAATAAAAAATTTAAGTTTAAAAAGATATCTATAATTTTTAGAACCTATTTGGAATACCAAATTATATCATATGACAGATAACATATATTACATTAAATACTATTCATATAATTCCAAATACCTTGAAAGTTAATGGTCTAAATAAAAACAAAATTGTTAGGGTACACAACACTTACATTCCTTTACTGAATTATTAATTTCAGGCGTCCCTAAAATTAATAATACCATTTTATTTAATTATTTATTTTGAGCGTCCCCAAAATAAAATAATTAAATTATAAAATTTTGGAATAACTGTTTTAGGCATAATTTGAATAAATTGAGAAATACTTTTTTATTAGTAAAAGGAAATGGAGGCTACCAATATCAAAATAATATGAATATACTATAATCTTACAAGCTAACTGCTAAAACATATAAGAGTATGGGAAATAATAAAAATAAGCAAATTCGGAAATATTACAAATAAAAAAAATACAAAAGATTTGTATTTTAGAAGACGTAAAGTTTACTTAATTGGAATAAACGAACAAAACTGCATAATAGACCTTTTTCTAGCGATAATTCAAAATGTAAGAATGACTCACAAACACAAACACGAAACAAATAGAAATATTATTCAAAATTTAAAATAATTTACAAAAATAAATAAGAAAATAAAGGTAGTACTCAAGAGATATTAATTATCACATATACTCACAAACTACATGAAAGTCAACCCACACCTCACACTCCTACAAATGGTTTACAAAATTACAATCTAAACTAATATCATCTTATCCTCGAGTTTAATTTAAAGTTAACACAATTCTTATCTAAAACATTTATCTCTAGTAAAACTAACAAAATTTTCAAGATTCCAATAAGTTAAGATTGTTATTAAATATATTCTAATATGTCTATGTCTTCAAAGATCATTTGTTTTCCCCTACAAGCCAGTTGTTAACCAAACTACATTTAAACAATTGATTTAAAAATGCATTATTCTCAAAATCAACATACTTTTACAATTATCTAACACTTTTGATACTTAAAAATAGTAACATTCATTTTAGGATTTCTAAAGATGTTAGACGACTCACTAACAAGGACAAAACTCAAAGATACTGAATGTACTGAATTGATGACAAAGAAATGATAGAACGAGATATGAATTTAAAATAGAATACTCATCCTAACATCTACCCAAACTCACAGGTCAACCTAAATAGGTTTTCTACAAGAAAGAACCTAAGCTCTGATACCATCTTTGTAACACCCCTTCCTAAAATGGGAGAAGATATTACTTATAATCCATAAACCTGCAAACAGAGCACTAAAAACAATCTCTAAATAATGATTAAATAGTCTAATAACCTCCAAATAATATTAAAACTCTAAATCACAGTTCAAACCAATAAATATGAAAAACTACAATCTTTAAATAACTCTTCAAGTCTAAATAATGCTAGAAGTCCATAAGTCCTAATCAATGGAATAAGGGTAGCTCTCCATCACACAATCCCAGATCCCCCTAAGCACCTGCCAGAAAAAGAATACGGCATGAGCCAATCGCCCAGTACGGATTTGGAGTACAGTTTATAAAACAAAAAAAATAGTTATGTATATTTGACAGTTTATAATAAAATATTTATTTCAAAATAAGCATGGCTGAAGCAACGAGGAGTTTGGATATTTCATACCGAGATCAGAACAGAACAGATACAGATACACACATCATAGGGTACCTAATGTGTGCAAGAAATCGGATAACGTGTACGGCATATACAACGTCACTGCCAAATTAAATCACAAATCAAATCAAACTCTGGGTGCACCCACGTATCCTAAAACAAATATAAAAATGCGCAAAAGCTCGCCACCTGAGCTATCAGAAGGATACGCCGTGACCAATCACACTGTCACAGAAGTGTCATGTCACTGGTGCCGCAATGACATGGCTGTAGTACCCCTACAGCTGGTTAACTCGGTATGCCCTATATCGCTAAGGGTTCAAATAAAATATTTCGCAAATCTTCGAAATCACAAAAAACAAATATATGTACATTTCCAACAAATATATAATTTGCAAAATTTCAGAAAGTCGCAGAAACAGATATTTAAATATTTTCAAAACAGATATAAGAATCACTTTCCAAAATCAACGAGTCAAAACATTTTAATTAAATCAGAACAGTCAAAATAGTTAAAACCAAGTGAATAGATTAGAGGACAAAACAGATTTAATATAATTAATCCTAAGATGAATAGCGCTGAATAAAAAGGAGAGAGAATCCGTACCTCGAATATAGCAGCTAAAATACAAACGAAATCCACAAACGATCCTCTAAACCTTCGGTCCGCGATCTAAATACAATATATAATTTATAATTAAAATGCATTTTTCTTATATTTAGTCACTAAATACATTCCGATTATTAAAATATTAATAAACTATAATTACTGTTAACCGGTACATGATTTAACTAGCCATTACAATCCTGCGCGTCAATTTCATATTGCTCCTGGTGATTATCTTAATAATAAACCAATATCATAACTTAATTAGTAACTAAACTAAGATATTAACTTTAATAAATAAAACCATTATTTTGATCCTAAACCTACAACACACGGATATTATTTACATATTGAATTACTTAATTAAATAGACTTGGCCTGGTACAGTAGCAAGTTATTATTCATTAACAAAGCTACTCCTCTTCCTGGTGCATACATCTAAACATTAAATATTATAAATCAAGTTCAAGTACCGGTACACGTGCTAGTGTGTGTGGTATGTAACATGGCAGCACATACTTGTTAAAACAAGAACTTAAGAGTTAATCATTGAAAGATTATAACAATAGGTAAAGGAAATTGTCTTACCTGTATTAACTAGACCGTCTCTTCTCTCAGCGGCTCTGTTTTTTTTTTTTCCGATCTATGTTCCTCTCTCTCTTGCAATTAGGGTTATTTTTATTAGAGCTCGATTATATATAACCTACAACTCACCTATTATGATTAGGATTCTAAGAATCTTAAAAGTAATCAGTTATGCAAATATAATTTTAATTCTAATTCTTTTCTCATTAACAACTACAAACTAATGTAATTATTATTATTATTATTATTATTATTATTATTATTATTATTATTATTATTATTATTATGGATATTACATATAGATAGATTATCAATTACACCAATGACATGGGAAAAATTTTAGGAAATAATTTGGGGTCTCTAGCATTTTTGTTTTCAAAATTCGAAATAAAATTACATTTTGGGTTGCAAAAGCTAATCTAGATCTTATTTTTGAAAATGAAATTTGAAAAAAATAGTATTTTTCAAAGTGAATTTAAAAATATAGTTATTTTGTGTAATTTTCCTTATCTTTTAATTAACCATAATTCTTTTATTTAAATATGTTATTTTAAGCAACTCATATTCCAATTAAAGATACACAATACCATTTTGTTGAAAAAGAAAACATAAATATACAAATGCTTGTTGCGTAAGTAATTTGGAGGGTTTCAGTCTTTCAGAGACACTTTCTTTCCGGGCGGCCCTGCATAACCAAACTTTATAAATAGCCGCAGCTACGTACATTATCTGTTTCACAAACCCTAGAAGCCAGAATACCAAGAAGAATACGTGATACAGCATATTGAGAGAGAGAGAGAGAGACACGGAGAGAGACAGAGAGAGAGAGAGTTTGGTAAAGAAATTTGAATGGAAAGAGAATATAGTCGTGATAGTTGTGCGTGCAAGTGTTTGAGTATACCAGGGTTCTGTTTCAAACCCTCCGATGAAATACTTATTGGATATTATTTAAGAGAAAAAGTTGAGGGAAGGCCGCTTTCTTGCAATCATTATGTAGCAGAGTTCAAGATTTACGATGATCATCTAATGCCATGGGAGATTCTTAAAGATGATGATCATCGTTGGATTACATCTTCGTCTAGTAATTCGTCTAACAAGATCACGAAGACTATATATGTGTTCACGGAGTTATGCAAAAAGAAAACACGTGCGACGAGGAGAAGTGGTTTTGGTTCTTGGACGGGTCAAAACACTCGTGTTGTACAGAATGTCGCAGGGGATAAAATTGGGTACAAGAAACTGTTAACTTTCTATAGAGATAATGACGATAAGCTTAAGAAGAAGAAGAAGATCGTTGATGAGGATCACGGTCATTGGAATATGCACGAATATTCACTATTGGGGAATGATGATTATGTGATTTGTAAGATCATTAAGGAAGTGGAGATTTCCTCACGAGCCTCATCGTGCTACACTAATCAAGCAGTAATAGAAAAGCAAGATTTCAACACTCATCGTCAGCATGATCTACCCGTGACAGATGTTATTTTCGCAAAAGATACTAATCCTCGACCTGATGTGGAAAATATGAATATGTTATTAGGTGATGACAAGCAGTTGGGAGGCGGTGATCATTATGATCAACCTTTGGATGAGTCTGGATTAGACTGGGACGAGAATGGTTGGAAAGCTGAATTAGATAAAGAGCTTGGTTTCGATATTTCAGATGATAAAAATGATCAGCAATGCTTCGATGATAATGGAGAAGTTTCTGACTGGGATAGGAATGGATGGACCAATGAATTATATAAACAGTTTGATGGTGCTGAAAATCTTGTTCAGAATAAGATTTCGGATGATACAAGTGCTGATGTTGTTCAGAAGTTACCTATAATTGCAGTAATGAATGAGCCTCCACAAGTACAGAGTGTTCTGAATATTTACGTAGAGGAGGAAGCTCTTCTACCTGTGCAAGAGTTACCTGTCACAGTCTGGAGTAAGAATGTAAAGAATAATGAATCATTTAAAGGTTTGGATGGTGTTGATAATAATGATGTGATCGAAATATCAGATGATGATGATGATGATGATGATGATAGTATTCAGGAGTTACCAATGATTGGTGCAGCAGATGATCCTCCTAAAATGCTACCAATTAATTTTGATGATCAAGCAGAAGATAAGATGGCACCCAACAACAATCCTGATGACTTGTCGGACTTTCTGAATTATATAGCAGAGATGGATGGTAATGTGGCTGTCCAGGAATCACCATTTGTTCCTTGGGAAGATCTTGAGCAAATTACAAATGACTTCGCAAATTTTGAGCAAGTAGAGACTACCCTTGCAGTTGAACCGACAAACACGACTCTGGATGGATCAGATGCAATGCTGGATTTTCCTTTTAATGACATAATCAACTTGGGGGGTGCTGAAACCAACCAGCAGAATGGTAACATATTTGAAGAGCAACTCCGCAAGAGGATGAGGACTGATGTAGACGACTTCAAGAAATTTTCGAGCAGGAAGAAGCAGAGGTATCTTCAGATGTGATTAGTGGGCTAGTAGTACTTTTACCATCGTGGTGTAACTTCTAATATGGAGGAGCAGTTTGATAACATGAGATCTATCTCAATAAATCTGGATATGGATATATTGTTTATAAAGCATTTGAAGAAGAAACATAGTGGAAGCTAGCTAGCAAGAGTGTAACTACACGAAAATAGTGGAAATTGGGGAACTCGGGTTGGAAGTGGAAGCCAGTTTGAATCACTAGACGGATGCAGAAGTTATACATAGCTTTAGATAAAGAGATGCAGTTTGGATGACTATGGAGCAGATTGAATTTGAATGGTGAAAATGCTTCGACAGGAAGACTGATGTTCTAGAAGATGTTAACAAGATAGGCAACATCAAAATTCCTTATGATTGACCTCAAGATTTGAATTTTTTTCTAGAAGATTACGAGGTTGCATTGTTCTGTGGTTCAGAGTTTGGGACTATCCTGTCAATGGAGATAAAAATGGAAAGGACAATGATGAATTATTTAAAGAGTCAGGTGGGGTGATGATCATGATTTAAAGGTGACTGCAGATGTTGATATATAGCTGTGGGTGTTCAGGAGAGTGTACAAGTACAAATCAAATACGGGGAAGGATATTTATACAGTGTTTATAAATGAAGTCTGTGAGGAAAAGCCAAGATACATAGTAAGTTGGGGGGTGGGGAGGGGGGAACTCCGCCTGTGTCATGTCTTAGACTGACATTTCCGGTCCCAAGCCCGGATAAAGGAGGAGGGTCCCAATCCCGAATGAAGAGATACAGATTGTAATGAGAATGGTGAAAATGCTTTGACCTGGAGTATTGACAATCTACATTGATATTCTAGAAGATGTTAACAAGATAGGAAACAACAAAACTCTTATGGATCAACCTCAGGGTTTGAATTTTATCTCGAAGATAAGTTGCGGTTGTTTTGTAGTTCATGATTTGGGATTATATATCCTATTAATCAAAGAAAAACATGGAAGGAGCAGTGAATTATGTAAAGAGTTGGATGAGGTGATGAACATGATTTGAACAAAATTGAAGATGTTGATGGCTGTGGGTGTTAATGAGAGTGTCCACGTGCTCAAAGCCAATTAATACGGGGAAGGATACTTATACAGTGTCGATAACTGAAGTTGCAGGGAAAAGAAGTTCCTTGTTTCATCACTGTAAGTTCTATACAAAGCTCCGATCAGCACACTTTGAAGGATTTGTTTAATATCTCACCCTTATTGTTTTTGATTTGGCAATTTATGTAAACTTTTGTATTAGATTACTGGCTACTGTTAAGTTAAAATATCATCAAGATTAGAGCTGCTATCTTCCTTCTTTATTTCCATGTGAGCTCTGAGCTGCTTTTTTTTTTTGTTTGGCCAAGTGAGTATGCGATTTCTTTATCGTTGTCTTCTTCATCCAAATGGAAGAATGTTTTATCTTTCAGGAGTTCAGAATTCACAAGATTCGTGTTGTAATTTGTTATTGTGAATATATTATTTTTGAGGAACGCTGAACAGATCATATCAATAAACCTTAAAATTTGTAACAAGAGTATATATTGTGTACAAGTATCATGAATAGCTTCATCTACCCAAAAACAAGCAAAGATAATTTTATATGCCCAAACAAAGTATCTTTTATTTCAAACAAAAATCTTTTCACCCTGAAAATTCCATTTTTACGCACAAAAAACTTCAATTTTCAAGCCCAGGGATAACCATAGCATATTTAGTTTTCCAGGAATCAAAGAATTCGCCTTTAAGTCTGCTAACAGAATAAGGTTACCTTAAGGCAGTATATTAAACTTTAATCAAGGGCAGTACGATATGGAGAATTTGAATCCAGCTCACAGGGATCACCATCACCTGTATATGCATTTCCGGAAACGAAACACTGATAATTCACAAGTTGATATGTACTCAAAATTAAAAATGAACAGCATCAAGCTTTTGTAAAATCATAAAATTCAATATATATTTCATGAAAATAGTAAATGCACCCAAGCCCATCCAGAAATGGAGTAAATGATTATGCACTACAGCAGTTCTTTTTTATCTACCAAATCAAATAATCAATTTACAGATATCATTCTGTACTACCACACTTCTTAAATATGTCTAGGAATAACATTAACGTAAACTGTAACATATATTAGTAAAACTGAAACTGCAAATTATAAACATCTGGTAGTTACAAAGTAGCAAAGTGAGAATACAGAATAAGAACTTTTGAAAAGCATGATCCAATCTTTATATTGTAGTAGCTGAAAGATACAGATGCTACATGCACTTAGCCTACTTCTCAAACACATTAAATATGAAACAAAGGTTTCTGCTGAAGTCGTACTTTTAATAATTATTCCTACTTTCGCCACAATATTATCATAACGGAAAATTATGTTTTTGGCACAAACTTAATTTGGTCAAAGCATGTGAAACCTAAGCCTATATCGTAATACATGAGAAGTCTGCCATTATTGATCAGTAAGCTCTGTCCCATGTCTTCTTTAGCTTCTTTGCTGGTTGATCTTTTTAAAGGTTCCTTCTTTCAGTCACTCTCTATCTTTTTCTCTTTCTTTGTAGTAGTAGGCTTCTTCACAAATCTAGGGTCCACTGTGTAAGTTTCAGGTGGTAATATTGCAAGGATTCCTTTACTTTTGGATTCAACAAGAAGAGCAGTCGCCTTGTCAAGTTTCCTATGAGTTACTAAAATCAACACACTAAACCTCTCCACATTTCGTGGAATACATGCCACATCTACCGATAGAAGAAGTTTCTTCACCTTCTCATTACCCTTATCACTCAAGATAGCAGCTTGGACAGCAGCACCATATGCCACAGCCTCATCAGGTTTGATGCTTTTGCAGAGAACCTTTCCGTTTCCATTGAATAAATCCTGCAAAAACTGCTGGTCCTTGGGAATCCTATTAAAACCGCCAACATGAACAACATCGTGGATGGTGCTCTTGTCCATCTATGCATCCTTCAAATTCATATTTAGAAATTCAGATTTTGTCTATCCTGGTAAGAAATTCAGATTTGATTTTGGAAACTCCAGAACTTCATTCATTTTGCTCAGCAATAAATGTATTCAGTTCTTCTGTGAATTTAAGATAAATACAGGATCTGGTAATGAAGTACGTGGCACTGATGTAACGTTAAATTTAGAACACCTAACTCTAAACATCTCTAATGTGAAAAAAGATTGTGCCACCCATAGCTTCCAGAAACATAGTATTTCCAGATATTATGTATTAGCAGATGCTTGAAGAAAAAAAAAGGTTTGGTCTTTATTTCGAAATAGGTCTTGGCACTGCTAATCTGGTAAATGCAATCAATAAGAAATGTGGGGCTGCAGATTGATATGTAGGGTGTCCGCTTAAGAGTTTGAGCTGAAGAATACTATTGATTGGTGAGAATGGTCTAGAATGTCTACTAAAAAAATTTGTAAGATGGTGTGATCAAAGCAATCTAATCTAGTAAAAATATCTGAATTGAAGGAACGAGACGAGTTTTTTACTCTCTTATATCAAAAGTTCAATTTTCAGAAATAATATTAATATTCCTTTTTAACATGGAAGTTCGAAAAATTTTACATCTCAATGGCCTAAATATTTGTAATCAAACTTAATCATGCAAACAAAGCTTTGTCCAGATGTTGCTCTTTTGCAGAATCAGGTCACATCTGCTAGTGGTAGATTGATTTTGTAACTGATCCAGGCAACTGATCACCGGGTATCAGAGAGTTCCATAATTCCAATTGATCACCGGAGTAAGAGAACCAAGAAGTTGATGTGTAAATAACCAACTGAGTGTGAAGTCTTGATATATATTTACATTTATTATTTATAAATAAATTTTAGGATTTTTTTTTTGTTTCGAATTCCTTGTGACCTTGTACTAGTAGTAGTCTACTACTAAAATGCTGACTACTCTGGATAGTCATTAGTGTCAATGTAAATTGTAACTAACAGAATACAACGTAAATACGCCATGCAAATCCGCACAAGCTTCCCAGAAGAAACAACCATGAGCAATGTTATGCCGGATCGTGATCTGTTGGCCTTGATGATAGAGAGAGCATACGAAGGGCAGGTCACTTTCAAGGGCTCTTTCCGTTTCGGCAACCGGCCCGTGCCTCAGGAGATTACTACTTTTCCAGATCTTTTTACATGCATCTGGAACTTTTGTGCAAAGAGGAGGCTTTATATTGCTGCACTTATTGGCGTGATGGCCTTCTACTTTCTCCAACGACTCGTCTTTGTTCGAGGATGGGAGTGAATAATATTTTTAAAAGTTTTGAGAGAAAAAGGGTGGAACAGATGAGATTGCTAGTTTGCAAGTTGTAGGTGTTTAAATATGATTCTTGATTTTGATTTAGTGCTTAATTATTCGTACTTCGGTTTTGATGGTTTTAAGATGTTTTTATGTATAAATGGTACTTATCTTCCTATTTTGGTAACTTTTTTGCTTGTATGTTCTGTTTTTGTTTAAATTTATCTAATTACGTCTTGGGGAAGGAAATTAGGGTTTATGTTGAATTATGATTTTGTTTCATTTGTTGATTAAGCTATTTATGTTGGGTAAATAATCTGTGTTTCTGAACTAACTTCTTAGCCCGCGACAAAATTAGAGATACTTAAGTAATTTGTAACTGTTTAGACTGTATTTACGTTTGTTGTCGATAAGGTGAAGTAGTGCATAGTCTACTGACTGTAAATATGGCATGGCTTTTAACATACACTACTGAGAGTTCACCATCTCATTCTTGTTTTTCCTTTGTAAAAGCGTTAAGCATACAGTAAGTGTGTAACACATTAATTTAATTTTATGCTATGTAGTTCGTTTGTTGTCTATAATGTAGTAATTTTAAGTTCTAATACCAGAGAAACAGGACGAACTTCTTGTTCTTTCCTTTGTCCAGATTTAGAAAAAGTTTTGAGGTTTTTACATTAAGCTATCCAAATTGAGAGAGATCCTTTACTTTAGAACAAATGTAATTCATTCAATTTTAGATAGAGTGATTGATATCATATAGCCGTGCTTGTTGGCGCAGTTTCCTCCTTAATTTCTTGTTTTTTGACATTTCATAGTTTGGCCTTAAAAACTTGAGTATCCGAAGAATTTCCCCTCAATCATTAGCCTTCGTGAACTGCATGCATCATGTTCATGCAAAACCATTTCATGAATTATATTTGAAGCATCATTTATTTGTTGTGCATGCGACAAGTGACTGTTAGACATTTCATTGATACTTTTAGACTCATCTAAAAGCCTAAAATTAGTTTACAAATACTCTTAAATTAGATAGAGTTTGATTTGAGAAAGTGTGTACAGTTTGCTGCAATACTTTTCTAATTTTGACTGGCCTGCAATCGACTTCCCCGTCGTATTTAGACCAGGTCTTATTGGTGAAAAAATGCAGAGCTTTTTATGTAATTCCTGGGCATCATTTTCTCATTTCTTTTGGTAGAAAAAATGAAGTTAGCTTTTTTTGCTGGTGTTGTGATGGTCTGATGCCCACTTTTGGAAATTTTGGTTGTCTTTGGTCTTGCCATGTGGTACTACCTGGGCACTCTATAGTTGTGCAATAAAAATCTGGAATGATTTGGCGTGCTTATGTAGGTTTATAGCTGATACCATTCTTAGGCTTCGGATGCTTTCAGCTTTCAGGACTTCAGCTAAATTTTCTTTGATGGTTAATTCATGTTGCCACGTCCGAGTGTGTGAGCAAATTTGTGGGATTGACTCAGAAATCTTAAGTCTGCAGGCCTTGAGCACATTGCTGCAAATTACTATTAACTGTAGGTGGCAGGGATCTAATTTTTAAGATTTCTATGATATCTCTTGTAGTTGCAGTCTTGCAGAATGCAATCCTGTCCTTATTTGTGTGTTTATCTAATGCTTTTCATGTTAGCTGTTGGTGACAGTATTGTTTTTTTTTTTTTTTTTTACCACTGGTAGCTTTGTTATGCTTTATCTACTCTTTATTGACTGGATGAGTTCATGTCTACATATCTTTCAGTTTCTCATGTTTAGTTCCTTAAAATATATTCTCCACGTAGCCAACCTATAATGTAGATATGTGTAGTTTTGCTGAAAGTGAGGATGTGTTAGGAGGGCCCAGCAACTGCGCGTTTGTTCTAGAATATCTTGTGTTTCTGGAGCAGGAATCTAGTAAATCCTCTGCGATGAATAATTTCTTTGTGCATTGCTGGGCAGGGGAGCTTGCTGATATATCTATTGATTGTTTACTACTGTATAAGTATTTAAGTTTGTAGTTCTGGCTGTTCTACTAATGATAATTTTTCATTCCGTTTCTCAGTTAAGTGTTATTTTGTGATTTGTGAATTTTGTGGCATTTATTTTTATGTTTCTTGTTCGTATGTTTGAATTTGATTAATATGTTTTAATTGTAAGTTGATCTTTCTACTCTTTATCAAGATGTTAGTTATAGATATGCAAATTTACGTAGGAAATTAAAATATATTGATCTCTTAAAAAACTATATTCAAGGACGGTGCAAATTACAAAAGGAGGGGAAATCGAACTTGTAACATATTGTCATGCCATTAGGTTAGGACTTCATCAGTACTTTTTATTTTTGTGGCAGGCTATATATATTTATTTAAAATCTTTTTGACCTTGTATTTGTAGTTCTACTCGAATTCAAATACAACTACTAATTTCTACGTTGTATAGGGAAACTAGCTAGCGCTATATATAGTCTACCTACGTACGAGTACGACCCCATATCCAAAAGAGTTCAACCCTCATAACTAGACCCCATATTCAAGAGTTTACCTGCAGCGCACGCGACAATGAATAATGTTGTGAACTGTGACATAACGCCTGCTTTACTGGAGAGAGCATACGATGGGCAATTCAATTATTCGATCACTTTCCGTTTTGGCAAGAGGCCAGCGCCTCCGGAGCCTCCGGAGATCACTAGTTTTCCTGATCTCTTGGTATGCATATGGAACTTTTGCGTAAAGAAGAGGCTTTTTGGGTTTTTGTCTGGATAGCATTCTATTTTTTCCAACAACGCTCGGACTCGGAAGACATGAAAGAAAGGAGAAGTGAGAGCGAAGTATTGAGGATGTTAGTTTGCAAGTTCTAGGCGTTTATGTATAATTCTTGATTTTAATTTACCCTTGTTTCTATTTCGGTTTTGACAGTTTTAAGGTGTTTTTGTGTATGAACGGTATTCGATCTTCTATATGAATCTGATAGCTTTTTTTTACGTGCATGTCTTGTTTTTGTTTATGATACGCGGTTATTGTTCTGGGAAGGAGATTATGGCTATTTATTGTTTTAGGGAAGAAAATTAGTGTTTATATTTAATTTCGTTTTTGTTTTATGTGTTAACCAAGTTGTTAAAAGATGTCCGATCCACTAATGATATTTCTCACCGAGAATCAACTTTTGCTTCAACAATTTGTCTTTACTTGATTGTGGATACTGGCTGGTAATCAAAGAGGATGGATAGAATTAGAAACAGGCATGTGAATGTTCATGCACCTATTGGAGCAGAAGTGCCTAATAATGATAACCATATGAAAGTAGGAAAGATCCTGGTTATTTTTTGTGGATATTGACCGCTGATACAAGTACAGTCAAGTATTTGAAATTTACATCAATCTGCGTAAGGGAGGTATTCATATCTTTAAAAGTTACGAGTTAACTGTGAGGCTGGTACTTGAATAATTATAATCAGAACTGGTGTTATAATATTATAATTTTAAGTTCTAATACCACAGAAATAGGATTAACTTCTAGTTATTTCCTTTGTATTCCTTTGTCCAGATTTAGCGGAAGTTATGACGTTATTATAATCAACTCATCTCCACATATTATATCCTATTATATAATAAAAGTAAGAAGGATAATAAATAAGTACTATCATAGTCAAAAGTTCGATTCCTAACAATAATATATATTTTATAAATTAAATTTAAAACCACTAATACATAGCTTAATTAATAACCACACTGAGTTTACGCTTTTGATTTGTTTACGTCTCGGTTTAAAAATATTTTAATAATATTCTGTCTATGCTTGCTTTTGTGAATAAATACGTGTATAGTTGTTAGTTAATTATATTTTATTGTATAATAAAATATAATTAACTAACAACTATACACGTATTTATTCACAAAATACATATTTATACACGTATTTATTCACGTATTATATCCTTATCTATACTATACTATTATAAGCGAAATAGGGTATAATTGGTTGGTTAGTCGGTTGGTTAACACCTTCCTAAAAAGATGATAAATACCTTCCAAATAAATTAAATAATATGTTATTTAAAAAAAAATATTTAATTCATGTATTAAGAAAAACGAATCATACATAATTACAACTACGATTCTTAGCTCGGGCCAAGGCCTTTTCTTTGCCCTATTTCAGATTGCCTATGAACGGAAAATGGGATTAAAATATAATTTTATGGGTTATATTTTAGTTAAAATTTCCCACTTTGTCACTTAAACTCTACCACATGACCCACATCACATTATTCAGAAAAAAAATTGGGAACGAAGCCTAGACTAAACGGTGGAGTAGCAGTTGGAATAATAGAATGACCGGCTCAATAGGCTTTCATTACTATAGCCTTTCCAAAAATGAAAAAATAAATTAAAATGTATATAAAATTTTATTTTACTTAAAAACAAACTCTTTTAATCACACTTCAATTAAAATTCAATTACATATTCCTTTAGTTATATTTGAATTAAAATTCTTCATCTACATCCAATTTTTTTAAACTCTTTCAATTACTTGGAAATCAAATATTTTCAAAATCAATTTAAATAATTTTACTATCACATATTTATTAACAAATTTACAACAAATTATAAAAAAATTATTTTACTTAACAACAAACTATTTTAATTACACTTCAATTAATATTCAATTACATATTATTTTAGGTATATTTGAATTAAACATTTTCACCTACACTCAATTTTTTTAGACTCTTTGAATTACTTGGAAATCAAATATTTTCAAAATCAATTATATAATTTTAATATCACATATTTATTAAATTTAAAACAAATTATAAATCAACAAAGTAAAAACAAACTAAAACTATATAATAAACAATAAAAATTTCATGCAATTACAAATTAATATTAAATTTTATTTTCGACAAATATTACATTAGGGATTATCATGGAATCATAATTTGAATATGATAATGTCAACAAAAAATTGAATGTATGTATATACGATACTTCCATTTATATTTATATTATTATTAAAATAAAAATTAAATATTATTTAAATTTAAGAAAATCGCGTATCGTATAGGCTATTTAAACGGGTTAGTTGGTTGGTTGGTTCACACTTTCCAAAAAAATTGTAACACCTTTCCAAAATCTATACTATACTATTATAAGCAAAATAAGGTATATTTGGTTGATTGGTTGATTGGTTAACACCTTCCTAAAAAATTGTAAACATCTTCCTAAAAAAATTTATATTAAAAATATTAATTTATTTATTATAAACAACAAAATTTACCAATAAGGCACAAAAATACATTTTTAAAAATTAGAAAAATGTGTTAAAAATCTATACTATACTATATTTGGTTGGTTGGTTAATGCCTTCTAAAAAAATTGTTAACACCTTCCTAAAAATAACAAATTTAAAATTTTATATTAAAAATATTAATTTATTTATTGTAAACAATAAAATTTATCAATAAGGCACAAAAGTATATTTTTTAGAAATGAGAAAAAACGTGTTAAAATTTTCCAAATTCAGTTAAATTATATATAATTTATTAAAAGTAAAAAATCACATGTTTTATAGAATTATAAACATTTTCAATTATATCCTGATTAGAATCATCCCCGCACACACTTCTTACTACGATTCTTTTTTTCTACGATTTTAGGTTATACTAAATAATTTTTTTAATATATATATTGAATTCTTAAGATATTTAACAAAAATTTAAAAATAACGTTAAATTAAGGATATTTATTTATGTCATGAAATTAAGTATGGAACATATGTAAATTTAAAATTAATAATAAATTTTAATAAATATAAATATAAATTTTAAATTAAATTAAATAATTAATATATTAATTCATAATAATAATAATATATGATTGTCCGTGCTTTGCACGGGTTATAGGCTAGTATATAATAAGCGTAAGAAGGATCTTATCCATAATTTTGGTTTGGTCACTGTACCACCCAAATAATCTCAACCGTCGAATATAATATTTTTAAAAATAGACGATCAATATTATATCATATTAAAAAGAAAATTATAATCTAAAAATGATATAATTAAAAAGGTTGTATTAGAATTGAATTTTAATAAAGAAGTTATAATCTGAAAAGAATATAAAACATTGTATTAGAGCTGAATTTTATTTATTTATATATTAATATTAAAAAAAGGTTCATATTTACTATTTAAGCTCCATATCAAGATATAGAAATCAGATTTGAATGATTTTACAATCCACACGAAACTCATAAAATTATCTTTAATTTAGTGATGATTTAACAATTATAATTCAAATGAAAACACTCGGAATCTCAAGAGAAAATATAATTACGAATTTTTACATTAATCCTATTTAGTGTAGAATAGCTACATTAATAATTCTATTCAATATAGAAAACCTAATTATATATGATTTAAATCATTGAGAAGCACTTTTTCGTATTTTAATATAAATACACTTTTTAGTTTACATGTTAAAATATTAAATATTTTTTATTCCAAATCCAACGTTTTTTTATCTATTTATTTTAAGATCTAACAGTTCTTATTTAATTTATCGTACTGGGGACTATACTACCAATTACCAAAGTTTTGGACAAAATCCCTCCTACACTTATGATTAAAATTTTATTTGGTTGTTAGTACAACTATCTTCAAATAATAACAAGGTTATTTTGATAATCAAAACAAAATATAAGTAGATTTCTTAAATAGAATAGAATTTTCAATATAAAAAATCGTCAATTTCATCTCTCTCTTTTGTTTCTTGGTAGTTTTAATTGGAGAAAATTGTTAAATCATCACTAAATTAAAGATTATTTTGTTAATTTCACGTAGGCTGTAAAATCATCCAAATCAATTTTTAAGAATTTAAGATAAAATACATAATAAATTGAACGTGTAAAATCTTATATATATATATATATATATATATATATATATATATGTATATATATCAATTTTATAACAACAATTTGATATGTAAAATAATAACAAATAAATATAAAAATTATATAATAAATTTTAGAAAAAGAACCATGCAACGCACGGTTATAAGCTAGTAAACATATAAAGACACTAAGAAAGTACTTGCATCTACTCTACAAGGTGTCTATAATTAGCTTTGGAAATGTAAGAGCTGATTGAATCATTGATTTGGTTTGATTTGGTTGGAGCGGTTTCCCTCGTTTGAATCTTGTTTTTTGACACTCTATAGTTTGGCCTCAGAAACTTTAATCTTGTTTTTTGACACTCTATAGTTTGGCCTCAGAAACTTGAGTATCCGATGAATTGCTCCCCAGTATTTGGCCTTCCTTAACTGCATCATGTTCATGTGATACAGTGATACCATTTTTTGAATTATATCTGAAGCCTGACGGATAGACATTTCATAGATACTTTTAGGCTCATCTAAAACAACTTAAAATTAGTAAATAGATAATCTTCAATTAGGTTGAGTTTGATTTGCAAAGGCATGTGTGCAGTTTACTGCAGTTTAATTCTATTTATAACTCGGCTGCAATCCACTTCCTTATAGTATGCAGACCTGGTCTTATTGGTGGGAAGATGCATAGCTGTTTATGTAATTTAATTCTAAGCAAGTTTTTTTCATTTCTGGGAATGGTTGGACGTCTTTGGTCTTTGTATGTGGTACAACCTCAGCACTCTATAGTTCTGCAATAAAAATCTGGTAGATTGGGTGCGTTTACGCAGGTTTTTAGCCAATATAATAGAGAGGTTTTGGGTGCTTTCTTTCAGAACTTCAGCTAATGTTCCCCTGACGGTTGATTGTGTTGGTGACTTTCTTGGGGTGATAAAGTGCAGTGCACAAGCTGTTCTTTTCTTTGTTATTATTTTTCTGCTGCTTTTCTGAGTGATGGCTTAGCTGTGCTGTTCAAACAGCTTATCCATGTGTGTGTTAATCATTCTGTTTGTGTGTATCATTCTGTTTGGATGTCCATGTGTGGTTGTCAATGTGTGTCCATCATCATTCCGTTTGATTCCAGTTGTGCAGTGTGCACTATATATATGTTGGTCTTGTATTGTTGGTGATCAATATATATATTTCTTGGAAATGCAGTTCTTTGTGTGCAAGTTCATTCTCTTCAGTTTTATTCTTTGAAGATCATTACTATCATCTAGCCTACATTTATCTATATGGTATCAGAGCAGCTGATGCTTTAGTAAAGAAATGCAAATCTGTAAAGAGAAAACAGTGTAACACATTTTCATTTCCGGAAAGATTCAATCACATTTTCATTCCATAAAAAATTCAATCTTTCTTTTTCTTCTTCCTCTCTTTGCCTTCTTTTGTGCCTGTAGCTTGTGTTGCAGTCATGGCAAGTGTGAGTGTGTCTAAATTTGCAGACATGCAAAATCCTCTCTTTATTCACCCCTCGGACGGACCTCTCTCTGTTAGTGTATCAAAACTTCAAGGTGCAGCTGATTATAGATCTTGGAAAAGATCTTTTGAAATTCAATTGTCAGCAAAGAGAAAATTTGGGTTCGTCGATGGAAGTGTTGCTCGAAGCAAAACAGATGATACTGAGGCCTTACAATGGGATACCTGTAATACACTGGTAATTTCATGGCTTCATAATAGTGTATGTGATGCTATTAAGAGATCTGTTTTATATATCAACTATGCTTCTGAAATATGGAAACATTTATAGAAAAGATATTTGCTTATTAATGGATCTAGGAAGTATAAACTCACTAGAGACCTGTTTTCTGTTAAACAAAATTGCACAAGTGTTACAGAATACTACACAGCTTTAAGAAGTATCTGGGAAGAAATTGATTCAATGAATGTATTGCCTGCTGTTGTGACCATCACTGCTGAAATTACTACATTGTTAAAGGCTATAGAAACTATGAAAGAAGAGGCAAAATTGTTCCAATTCCTTAATGGTTTAGATGAATCTTTTGGACCTCAAAGAAGCCAGCTTCTCATGGTTTCTCCTCTGCCCACAGTTGAGGCTGCATGCTCTGCGATTCAGCAGGAGGAATCGCAGAGAGATGCCCTTAACTTGATCAAATTTCCTGATGGTGAAGCCTGTGCTATGTTTACAAAAAGCAATGCAGACAAATTTAATACCTGTACAGCTTGCGGGGGGAAAGGTCATGTTGCTGAGAAATGTTGGGCCATTTTGGGATATCCAAAATGGCATTACAAGTATAAAGGTCCTCCTACAGGAAGCAACACAAAACCTGCAAGGTGGAACAATAGCAGATCACTTGGGAAGCCAAATTTGGCTAATGCAGTGCAAGGAAGTGTAGATGGTGAAACTTCTACTGTCATGTTCAGTCAGCAACAATTAGAGCAGATTCTGAAACTGTTGCCTGCATCAAACTTTAAAGATCCTGAGAACGTCGAAGATAGCCCCTTTTCAGGCATGATCAACACCAGAAAAACCCCTACAAAGTCGAATGAATGGATTGTGGACTCCGGGGCATTGGATCACATGACAGCCTCTTTGATCAATTTGTCAAATGTTAGGCCTGCACCACCAAACGTCACTATACTTCTTCCCACCGGAGCAACATCAAAAATATCTCACATTGGTGATGTCATTCTGAAAAATGGTCTGAAGTTGCTTAATGTCCTCTACATTCCCCAGTTTACTCACAACTTATTGTCAATCAACAAGCTGGCAAAGGATAACACTTGTGAGGTTGTTTTTCACCTTGGAAAATGCTCAATTCTGGATACAATGACAAAACAGTTGAGAGGAGTGGGTATGGTCAAGCAGGGCTTGTATTACTTGGCTGATGAAGCTCTTTCTAGTTCACATTGCTTCACAGTAGGTCTTCACCACAAGCAGTTGTCTGAGACAGAGCAATACAAGTTATGGCACCAGAGATTGGGCCATGCAGCTGATTCAAAGATGCAGCACATTTCACAGATTAAATAGCTCATCAAATACCAAGAAGATGTGTGTGTTACCTGTCCCATGTCAAAGTTCACAAAGCTTCCTTTCAAGAAAAGTGAATCACACGCTGGAAACCTGTTCGAGCTCCTCCACATTGACAGTTGGGGACCTTACAGAGTTAGTACAAGAGGTACATACAACTACTTTCTAGCTATAATTGATGATTGCAGTAGAATGACTTGGTTGTACCTGCTTAAACATAAATCTGATTATCTTGATACCTTAAAAGCTTTCTGCAACTACATAAAAACTCATTTTGATGGTGCTGTTAAGTTTATTAGAACTGATAATGCTCTTGAGTTTGGGGATAGATGGTGCACCAAATTTTATGCTGAAATGGGGATAGTCCACCAAACTTCTTGTCCATATAGACCTCAGCAAAATGCTAGGGTCGAAAGAAAACATAGACATGTTCTTGAAATCTCTAGAGCCTTGAAACTTCAATCTGGATTGCCTGTGTCTTTCTGGGGGGGAATGTGTGCTGACTGCAGCTCACATTATTAACAGATTACCTACACCAATCCTTGAAAACAGAACACCATATGAGATACTCTATAATGAACGAACTCCTTATGAACACTTGAGGGTCTTTGGATGCTTGACCTTTGCTTCAAACCCCATGCATACCACTGATAAATTTGCACCTAGATCTGTGCCTTCAGTTTTCATAGGTTACCCTCCAACAAACAAAGGATACAGACTTCTCAATTTAACCACAATGCAACCTTTTGTTTCACGAGATGTTGTTTTTCACGAAGCAATCTTTCCGTTCAATCCAAATGCTGATAAATCTTACATGCCTCCCCTACCTACTGAGTTGCCTCAAACAGTTCAGCAAAGTGTTATTACTGATGATGTCTTTTGTATGGATAACGATGATGAAACTCTTGAAGAGTCTGATGATCATGATCCTGACTCTCCCATTCAAACCACAAACAACACCATTATCACACCTAATGAGCCTCCAATAAGAAAGTCCTCACGAACTACGACCAAACCCTCTTGGATGAATGACTATGTGATGCCTCAAATTCCTCACACAACCAACATTGCTAGTATATCAACTGTGGATAGGCAGTATGTTCACCCAAAATTTCATTGTTTCTTGTCCACCTTGACTAAGTCAGACGATCCTATACACTTTAAACATGCTGTAACTCAACAACATTGGGTCATTGCTATGAATGAAGAGCTTGATGCATTGGAAAGCAATGAAACTTGGGACATTACAACTCTGCCTCCAGGAAAAAGAGCCATTGGATGCAAATGGTTATACAAAACCAAGTATAACTCAGATGGATCCATTGATCGATTTAAGGCACGACTTGTTATACTTGGATGCAAACAAATTCAGGGTGTGGACTATGCAGAAACGTTTGCGCCAGTAGCGAAGATGTCCACAGTGCGTACCTTGCTGGCAGTTGCTGCGATTGAGAACTGGATCACATCTCAAATGGATGTAAAAAACGCGTTTTTGCATGGTGAGTTGGAAGAAACTGTTTATATGACATTGCCTCAAGGATATCATGGTATTGGGAGTAGAATTTCTGCAGGAGAGGGGGAGACGAAGCAACTTAATTCAAGAAACTTGGTTTGTAAATTGAAGAAAACCTTGTACGGTCTTAAACAGGCACCACGAAAGTGGTTTCAGAAGTTGTCAGTTACTCTCCTTGATATGAGTTTTAAACAGTCAAGAGCTGATTACAGCTTGTTTTTTGACACTTCGAAAGATTCCATTACCTTGGTCTTAGTATACGTCGATGATTTGCTTATTGCTGGAAATTCTCAGAGTGCAATTGATAACTTGAAGGGAATGCTATCACAGTTCTTTCATATGAAGGATCTAGGTGACCTTACTTACTTCCTTGGTCTTGAAATAAGTCGTTCTCAAGATGGCTTCTTCATTTCGCAGAAAAAATATCTACAGGATATTTTAAAAGAATTCGGAATGACTAATGCCACACCTCTAAAGGTGCCTATGGATTACATCTTAAGTTAACTGCAGACAAAGGTGTTCCCCTTGAAAATCCTCAATGCTACCAGCGTTTGTTGGGAAAGCTGATCTATCTTAGCATAACGAGACCTGACATATCTTTTACAATTCATATCTTGACTCAATTTATGCAAGCTCCAACTTCAGCTCATATGCAAGCTGCTAAGCACCTGCTTCGATACTTAGTAGGCAATTCTCGTCAGGGGATCCTTCTTGCTTCAAAATCTGCAGCTCAACTTACAGCCTTTTGTGATAGTGATTGGGCAAGTTGCCCCTCTACAAGAAAATCAACTTCTGGATTTTGCATTTTTTTTAGGTCCGTCACCTATATCATGGAAAACGAAGAAACAAACAGTGGTGGCAAGATCGTCTGCAGAGGCCGAATATAGGTCGATGGCATTAACCTCATGTGAAGTAACATGGCTGAAGGCTCTACTGAAGGATTTGGGGTTAAACAAACTGTCACCTACAATCCTAAAATGTGACAACATTGCAGCTTTATCTATGGCAGCCAATCCCATACTACATGAACGAACTAAACACGTCGAAATCGACTGTCATTATGTTCGAGACAAAGTTGCTGCTGGAGAAATCACTACAGAATATGTCCCTTCTCATGCTCAAGTCGCAGACATCCTTACCAAACCGTTATCTGTAAAGCAACATCACTATTTGCTCAAAAAATTCGGTGCTACTTCTGCCCCTAATTGTGTCAAGCTTGAAGACTCAGTTGAAACCTCCTCTCAGCTTGAGGGGGAGTGATAAAGTGCAGTGCACAAGCTGTTCTTTTCTTTGTTACTCCCTCCGTCCCAGTTTTATTGTCCACATTGCTTTTTGCACGCATTTTAAGGTGTAAATTAAACATAGCTCCATTAATTTTTTTTCAAATTTTCTTTTTCTGAATAAAAAATCAGTATCTAAACTTTTATTCAGAAAAAGAAATTTTTTAAAAAAATATATGGAACTATGTTTAATTTGCACCTTAAAATGCGTGCAAAAAGTAAAGTGGACAATAAAACTGGGACGGAGGGAGTATTATTTTTCTGCTGCTTTTCTGAGTGATGGCTTAGCTGTGCTGTTCTAACAGCTTGTCCATGTGTGTGTTAATCATTCTGTTTGTGTGTATCATTCTGTTTGGGTGTCCATGTGTGGTTGTCAATTTGTGTCCATCATCATTCCGTTTGATTCCAGTTGTGCAGTGTGTACTATATATATGTTGGTCTTGAGTTGATTATTTATTCGGCGTCGAGGATCAAGTTGGCCTTGCGAACAGCTTGATGCACTATCTCCCTTCAACCCTTTGAGCGAAATGCGGAAAAAATCCAATCCACGAAATAATTTGATCTATGGACTCTTTCCCCTTCAAGTTTACCTACTACGGTACCGGCGTACTCCAGCTTGGTAGTTTCCACCGCCTGTCCAGGGTTGAGCCCTGGGATTTGACGGCACATTAGCATGGCGTACTCCTCCTGTTCGAACCGGGGTTTGAAACCAAACTTCTCCTCAGGAGGATAGATGGGGCTTCGCCAACTGGCGTTACCTGCGCTTTCGTGTCTCTCAGTGTGGTCAGCACTGAGTAGTTGATAGACCAAATAAGCACAGTAGCTGTTTAGAGCCGTTCCATAAGCTTGGGCTTCTGTTGCTGACATAAAAACATCTCTTTCCCATTAAAGCGGTACGTGAGCTGGGTTCAGATTACCTTATCAATATCTCAAATCAACGATGGATTCACAGGTTCCATCGTTCCCATCGCTTCTTACTTAATGGAATAGTGAAAGTGAATACAGAAAGAGAATACTACCCCCCTTTTGTGATGTGGTTTGCTAGGTTTCGGGAAGGTATACAAAGACCCAACTTGAAATTGAATTCATTTTGTTCCGTTTCAAAAAAGTAATATATATATTTTGGAAATGCAGTTCTTTGTGTGCAAGTTCATTCTCTTCAGTTTTATTCTTTGAAGATCATTACTAGCATCTAGCCTACATTTATCTATATGGGGATACAAAGATTTTGAATAGTTTAATTGATATTATAATTTATAATACCATGGTCGGACTGTTTGAGCAATTTCGTGGGATTGACTCGGATATCTCAAGTCTACTTGCCTTAAGCAGGTTGCTGCAATTCACTCTTAAAAACTGCAGGTGGCAGGGATATAATACATTAGATTTCTGTTATCTCTTTTTTCTAGTTGCAGAATGCAATTCTGTTGGTATCTTTGTGTTTACTGATGCTTTCGATGTTAGCCAAGGTTGACAGTGTTGTTTTATTGCTACTGGTAGCTTTGTGGTTGGCTATGTTGCTCTCACATGGTTTATCTACTCGCTGCAATATGGCTGGAGTTTCAGGTACTTGTCTGTTTAAAATAAGCCTGGACTATTTTGTTTCAAGCCGGTGCCGTCTTTTGCATTTCAGTAGCTGCTGTGGAGATCTATGGTCTTGATATTTTTATAGGCTGGATGAGTTTACGTCTGAATGTCTTTATGATGGAATGTTCTTTAAAATAAATTCTCCAGGTAGTCAACCTCGTATAGATAGGGGCAGTTTTGCTGATGCTAAAATTGCTAAGGATGTGTGGGGAGGGGCCAGCAACTGTGCGTTTGTTCTAGAATATTTGTGTTTGTCTCGATTGGTAATCTAATCTGGTAATCCCTTACGAGGTAGTTGGTCGAATTGCAAAGTGATTTTTTGGTGACCATGGCCATGTTGTTTTGAAAAATTGGACGAGCTTGCTGCATTTCTCTAGTAGCAATTTCTGGAGCCAGGGGGGGTGATCCTTTGCATCTCTATGGTCTATCTGGTAGCAGGGGAGTTCATCTCTGCTGGTTTCTTCGTGCTTTGCTGGGCAATGCTTCTAGCAAAAACAGTGCATCTTTTCGCTGTGCTTCTGATTTTCTGCGGGCCTCCTGCGGAAATCGATAACTTGTGGAAGAAATAAATCGCCAGACATTCGATATTTTATATTACAATACTTATTTGAAAAAAATGGGCTACAATAAATTTAAACCAACCAGACGTCAATCTGTGAACTAATCTAGTTCGCTAATAATAACAAATTAAACAGGCTGTACTACATACAGCCATTTACAAGCTCTATCACGGGACCATGTTCTAAAGGATCTTATGTTAAAAATGAACCCATACAAACCCACCA
The DNA here is from genome assembly GCA_036435485.1 of Saposhnikovia divaricata. Lineage (NCBI taxonomy): Eukaryota > Viridiplantae > Streptophyta > Magnoliopsida > Apiales > Apiaceae > Saposhnikovia > Saposhnikovia divaricata. The sequence goes on along the minus strand of CM071598.1, from coordinate 187,542,116 downwards.
GGCCACCAGCATCATGTTCTATTGAAGAAGGGACCATATCGATGATAATGGCATCCAAGAGCCCCATGATTTTTTGTGTTGATATTTGTTACTCCTAAGAGAATGACATAAAGATAAACTTTCTGGTAGAGGCATTGTATATAATGGTTGACAGTTAGGTAAGTGTAATATGTAAAATGTTAGTATATCATTTGAGCTACAATTATTAGATCTAGCTAGTGAACCTTGCAAGCCAATTCTCTTAAACCACTATGACTGTCATATTATTAGTTTCTTAGTTCTTAGTGTTTTTTTTTTTTCGAAGGGTAGTTTTTTTTTTTTTTTTGAAAACATCGTACTTGCATATAAAATTCTTCAGCATCAAAGATTACATATAAGATATAAGAATCAAGTTTTTAGTTACTCTCTGATTAGAGCCAAAAAAATAAAAAGGAATAAATTAAGAATAATTTCATCGAACTTTAAGAAACTTTGCTCTCGTTTTCCTTGGGATAATAAGGGAGTAAGACTTTTTGTTTTCATGGTGAAGAAAAATGGGGAAAACCCCCACCTAAATGACACAACACAATCATGAGGCGCACCAACAGCGTACCAACTTACTCTATTCCGACAAGAGACTAGCGGAGAAGCATATACTGAATCGTACTACCATATACACACTTACCTTTGTAACTGATATTTATTTGTTCATCATTGTCGATGGACCAACAACAATACTGGATTCCATGTACTAGAAATTGAACCCGTACACCTACATTTAGTAAAATCGCACCAAAATCAGATGATATATTACCCGATCGATGTTGTAATCCGACCTTACCTCTACTCTAAAACGATAGATAGTCTTCTAACGATTCACAATACTTGCGATTCACAATACTTGTTCTCGTTTCATTCAATTGTACTTGTATTATGGTACACCGTACACTCAAATTAAATACAGTTCACATACTTCGTTTCGGTATGTGAAAGCAGATTCTAAAATGTGACAAAATAACTAATTATATAACCAACGTTTCATGTATCCACTGCATACAAAAATTGCAAGTATCAAACTTGAAAACACACAACAAACGAGTAAACAAATGAAGTAGGTAAACGCTAAGCTAAATCCAGAGCCTTTTAGCAAAAACAAAGCAGAATATTTATTTATGTTACTGATCATCAGTACAAGTACCACTGTTCGGTCAAAAGTAAAGTTGAAACATTAACAAAATCCACTTGCATTTGGCTTATCACTACTTTATATACAGCTTACACATGCCAGTAACGGTCCTATATACAGCTGGATTCCAACTCCCAACGGCACACTTTACCACCAATATCAAGTCGCTCCCCATCTCACTCCCGTCTAAATTTAATTTACCTATCTCAAATCCTTCTAGTGATTCTCGAATGAATTTCGATTATAATCGAACCGAAAACTGAAACGATAATAAACGATGTCAAAGCACTAATCCTTGTTACGAGACTATCCTAGTCCTCCACAATTTTTAGTTTAACTAATTACTACTTGACGTAGTTAAAATGTTTTAGTTATAATTTGATTATTATAGTGGGGCACACACACGTGCTACATTCTGTACGCAACGCAACAAATTTACATGCATTTACCAACAAAACTTGGCAGAATATAGAGTTGGCACGTGCCAGCTCAAACAATGGAACGTTAATCGTTCATTTCTTACATGTCATCGAGAGAGATAGAGAGAGAGAATGAATGAGAGAGAGAGATAGAGAAATAGAGAGAGAGAGAGAGAGAGAGAATGAATGAGAGAGAGAGAGAGGGGGGGCATAGAACCAGAAAAACATTGACTAAAAATCGCCGATTTTACGATGAACACGGTTGTTTTGACTTTGCTGCTTATCAATCTCTTGTAGATTCCTCATGCTCCGTATCCCCAAAACGTCGCTTTTCCCCATCTCCAATAGGCCTCCAAAATCATCAATCTCCGACGATATTTCAATATCTGCACACACATATATACATTTGTTCAATTAACAAGAAAAATATAAAAATTATTAATGAAAAAATGCAATATGCATTTGATTTTTACCTATGGGCTTTAAATTTCTCTTGAATCCGTTCAAGCTAGTCACCTCTACAAAAAATAAATATTCTACGTAAAATAGTTGAGGTTTGCAGTAGAAAAACAACAGAAATGCTAAATTATTTTGGCACGAGTAGTTAAATTACAGTAAAATCTCGATAAATTAATAATTTCGGAACATGAGAATTATATAATTTATCGAAGTTAAATATACACTATACGTTGAGACATACAAGAACTATTGATTTATGGAGATTCTACCATACCTTTTTGAGAAGGATCATGAGAGGAGAGATAGAGGATGAGAAAGCAAAAAACAACGAGCATAGGAATGATGTGAATGAGCTTCTCCGATGATTTCTGCGGCTTTAAAGACTTCCGGAGTTCGTCGACGTCGTCTCCGGCGGGGAGGTGAACGTCGTTTGTAGTGAGGTCAATGTTGTTGTTATTAGGGTTAGGGAGGGGTTTTCCATGAGGACTGTGAAGCTTTGAGTTTGGTGAGCTCAGAGACTGTCGGTGCATTTTCAGTGGACTGTGTGAATGTGAGAGAGAGAGAGAGAGAGAGAGATGGAGAGAGCGCGTGAGGGAGCGGAGTGGAGTTTAATAAAATGTGAACTGTGTCATGTAAGATTGTAAGTATATCGTTTTCTTAGAGGTGGGCTCTACGACTATGAGTGTGTAGATTTTTTATACCGTTTTCTGTATGTTTTTTTCCAACAAAAAAATATTACTTTATTTAAAATTTCAAAATAAGAATATGCTCCAATAAGTTGTACTATTTTTTTCAATAAGGCTCCGTTTGTCAAATTTTAAATCGAGATTATAGATTACTTATTTTGAAAAAAAATTCGTATTTACATAATTTTTTTAGAGGAAAGTGTGTATGGGAAGTTTAATATTCGTTATCTTGCAAAAATCAATAAGTTACTTATTTCAGAAAAAAGTACATATTTATGGGGGTGTTTTGGAGAAACTTTTTTCCGGAATAAGTTAACTTATTTTAAGACAAAGTTAGAGATTTCTAACATTCCAACTTATTTTTCAACTTATTTTTGCAACTTATTGAATCTCAAACATACATTAAATACTTGTATAAAAAAAATTTATCAAAATATAAAATTTTTACCCGAAAATAAGTCCATAAATATTAGAAAAAAGTTTTGACAAACGAGCACTATATATTTTTTTTCCAAAATAAGTAAATTATTTCTGAGAAATAATATTTTCCAAACAACCTTAACCTTAAGTGATGTCAAATGTTGTGTTTGCCATTTACAGCAACATAAGTATTATCTTTAAATAAGTGAAGCTTGAAGATGTTTCAAAAAAAAAAATAATAGGAAGTAAAGCTTGAAGAGTTTAACTCTTTTGGTGACAAATAATTGAGATTTTAGGTGACCTGTGCAAAGTTAAAAAACGTGTCATAATAATAATAACAAAAAAATATATGATATGTATATAAAATAAAAAATAGATAACTAAAAATTGTTTTCCTTTTTTTTGAAGCAATTTTATTAATATATATATATATATATATGTGTGTGTGTAATTTATATTTATAAATATTTATTTATTAATGTAAAAGTATTAAATTACATTCACTTATACTTTTTTTTGATATTGTTCATCTTATACTGTATTTAATTTTAGTAGTTTATTAGTCTATTTCAACGATAAGAAATTTTAAGAATACAGATAGTAAATTATTTAACATGTGTTTGAACATTAATATTTAGAAACAAACAAATTAGACATGTAAAATATTATTATGTTCAACTCAAAATAGAAGAAGAAAATCTGATTACACTAAAACTAAGTTTTGTGTGAGTTAATTAAATTTAAGTAAACATTGTTTAATTCTTTTTTATTTTTAATTTGACTTATTTTTTATATGCAAACATTAAAGTGTTTTATTTCAAATATTTATGTAATTTATTCAGATTCATTTTTAAATTTTAAATTTTAAAATTAATACAACATTTGCTCAAGATAATAAGTAATATTTTTGACTACTTTTTCTTTTTAATCTTTTTTAAATTTAAGATCCAAAATTATAGATATATTTTTAAATTTTCAGTCAAAAATAATTATATGTGAAAATAAAAATGTGTCCTATCAAATTTGAGGATCTTGAGGCACACCTATATTGTATAGTCAAATATAGTCTAAAAAGTTACTTACTCCGTTATATCCATTTCTTTACCTTTTTTTATCACTTTCTGACACGCATTTTAAGGTGAATTTTAAGAATAGTTCTCTAACTTATTTTTAAATTTTTCTTTTTTTGTATAAAGATAGGATTGTTCTATTTTTATAAAAAAAAATTCAAAAATAAATTATGGAACTATCGTTAAAATGTGTGCCAAACACTCTATTTTAAAATTTTAAGAAAAGGAAAAGACGGAGGGAGTATTAAACTAAATGCGAATGTGAAATAGAAGCGAAAAATAGTGATGAGGAAATTGTATACTTTAAACAGAGGAAATTGTGTAACCAAGGGTTTATACTGCGGGAGAGGTTTAATAAATTGACTAGGTCTAGGATCACAGAAGTGTAAACCGAAGTCATTTCATGTAACAAAATCATAAAAATATCATTTGAAAGCGAAGCTAAACCGATGCTTTAACGAAAAGTTCACATTCCATCATGTTGAAGTTTCTTCCATACTTGTCATTTACCCAAGAGTTGCGTCTTATTTTGAATCTCCACGCATAATTATTAAGTATGACACACTATTCTATTTTGTATTTTTATATTACGTGTATTTCTTGTTCATTTATTGAGTATGTGCATGATTGTTTTAGATTTTGAAAATTGGAAAAAATCAATTTAGTTATCTAATAGCGATTTATTGGTAAATTGAATATTATTGAAATGATAAATTTGATTAAAAATTGGATAAATTTTAATATTTTAATAATATTTAATATATTAATGTAATTTTTTATATAATATATCATAAAAATATTTTTTAACAATAAATTGAATTTTAATAATTAAATAAATCAAACTCTTTTTAATAATAAAATTATAATTTTATCGGTGATTTTTGGAAAAGTGAAAGATTTTAGAATACCGAATATGTGCTGACATCTAACCGTAAATCATAGTAGTGACAAGTGTAGCATTTAGTTTATGCCAATTATATGTGAACACGTCAAGACTCAAGATGTGTTTATATATATACACTTCGGGCACCAAATATAATTGCTATAATATTTCTTTTATTTTTTCTAATATATGATTTCTATATCATGTGTACATGATATCATCGTGATGACTTGGATGTATGGTTTCTTTTGTTGACCCGATCTTTTATAATACTACCGAAAACAACACCTATAGGGGTGAATAGGTGTTTATGGCTAAGAATCGTATTTTATGAACTGTTTTAAAAATTATTATAAACAGCTTGCTGTTTGTGTTTTACCAGTTTGCAAATGGTACGCTATTTGTAACTGAAATGCAGAAAATTAAAGAACACACGATCTTTTAGCCAGGTTCGACCCTAAGCCCCTATGGTCTACGTCCTGGTCCCTTACCAACTTGGTAAGAGAATATATTATTGATCAAATATAAATCAATTACAAGATCCAACAATATATCTCCCTTACACCCTTGCTGCTTACAAATGACTTGCTGTTTCCTGTGCTGAACTAGCTCTCTAAGCAATACTTTCCAAGTATCCTTCTCTAGCCTAGTTCGACCCACCCTAAACCTTAAGCCAACCTTGTACAGCAACAAATCAATTACACCTTGAACAATACAAAGATTTGAATAGATACAACTCAACCTATGAACCCTCTGAATATATATATATGCGTGTATATGGGGGTTTGAAAGGTTTAGAAAGATTTTGCAATGTAAGCTTGGTGGTTGTGTATAGTTTCTTGTTTCTGCACTTGATAGATATTCAAATAATGGATGTTTTGGAACTGAGCAAGAATAGCCCTTAAATAGATGAACAAGAATATTTTGAAATCAAGCTTGAAAGGCTCCAACGGTATGAAAATTCTTGAAGCCGTTAGAATTAATTTTGTTGAAGATGAAATGATGAAGCTTGAATATCAGTTGAGAGAGGAAGAGAGGAACGTGCATAGCAGGAGGAATATTTGTTATGATGATGAAGACAAGCCCATGTGGTTATCTTGAGTGGAGGTTATTAAATAAGGAAAAAGTAGAATATTACTTTCCTTATTAAAAGCAAAGGAATATATTGTCCCCCAATATGTTTGATATATAAGTGCTGGCATGTTCAAAATAATTCAGAGGGCCCTTACAATATTTCTAACAATATTTCCATTGCATGATCCTTGAAGAACTCAACGGTTCTGTATTTCTGTCCGACACAATCAGCTTGCTGTTTGTGAAACTGGCGTGCTGATTGTCCATGCATTCGGCTTGCTGTTTGTGACAGATGATAGGCTATCTTCATATACACCTGGCTTGCTGTTTGTGACAGACAGTAAGCTATAGGACCATTCAAAACCAAGTTAGAACATATACCAATGGCATGCTGTTTTATGAAACTGGTATGCTGATTGTCCATGCATTTGGCTTGCTGTTTGTGACAAACTGATTATGCAATCAGTAAGCTATAGTACCAATATTCCTAGCAATGTTCCCGTTGCATGCTCCTTGAAGAACCAATCTGTTCATTAATTCTGGCAGACACAAACAGCTTGCTATTTTATCATGAATTTTGTTTGATGTTTGAGTCATACTGATTTTACAATCAGTAAGATATAGTACCCTGTAACATCAAGTTAGAACATATACAAATAGCATGCTGTTTATATCTTATTAATAAGTCAAATGGCTTGCTCTTTGTATATTTTGATTAAATAATCGGTAGGATATTTTTCTCTGCAAAACCAAGCTATCACAATACACTGCACAACCAAGTTAGCACAATATAGAAATAACATAATGTTTTATATCAAACTACAAGCAACAGCTTGTTGTAGCATATTGACTGTGTGAAACTGGCTTGCCAAACTATCATTGTATCTCAACTTTGGCTTGCTGTTAGATAGACTGATTATACAATCAGTAAGCTAGAGTATCCTGCAAAACCAAGTTATTATAGTACCGAAATAACATAGCAAGTTCATGTCAGCTTGCTGTTTGGTTCTGGTGAGCTGAACAGATAGATGGCTTTATACCTTTACATTTCAATATCACCAACCAAGTTACCTGAGAGTATATTTATACATAGCAAACATATATATATATATATATATATATATATATATATATATGCAAATGATATATCAAGTGATTCAATCATATAATTATAAGCTAGATAATCAGCTTGTTGTATATAACATCAAAACACACTAGGGTTACAATCTCCCCCTTTTTGATGATTATATACCAATATGTGATGAGCTAAAAGCTTTCCCTTAATCATTGTTCAATACTTCCTGCAAAACAAGATTAGATAAATACACATAGTATTGCAATGCACCATTTGTATTCATCATCAAAATATCACACCAACAATCTCCCCCTTTTTGATGATGACATACTAGAATACATCGGAGAGACTATGTTGCTGCTGTTGGGTTAAGTATCGGGTTGGGACACATTTAAGGTGTTATTGTTTTGATGTATTATTGATAATTGTTTGGATTAATAATACAAGTTTGAGACGTGGGTGTTTCCACGTCAAGTATTTGTGTGTTTTTATTTTATGCTTTGGTAGATCTTGTCAACTTATCGATTGGTTATGTGTGTGCTCTGTATTGGTGTTTGTGAATCTCGAATTGTGTAAGTCCTCTAACCTAACAAGTGGCATCAAAGCCAAGGTTTGGGTTCGTGATGTTTGAGGTTGAGGGAAAGTTCGAGGTTCAATTGGTATGGCAGAGTACAAAGAAGGATTTGCTGACAAGGAGATTGCTGCTAAAGAGGGAAGAGAGAAAGTTACGTTGGGTTTGAAGGTTGGCTTGCATCGTGGATCAATCCTTGTGTTCGGACTCAAGATGGAAGAAGATGGAATAGGTCATCGCAATTGTTTCAATGGCTTGATCAACCAGGTGAACTGTTTGGATGATACTACGGATTTTCTTCAGGAGACCGAAGGATTGTGAAAGCAAGGATCGGGTGACTCAACATGTGGAAGAGCACTCGTGGTGGTTGATGCACGTGATTTTGTAGATGGATACATCGTTATGGTGAAGAACGGTGGTGGTTTGGAGGGTCACTATACGGGTTTTAGCGACACTCAAAGATTGGAAGAGCAAGAGGAGATTCTTGTTCGAGGGGAGGCATTGGCGAATGGACGTCGATGGCTTGATGGTTACCGTTCAATCCAATGTGGGTATTGGGTTGAAGGGGAGGATTGTTGGGTTTCAACCCAATAGGATGTTATGGGCTTGGGTGGTCCAAAATATATCTGGGTAAGATAATAATTGTATGTGTAGACAATTATTATACTGTATATGGTATGTCTTGATCACTAAGTTGGGTAATTAGGTGCCAAGAATTGGAACACTTGTATAACAAGTATAGTAAGACTTGTAAAACAAGTATGGTAAGTCTTGGTGGCTAAGTTTTGGATGACTATATATACTTAGTCACATTGTATTTGTTTGATGGTGTGAAAGCTTAAGAGATGTAGTCTTAAGTATTGTTTGGGTGATGTTTGAGCATTGTTGGCTCAAGTATCGGGTTGGGACACCTTTAAGGTGTTATTGTTTTGATGTATTATTGATAATTGTTTGGATTAATAATACAAGTTTGGGACGTGGGTGTTTCCACGTCAAGTATTTGTGTGTTCTTATTTTGTGCTTTGGTAGATCTTGTCAACTTATCGATTGGTTATGTGTGTGCTCTGTTTTGGTGATTGTGAATCTCGGATTGTGTAAGTCCCTTAACCTAACAGCTCCCCCTAAAACAATGCTCCCCCTGATTAACATAATATCTCAGCATATAATCAGGTTAGCAGAATTCATCATATGCAATAAGATATAACCACGACTCATCCCTGCATAAATCATATAATTGATAAATCCAACATATAACACATATAATATTCCAAAATATATGTAATCAAAGAATCATCAAAATCAAATAAGCTAACATAGCAATCTCCCCCTTTTTGATGATTACCAACATATATTTTTAGGAATACATACTCCCCCCCAACCTATGCATCATTGATTTAACATCATGATATACAGTTAAGCACATAAGGATTTATATCAAATAAAATCCCAAACACATAACCTCCTTAAGAGTTAACCTCCTAAAATCTCTCCCCCTTAATCATTAAAAAGGGTAATCACGTACCATATTCAATATAAGCATGGATTATGAAGTACCACATAATGCACGAGTACACATTTACTCAATAAATTGCATGCGAAAGAATTAAAAATATGTATGCATACACACGTAAAGTACCAAACTTTTGCACTTAGCTTGCTGTTTTTAGGGACCTTTTGTTGCACAAAAACTCAACATTTTGGCATCCATACTTGCTTGATTCCTGCATGGTTAGTTGCTAGCACATAGATAAAATTTAAATCATATTTCTTTACCCATTTTTGTACCACTTTTGGTGCTGAAATCTTTGCTCTTTGTGTGCTGCCAAAATCATTATGGTAAGCTGTTTTCGTCCAGGTTCCATACTGGTAAGCTGTTTGCATCCAGGTTCCATACTGGTAAGCTGTTTTCTCAGAAAACTTGTTGATATCAGCTTGAACTCTCCTTTGTACTTGTGTGGATCTTTATTTCAGTTGGCTTGATGATATCCAAGTCCTTGCTTGTCAAAAGTAAATCTTTGTTTTCCCATCAACGCTTTCTTCTCCCCCCCCCTTTTTTTTAAGATCCTTGAATTCTTTCTCTAAGGATTTGGTCTTTCCATCTTCCAATGCTTCAGTGGGACTTGATTCCCCTAGTTTAAATGCCTCAAGAGCTGTATTTTTGGCTTCAAATTCTACTTTCAACTTGCTGATTGTCAGTGTCTGCATCCTTCTTTGGCTTGCTATCTTCCAGTTTCAACAGTGCTTTCAGCTTGCTGATTTGAACTTCCAGCTTGCTGATTGCCAGTAACTTGAGGTTGCATGCTTTCACTTTCACATATGTTTTGACATACTTTAGCTTGGGCAGCCCTCTGACCAGTTTCTTGCTTAATAATTTGTTAAGCAAGTCCATGTGCATGTCCCAATCTTCTATGCCAAATATGGATCATTCTCTATTGAATCCAAACAGCATGCTGTTTCATATGTCTAGTGCATCCGCTATCCAAAATCCATTGCTTTGACCTTCCTTTAGCCGCAAGACATATCTACAAAACAAACACCAACTCAATGTTTTGGTACACATATAGGTTTGGGTCCAAATTGGTTAGTAGCAATAGTATATAAAACATTTAAATCAGTTTTCTTGATCCACATTTGGACCACTTTTGGTGAATGGTAAGCTGTTTTCATTCTGGCATGCTGTTTGTCCCCTGACTGGTTCTTTCTGGTAAGCTGTTTGTCGACTAGCTGTTCCATTCTGGTATGCTGTTTTCGCTATATGATTGACTTGAGCCACACAATGTTTTTCCAAATGGCCTTTTCCACCACACTTGTTGCATGTCTTCCAAGGCATAGCATAGTTATAAGGTATGCCATTTCTTCCATCATATTTGAGCGTGCCATGCTTTTTGTTGAAGTTTAAGCCAACTCCTTCTCTAACTAAAGGGACATTTGCCATCTTCATCATTGTCTTTAAGCTGTCTTCTCCTTGAACAAACGTTTCCATCTCTTTCTCGAGATCCTTGACCTCTTTTTCCAGGAGAGAGATCAGTTCAGCTTGCTGTTTGATCAGAATGGCGTGCTGTTTGTCTGCACATTCAGCTTGTTATTTTCTCTTCTCAGCAGATTTTGAAGACTCGGTTTGGCTAGATTCCTTAATCTTGTATGATTCTATACACTCATCTCTAGCTTTAATCTTTGACCTCAAATCCCTGAGTTCTTTCATAAGAACCTCATTCCTTTATATAATTAATTTATTAACTCCTTCGAATTGAATGAGTTTCTTCTTTAAATCAGCAATAAGATCATCATGGTTGATTTCAGGAGCCTTTTCAACCATTAAATCAGAAATGATTTTCTTCAAATGAGTATTCTTCTTTTCAAGCTCATTATTTTTATTTTTCAATTCCATGAACTCAATGATAGATACATTACTTGGCACATGCATGGTTAGTTCATCTAGCATGGTAGAAGTAGAAGGTAAATCAGAGTTAATTGAGTTTACCTCACTTGCATCATCCGAATTTGAATAATCACTATCCACATTTTCTTCTCTTATGGATCCTTCATCATCAATACCAACAAATGTCCATCTCATCACTTGAGTCATCATTAGAAGCTGATTCCTCATCATCATTCCATGTTAGGAGTGGCGCCTTAGATTTATCTGTGTCACATGAAGCAGCTTGCTGTTTTGGATTGACACATACTTCTTTTGGTGTAGCTTGATAATGTATTTCTAAGGTATCCCATATCTCCTTTTCTGTGATGCACGAACTGACCTTGGCAAAATTTGAATCTGAAAGACCACAAATCAGTGTGTACTTGGCATTTCCATAATAGCTTGCTTTTATCAATTCTTCCCTGGTAAGATCATCAACATCTTTTGGCTTGCCGTTTTCATCTAGAAAGGTAAATGGACCACCTTTAACTACCAACCATTCAAGTGGATTTCTAATCAGAATCATCTTCATCCTTAGTCTCCATTGATGTGTAAAATTATGTATAACCGCAAGCGCACGGTATCAGTTATAGTAGATACTAGCAAATACGGGTCGAATCCTCAAGGAGACAGTTTCAATTTCAATTCAATGGTTATCAATTGTTTCTAGTCACAAACGATTAGTTGAGAATTTTGTTAACTACTAAAGCAAATTTAGCAAGGTTTTAATTCAATTAATTAAGGGATCTAGGGCAATTCAGGTTCACCATGTTTACACCAAACAAATAACAAAGGTATAGCTTATCAATGGGATAAAATAATTAGAGCAATGGTTAAACTTTTCCAAGTATTAACACTCTCAGAAATCCGATGATGTTTTCACACTCACCTTCAATTCCGCTAATTGTATGTAAGCCTCTAGTAGTAAAATCTTTCGATCTATTACTCCTATTGCAATCAATTAATCTATGATATTGCGCAATTACACAAATTAAGAATTAACACATATCAATTAGAATTACTCTCTACCCATCAATTTACTAATCAAATTAAGCCCAAATCATGATGCAAACATGGCTCCCCTTAATACCCTAGAATTAAACTACTCACTCATTCTAGGATTAAGAACAACAAAAATAATAAAGAAAGCCATATAAAACATATACTAATAAACAAGATGAGATTAAGAGTACCTTAAACTTTGTATTAACGAAGAACAATGAATCCAAGCTTAATTAACCAAGTGTTTACAAAGGAAGAGATGAAGAGAGAAAAAAAACCAAAAACCTAGCTCTTGTAAAAATACGTATGTATGTCTCTCCCTCTATTTTCACGTCCTTCCTCTTTTATAATAAAACTAATTAATAAAATCTGATCTCTATCTCCTAATAAAAGTATTTTTAATATTCTAATCAATTTACAAAAAGATATCCATAATTGAATAGGATTTTCTTGTAAAATTCGTCACTTCTTTTTCTCCTCTGTTTCTGGGCTCTTCCAGTTGGATTTTGCTTACTGGACCACCTCTGAATTAAAGATAATTCCCTAAGCTTCGCGTGGACAGTAAGATCGTTAAATTCTGACTTCTGGAACTCAAGATATGGCCCAAACAGTGCAGGCAGCCCGTGCAGCCCAATAATACGAATTTTCTCCTATTTTATCTCCAAAATAGCTCTTTTTGCTCCAAATCCTTCCAAGTCATGAATTCTTTATTTCCTACAATAAAACAATCAAATCTATTAAATAAAAATCCAAATCAATGCAAAACACAATAAATATGAGAATAAAATCATCTAAAATATATATAAAAATATATTCTATCAAACATCCCCACACTAAGCATTTGCACGTCCTCGGGTAAATAAATGAAATAAAAACTAAGTCCTAACAAACATCACTTTCGTAGATGACACGATTGCATTGAGCATATGCAACAAGCCGTTAAACCCCTAGGCAGCCCTAGTAGGACGAGTGTTGTCTCGTGAGGGTTTATAGTGAATGTACCCACAAAATTCATCTAACCATGCAAAAGATCAATGCTAACACAACACCACACACACAAGTCCTCTCATGCCACATCAACTTAAGAATCAAAGTAAACATACGATGTCTTGGTGTCGAAAGTGCAAGTATTCACGTAGTCTACTCAACCAACATGCAGAAGGTCATAAAAATTCATGTCAAGTGTAAAAATCCTTGGTAATCATGCTAAGCCCACAAGAAATACATCTTTAAGTCAAAACCTGGGATCTCCTATGCTAAAACAAGTAATAACTCACCTTTCACTCACAAACGAATATTCACTCAAGAACAAGGTTAAGTGTATCACTCAATTCCAACAAAATCATAAACACAACTTGACACTCACAATCAATCTCACTCTCAACACAACATACATCACTGATGACAATCAAAAGGTCTTTATTCGGGTTGTAACGTGGGCTAGGGACCAGGTATGTCAAGTAAAGCTAAAACAGGTTAAATGTCAAAAGCTAGTACCCAACAATAATCATTATGCAATTCCCTTTCTATTAAAACAAATACTTCCCCACACTTGGATTTTTCAATAACCCTTACATAATAACTTGACTAGTCGAATGAAGAAGGATCATACAAACATAAGAATGCTCTCAAATTTATTTATTTTTTTTCTCTTTTTTTTCTATTTTTTTTCTTTTTTCTATTTTTTTTTTCTGAGAGCTAAGGAATAAGCACAATGATCCATAGATATTATTATGAATTTCGACTAACAAGCATCAACCAAAATCAATATTCCCCAATGGTATGATCATCAATAACCCCCCCTTTTATGAACACCTTATTACTCCCTTAAGCATGATACTAGCCTTTGACAATTTAGGTTCAAATTCAATGTAAGGCCAATAGAATAAAAAGGATAATGGCAAGTAATGTGGTGTGTCACCGAAAGAATAGGATTAAGCTCAACGCAGGAGTTGGTAATTGTGAATTCTGTTTTTCAAAAGAGGGCTGAGCACCTCATCACCTTTAGTAGTGGGGGTCGCAGCACTCAAATCGATTACTTACTTGTGCGCAGCCGGGACGTTAGAGCATGCGTGGACTGCAAGGTGTTCAGGAGTGAGGCGTGCGCTTCCCAGCACCGGCTGTTGGCTATGGATCTTTCCATGGGGGGTCGAGTTGTGCGCAGAAAGAGAGAGTTTAGACCTAGAATTCTTTGGAAAGACTTGAAGGGCGAGAAGGCGGCGGAATTCAGGGAGGCTTTGCTCAACGAAGGTTGTTTTACGAGTGCTGGAGATGCTAACTTCAGGTGGTCCATCATGGCAAAGGCCATTCGGAGTGTGGGCGAGAAGGTGGTGGGGGTTTCCTCAGGTAGGTTCAGTGGTCATAAGGAGTCGTGGTGGTGGAACGAGGAGGTTCAAAAGAAGGTTAAGGCTAAACTTGCGCTCTTTAAAGAGCTTTTATCGTGCTGCGCAGGGCCGGAGAGGATTCGGAAGTTGGAAGCGTACAAGGTGGCGAGACGAGAGGCAAAAAAGGCAGTGGCGAAAGCTAAAGAGGAGGCATATGAAGGGCTGTTCAAGCGACTAGAAACCAAGGAAGGAGCGAATGCCATCTTTAAGCTAGCTAAAGCTCGGGAGAGAGGGAGGCGCGACCTGGGTTCTGTTAAGTTTGTTAAAGATGATTCAGGCCAAGTGTTGTTGAATGAAGATGCTATTAAGGACAGGTGGAGTTCGTATTTCCATAATCTTTTCAACGAGGCTAGGAGGAGTGGTACCGGTGTGGAGCAAGAGGTCCCTCTTTCACCTGTGTTTGCCTCCGACCCCTGTGAGCGCATTAGCAAGGAAGAAATCCAGGGTGCCTTGCAAAAGATGGCTAGAGGGAAGGCGGTTGGTCCGGATCTTATCCCAATCGAGGTTTGGCTTTGTCTTGGTGAGGTTGGCGTCCATTGGCTGGCAGATCTGTTCAATGTTCTTCTCTTGGGTGATAAGATGCCAGCTGAATGGAGGCGTAGTGTTGTGGTCCCTTTTTTCAAGAATAAAGGCGATGCTCAAAGTTGTAGTAACTACCGGGGTATTAAATTACTCAGTCATACTATGAAACTTTGGGAGAGAGTGGTTGATAGTCGGCTTAGAAGAGAAGTTATAATCTCAGAGAATCAATTTGGATTTATGCCGGGGAGATCAACGATCGAGGCCATTCATCTCGTTAGACGCCTTATGGAGAAGTTCAGGGAACGTCGCAAAGACCTCCATATGGTGTTCATTGATCTTGAGAAGGCCTATGATAGCATCCCCCGTGAAGCTATTTGGAAGAGCCTTGAGGAGAGGGGAGTTTCGTCGGCGTTCGTTAGGGTGATTCAAGACATGTACTCCCAAGCTAGTTCTTGCGTTCGGACCCCAGTGGGGGACTCCCGTTTCTTCCCGGTTGAGTTGGGGCTTCATCAGGGATCGGCCCTGAGTCCTTTTCTTTTCGCCCTTATCCTTGATGTCATGTCGCGGGGGATTCAAGACGATGTCCCTTGGTGCATGCTCTTCGCGGATGATATCGTGCTAGTGGCGGAATCGAGGAGGGAGGTGAACGACAAATTGGAGCTTTGGAGATCTACTTTGGAGTCCCAAGGGTTACGTATGAGTCGTTCTAAAACTGAGTATCTCTGGTGTAACTTCAGTGGTGAGGCCAACGAAGAAGGGGTGGAGGTTAGGATTGAAGACCAGATCGTCCCGCAGACGGATAATTTCAAGTATTTGGGTTCGATCATACAGAAGGAAGGTGAGATTGAAGCCGATGTCACGCATCGCATCAAGGCTGGGTGGCTAAGGTGGAGGGCAGCGTCAGGGGTATTATGCGATAAGAAAGTCCCTTTAAAGTTGAAAGGGAAATTCTATAGAGCGGCTATCCGTCCAGCGATGTTGTATGGTTCTGAGTGTTGGGCGGAGAAGAAGGCTCTCGTAAGCAAGTTGGAAGGGGCTGAAATGAGGATGTTGCGGTGGACTTGTGGGCGCACGATGTTGGACAGAATCCCGAACTCGGTGTTTAGGAGCGAGCTTGAAGTGGCGCCTTTCTCTGCGAAAGTTAGGGAAGGAAGGTTGAGATGGTTCGGCCACGTTCGAAGGAGGCTGGCGGAAGCCCCAGTTAGGAGGGTCGAGAGTTTGACGGTTGTTGGGGCGAGGAGGAGAGGCAGGCCAAGGAGGACGTGGGAAGAGCAGCTCCGGATGGATTTGAAGGCATTAGACTTAAATGAGACCATGGTCACGGATAGGTGTTCTTGGAGACGTCGTATCAGGGTGGTGGATTCCCTTTTAGGATGTGGCTCTGTTGTCGAGAGCCTCAGAGTTGCCTTGTCTCGGTTAGCGATTTTTTAGAAGTTCGGCTTTAGAGTGCTCACTTTTCGTTTGGAGTGTCTTTTGTTTTCTGGTTTTGCAGATGCAGGGAGTTGGCTCGGTGTTGTCTCTGTGCGGGACTTGCCGTGTGGTTGGAGCGCATCAAGCTAGGAGTTTCATATCCCCTCGCAGGTAGGTATGCCCCATGTGGAGAACGCCATGGGCCTCAGGTTTGTCATTGTCCATTTCCGTTTCATGTCCGTTGTATTTTCCACACTCTTTGTATGTTGTGCACTCAGCCGAGGGTCTTCACGGAAACAGCCTCCCCGCTCTAAAAGTGGGGGTATGGTCTGCGTACATCCTACCCTCCCCAGACCCTGCTCTGAGCGGGATATACTGGGTATGTTTGGTTTGGTTTGGTTTGGGTTAACTAATTGATCATGTTTAAAAGGTGTGGAAATATGGGAAATACGAGGTTAAACCTAAGTGCCTTTATCATCTCATCATCAAGTAATGTCATGCATTTCAAGAAAGATCTTAAGTAAGTGCTAGCAATGTAAACAACATGTGGACACTCAAGCAAACGAAAAATCATGCAAAAGATATGCATATAGGCTCAAAACTCACTTGGTATGACAAAACATAATCAATCCCAGGTAACAAGACTCTCTAACGCACCTACTTGTACTCAAAGCATGGAAACCAAGTCATCTTGCACATATTCATGTCATTCTAATCACTTACTACATCCAATTAAGTCTACCAGTTTCAACTTGCTAGTGAAAGTGTGTGCACAAGAACAAAGCACGTCACTTCTCATACAAAAGCGTCAAGAACACAAGATTTCTACGCATGCATGGGTGTATCAAGCAAAATACAACAACTAATCAAATTGCATGGCTAGAATTATTTTTGGTATTTTTCAATTTTTAAATTTTTTTTTTTTTAAAAAAATCTCTTAACATTGAGAACCCTTCCCCACACTTAAGCGGTTCATTGTCCCCAATGAACTAATGAACAAGATACAAAACTACAACTAAAAACAAAATAAAACTACACTAAAAAGAAAAGAAAGAAAACTCCCCTGGAATCAAGGTGTCGGGTGTGAAAACCATCCCTCATTCGCTTATGAGCCATAATAACCAAAACTCCACTCAACAATAGCTTCACCAACATCCACCAAGAAATATCCCACCAAAAATCACCAAGGAATATCACACCAAAAATACCCAATGAACAAGAATAATACAAAATCCCCAATTTACAAGAACAAAAATTCGTCAATAAAATAAAATTAGAGAAGAGATTTACCCAATACGAATCAAAGAGGTGAACTTGCTATTAATTCCTCTTTAGAATTGAATTTTTAGAGATTTAAATAAATAGAAGAGGAATTGGATTTGTATGGATAGGTGGGTAATATATATAAGATGAGGGATATATGAGATTTAAAATAAAATTTAGAGTGTAGGAGAGATTTGGGAGGTTTAGAATTGATGTAGGATAGATATAAGAATTAGGGTTTGAAAGAATTTGAGTTAGAATAGGTTTGGGTGTGTTTTTATGATGCAAAACAACAATTTTCGGGGAAAAATAAAAAAAAAATTCTGGGCAGAAGGGTGTAACGCAGGTGCAACCTGCGTTACAGGGGTGCAGACTGCGCGAGCAGCAGTAACGCAGGCGCAGCCTGCGTTATAGAGGGTGCAGACTGCGGGGAGATCAGTAACGCAGGCGCAGCCTGCATGTGAGGTGTGCTGCCTGCGCGAAAATCACTGTTCCTTTTTTTTTTTTTGGAATACAAATGCATGGGTTACCTCCCACGAAGCGCTTTTGTTTAACGTCGTTGGCTCGACTCAGCTGGTTCAGATCTCCGTGGAGGGGTTGTCAAGATAAATCACTTCCATCTTCCCTACGAATGCACCATCCACATATAATTTAAGGCGTTGACCGTTGACCTTAAATTTTGTTCCGTCTCGTCCCATAATTTCAATAGCACCATAAAATTTCACTTCGGTGACGGTAAAAGGTCCCGACCATCTTGATTTGAGTTTCCCCGAAAAAAGTCGAAGTCTAGAATTGAACAACAACACCTTGTCACCAACCTGAAAATCTCTCCTCTGAATCATCTTATCATGCATCTTCTTCGTTCTCTCCTTGTAAAGCCGAGAATTGTCATAAGCATCAAAACGAAGCTCATCTAACTCATTAAGTTGAAGAAGTCTCGCTTGCCCCGCAGCCTTCAAATCCATGTTGAGTTCTTTTATAGCCCAAAAGGCGCGATGTTCCAATTCCACTGGCAAGTGACATGCTTTACCATAGACCAACCGATAAGGAGTGGTGCCTATAGGTGTTTTGTATGCCGTCCGATAAGCCCACAAAGCATCATCTAGCTTCAAATACCAATCTTTCCTTGACTTTGCAACCATTTTCTCCAAAATGCTTTTGATTTGTCGGTTAGAAACCTCCACTTGGCCACTTGTTTGGGGGTGATATGCAAGAGCAACCTTGTGAGTAACGCCATATTTCTTCAACAAAGTTTCAAACTGACGATGGCGAAAATGAGAACCACCATCGCTTATCACTGTTCTAGGAACTCCAAATCGTGGGAAGATAATATTCTTGAAAAGCTTCATAACTACCTTGGAATCATTTGTTACCGATCCAACTGCTTCAACCCACTTGGACACATAATCGACAGCAACTAAGATGTATCTCATCCCACAAGAACTTGGGAAGGGTCCCATAAAATCAACACCCCATACGTCAAATATCTCGACCTCAAGAATACCGGTTTGAGGCATCTCATGGCGTTTAGAAATATTACCCGTCCTTTGGCATGCATCACACGCCAAACAGAAAGTACGAGCATCCTTAAATAGAGAGGGCCAAAAGAAACCGGATTGAAGTACTTTAGCAGCAGTTTTGGAAGGACCATGGTGGCCTCCACATGCGAGAGAATGACAATGCTTGAGAATGTCATGTACTTCGAACTCAGGAACACATCTACGAAAGATTCCATCAGCACACTTTCAATACAAGAAAGGGTCATCCCAAAAATATTGTTTAGCATCGTGATAAAACCTCTTTCTTTGCTGATAAGTCAATTCTGGAGGGTGAGATCCACTAACACAGAAATTTGCAAAATCTGCATACCAGGGAGTTTGATTAGCAACCGAAAACAGGTGATCATCTGGAAAAGAATCATCAATAGGAGTACTTGACGCAATATCAGATTTGAAACGCAACCGTGAGAGATGATCCGCAACTACATTCTCAGCACCCTTCTTGTCTTTGATTTCCAAGTCAAACTCTTGAAGTAAGAGAATCCAACGAATAAGCCTTGTCTTTGCTTCTTTCTTCGCCAACAGATACTTAAGTGCCGAATGATCAGTGTGAACAATGACTTTGGAGCCAATGAGATAGGCCCGGAATTTGTCAAGAGCGTAGACCACAGCTAGAAGTTCCTTCTCGGTTGTAGCATAATTGACTTGAGCTTCATCCAAGGTTTTACTTGCATAGTAGATAGCGTGCAATACCTTGTCTTTCCTTTGACCGAGAACTGCTCCAACTGTATAATCACTTGCATCACACATGATTTCAAATGGAAGATTCCAATCTGGAGGTTGAATGATTGGTGCACTTATCAAAGCTTCCTTAATCCTGTTAAAAGACTCTAAACAAGCATCAGTAAACACAAAGGTGGCATCCTTAAGCAACAATTAAGTGAGGGGTTTTGCAATTTTTGAAAAATCTTTTATAAAACGACGATAAAAACCCGCATGACCAAGGAAACTCCTCACTCCCTTGACATTAACAGGAGGAGGAAGTTTCTCAATCACCTCAATTTTTGCTTTATCAATCTGGATGCCACGTTCAGAAATCAAATGACCAAGTACCACTCCTTCATTGACCATGAAGTGGCACTTTTCCCAATTCAAAACCAAATTCACCTCTTCACAACGTTTAAGCACTTTAGAAAGATTATGCAGACATACATCAAAATCAGACCCATAAACAATGAAATCATCCATAAATACTTCCATGATAGACTCTATGAAATCAGAAAATATGGCAGTCATGCAACGCTGAAAAGTAGCAGGGGCATTGCACAAACCAAAAGGCACTCTACGATATGCAAAAGTACCATATGGGCAAGTAAATGTAGTCTTTTCTTGGTCATCAGGATGTATAGGGATCTGAAAGAACCATGAATATCCGTCTAAATAGAAAAAGTACTTATGCTTAGCAAGTCTTTCTAACATCTGATCAATGAAAGGGAGAGGGTAGTGGTCTTTCCTAGTAGAGTAGTTAACTTACGGTAATCTATGCACATTCGCCAACCGGTGACAATTCGAGTGGGAATTAATTCATCTTTATCATTCTTAATTACCGTTGTTCCTCCTTTCTTAGGGACTACCTGAACTGGGCTTACCCATTTAGAATCAGAAATCGGGTAAATGATGCCCGCATCTAACAATTTCAAAACTTCTTTTTTAACAACCTCTTGCATGTTAGGGTTCAAGCGACGTTGTCCCTGTATGCAAGGCTTATGATCATCATCTAAGTGAATTCTATGCATGCAAAAGTCTGGGCTAATCCCCGTAAGATCATCAATACTATACCCAATAGCTTTTCTATGCGCACGCAAAATAGTAAGAAGCTTAAAAATCTGGTTATCATCAAGACTATAGCTAACAATCACAGGACAAGTCTTTTCATCATCAAGAAACACATATTTCAGATTAGATGGCAAAGGCTTTAACTCTATTTTCTTTACCTGAGGTTGACCACAAGAAGTGTCAGTGTTGGTTACCTCACAATTCGGATCAGCTGCACCATCCAACTCAAGAATCAATGAATCGACTTCAGCATGTCCTTCTCCTTCTTAAGCTTCAAGCATGAGCACTACTTCCAATGCATCATTCAATAGAATCTGAGGCGTATCATCTCGGACAATTCCATCTATAACATCGATCCTGCAGCAAGTATTCTCAAGCAAAGGGGATTTAAGAGCAGAGGTTAGAGTAAAAGTAATTTTATCATCACCAACGCTCAATGTGAGAGTCCCACTTTTAACATCAATAACAGCACCTGCAGTACAAAGAAATGGTCTACCTAAAATAATAGGTATTTGGCTGTCCTCTTCCATATCTAGAACTACAAAGTCTACAGGAATATAGAATTTTCCAACCCTAACAGGCACATCCTCTAAAATTCCAAGGGGATATTTTATTGAACGGTCTGCCATTTGCAAAGTCATCTGTGTACATTTTAATTCTCCCATATTTAGTTTTTGAAAAACCGAGAGAGGCATGACTGAGACGCTAGCGCCTAAATCACATAAAGCTTTATCAATGAACAATGCACCTAAATGACACGGGATCGAAAAACTACCAGGATCTTTAAGCTTAGGTGGAGACTTATTTTGTAAAACAGCACTGCACTCTTCAGTAAAAGCTACTGTCTCCACCTCACCAAAAGACCTTTTCTTAGTGAGAATATCCTTAAGAAACTTTGCATATGATGGAACTTGAGAAATTAAATCAGTGAAAGGAACTGTTACCTCAAGATTCTTGACAAGTGTCATGAACTTACCAAACTGCTGGTCCACCTTAGTTCTGTTCATCCTGCTAGGGAATGGGAGCTTTGGCACAAATGGTGGAGGAGCAACTGCAGTCTTTTCCTTGTCCTTTTTCTTGCTTTCCTCAGTTTCGCCTTCGCTTGCATCTTCAACAACTTTCTCTACCTTGTCTTCCTCAGAATTCTCTTTTTCTTTCTCAGTAAGAACATCGTCAGTAGGCATTGGAGGAGCATTATATGTACGACCACTCCTAAGAGCAATGGCATTCACATTTTCCTTTGGCTGAGTTGGTTGGGCTGGTAGAGAGCCTTGTTGCCTTGTAGACGAAGAACTAGCCATTTGAGCAATCTGAGTTTCCAGCATCTTATTATGTATCTCCATCTGGTTCATCTTTGTTTGCATTTGTAACAATATCTTCATCATATCACCTTGATTATCAGCCTGTGCAGCTTGATTTGCTTGAGGAGCATAATTCTGAGGAGGCCTTTGGAATCCAGGGGGATTCATAGGTCCTTGCGGAGGCCTATACTGTTGCTGTGGAGGAGGCTGGTACGACTGCTGATATTGCTGCTGATTAGGAACATTTGTATTCTGAGCATTATTGTTCCTATATGAGAAATTCGGATGATCTTTCCAACCAGGATTATAAGTGTTGGAGTACGGATTGTTCTGCTGCCTCTGTTGGAAAACATTTGCTTGCTCCATCTGAAAATGTTGTGAATTTTGAGCATTGTATTGGCAATCGTTACCATAGTGGCCTTGGATGCCACAGACTTCACAAACTGGATTATTCATTGGAGCCATTGATGACAGTGCATTGATACTCATAGGTTGAGTAGAGGGCTGAGATGTCTTCAATGAGTGGATCTCCTGAGTCAATGCAGCGAGTTGAGATGATAATAAAGAATAGGCATCCACTTCGAGTTTACCCCCTTTCTTGGCTGCTCTCGGATTACTGAAGTGATTGGCAGCCAAATTTGAGAGAAAAGCATGTGCATCATCAACTCCTTTGTCTAAAAACACACCACCCGCAGCATTATCAACCATCCCTTTTGTTTCCGGATCAAGACCATTGTAGAAGCGTTTAAGCATAAACCACTTCTCAAGACCATGGTGAGGGCATGCACGTTGATAATCCTTAAATCTATCCCAAGCATCCCATAGAGATTCACCATAATCTTGCTTAAAACCCATCATCTTGTCGATCAAATCGTCGGTTCTGTTAGGAGGGAAGAACTCAGTTAAGAAAGCCTGAGCAATCTTATCCCACTCGGTCAGGTCAATATCATTCAACCATTTTTGAGCTTTGTCACGAAGAGAGAACCCGAACAACATGACTTTCAATTGGTCTGGAGTGACTCCCTGATGTTTAATTGTAGAACAGAGCTGTTGAAACCGTTGCAGATGATTTGTAGGGTCTTCGGAGGCTAGCCCAGCAAATTGATTCTGTTGGATCATAGTAAGCAAAGCAGGCTTGATCTCGAAATTTGCTGCTTGAATTGCTGGCATAACAAGGCCAGTAGGTACCCCACTCGGAGGGGGCTGTGAGTAGTTCTTCAAAGATTTGGGAAGGTCCGCCATCTCAATCTTTGGTTCAGGTAAGTCTTGCTGCTTCTCTTTCCTTTGTTGATCTATGTATTGTTGACAAGAAAGTTCAGAATCTGGACTAAGAGGAGTTGTATCCTCTTTCACTTGATCTTCTTTCGTTTGAGACCTGGTCCTGGGCATCAACAACTAAACAAGGAAAAGCAGTAAGATCGGTCTCAATTGGAACAAGAGTTCCAAAGAGACAAGAAAAACAATCTAAACAATCAAACTAAAATTATAGAAACTAGGCGTCTCCCCGGCAGCGGCGCCAAAAACTTGATGTGTAAAATTATGTATAACCGCAAGCGCACGGTATCAGTTATAGTAGATACTAGCAAATACGGGTCGAATCCTCAAGGAGACAGTTTCAATTTCAATTCAATGGTTATCAATTGTTTCTAGTCACAAACGATTAGTTGAGAATTTTGTTAACTACTAAAGCATATTTAACAAGGTTTTAATTCAATTAATTAAGGGATCTAGGGCAATTCAGGTTCACCATGTTTACACCAAACAAATAACAAAGGTATAGCTTATCAATGGGATAAAATAATTAGAGCAATGGTTAAACTTTTCCAAGTATTAACACTCTCAGAAATCCGATGATGTTTTCACACTCACCTTCAATTCCGCTAATTGTATGTAAGCCTCTAGTAGTAAAATCTTTCGATCTATTACTCATATTGCAATCAATTAATCTATGATATTGCGCAATTACACAAATTAAGAATTAACACATATCAATTAGAATTACTCTCTACCCATCAATTTACTAATCAAATTAAGCCCAAATCATGATGCAAACATGGCTCCCCTTAATACCCTAGAATTAAACTACTCACTCATTCTAGGATTAAGAACAACAAAAATAATAAAGAAAGCCATATAAAACATATACTAATAAACAAGATGAGATTAAGAGTACCTTAAACTTTGTATTAACGAAGAACAATGAATCCAAGCTTAATTAACCAAGTGTTTACAAAGGAAGAGATGAAGAGAGAAAAAAACCAAAAACCTAGCTCTTGTAAAAATACGTATGTATGTCTCTCCCTCTATTTTCACGTCCTTCCTCTTTTATAATAAAACTAATTAATAAAATCTGATCTCTATCTCCTAATAAAAGTATTTTTAATATTCTAATCAATTTACAAAAAGATATCCATAATTGAATAGGATTTTCTTGTAAAATTCGTCACTTCTTTTTCTCCTCTGTTTCTGGGCTCTTCCAGTTGGATTTTGCTTACTGGACCACCTCTGAATTAAAGATAATTCCCTAAGCTTCGCGTGGACAGTAAGATCGTTAAATTCTGACTTCTGGAACTCAAGATATGGCCCAAACAGTGTAGGCAGCCCGTGCAGCCCAATAATACGAATTTTCTCCTATTTTATCTCCAAAATAGCTCTTTTTGCTCCAAATCCTTCCAAGTCATGAATTCTTTATTTCCTACAATAAAACAATCAAATCTATTAAATAAAAATCCAAATCAATGCAAAACACAATAAATATGAGAATAAAATCATCTAAAATATATATAAAAATATATTCTATCATCCATAAATCATAATTTTCTGTACCAGCGAGAAGTGGTGGCATGTTTGATGATTCTCCCTCTTCATAAATGTGTGCCATAGGATCTGTACTTTCCTATTACAGAAATGTTAGTACACCAAAGCTCTGATACCAATTGAAAACAACACCTAGAGGGGGTGAATAGGTGTTTATGGCTAACAATCGTATTTTATGAACTGTTTTAAAAATTACTACAAACAGCTTGCTGTTTGTGTTTTATCAGTTTGCAAATGGTACACTGTTTGTAACTGAAATGCAGAAAATTAAAGAACACACTATCTTTTAGCCAGGTTTGACCCCTAAGCCCCTATGGTCTACGTCCTGGTCCCTTACCAACTTGGTAAGAGAATATATTATTGATCAAATATAAACCAATTACAAGATCCAACAATATATCTCCCTTACACCCTTGCTGCTTACAAATGGCTTGCTGTTTCCTGTGCTGAACTAGCTCTCTAAGCAATACTTCCCAAGTATCCTTCTCTAGCCTAGTTCGACCCACCCTAAACCTTAAGCCAACCTTGTACAGCAACAAATCAATTACACCTTGAACAATACAAAGATTTGAATAGATACAACTCAACCTATGAACCCTCTAAATATATATATATATATATATATATATATATATATATATATATATATATATATATATATATGCGTGTATATAGGGGTTTGAAAGGTTTAGAAAGATTTTGCAATGTAAGCTTGGTGGTTGTGTATAGTTTCTTGTTTCTGCACTTGATAGATATTCAAATAATGGATGTTTTGGAACTGAGCAAGAATAGCCCTTAAATAGATGAACAAGAATATTTTGAAATCAAGCTTGAAAGGCTCCAACGGTATGAAA
This sequence comes from Saposhnikovia divaricata, assembly GCA_036435485.1. Taxonomy (NCBI): domain Eukaryota; kingdom Viridiplantae; phylum Streptophyta; class Magnoliopsida; order Apiales; family Apiaceae; genus Saposhnikovia; species Saposhnikovia divaricata. The sequence goes on along the minus strand of CM071598.1, from coordinate 187,515,988 downwards.
ATTCTTGAAGCCGTTAGAATTAATTTTGTTGAATATGAAATGATGAAGCTTGAATATCAGTTGAGAGAGGAAGAGAGGAACGTGTATAGCAGGAGGAATATTTGTTATGATGAGGAAGACAAGCCCATGTGGTTGTCTAGAGTGGAGGTTATTAAATAAGGAAAAAGTAGAATATTACTTTCCTTATTAAAAGCAAAGGAATATATTGTCCCCCAATATGTTTGATATATGAGTGCTGGCATGTTCAAAATAATTCAGAGGGCCCTTACAATATTTCTAACAATATTTCCATTGCATGATCCTTGAAGAACTCAACGTTCTTTATTTCTGTCCGACACAATCAGCTTGCTGTTTGTGAAACTGGCGTGCTGATTGTCCATGCATTCGGCTTGCTGTTTGTGACAGATGATAGGCTATCTTCATATACACCTGGCTTGCTGTTTGTGACAGACAGTAAGCTATAGGACCATTCAAAACCAAGTTAGAACATATACCAATGGCATGCTGTTTTATGAAACTGGTATGCTGATTGTCCATGCATTTGGCTTGCTGTTTGTGACAAACTGATTATGCAATCAGTAAGCTATAGTACCAATATTCCTAGCAATGTTCTCGTTGCATGCTCCTTGAAGAACCAATCTGTTCATTAATTCTGGCAGACACAAACAGCTTGTTGTTTGTTCATGAATTTTGCTTGATGTTTGAGTCATACTAATTTTAAAATCTGTAAGATATAGTACCCTGTAACATCAAGTTAGAACATATACAAATAGCATGTTGTTTATATCTTATTAATAAGTCAAATGGCTTGCTGTTTGTATATTCTGATTAAATAATCAGTAGGATATTTTTCCCTGCAAAACCAAGCTATCACAATACACTGCACAACCAAATTAGCACAATATAGAAATAACATAATGTTTTATATCAAACTACAAGCAACAGCTTGCTGTTTGCATATTGACTGTGTGAAACTGGCTTGCCAAACTATCATTGTATCTCAACTTTGGCTTGCTGTTAGATAGACTGATTATACAATCAGTAAGCTAGAGTATCCTGGAAAATCAAGTTATTATAGTACCGAAATAACATAGCAAGTTCATGTCAGCTTGCTGTTTGGTTCTGGTGAGCTGAACAGATAGATGGCTTTATACGTTTGCATTTCAATATCACCAACCAAGTTACCTGGGAGTATACTTATACATAGCAAACACACACACACACACACACACACACACACACACACACACACACATATATATATATATATATATATATATGCAAATGATATATCAGTGATTCAATTATATAATTATAAGCTAGATAATCAGCTTGTTGTATATAACATCAAAACACACTAGGGTTACAACTAGCCTATAACGTGCACGGACTATCATATATTATTATTATTATAAATTAATACATTAATCATTTGATTTTATATAAAACTTTAATTTATTTTAATAAATTTTATTATTATTAAATTTAAGTATGTTCCATACTTAATTTCATTTCATTTCATAAATATTAATTTAAAGTTATTTTAAATTTATTGTTAAATATCATAATAATTCAATATATTTTTTTTAAAAATCATTTAGTATAACCTAAAATCGTAGAAGAAAAAATCATAGAAAGAAGTATGTGTAGACGATGATTCTAGTCGGGATATAATTGAAAACGTTTATAATTCTATAAAACATGTGGTATTTTATTTTTAGTAAATTTTATACAATTTAACTAAATTTGGAATTTTTAACATTTTTTTATTTTTTAAAAATGTATTTTTTTGTTTTGGTTCGTTGGTTAGTTGGTTAACATCTTCCTCAAAAGTTTAATAACACCTTCCAAAAAACAAAAAATAAATCAAAAATTATTTAATTTTAATTAATAAAATAAACCACAACTCTTTCGAGAAACCAATATCTTTTAATTAAAATTAAATACATTTCGAATGATCATATATACTTATATTCAAATTTTTGGTGATATTATCATATCCAAATTATGATTCTATAATGATCTATATAATGTAATATTTGTCTAAAATAGAATTTAATATTAATTTGTAATTGTGTGAAAATTTATTGTTTATTGTATTGTTTTAGTTTGTTTTCACTTTGTTGATTTATAATTTTTTTGTAAATTTGTTAATAAATATGTGATTTTAATTCAAATATAATTGAAATACTATGTAAATGAATACTAATTTGAGTATAATTAAAAGAGTTTGTTATTAAGTAAAATATGCAGTTTATTTTTTGCAAAATAAAATTTTATATGCATTTTAATTTATTTTTTATTTTTTGGAAAGTGTTAACAAATTTTTTGGGATGGTGATAACCGATCGATCAACCAACCAATTATATCCTGTTTTGCTTATAATAGTATAGTATATATTTCAATTAGAATTACCCACCAACACCAAACTTCTATTATTTTAATATAGAAAATTATTAATAATTAAATAAATTAAATAAAAGAAAAATAAGTATTTTATCTATCTGTACTATACTATATAAGGAAAATAAGGTATAATTGATTGGTTAATTAAAATCTTTCTAAAAAACTTATTCGGACCTTCTAAAAAAACAAATTAAAATACATATTGTAATTTACTTAAAAAAATAAAAAACATATTTTACATAAATACATACTCTATTAGCTATACTTAACTGAAATTCAACTAAATATTTTTTCAATTATATTTTTAATATATTTTTTTTTTAACTTATTATTTTTAGGAAAGTGTTAACAATTTTTTTTGGAGGCGTTAACCAACCAACCAACTAACCAAATATTAGTATAGTATAAATAGATAAATAGAATTATCGTATATACTTATATTCAATTTTTTGTTGATATTATCATATTAAAATTATGATTTTATAATAATCTATAATGTAATATTTGTCTAAAATAGAATTTAATATTAATTTGTAATTGTGTGAAAATTTTATTGTTTATCATAAAGTTTTAATTTGTTTTCACTTTGTTGATTTATAATTTTTTGTAAATTTGTTAATAAATATGTGATTTTAATTCAAATATAATTGAAAAAGTATGTAATTGAATATTAATTGGAGTATAATTAAAAGAGTTTGTTATTAAATAAAATATGCGGTTTATTTTTTGCAAAATAAAAATTTATATGCATTCTAATTTATTTTTTAATTTTTGAAAAGTGTTAACAAACTTTTTGGGAAGGTGACCGACCGACCAAGCAACCAATTGTACCATGTTTTGCTTATAATAGTATAGTATAGATTTTTTTGTAAATTTGTTATATGTGATTTTAATTCAAATATAATTGAAAGAGTATATAATTGAATATTAATTGGAGTATAATTAAAAGAGTTTGCTATTAAGTAAAATATGCGATTTATTTTTTGCTAAATAAAATTTTATATGCATTTTAATTTATATTTTTAAGTTTTGGAAAGTGTTAACAAACTTTTTGGGAAGGTGACCGACCAACCAACCTCGCCGACCAACCAACCAACCTATTGTACCCTGTTTCGCTTATAATAGTATAGTATAGATTTTTTGTAAATTTGTTAATGAATATGTGATTTTAATTCAAATTTAATTGAAAGAGTATGTAACTGAATATTAATTGGAGTATAATTAAAAGAGTTTGTTATTAAATAAATATGTGATTTATTTTTTGCATAATAAAATGTTATATGCATTTTAATTTATTTTTCAAGTTTTGGAAAATGTTAACAAACTTTTTGGAAAGGTGTTAACCGACCGATCGACCAACCAACCAATTATACCCTGTTTCGCTTATAATATTATAGTATAGATAGATGGGTGATGGCCCAGGACACCACTTTTTTCACTACCCCTGACCAAAATACCTACCGCCAACTCGGGCAGCCCTAAATACCCACGGGACACGCTACTGGTAATGGAGTAACACATGACACGCTACCAGGAAAGGCGTAACACACAGACACGCTATTGACAGGCGTGAAAATAACTCATGATACACATTTCATACCAGCGCATCCCATGTTACGCAGTTCTGAAATGCGTGATGACGTCATCATCATTTTTGCTCAGTATTCACGGGAGCTCAGTGGCCATGGCGATTTTCGGCGGAAAACGCAAATCAGTCGTTCACACACTCAAGAAATCTTCCTATAACGTACTATATATCAATGGAATCGCCTTTGGACGATCTACATAACCATACCCATTTCAAAACCATTTCATTCCCATATTTCAAACCCCCAATCGAACCCAACAATCTCTCCACAAATTTTCCGGTGAGCTCGTAACTACTCCCGCGGGACCAGATTTGTTAAATCAATTGTGGCAAAACGAAGAGCTGGTAATGGTGATTGTTTTGGTATAATCAAAAGTAGTGGTGGTGGCCGGAGAGAGGCGGAGAGAGTTCGGGAGGTCGGAGAGATCCGATAAAACGAGAGAGATGGGAGAGAAAATGGGAGAGACGAGAGAGATGGAATGCGCCACTCACAGTGGCGTGTTCCGTGGGTAGTGAGGGCCAACTGTTCCGAAAATCAGTATTTTGGGCCATGGGTACCTCGTTTTGAGGTATTTTGGTCATTTTCTCTAGATAGTATAGATTTTTTGTAAATTTGTTAATGAATATGTGATATGTAACAGAATATTAATTGGAGTATAATTAAAAGAGTTTTTTATTAAGTAAAATATGTGGTTTATTTTTTGCATAATAAAATGTTATATGCATTTTAATTTATTTTTCAAGTTTTGGAAAGTGTTAACAAACTTTTTGGAAAGGTGTTAACCGACCGACCAACCGACCAATTATAAATTGTTTCGCTTATAATAATATAGTATAGATCAGTAAACAATTATTCTTCTTTAAATTTACTAATAAACTACATAATTGTTCATGTATCAACTTGCTATAAATACTTTAAATTCGAGCTCAAATTTTTATCGAATTAATATGTTTATTTGTATATCAACTCATTAAGAAAAATGTTATTCACGAACATGTCTCACGAGCGTCACATGAATATTAGCTCATGAACATCTAATGAATACTGCCCATGATATCGTACTCATAAATACCTCATTTAATTCTAAAAAATTTTAATACATTAAAAATAAAAAAGTAAAACCTCGAAAATTAATTAAAGACATCCTTCTGCTCTAAACTTATCAACGAGTCGAATTTAAATTAAATTTTAATTAATACATAACCAACTAATGTTATAATTACAATGTAACATATGCCATAATTTAATTATTTATAATAAAAATAATGTATAGATTTAACAAAAGAAGATAATGAATGGTCAAAATAAACTAATATATTATTTCCTAGACACCAAATTATTTACTAATTATAATGAATTCAAAAACTCATGTAAAATCTTAATTAAATATGTTCATGAAAATATATCGAGCTTTTATAAAAACTCATTCATGAACTATATTTACGAGTTTGTTCACGAACTATGTTAACAAACTGTTTGTGAACATATCAACTCATTTACGGTTACGGAGAGTTAAGGCTTATTCAACCTATTACCATGATAATACTCCAATGGCCCATAATGTAAGTTGCTTGATTCTTTATGAATTGAAAAAATAAACAAAAGTATTAAGATACAATTTTATGAAATCAATAATGCCTCAATTCGGAATACACAAAAATTAAAATACTTTCAAACAATCAAAAGATGAAACCTAACAAACACTAAACATGCTTTGAGACTACTTTTTTTTCTTTATCTTTTTTTTTTCTTTTGCTAATTGGTTGGAGACTTTAGTTGTTCCAATTTGAATGGGCCTCTTTGATCGAAAATCTAACAACTTTTGGAATACAAAACTCATAAAAAAAGCCCAATTCTTCCCAAGCCCAAACAGGACTATTTTTTATGTATCTACACATCCACACTCTCCAACTCGTCAACAACACTACACCAAACCTAAAATCTGAACCTGCTCAAAGAAACATCACTAAAATTGACAAAAACAAGATGGAAACTCAAATTGTATGCAAAACCCAGATCAAAAATTAGAAAAAGATCAAAACTTGTAGTGCTTTGAATTAAATTATCAAGAATTGAAAATGGTGTTGTGGGAGATCACATTAGCAACTGCTTATTTTTTAGGGCTTAAAAAGACTTACAAGATTGCCCTCAAGATGCAGCGCAGGGTTGTTTCTGCTAAACACCCCAGGACCCGTCAGTTTCTTTACAGGTATATCTCTTTTTCGATAAATGAATGTTTGATAAGTGAATAATCTTGTTAAATGATTTTTTTTTACGGATTTTTAATCTCGATAAATGAATAATCTCGATAAATGAATAAGGTCCCAAGAGTATTTGTTTATGAAGGCTTAGGTAGTTTGTTTGTGTTTTGTTGATGTATGTTTTTAGGGGGTTTTATCTACTTTAGGGTTTAATAGGGTAGTGCTGATACTTCTTAATGAAATTGATTTTGTGAGTGCCTTTTAGCTGATTAGATTAAGATAATGAAAAGGCTTTATTCGGTGCACGAGGGTCAAGGCTCCATCTGTAGCAAGGCATGAGAAGGTCCTTATGTAGCAACATTAACCTGATTTTTTATTGAAGATGTTTCCGGCATTTTAAACCCATGACGTAGTTGATAGCAAGTGGACGATTGAGTATCACATGTAGTACAACCTTATGAGATTAAGATATTAGTTATGCTAGTGTGGTAGTTTTTCGTATGATCATTGGGTGATTGCTGTGAGTAATGACGTAGTACAACCTTATGAGATTAAGATATTAGTTATGCTAGTGTGGTAGTTTTTCGTATGATCATTGGGTGATTGATGTGATTAATGTAAGTCCTGCTTATATGAACGGTGGTTTTGAACTTGTTGTCGTGAACGAGAAGCGGTAGCTTTAATAGGATGATTTGACTTTTAATGTTGGTGGTGGCAAGTTTCATGCGTAAAATGGTTAAGGATGTGGGCTTTGGGACATACATTAGTGGATCCTTTTTATTTGTGGAAAGAATTTGTCTTATATGACATCTTAGAAAGCCCGATATGTAAAGGTTCTAGTTTGTAACTCATTTGCTTTTATAGTGACGTGGTGGATCTCTTTGGCCTTTTCTGTTGAATTTTTTCCCATTCTCAAACCTTCTCGTTGAAATTTTAGCAATTTCCCTTTGATAAAGTTACCGTACCTTTGTTAGGAGTTAGGACTTTGGTTTGATCGAAATGCTAGGTGTTATATGGGATTATATAAAGATTTATTTCACAAATAGATTATATAATTTTTTAATTAATAGTGGAAGCAACAATGTAAGTTTGACCTCAATTTAATTATTATGCCAGCTATATTCGTATTTCTTCTCATTGATGTAGGGATTTATTTGGAAGTATTACTATTGGTTGGTTTTTAAAAATTATCAATGGATTATTGATGTGGAACAAATGGAGTATAAGCTGCTTAAATCTGGGAAAGGCGTACAGAAGCATTTAATCATCACCACACCACTTGTCTGAGCATATCCATTTGTGGTCCTCCTCTGAATCTAATGCGATTATACGAATAATGTTTGCCACCGTTTAAACCTACTATGATGCTGTTTAAATAAAATACTGCATACTAGTAGCCATGGGTTTCAGGTTTCCCTTTAAGCTTGTATACAATAACTCACTTCACTGCAATATAATAGTTAACTTTCAGATATACAGTGTATGTCACTGGATTGGTTGGATGCCCCCATAATAGATGGTACTTTAATTCTTATCCGGTACATGCCTTACCTGCCTACTATAAAGCATTTCTTCATTTTCTTCAGCCTTGATGATGCTTTTACTTGTGGACGGAAGCTGTGGAGGGACTTGGCCACTTTTTAGATCCCTGAGTGAAAACATATTAAATCCTTAGTATCTAACTAGAGGGCTTCAAGTGTTTCTAGGGTGTTGTTCTTAGGGACTTTCCACGAAATGCTGATATACTTTTTGGGGGTAAAGGCCCAAACCAGAGCTTTTGAACAAGTTGCCCTTTTAAAGCTCATGTATCATGAATTTATAGAATATGTTAGTGCATCCTTCCGACGCATTTTTCAGAATTTATAAAGAAGAGATTCCTTTCCATCTGTGTTTTTTTTTTTTGCTTTGTAGATCAGTAACGCATCTTTTAAGTGCGTCGCGTGAGAGTAAAATAATTTGTAGTGGTAAATGCATCACATGGTTAGAGTATTTAAAAAAATGTATACCACAGGTTGTATATGCGTCGCACTTGCTCTAAATTGCACCACTTGCAAAGTTCTACTTGGTACAAGGCATCCTCGAAATCTGCTGAAAAAGCGAATATCTGAATTTTCTTCTATATATTTAAGTACACAAATTATTAAATTTATGCTTTAACCATATTTTGCCTTTGCACAAATTGATGTTTCATAAGGTTTGGATAAAAATATTTAGGAAACAGTAAAAGCAACTAAGGAAGTGGGTTGGTAGAACTTCACATGAAATAAGGCTTTAGAGGACTGCAACAATCTGCAGTATAAGAACCGTAGTGGATTGATTGCAAGCTTTTCTAGGCAAATCGTGAATCTTGGATGAATGTAAGATTTTCTGTTGGATTAAATTTTTGGCCCTATTTAGCTGCTTTTTTCTTCTTAAATATGGTAAGTTCACTTACTGGATATGGATAGTAGAACGAAAGAACAATTACTAGCTTTACTTCTGACAACACACTTGTATAATTCAACCTGTCATTAATATGCTAGTGTCTCTGTTATAATTTATCAAGACTTGCATTGTGATTTTTTCTCTTAGTCTTTTTGTTTTCGAAATCAAATAAATTTAGTATTTACTTTCATCTTTTTGCACAGATTTCATTTGTGTTTACTCTAGCAATCCATAAAGATTGTAGGCGTTTGGCTTGCAATTCTGTTACAATTTGTATTAATTATTATTGTTTTCAAGAAATAATATTGAGCACATTTTGATAACATATATCTGATGTCTTACTTGCGCACAAGCTCTTGGTCTTTCAAAGTCAAGACAAGCAAACTATTTCATTGTAATATACTTTGCTTTGCATTACAGGAGAACACGTGCTATATTTGATATGGTAGTCAAAGTTCACAGGAATATCCAAGAAAGAGACATAGAAGTTGGTCGGAATGTTGGAAATTGGATCCTCCGATGGCTTGATAAAATGAAACCATCAGCAGAGATCCGTGGAGGACAGCCTCCCTCAACTGCTAAGTCCAATACAAGTATAAGAAAGCAGTTAACCAATTCGTCGCAGCAGAAAACGCCTGGAGGCCGCTCAACATGTAGTGTGAAGAATGGGGATAAAGAATCTGGTAGGCAACTGTTTATCTCCACAAGAACGACGTGGCGTAAACAGTTTCCTTCTATTACAATGATGATGCCTGGAGTTCCCAGCCAGTACAGACATATGTCCATCTGTGGTCCTCAAGTGTTCAAACCAAATTACGGAAGTTTTGGATCTGAGGGTATCATCAGGAGGGACATAAGGGAGTGGTTGGTGCGCAAATAAGGAATACAAACTTTCTATTTCCTTTCTTGAGTTGTGTTGTGTTGCAAAATACTTGAGCTTACAAGGGAATGTCATTTACTAGTTATCTGGAGTAGGAGTAATGAACCAAGTCCAAGATAAGTGCAGTGTTTGCAAGAAAATGTTCCAAGAAAATGTTGGCTATGAACATTTCTTTGAACTTTCTGTTCTTTTACATTACTAAAGACCACTTTATGGTCAAGCTATGATATATTGACATTTCAGCCTTTTTTTTGTCTCGGAATTTGCTTAATATATCTAATAGATTTATAAATGTTTGTATAGTTATTCTTTCATACTTTGTTCGGTAGGGTCTGCAAATTGTTTTCGGTTAGCGGATATCGAACTGAAACATTTGGTTCGGTTACGGAAACAGGTCTGAATTTGATTCGATATTCGGTAGTTCATTCATAGTAATTTGGGTTTTTTCTTATTTGTTTTTTTTACTGTTAAGAGTAACATTGGTACTCAGAGCCGAATTGACAAGCGACAGTGAGGCTCTTCTTTCCCCTTTAGTTATTCTTGAAAACTCCTGTTCTTATCCCTCAAATGAGTATCATCTGCTTCATATCCCAGACATGCAAAAAGAATTTATTTCTTCCCTCGCTGGTTATGGTACTGAAGATATCCACAAAGGACCAACGGTGGTTAACTCTTCATTTCTCTATTTTCTGCTAATTTTTCAGAATTACCCAACTACAGTTGCTTCTTTCTCTTTGGTTTCTTAAAAAATATGCTGCCTCAGTGGAAACGAGGCCTAGCGTTGATCCAAAGGGTCACGGGTTCGAACCTCACCCGCCCCCTGCGTGTAGCCGTGTTGGAAAGACAGTGGAAACTTTGACCAAGACAAGGCGCGGTGTATCTTGAGTATCGCAGGGAAGCCCAGCCACTGGGTCATACCGCACGGTTAGCATGATTTACATGCCGGTGTTGACCATGGGGCTGGTCGGCCGGTCCTGGTATATAATCCAGGCAGGCTAGCGTGTCCTGAACAACACGTTTATTGACCAAAATATGTCTAATGTTTGTTTTTCGAATTGCGTGTTTGCAATTTATAGCATTTCCGTATGAAGTTTAATCTTTATGCATTGTTGTGTTTGTGTGAAATTTCTTTTTCTTTCGCTGAAATTTTATAAGCAGCGGTTTCTCCAGGTTGCTTTGAATTGTCCTTTTTTTTTTTTTTTGCAGTTTCATCGCTTTATGTATTAGAACGTGTTCCAATTTTTTTTGTTGGCATTTTGGATACATCAGTTGTAATTGATCAAGTTTAGACTACTCATCAGCAGTTTGTTGGATCCGTAAGAGCAAATGCACCGTTTCGTTTCTACCACCGTGCCTTCTTTGCTTAGAGCCCTCACTGTATTCCTCTAGTTTGATTGAAATATGAATATCCATTGCAAGTCTGCAACTCGAACCACTGCAGATTGTAGTTAAAATAGAGAAACTAAAATTTCTTTATATCCTAGCACACAGTTATTATGACGTATAAGAGTGTTTGAGGCCTTTATGGATACAAGTTAACAACTAATGTATACCAATTTGCTAGCACTTTTGGACTGATCTGTGGTGGGTTGTTGGGTCCGGTATGCATTCGGTTGTGGGCTTGGATGTTATAAATGGTATCAGAGCTCTGCCCAACCAGAAGTGTAGAGGCACTCCCGGGTTTAGCGATTGGTCCGGTATGCATTCGATTGTGGGCTTGGATGTTATAAAAAATTTGTACAATATTTGGGAAGTACTATTCTTTTTCAAGATTTGAGAGCATTTAAATTTGATTTGTTTAATTATAAATGTCTCCTTTTCCACTATACCACGCAATTTTAATAAAAATACATCTAATTTGTTTAAATGATTTGAATCTTTTGAGTAGTTTTTCTCAGATCATGAAGTTTTAAATTCGACTCAATAATATTGAAATACGATCAAAATCAAGTTATTTGGGTATTCCATCAAGTTTAATTCAGCTTTTAAATTAATCGCCCGTAACATTCACGAATTTTAACCAGATTTTACTAAATTATAATTTACAAAAAAAATTATAATAATATTTATTTAACATATTTAATGAACTTAATATTTAAATTTTATCAAAATTAAAATTATCAAATTTTAATTTAAAATTTATATTTCAGTTGAGAACAAACTCCAATCCTAACTTAAAGCTAAATAATATAACTAATCAAAACATCATTTTTAAATATTTAACCGGACTCGATATCATCCTAAACCTTCAAACTCTTTGTAAAGTAGTGTAAAAAAGCTCAATCAATTATTATAATTCAAAAAAGTTAATTTTCTCAAATATCTATTACGGAATTAATTTAGGATGTTTAATTATTTAAATTAACTTTTCCTTTATGATTAAACTAGTTGACTTAGCCGCGTTTTGCGGCGGTCTTGTAATATTTTTTTAAAAAAATCAAAATAAAAATTTAAGAAAGAAATCGAAAAGAAAATATCAATAAATAAATAAATAAACAAAATATTATACAAATCTTAATATATATAGACAACTAAATAAACTACAGTATGTACTTATTTTTTATGTTGATCTTGTATCACGTTTTCTTAGGTCGATCTCCTTTGTAATAAATACATATACGACACGTTTTTCGGCGACTTGTAATATTTTTCAATTTTTTTTCAAAATATAGATTCTTTATGAAAGAAATCAGAAAAAATATCTATAAATAAATTAGTGAACAGAATATTTTACAAATTTTAATATGTATATAAACAACAAAATAAATCATATACTTATTTTTTGCGTCGATTTTGTGTCACGTTTTCTTAGGCCGACACCCGTTGTAATAAATACATATAGATAAAAAAGCAAATTTGATAGAATTAATTAAAAGAGGATGTTGAAATATTATGATCTAGAACAATAAGAAGATAATAACGACAAATTAACAATTAACAATAAATAAATAAAGAGGAAATGGTAAAAGTTCAAATCTTTTGTACCAAATTTCTAAAGTGCTTCTACTTATCAAAAATAGAGAAAGATCTCTTAATTATTGTTCACACGATCGTGTTTCTGTACCGAGATGACTAGCAAAAAAATATAAAATCCAAAGCAAAGAACAACCAATGGTTGCTAATAATCCATAATTATAACTATGATTATAAGAAATCATAAATTTAAAATAAAACGAAGAAAGCAAATATTAAACCAATAAATTTAAATATTAAAAACCAAAAAAAAAAAGTTATCTGAAAATCACAAAAAATTAGTGGAGTACACACATAACCAACCATGTACATTGAAAATCAAACAAACTAAGAATAAAAAAACTAAAAAGAAAAAATATACGAAGACAAAAGTAAACAGAAGCAAGAAAAATGATTACAAACATGGTGATAAAATTTGATCGTTAGTAGTTATGATTATATATATATATATATATATATATATATATATATATATATATATATATAAGAATATAAATTTTTTACCTAAAGAAGGAATTTTGACATTTGAGTTATAGAAATTATTCCTCCAATTTAAAAAGCGTTTTATTTTCATTTTTAAAAATAGGAAATAAAGAAGAAAATTTTGTATTTAATTTTTGAAATAGAGAAATTCCAGAAAAATAGATAAATATGATTTAAACGATATCTTGAGGGATTCTATTTTATATAATATGAAGATAAAATAGAATAATAATAATAATAATAATAAAAATAATAAAAATAATAATAATAATAATAATAATAATAATAATAATAATAATAATAATAATAATAATAATAATAATAATAATCTATATCTATACTATCTATACTATACTATATTATAATAAGCGAAATGAGGTAGAATTTGTAGTTTGGTTATCCCCATTTTTGGTTTTGGTTATCTCTCGTTCACAATCGTTAGATTATCAATTCAAATAGATCGTGATCGTTAGATATAATAATACTAAAAGTTGTTATATACAGAGATCCATGGTTCGATTCCCGCCGACAACATGTTAATTGATATTTAATATTAAAAATTAGTATATACAAGGATATAATGTTCAAATTCTTCCAATAACATATTAAAATTAATATTTATAATATTATATAACATTATAAATAAATTATAAAAAATTAAAAATAACTCGGGCAAAAGCACAGGCTATATAAGCTGGTAATAATAATAATAATAATAATAATAATAATAATAATAATCATCTTCAATCACCACCATCTTGTTGAGTTCCAAACTACAAATCTAATTCAAATGTATAAAATACATTACTTACAAATATATGAATCTTTGTCCTAGCACATAGTACGCAACTCATCTGACAAAGGGTATTTAAGATTCTTTTTCTTCCCTTTTAGACTGAATTCTGCATGCACTCCCAATTTCTAAACATCATGTTCCTACAATCTTACATCAGATTAGCACATACAAAAATATATATATATATATACTAGCTTAAAACCCGTGCGATGCACGGATTTTTTAAAATATTATATAAAATTTTTTGTATTAATTTAAATTATTTTTTGAAATATTAATTTTGGAGGCTTAAATTTTTATATGAGATGATTTGATAATAGTTGTATAAATGTTATCCATGATATTTCTAAAAATGGAGAGATTTTAGTCAGAAAATGTAGAAAGATGATAGGTTTTAGTTGAAAAAAATAATTATTTAATTATTAGTAATTATAAATAATTCTTTTATTTTATTAAATATAATGTCCGTGTAATGATTAGAATAAGAGAGGATTTAGTTAAAGAAAATTAAAAAGGTAACATGTTTTAGGTGAAAAAGGTATTCCCTCAGTCCCTATGAATTGTTTACATTTCAAAATGATGTTTTTGGCACGCATTTTTAGGTGCATTTTAAAGGTAGTTCCATAACTTATTTTTAAAATTTTCTTTTTTTGTATAAAAATATAATGTATATATTTATATACAAAAAAAGAAAATTTTAAAAATAAGTTATGGAACTATCCTTAAAATACACCTTAAAATGCGTGCCAGAAAGTGTAAAAAGAAAGGTAAAGAATTGGTTGGGACGGAGGGAGTAATTGATTAGTTTATAGTATTTATAATTTAATTACATTATTTTACTAAAAACAATTGCTCGTAATGGTTTTTGAAAAGAAGAAATTAATATTGTACGTGATATTTCTATTAAAAGAGGGATTTTAGTTAGAAAATATATAAAAGATGATACGTTTTAGCTGAAAAAGAAAATCAGTTAATTATTAATATTAGAATATTATTAGTTTCTTTTATTAAATAGAACCTCCAGTGATATAATTGGAAAAAAATATATTTTAGCTATAGAAATAGAAAGGTAACGTGAAAATTAAAAAGATTATACGATTTATGTGAAAAAGGTAATTGATTAGTTTATAGTAATTATAATTTAATTAAGGCAATCGACTACTTACCATTATTTTAATTAATGAATTTTAATTTAATATAATTTAATATACTCATGTTTACGGATTATACTAATGTTTCCTTATTATAAACAACGTATACAGATTTTTAATATATTTTTAATAATAACTGAAAAATATGATGTAATATTTTCGGGTATATATTAATGATTGTAAGATTAGTTTTAAATTAAAAAGGTAACATGTTGTAATTTGAAAGGAAATATAAATGATTGTAAGATATAATACGATTGATGTTTTTATAAACAACGTATACAGATTTTTAATATATTTTAATAATAATTGAAAAATATGATGTGATATTTTCGGGTATATATTAATGATTGTAAGATTAGTAGGTGTTTATAAAAGGTAATATCTTCAATTAAAAGTAAATGTGAAAAAAGGCAATCGACTACTTACCATTAATTATATTATGTTATTATTTATTTTATGAGTTTTAATAGTATAGATATCATATATATTTTTCTTTATAATGAAGGATAAATAAATAAATTCACTTAGTAACAAAAAACAGATACCAAAACTCTTTTATTGTTTCGGCTTTTATATAATAGTATAGATATTTGTGATTGTAAGATTAGTAGGTGTTTATAAAAGGTAATGTCTTCAATTAAAAGTAATTGTGAAAAAAAGCAATCGACTACTTACCATTAATCATATTATGTTATTATTTATTTTAGGAATTTTAATAGTATAGATATCATATATATTTTTCTTTATGAAGGATAAATAAGTAAATTCACTTAGTACCAAAAAACAGGTACCAAAACTTTTAATGTTTCGGAATTTATATTATAGTATATATATATATATATATCATAAGAATATGCCAAAACTTTTGCATGTATGTAAACTAAAAAAAAAAAATCTTAAAAAATTTATATAGGTCTCGTTGTAAACACACAAAGAACCACAACCGTGCATCGAGGGCATAAATCTAAATAGATATATAATCAAAAAGATAAAATTTTGTTCCGTGCAGTAATGGAGCTAAGTACTGGAATTATGTTCAAATATGGTGGCTAGTTGTGGATGGAATCTTCTTAATTTTTAAATTGACCTGCATAAAATATATACTCCATTAGATTAATAAGAAATATATGAAAGAACAAAAATAGAAAACCACATGTAATATCAACAATTAAACCATGATTGACATTATAAACATACTAATATGCTTGTTGCGTGTGTTAATTCTGTAATATACACCGTAGTTATGGAGCTTTGACAGGTTTATAAACTCTTTTTTTGTATATATAGCGAAATAAAGAGATTTTCATATGAAGAAGGAATATAGGATTTTTCCTTTTTATAATAGAAATAAGATTGTTTTTTTATATAACTATTGATTGTCTTATAAAATCGAATGTAAATAACGAAATTTCAAATTTAATGAGATTTTTAGATGAAGAAGGAATGTAGGATTTTCCTTTTTTATAATGGAAATAAGATTTTTTTTAAATAAAATTATTGATTCTCCTATATAATCGAATGTAAATAAGGAAATTTCAATTTTAATGATTTTTATGAATTTAAATTGAAAAATTCTAGAAAAATAGATAAATAGGATCCGAGCGATTCTATTTATGAGTTACAAACATTGTGATAAAATTTGATCGTATAGATAGATAGATAGATAAAATATAGATAGATAGATAAATAGATAAATATCTAAAATTTCTTCTCTATTTCAAATATATAAATTTGAATTCTTTTTCCATACAAATTCAAAAACCTTTTCTATTTCGAAGATTTTAATATTAAAAAAGGAAGTTCTGAAATATTTTTTTTCTATTTCGAATATATAAATTTGAATTCTTGTTCCCTACAAATTCGAAAACCTTTTCTATTTCGAAGATGTTAGTGCTATGTTAAAAAAGGAAGTTTTGATTTCTTTTTCTAAAAAGTAGGACGTTTTTATTTTATTATTTAAAATAGAGGAGCTCTTGAAAAATAGATAAATAGGATTCGAGCGATTTTAGAGTTCCACCAAACTCCTGGGACGCCCGTTGTATATATTTTAAAAATACTAAGTATATCCAATAATAAAAATTTAAATATTAAAATCCTTTTTTACTTTAATTTTGGTTTAAAAAACATAAAAAATCTATAAGAGAATCAGTGTAATTAGAATTTGAAAATGCAAAATCATAATAAAGTATGATGCTAACAGCGTTTAAGAAAAAATACACATAAAATAACAACTCTTTTGGTACTTGTATCACCAAAACTCTTTCCACAAACGTATATATATAAATCAAATTTATGATCAAAATGGACAAAGAAACGAAGAGTGGTTAAAAGGAAAGACAAAAAGCAAACATAAAATTTTACAGGTATCAATTGATCACGATCACCTGGCACGATCTATCTTCTCTTTCTACGTGAAGGTGGACATGGTGAAAACTGTATAGTTCAAACATAAAATTCTAATACATAAATAAAATTATATAAGTAGTTTTTTACAAAAATTCAAACCAAAACTTTTGTCATAACAATATATAAAAAAAATTGATGTCGTAAATTATTAACTTCTAATGCATAGTAGGACTTGAGGAAACTCCTGAATCATAATTGATAGGTGCACATCATCATCATGCATCCAACTTCTTTCTTTGATAATACGAATATAATCAAATTACATCCATCTTCTTTGTACTGCGACAAAATTTTGGCATCTATTCCTGCATCTTACAAAAAACAAAAAACAGAATAGTCAAAATCAAGACTAATTGTTTATGTTCAAGAAGATAAATATACTCTAAAAGCAAACATAAATATAAAGAGAACTAATATTTTTGGACTATAGAAATTTGTTTATTAATCGAGTAAATATGATTACAAATATGGTGATAAAATTTGATTATTAGAATATATAATTTTTTATTCTAATATATAATATAAGAATAAAAAATAATATATAATTATAATATAAATTATTATATATATATATATTATATAATATAAGAATAAATTATATATAAATTTTTTATTAGAATATATAATTTTCGAATACATAATATAAGAATATAAATTTTTTATTCTAATTCGAATATATAATTTTTTCTTCCCAACAAATTCGAAAACTTTTTGTATTTCGACTATATAATTTGAATTATTCTTCCCTACAAATTCGAGAACTTTTTCTATTTCAAAGATGTTTATGTTAACGTTTATATTAATGTTAAAAAAGGAAGTTTTAATTTCTTTTCTAAAAAATAAGGGTCTAAAGAAGGAAATTTTAATTTTACTTATTTAAAATAGGTGAGCTCTAGAAAAATAGATAAATATGAATCGAGCGATTCTAGAACTCCACCAAACTGGAAATTTTAATTTTACTTATTTAAAATAGATGAGCTCTAGAAATATAGATAAATATGAATCGAGCGATTCTAGAACTCCACCAAACTCCTGGGAATTTCCTTTATATAATAAACTAGTCGACTAAGTCGCGCTTCGCGGCGGCTATATAATTTTTTTAAAAAAAATTTAAATAAAGATTATTTAAGAAAAAAATGACAAAAATAATTATGTAATATCAATATTAATTGGTGAATTAAATATACATAGATAATAATATAAATTTTTCATATATTTTTCTATACCAATTTTATCTCACGATTTTTTAGGTCGACACCCGTTGTATATATTAAAGAATACTAAGCATACACAATAATAAAAATTTAACTACTAAAAAGCTCTTTGACTTTTATTTATCGATTTTGCCTCACAATTTTTTTTTAAAAAAATTAAATAAAGATTATTTAAGATAAAAATCAATAAAAATATATCTATAATATCAATATAAATTGGTGAACAAAATATTGTATAAATTAAATATACATAAATAATAAGATAATAAGATAAATTATTCATATATTTTTCTGTACCAATTTTGTGTCACGATTTTTTAGGACGACACCCGTTTGTATATATTATAAAAATACTAACCGTACACACTAATAAAAATTTAAATACTAAAATACTCTTTGGCTTTGATTTACTGATTTTGCCCCACAATTTTTTAGGCCGACGCTCTTTCTATATATTATAAAAATATTAAGCATATACAATAATAAAAACTTAAATACTAAAATCATTTTTGACTTTGATTTCGGTTTGCACGCCGGTAAATTTTATTAAAATTCAATTATAATTGGGATGTATTGATGTAAAAAAAAAAAGGTTGGACCATGCTTTTTATATCCTAACTGTAATATAATTTAGAGCCGAGAGAGTTGCCTTTAATAACATCAATTATATCCATAATTACATATTTTATGTCTGAAAATTGACATAATTTAGAAAATTAGATAATTGGCTTTCGAGTGATTTCAAAACCCCACCAAACATACAGATAAATTAATAAATACATGCAGATAAATACATATAAATAAAAAAGCAAATTTGATTGAATTAATGAAAAGAAACGTTGGAGTATTTTGATCAAGAACAATTAGAAGATAATAAGGTTAAATTAACGATTAACATTAAATAAATAAAGAGGGAATTGTAAGAATTCAAAACTTTTGTGCCAAATTTCTCAAGTGCTTATACTTCTCAAACAGAGAAATATCTCCTAATTCTTGTTCATACAATCAGGTATTTCTATACCGAGATCACTAACAAAAAAATACAAAAGGCAAAACAAAGAACAACCAATTGCTACTAATAATTCATAATTATAACTAAAATTATAATAAGTCACAAATTTAAAAATAAAACGTAGAAAACAAATTTTAAATCAGTAAATTCAAACCTGAAAAATCAACAAAAAGAAATAACATGAAAATCACTAAACAGAATTAAACAAAATAAGAATTAAAAAAAGAAAATAGACAACTCGAAACCAAAAGGCAAAAACTTTATTAAAGTTCTTCCGGTAATAACTAAGCTAAATTCTCAATTTCTTACTATAGACACATTGACAACTTAACTTATGAATCATAGTACGTAGTTGTAGCCTTGAAGTTAAGAAATTTAAGTAATCAAAACCTGGTAATTTTTGGATAAAGATGTAAATTTAGGAGAGGGGTGATAAATTTAGGAGAGGGGTGATGGACATATCAGTTTATCTCGGATTAAAGAGGTTGAAATATTATGACGAAGAATAATAAGAAAGTAATAATACCAAGAAAGGTTAAAAAATAAAATTTAATCGTTAGAAATTATGATTGTATATATATAAGAATGTACAAATTTTTTTCTATTTCGAATATATAAATTTGACTTTTTCGAAAACTTTTTCTATTTCAAAAATGTTAATGTTAAAAAAGGAAGTTCAGATTTTTTTTCTAAAAAATAGGGCCTAAATAGGACCTTCATGTTCCAGCAAAACTCAAAAAGAAAAGATTAAAATTATATTAAAAAAAGCACATGTACATGAATATATAAAAACTTAATTACAATCCATCCAAGCAAAAAGACACTAAAACACGTTAGAACTCCATATACTTCATTCAATAATCAACATGTTTTACCAATCAACTTTATATATATACCCTTCAATGGAATCATAAAATTATTATCCAATTATATGAAATTACTATGATAATCATTGAAGAGATGCAGAGATATTGTTTCTTGTGGTGTGGTAATGAGCATGCAAACATAATGCTAAACCAAGAATTGCAAAAATTTCCGCGTTTTCATGTCCCCTAATAACTTTACATTGAACCTAAAATTTTTTGATTTTAAATAGAAAAATTCTATTTAGAGATTTCCTTCAAAAAGAAAACATGTTAAAGAGATTGATTATGCATTATGCAACTTAGAAAGAGATAGAGATAGCTAGCATTGATACCTGATATGGAGGACCGGCTCCATCATCACTGTAAAATAAAATAAAAAATTATGAATCTATTAAAATAGAAGCATAAATTTACACAATATATAACAAAACTCAGAAATCTAAACAATAACATACATCATCTACTATCACCCCACGAATCTATAAAACGAAAGATACTGTATATATAGATTTTATAAAAACTAATTCAGTTTAGATTTTGTTTTTCTTATTTTGTTATTTAGTTTAAAACAGGTTTCGATTTTTCTCTCTGAAAAATAGGAGATAAATAAGGAAGTTTTGATTTTAATTATTTAAAATAGAGGAGCTCTAGAAAAATAGATAAATATGAATCGAGTGATTCTAGAGCTCCACCAAACTCCCGGGGAATTTCCTTTATATATATAACTAGTCGAATAAGCCGCGCTTCGCGGCGGCCTTATAATTTTTTTTTAAATTTTAAATAAAGATCATTTTAAGAAAAAAAAAACAACAAAAATATTTTTATAATATCAATATAAATTGGTGAACACAATATTGTATAAATTAAATATACATATATAATAAGATAAATTATTCATATATTTTTCTATACCGATTTTGTCTTACGATTTTTTAGGCCGACACCCGTTGTATATATTATAAAAATACTCAACATACACAATAATAAAATTTTAAATACTAAAATACTCTTTGACTTTGATTTACCGATTTTACCTCACAATTCTTTTTTTAAAATTTTAAATATATCTAAAATATCAATATAAATTGGAGAACACAATATTGTATAAATTAAATATACATAGATAATAAGATAAAATATCCATATATTTTTCTATACCGATTTTGTCTCACAATTTTTTAGGCCGACACCCATTTGTATATATTATAAAAATACTTAGCACACACAATAATAAAAATTTAAATATTAAAATGCTCTTTGACTTTGACTTATCGATTTTGCCTAACAATTTTTAGACCGACGCCCGTTGTATATATTTTAAAAATACTAATTATATACAATATAAATCGGGTAAATATGATTACAAACATGGTGATAAAATTTGATTATTAGAAGTAATGATTGTATATATATAAGAATATAAAATTTCTTTCCTATTTCGAATATATACTATTTCGAATATAATATTTTTTTCTATTTCGAATATATAATTTTTTCTTCCCAACAAATTCGAAAACCTTTTCAATTTCAAATATGTAATTTGAGTTCTTCTTCCCTACAAATTCGAATTCGAGAACCTTTTCTATTTCAAAGATGTTTATGTTTATGTTAATGTTTATATTAATGTTAAAAAGGAAGTTTTGATTTCTTGTCTAAAAAATAGGATTTAAAGAAGGAAATTTCAATTTTACATATTTAAAATAGAGGAGCTCTAGAAAAATAGATAAATATGAATCGAGCGATTCTAGAGCTCCACCAAACTCCCGGGGGTTTTCCTTTATATATATAATAGATTAGTCGAATAATTTTCTTTAAAAAAAATTTAAATAAAGATCATTTAAGAAAAAAAATGAAAAAAATATTTTATAATATCAATATAAATTGGTTAACAAAATATTGTATAAATTAAATATACATAGATGATTAGATAAATTATTCATATATTTTTCTATACCGATTTTGTCTTACGATTTTTTAGGCCGACACCCATTGTATATATTATAGAAATACTAAGCATACACAATAATAAAAATTTATATACTAAAATGCTCTTTGACTTTGATTTACCGATTTTGCCTCACAATTCTTTTTTTAAAATTTTAAATATATCTAAAATATCAATATAAATTGGTGAACACAATATTGTATAAATTAAATATAAATAGATAATAAGATAAATTATTCATATATTTATTTATACCGATTTTGTCTCACAATGTTTTAGGCCGACACCCGTTTGTATAAATTATAAAAATACTAAGCATACACAATAATAAAAATTTGAATACTAAAATACTCTTTGACTTTGATTTATCGATTTTGTCTCACAATTTTTAAGCCGACGCCCGTTGCATATATTTTAAAAATACCAAGTATATACAATAATAAAAATTTAAATATTAAAATCCTTTTTTACTTTAATTTCGATTTAAAAACATAAAAAGCTATAAGAGAATCAGTGTAATTAAAATTTGAAAGTGCAACATCATAATAAAGTATGATGCCAACAGTGTTTAAAAATAAATAAACATATAATAACAACTATTTTGATGCTTGCATCACCAAATTTTTTTCCACAAACGTATACATATAAATCAAATTTATGATCAAAATAGACAATGAAACGAAGAGTGGTTAAAAGGAAAGACAAAAGGCAAGCATATAATTTTAAAGATATCAATTGATCATGATCACCTGGCACGATCTCTCTTCTCTGTCTATGTGAAGGTGGACATGGTAAAAACTGTATAGTTCAAACATAAAATTCTAATGCACATAAAATTATATAAGTAGTTTCTTACAGAAATTCAAACCAAAACTTTTGTCATAACAATATATATATATATATATATATATATATATATATATATATATATATATATATATATATATATATATATATATATATAAATTGATGTCATAAATTCTTAGCTTGTAGTGCGTAGTAGGACTTGACAGAATCAGAATTGATAGGTGCATATCATCATGATGCATCCAGCTTCTTTCTTTAATAATACAAATATCATCAAAGTACATCTATCTTCTCTGTACTACGACAAAACTTTGGCGTCTATTCCTGCATCTTACAAAAAACAGAACAATCAAAATCACGACTAATTGTTTATGTTCAAGAAGATACAGATACTCAAACGCAAACATAAATATAAAGAGAACTAATATTTTTGGACTACAGAAATTTGTTTAGAAATCGAGTAAATATGATTACAAACATGGTGATAAAATTTGATTATTAGAAGTAATGATTGTATATATATAAGAATATAAAATTTCTTTTATATTTCGAATATATAATTTTTTCTTCCAAACAAATTCGAAAACCTTTTCTATTTCGAATATGTAATTTGAATTCTTCTTCCCTACAAATTCGAGAACCTTTTCTATTTCAAAGATGTTTATGTTAATGTTTATATTAATGTTAAAAAAGGAAGTTTTGATTTCTTTGCACACAATAATAAAAATTTGAATACTAAAATACTCTTTGACTTTGATTTATCGATTTTGTCTCACAATTTTTAGGCCGACGCCCATTGCATATATTTTAAAAATACCAAGTATATATAATAATAAAAATTTGAATATTAACATCCTTTTTTACTTTAATTTCGGTTTAAAAGACATAACAAGCTATAAGAGAATCAGTGTAATTAAAATTTGAAAGTGCAAAATCATAATAAAGTATGATGCTAACAGTGTTTAAAAAAAATAAACATATAATAACAACTATTTTGATGCTTGTATCACCAAAATTCTTTCCACAAACGTATACATATAAATCAAATTTATGATCAAAATAGACAAAGAAACGAAGAGTGGTTAAAAGGAAAGACAAAAGGCAAGCATATAATTTTAAAGATATCAATTGATCATGATCACCTGGCACGATCTCTCTTCTCTGTCCATGTGAAGGTGGACATGGTGAAAACTGTATAGTTCAAACATAAAATTCTAATGCATATAAAATTATATAAGTAGTTTCTTACAGAAATTCAAACCAAAACTTTTGTCATAACAATATATAAATAAAAAAAAATGATGTCATAAATTCTTAGCTTGTAGTGCGTAGTAGGACTTGATTGAATCACAATTGATAGGTGCATATCATCATGATGCATCCAGCTTCTTTCTTTGATAATACAAATATCATCAAATTACATCTATCTTCTCTGTACTATGACAAAACTTTGGCATCTATTCCTGCATCTTACAAAAAACATAACAGTCAAAATCACGACTAATTGTTTATGTTCAAGAAGATACAGATACTCTAAACGTAAACATAAATATAAAGTGAACTAATATTTTTGGACTACGCAAAATTGTTTATAAATCGAGTAAATATGATTACAAACATGGTGATAAAATTTGATTATTAGAAGTAATGGTTGTATATATATAATAATATAAAATTTCTTTTCTATTTCGAATATATAATTTTTTTCTTCCCAACAAATTCGAAAACCTTTTCTATTTCGAATATGTAATTTGAATTCTTCTTCCCTAAAAATTCGAGAACCTTTTCTATTTCAAAGATGTTTATGTTAATGTTTATATTAATGTTAAAAAAGTAAGTTTTGATTTCTTTGCTAAAAAATAGGGTTAAAGAAGGAAATTTTATTTTAGATATATAATATAAGAATATAATTTATTTTTTCTATTTTGAATATATAAATTTTTCTTCCCAACAAATTCGAAAACCTTTTCTATTTCGAATATGTAATTTGACTTCTTCTTCCTTACAAATTCGAGAACCTTTTCTATTTCAAAGATGTTTATGTTAATGTTTATATTAATGTTAAAAAATGAAGTTTTGATTTCTTTTCTAAAAAATAGGGTTTAAAGAAGGAAATTTTATTTTAGTTATTTAAAATAGAGGAGCTGTAAAAAAATAGATAAATATGAATCGAGTGATTCTAGAGCTTCAACAAACTCTCGGGGAATTTCCTTTATATATATAGGGTCTTGTTCTAATAGAAACTAACTTAGAATAGAAACTAGAAACTAAACCTAAATTAAATATTTAAAGCTAATCTAATGACCAAATTAGGGGTACTCCAATACAAAAAACGTTTAAAATTATTGTCTCTATTCAACAAAAATATAAAAAAATAAAAAATTTTTTAAAAAAAGTTACTGTTCACGTGATGACGTGACACGTGAACAGTAACTTTTTTTTAATTTTTTTTTTATATTTTTGTTGAATAGAGCCAAGAATTTTAAACGTTTTTTGTGAAGATGCCCCTAGCGGGGCCATTAAAATTAAATGAAATATAATTTATTTAGTGTAGGTTTCTAGTTTCTATTCTAAGGTTGGTTTATATTTGAACGCTAGCTTATATATATGATATGGGCTGAAAATAAGCCCTAAAGACACATTTAATGTGGCACTAACTAGGCCGAGAATAGTCCAAACGTGGGGCCCACCAGCTGGGCCCAAAACCCTAAATATAATATTAATTTCGTAATTAATATTAAGGGTAATAAACAGCTCAGCAAATAAGAGTTGGATAAGGATAATATCCCCTTCAGACTTATCCAATAAGGCATCCAATTCAATATGGAAACTGATTCCTACAAGGAATAGATCTAGAACATTCCTCAAAGACTTGCCCTCCAAGTCTCCAAATCCTACCATAATTCTTAGGCTTCTCAGCCTATATAAAGGGCCTGACCCCTCATTCTCAGAACTACGTTTGATTGGCTTGATTCTCTAATTTATAGAGATACGTAGGCATTCTGTGAGGACCGTTTAAGTCTCGAACGCAGAAGCAGCCATTAAAGCACGAAGCTCACGAACCCCAGCATTAAATATACAAACCCCAGCCGCAATAATATCAACCTAGTTTTTATTCCACAACATTTGGCGCCGTCTGTGGGAAGAAGACATCAACCATGGTTACCACTCGAAGAACAACACCGGTCTCAACCGAGGCTACCTCTGGAACCATCGTTCCACCAATCGCTGCTCCTCCTGTTGGTACAGGGCCAGGGTCTGTACCCCCATTGACGGAAACAAACCCTCGTAGTCAGGCCTCTCAACCACAAGGGACGGATCCCCCCGCTGAAAGATCTCAACCTGTAATCGTCCCTCTAGGACAGGAGACTAACCCGCTCCAGATGGTGGTCTCTCCTCTCCCTCTGAGTAGCCGCCCGCCGCTTCACAGTCTCTCCACTTCTTCGCTCCCTGTCAACACCAACCCAATGTATGGGCTGCCTAATTACCCCCAAGATCCAAGGGATCCAGGACCAAGCGGTCATGCTCGGTTGATCCATGGGCAACAACAATCCCCTTATCTTAGAGGCCCGGCTCCTCCTGAACCAGGATACTATGATTACTCTGGTCCTTAT
This sequence comes from Saposhnikovia divaricata, assembly GCA_036435485.1. Classification (NCBI taxonomy): domain Eukaryota; kingdom Viridiplantae; phylum Streptophyta; class Magnoliopsida; order Apiales; family Apiaceae; genus Saposhnikovia; species Saposhnikovia divaricata. The sequence goes on along the minus strand of CM071598.1, from coordinate 187,489,218 downwards.
ACCGGAGACTCGTCATCTGAAGACGATGATCGAGACGAAGCCCCAAGGAGGCGACGCGCTAGTAAGGAGCCTCTGAGGAGGAATCCATCGAACCGAGATGGTCCTTTAACAATCACAGAGAAAATTAAGGCTTATGAAGCCGAGATTTAGAAGCTGAAGGACGACCAAGCAAGGGAGCTAGAGAGACAGAACCCTAATCAGACTCGACCTCCTCCGACTTCAGGAGGGATTCCCTTCATAGATCTGGAGAGGTCTTCAAGGAGACACCGAAGGGCTGAAGCCCCAACCAGAGGAATTACCAGGGTAGAACTCCCCAAGAATAATCCTAGAGATTTGATGCTACAAGGAGATCTGGATGATCCGACCCCTCCATTCACTGAGGAGGTGATGAATGCGCATATCTCCCGAAAGTTTAAGATGCCCACGATCAAAGCTTACGATGGAACGGGGGATCCCGCAACTCATGTGAGAACGTTTACAAGCGCATTGTTACTGCAGCCTGCTAACGATGCCCTTAAGTGTAGGGCGTTCCCCCAAACCCTGTCGGGCATGGCGCAACGTTGGTATAGTCGTTTACCTCCAAACTCGATTAGCTCTTTCAAGGAGTTGAGTACCGCTTTTGTCAGTCAATTCATTAGCGGAAGAATTCATGAGAAAAGCTCCGCATCCCTTATGTATGTAACACAGGGAAAGAATGAGAACTTAAGAGATTACATCAAGCGATTCACTAAGGAAACCCTGAATATCACCGATTTGGAAAATAAGGTGGCCATGGTAGCCTTGCAGCATGGAACCACGGATCTCTTTTTTAAGAGGTCGTTGGCAAAACACCCCCCTGAAAGCATGGATGAACTTCAACGAAGGGCGGATAAGTATATAAAAGCTGAGGACAGCATCAAGAAAGAAGCCGCGTTGGGTAATGGAGGGAACAAGCGGAAGCAAGAACAAGAGTACGATGCTAGGGACAAGTATCCCCGAGCTAGCAGAGACTCTGAATCTGCTCCAAAAAAGAACTCGGGTCCAAGGTTTTCCGAATACGCCAGACTTAACGCTCCAAGAAGCCAGATCCTGTTGGACATTGAAAAGGAAAAGGACTTCCGATGGCCGAAGCCACTTAGGGGAGACCCAGCCAAGCGAAATAAGGAGCAATACTGCAGGTTCCACAAAGATGTGGGACATGACACCGACGATTGTAGGCAACTCAAGGATGAGATTGAGTTCTTGATACGAAGAGGAAAACTAAGTCAGTTCACCAAGGGTGATGACCGTGGGAACCAGAGAAGGGACAATGACAGAAGGGACAATGAAAGGAGAGATAATAATAGGAGGGATGACAACCATGATCGCAATCCACAGCCCCGAAGGGCAGTTATCAATATGATCTGGGGAGGCCCGACAGCAGCTGGCACGACTAAGAATTCTCGAAAGGCTTATGCTAGAGAAGTAATGCACATTGTGGGAGAAGCCCCGAAGCGTGCTAAAACCGAGATGGTAATTGGTTTCGATGATTCAGACTTGGAAGGGGTGAAATTCCCCCATGACGACCCGCTGGTCATAACTCCCGTGATTGGAAACTCAGAAGTAAAACGAGTCTTGATAGACAATGGGGCTTCTGTGGATATTTTATTTTATGATGCATTTGTAAAGATGGGTTACAACGACTCTCAACTGACCCCTACAAACATGCCTATATACGGGTTTAACGGAGTGGAGTCCAACGTTGAAGGGACTATTCAGCTACCCGTGACTATTGGACAGGAGCCTAAAGAGGCGACTCAGATGTTGAATTTCTTGGTGATCAAGGCAGCATCAACATACAACGCAATCCTTGGAAGGACTGGACTTCATGCGTTTAAGGCTGTGGCCTCTTCCTATCATATGAAAATTAAGTTTCCGACACGGAATGGTGTCGGAGAACAAAGGGGTGATCAGAAGATGGCAAGAAGTTGCTATGTGGCCGCACTGAGGGCCGATGGAGTCGGGGGGCAGGTCCTTCCGATTGAAGACATGGATGTCCGCAATGATGAAGAGCATAGAGGGAAGCCAGCAGAGGATTTGATTCCCGTACCTCTAGAACCTAATGATCCTGAAAAAGTTACTTATGTTGGAGCATCTCTGAAAGAACCCCTGAAGGGCAAGTTAATAGAATTCTTACAGAAGAATAGCGACGTGTTCGCTTGGACAGCAGCTGATATGCCAGGGATCGACCCCCAACTCATAACTCATAGCTTAAATGTTGATCCCAAAAGGAAGACAATAAAGCAGAAGAAGAGAAACTTTGCTCCGGAGAGGCAAGAGGCCATTAGGCAAGAAGTGAATAAGCTTTTGGAAGCTGGTTTTATTGAAGAGATTCAGTTTCCTGAATGGTTAGCAAACCCAGTCATGGTCAAGAAAGCAAACGGGAAGTGGAGAATGTGTATAGACTTCACTGACCTGAATGATGCATGCCCAAAAGATTGTTTTCCCCTGCCAAGGATTGATATGTTGATAGATGCCACAGCTGGACATGAGATGTTAAGCTTCATGGATGGATTCAGCGGCTATAATCAGATTAAGATGCACAAGGATGACATACCTAAGGTATCTTTCATAACTGACTTTGGTGTCTTCTGTTATCTTGTCATGGCTTTTGGTCTAAAGAATGCAGGAGCTACTTACCAACGATTGGTGAATAAGATATTCGCCCATCTGATTGGAAAAACCATGGAGGTATATGTTGATGACATGTTAGTCAAGAGCCTACTTAAGGCTGATCATATCAAGCACCTCGGAGAGGCATTTGAAGTGCTGAGGCACCATAAGATGATGTTGAATCCCGCCAAGTGTGCTTTTGGCGTTGGATCTGGGAAGTTTTTAGGGCTGATGGTTTCAAAAAGAGGCATTGAGGCCAATCCTGACAAGATCAAGGCGATTTTAGACATGGAGCCACCACGCTCTATAAGAGATGTGCAGAGGTTGACAGGTCGAGTTGCAGCTTTAGGAAGATTCATCTCCAAGTCTGGAGATAAATGCTTGCCTTTCTTCCAAGCGTTAAAAAAGGTGAAAAATTTTGAGTGGACACCTGAAAGCCAAGAGGCCTTTGAGCAACTGAAGAAGTACATGGTTGAAGCCCCGTTGTTGACCAAACCAAGTCCTGGGGAGATTCTTAGTTTATACCTGGCGGTATCCGAACAAGCCCTGAGTGCTGTCCTTATTCGGGAAGAGGAGAAGGTCCAGAAACCTATCTACTATGTGAGCAAAGTGTTGCATGGGGCTGAGTTGAATTACTCACCCATAGAAAAGTTTGCTTTGGCATTAGTAACTGCCTCAAGAAAGCTGCGGCCTTACTTTCAGGCACATAAGGTTCAAGTTCTGACAAACCAGCCGTTGAGGAACATATTGCATAGCCCAAAGGCCAGTGGAAGGCTAATCAAATGGGCGATTGAGTTAGGAGAGTTTGACATCACATACAAGCCTCGGACAGCTATCAAAGCTCAGGCATTAGCTGACTTCGTGGTTGAATGCACTATTAACAACCAAGAAGTCGGGGGCAAGAGATAATGACTACCCCTGGGCAAGAGGAAAAAGAAGAAAAACTTACACCCGATCTGAAGGAATATTGGGTGCTCTATTTTGATGGAGCATCAAAAACAAAATCTAGTGGTGCAGGTTTGGTTTTGCAAAGCCCCGATGGGTTCACAGTTGAGTACGCTTTAAAGTTGGATTTCCCTACTACCAACAACGAGGCGGAGTATGAGGCATTGATAGCTGGTTTGGGCTTGGCCAGAATCATGAGGGTCAAGAATCTCAAAGTTTGTGGAGATTCAAGGCTTGTGGTATCACAAGTAAATGGTGAATTTGAGGCTAAGGATGAGACTATGGCAAAATACTTGAGAGTAGTAAAGGCTGTTATGTCCCAGTTTGAGGAATGCTACGTTGAGCACATTCCAAGAGAGGAAAATATTAAGGCCGATGCCCTATCTAAGTTTGCTTCTTCTGAAATAGAAAATTATGCTGGGAGTGTCTACTTTCAGGTCTTGAAGGCCCCGACCGTTAATGCAAAGTTAGTGGCACCAATTGATATAGGAGGCTCTTGGATAGATCCTATCAAGGCACACCTGGAGACCGGTTGGCTCCCAGACAATGCCATGGAGGCACGAAAACTCTCAGTAAGAGCGTTGAGATATACTTTGATTGAGGGTATTCTGTACAAAAGGTCGTTTGTTATCCCGTACCTGAAGTGTTTAAGGCCTATAGAGGCAAGGGAAGCATTGGAGGAAGTTCATGAAGGGATCTGTGGGCAACACTTGGGGGGCAGAGCCCTAGCTCACAAGATAATTCGTTTAGGTTTTTATTGGCCGGAGATGTTGGCTGATGCACAAAACTATGTCAAGAGATGTGAGAGATGCCAGAAGCATGCCCCAATTGTGAGGCAACCGCCTGAGATGTTGACCTCGATTAACTCTCCCATTCCATTTGCAATGTGGGGGATGGATATACTTGGACCCTTTCCCATGGCTTCAGCACAGAGGAAATTCCTAATAGTGGCAATTGATTACTTCACTAAGTGGATTGAGGCTAAACCCCTGGCCAAGATAACCACCAAGCAAGTTTCCCAGTTCTTTTGGGAGAACATCATCTGCAGATACGGAATCCCACGAATCCTTGTGACAGACAATGGGACACAATTCAATAATGAGGAGTTTAAGAAGTATTGTGAAGAGAATGCGATTGAGCTCCGTTTTACCTCGGTGGCACACCCTCAAGCCAATGGGCAAGCTGAGGTAGCTAATCGAATTATCCTTGATGGACTGAAAAAGAGGGTCGAACGCTCTAGGAATACTTGGGTAGATGAATTGTTGCCCATACTTTGGGCATATCGTACCACTTGTAAGGTAACGACTGGAGCAACCCCATTTTTGCTGGCTTATGGAGCCGAGGCAGTTGTGCCTTTAGAGATCATGCAAGCATCACCTCGAGTTGAGGCATATGAGCCAGAAACTAATGACGAAGGAATGAGACTTGCCCTTGACTTAATTGATGAGGTTAGAGATGGAGCTAATGCGAAGAATGCTGAATATCAGAAGAGAGCATCTTTTCACTACAACCAGAGAGTTAAAGAAAGATTCTTTCGACAAGGTGACATGGTTTTAAGGAAGATTGAAGCCTCAGGAGTTGGCCAGAAAGGAAAGTTAGCACCAAACTGGGAAGGACCATATCTAGTCAGAAAGGTGTTAGGGCAAGGATCCTACAAGTTAGAAACCTTGGACGGGGTTGAGGTGCCCCGAACTTGGCATGCTGTGAACCTCAAAGTTTATTATATCTAAGTTCTTTTGACAAAGGCTTGGACTTTTATCTATTTATTAGGAATAAGGTTCGAATGAAACCATTTTAGAGCATGTTGCTCCCAGTAGAAGATAAAATATTTATGTAAGGGTTGAACCCATTCTATTGATATCCATTGACAGCATAATGGAATTTATACTGTTTTCTCTATGAGTTATTTCTCTTTGTTAAAATAAACACGAAAGGCAAACGTTGAACTAGCTTGTGAGTTTAGTACCAGCCAGGAGGCCAAGTACTTGAGAAATTCTAAAGTTTAACGAACTATAAGCAAAAAATGAGAATGTGGAAACAAAAGAAACTACCACATAAATAAGTTAAGTCATAAGCCCCGAAGGGCAAAAGTTCAGAATAAATAAAGACAAACAGAAATAAGCCACGCAGGGCCATCTACTCATCTAAGTCTTCAATAACTACATCTCCCTGGGTAGAAGAAGGATCTGCTGTCTCTACCCCAGGAGAAGAAGGTGGATCCTGAGTGGGCTGAGAGTCCCCATCCACTGCTGTCTCTGTAGCAACCTCCAAAGTATCTGTCAATCCAGGGATAGCAGGTACCGGGAACTTCTCCAGGGATACCCCCTCGATCTTCCCACTCAGCTCCTCGATGATCCCCTCCCAACACTCCTTGAAGGTGCCAGGAAAGTTTGCATCATACTCGGCATTCAGGACATCTTGAAAGTCCTTAGAAGCCTTGTAATCAGCAATGATGTGTTCCCTGTTCTGCTGCACCTCCAGCTGAAGCTTCCTGTTCTTCTCCTTCTCAGCATCCAGCTCCTTCTCCACCTCCCTAAAACGAGCAAAGTTTGCCTCGGAGGCATCAAAGTATCTGTCTCTATCCCTCTCAGCAATGGTCTTTTCAGCACGCACCTCCTTCAGGTTATGAACAGCGGCCTGAAGGTAGGCGTTCATCTGCAAAGGAAACAAGTAAATAAGGGAAAAGTAAATGCAATTAAATTAAAGAAGTTGAATAAGAAATTACCGAAGCAACAGCTTGAGCCCCGAGAAGCTCAATCTGCAAGTCATCAGAGGACTCCACAATGTGGACCCTGTCCCATGGAGTAACCACGCTCCTGGACCACTCAGCTGCAGCCCTGGAGTCACCTACAGCTGTGTCCCTATTGCATAAACCCCATCCCACTGTAAAGGGAGTGAGGTCTTCCTCAATAGGAACTGGCTTTTCTTGAAGAAAAGCAGGAACACGCTCCACCGCGGCAGAGGCCTCATCTGTCCTGGCCCTTTTGGCCCTAGGGTTCTCTGTTACCACCCTAGCAGTGGCAGCAGTCTCCCTCTGCTTAAAAATTGCTCCCAGGGCAGTTTTGGCTGCAAAATGATTACAAGAAAGTTAGAAAATTATATCTAGCATAAAATGTTAACAAAGCAAGAGGTGAGAATTACCCTCAGGGCCCAAATCGCTTAGCCCATGGGCCTGCAACGAATCTTCAGAAATCAAATTTGCACATTGATGCAAATTATCCGATGTTAACAAAGTTATGGCGGCCTCTTCTTCCACGCCCAATTTTAAACTCCTAACAGGCCCATCAACGGCTCTGCAGAAGTTGGGCCGAAAATAGTTGTCCCAGTCATCCCCATCCAAAAAGATATAAAACCATTCCCTTTTCCAATTAGGAAGGGAATCAGGAGCGGAATCCGAAACAAAACAAGAACGGGCTAAGGAACGGTGTTGGATTTTGACCCAGCCCGAATTGTCAGAAGAATTGACAAATTTGAATAGATATCGAAAAACAGAGATACTGGGCTCAAGCCCATGTTTCTTACATTGGACCAAGAAACAATAGATAAAACGCCATGCATTTGGCATAAGTTGGGTTGGACAAACCCGGGCTTCGGCCAAAAGACGGTAAACAAAAGGAGGAGGAGGAAGGCGAAAACCAGCATAAAAAGTTTCTTTATAAATCCTAATGGCCCCAGGCTTTGGGTGACAAGCCCTTTCGTTTGAGGCCGGAGCAACGGCCCTATAAGGCCCATTAATATGAAAAAGTTGGGCTAGAATGTCTACCCTATGTTGTTTATATTTCGATTTATATTCATAAGCATCTAAATGAAGCATGTTTGGAAAAGCTTGACCAAACTCATTTAAAAGATCTCTAAGGGAAAAAACACTGGCATGGACAAGAGATGTTTTAGGGTTCTTACCCCTTGAAAGCCGTGGAGCGGTGGTAGAAGTGTTTGCGAGTTGTGACTGGCCTGAAGAGCTAGAATCCTCCATTGATATGCTTCCCTTGAAGGCTTGAAACCCAGAAAAGTTGAAAAAAGAGGTTGAAGAAGATGAAGATTCAACGATCTTCAAACGGAAACTGGAAAATAAGGCGGAGTAAAGACGCCGGAAATCGCCTCACGACAGAACCCTAGCAGAGCTTTTTTGAAAAATATTTGTGATAAGGGAAAGATAATTTTTGCTGAATAGTGAAATGAGAAATGAGGGATGCACACTACTCTTTTATAGAGTTCATGGTTGGTCATTCAACCGGTTATATCCAGTAAATGGGCTGTCAACAGGTGACTGGGCCTTTGAATAGGCGGGAAGCCCATGAAATTCAAATTTTGAAATAATTCTAGAATGTTCTACGACATTTTTAGAAAATAGGATAAAATCCCGTTAGAATTTAAAGGCAGGAAGCCCAATTAAAAGGACATACCCACGCCCAGGAGACCAAACCTCCTAGGCGTGCCTAAGGAAGGTGTCTCCTTGGCGGGGGTACCCACGCCTAGCTCGACTTTCCTTAAAGAAGGCTATACCCACGCCCAGGAGACCAAACCTCCTAGGCGTGCCTAAGGAAGGTGTCTCCTTGGCGGGGGTACCCACGCCCAGCTCGATTTTCTTTAAAGAAGGGTATACCCACGCCCAGGAGACCAAACCTCCTAGGCGTGCCTAAGGAAGGTGTCTCCTTGGCGGGGGTACCCACGCCCAGCTCGATTTTCTTTAAAGAAGGGTATACCCACGCCCAGAAGACCAAACTTCCTAGGCGTGCCTAAGGAAAGTGTCTCCTTGGCGGGGGTACCCACGCCCAGAAAGCATTTCAAGGAACGAAGGGCATACCCACGCCCAGGAGACCAAATTTCCTAGGCGTGCCTAAGGAAAGTGTCTCCTTGGCGGGGGTACCCACGCCCAGGAAGCATTTCCAGGAACAAAGGTCACCCACGCCCAGGAGACCAAACCCCCTAGGCGTGCCTAAGGAGGGTGTCTCCTTGGCGGGGGTACCCACGCCCAGGAAGCATTTCCAGGGACAAAAATTACCCACGCCCAGGAGACCAAACCCCCTAGGCGTGCCTAAGGAGGGTGTCTCCTTGGCGGGGGTACCCACGCCCAGGAGGCATTTCTTGCCAGGATGACTTTTTTAAAATTAATCCTTTAAAAATTTTAAAATAATGTTGGGAAATTGAAAAATAATTCCCAAAAAATACCTGTTGGTATATAAAAATTCCTAAAATACTAGGAAAAGTACAGAAAAATACGAGGAAAATTATAGAAATATTTTCTTGACAAGTTGAGCAATAATTTATGCTAATAATGCATAAAAACTCTATGAAAGTGCTGAAATTGCTAAAAGCAAGCACAAATTGAAGCCTCGAATAAGGCAAAATCGTCGTAAATGTGTAGGTCGCTCCACACTTTACAATCCAGACGATACTCGTGAAACACTAGTGTAAACCAAAACTCCCATATAAGGGTAGGAAAATTAAGAAGTCCCAGGTAAGGGATAAAAACGACCCCGAGTCTCGATTAAGGCAAATATAACTTCTACGAAAACCTGATCAGTTTTCCTAAGAAGTTGGGGGGCAAATGATATGGGCTGAAAATAAGCCCTAAAGACACATTTAATGTGACACTAACTAGGCCGAGAATAGTCCAAACGTGGGGCCCACCAGCTGGGCCCAAAACCCTAAATATAATATTAATTTCGTAATTAATATTAAGGGTAATAAACAGCTCAGCAAATAAGAGTTGGATAAGGATAATATCCCCTTCAGACTTATCCAATAAGGCATCCAATTCAATATGGAAACTGATTCCTACAAGGAATAGATCTAGAACATTCCTCAAAGACTTGCCCTCCAAGTCTCCAAATCCTACCATAATTCTTAGGCTTCTCAGCCTATATAAAGGGCCTGACTCCTCATTCTCAGAACTACGTTTGATTGGCTTGATTCTCTAATTTATAGAGATACGTAGGCATTCTGTGAGGACCGTTTAAGTCTCGAACGCAGAAGCAGCCATTAAAGCACGAAGCTCACGAACCCCAGCATTAAATATACAAACCCCAGCCGCAATAATATCAACCTAGTTTTTATTCCACAACAATATATATATATATATAATAGATAGATAAATAGATTCTTTAAAAAACTGTTGTTTTGGAAATCTATAGTATAACAAGTGTATTAAAATAAAAAATGAAAAATAATAGTACTTTCTTATATACACTCTAAAAAGTATACAATGCAATTGGGGATGCCGATCATCCGAAACCAAACCCTAGCTATTTAATTTGGGCGACACGGAGAAAATTGTAAGTCTTTATTCTCTTTACTTGCTCTCTTAATCTTTATCAATACAAACATGCATAGTTACACACAAATTGGTTGATCAAGAAACTTTGTTAACTGTACATTTGATTCAATTTCACAGCTTCAATGTATCTGTTGTGTTAAATTGAGAAAAAAGGTGTAAACTTTAGTCACTGATTGATTTAATTTTGAATTCATGTTTGATTTTTTTAGTTTAATAACATTCTAGTATGCAGAATGTATGAAAATGTAGCTCTTTATCTCTGTGTGTTGATGTTATTTAATGGAAATTGGGCATTATATTAAACTTATAAATTGTTGAAATTGTCTCCCGATGATAGGGTGTTTTTAAGAATGTCTTATTTTGAAGACCCGATTTCAACAATTTGTAAGTTTAAATGAAATTGTTTTTCGCCTACCAGCTTTTCCTGATGATTAACTTTGAAGCGGAACGTGAGTCGTCATGTCTTTTTGCTTCTTGGCTGATCATATGAAACAGATCGAGATGACACATTGTTTATTACTTTATTTTGGTTTCTGTTTAGTTGGGAGATTGTAGGCTTATTGTGGCTTTACTTATGATTGACTTGTAATCTTTTGTTGAAGAATTTCAAACAAACGGATTTTTTTACGTGATCGTATTGCTTTTCTCAGCACTTTGAGGAATTGTAGATGATTGAATTTGTTGAATTGTGTGTCAGTATTTCTGCTATAGTGAGCACCCGATGTCTTGTGCATATCAAGACTATAAATTCTTTTGTGCTGTCTAGTTTAGTATGTAGAACTAAAAAATTGAGTATGGTAAAACTTCATATGATCCAAGATATGCAGTACCAAAGGAGTGAAAGCTGTAGATATGCAAGAAGAAATTGTTTTTGTTTTGGTCCTGCCTGTAGATAGTTAGATAGAGTGAGCATCATACTACCATAGAGGTAATCATCTGAAGATCATCGATCTAAGTCCTGCAGGACAACTAGTCAGCTACTCATCATACGTTCAGGCAGTCTGATATTAGTTTAGGGGACAACTTGTGACTTTTACCAACTGACTTGTAAAAGCTAAGAACACAGTTGCCAGAGTAAACTGAAAATTCTACATACACTTAATTTGAAAGTTAAGCATTCTGGTGACAAAGGGTTAATCTAGTTTACTGAAGCATGATGAATTTAAAATTAACATTGCTGTGACTAGTAAATGGGAGATCTGAAATGTAGTATAATCCCGGGCGGAGCCACTATATTGGCGAGCATACATGACCGCTCACCCTGAGGTTAAATGGTTTAAATGTTTCTTATATGTGCAAAAGTTTCAAAAGGCTGTTTAAATAAATGTCTAGTAAGTAGTTAGTTGATAAAGGTCTGAGAAAGGGTGCGTGACTGAATCTGAACCCCAACTTTTTTAAGAGTACTTTAGTACCTAACATCAGAAAGTATACTGTTTATTATGTATCATAAGTGCAAAAGAATGATATGTGTCACATGTCCAAAAAAGATGAAAGAAATGAATTGGCCGAGTTAGGATTCTCTTCAACTGAAAAGTGCAGTTTCAAAGTTTTTTTTTCCTGGCATACCCTGAATTAAATTTCTCCCTCCGCCACCATGTTTAATCATGCTTTAAAGATTTCATGTATAGATTAATTTGTTATTGTTACGATATGCTGTTTCTGGTTCTGTGATATGATGCCTTTGTTTCCTTACTATCTACGGTGAGCAGTTTCGTTTTATGAGCTGTATCTGTGCGGTTTTATATGTTCCTTGCTAACTTTTACATGTGATTTTTTTTTTAAGTAAATGAATTTTTTTTTTAATTTGAGGTCCTAATTTATTCGTTATATCTTTTCTATTTTGAGATATCTAGACTGGTGAGGAAGTAACTAATATGTTCAATTTGGAATGCAGTCAGTAAAAGCAACAAACACGATGGAATTAGCTGACAGAGCAGTTGGATTTCTCTTATCATTTATTAGCTTGTCAATTTTTACTTATTACACATTTTGGGTAATCATCCTGGTAAGTTACTTTCCTCTTATTTTTGTTTGTGGGCTTGTGAAGATTGTTATCTGACTGTAATTTTTTGATCTTTTAGCCATTTGTTCACAGTGATCATTTCGTGCACAAGTACTTCCTACCTCAAGAATATGCCATTCTCATTCCTGTATTTGCCGGTGTGACGCTCCTAAGCTTCTTGTGTGTATTCATCGGATATGTGATGCTAAAATCAAAAAAGAAAAAGGCGTAACACATTCATCTTTCAACATTCCGGGTTCTTGGTTCTACATTTCTGCTAAAGGACATGTTTGTCATGTTGTAATTGTCTTCACATCTTTTGTAATTGGTTAGCAATTTGAGGTTTCTATACTTGTTTATGTTTAACGCACAAACAGTTTTATATTAGTTAAGACAAATGTCTGTACTGGGGACCACAGATAGTTTATAGTTGAGAAATTATCTATTGTCTATCAAGGTATGATTCCTAAACAATACACTGGAGAAAGTGCGTGTTTGGCTAACCATATAAGTCGACTTATATGGCAAAATCCCATTTCCAACTTATCTAGAGTGTTTGGCAAAATAAGCAAAAGCCCGTTTTTAGAACTTATATGAGATAAGTTGAATGTTAAGAAATCCTAACATTCAACTTTCAACTTATTCTTATTTCTCGGTATACGTAATATATAATATCCTTCAAATCTTCAAAATCATATATCTTTTGATTCGTTCATTAAAAAATTGATATGTATATGTCAAATTTCTCTACTCATCGAGATCTATCCATTGATATCCACTTATATATATTAAAAAATAAATATTTTGAAAATATTTAAAAAGGTTAACTTATAAGTTCTGATTTACCAAACACTCTACTGACTTATAATTTCTGATTTACCAAACACTCTATTAACTTATAAGTTATGATTTACTTATCACTTATATGATACTTATCACTTTAAGTTATAAGTTACTTATTTTATGGTAAGCCAAACAGGCCCAAAGTATCAAGACTTGAATACTCGATGAAAGTAAAAAGGCAGTACTACACTTGTTAAAGTAATATGGAAGTCGCATAGAATGACATTTGTTGGCCAATCGCCTCTACTAGATTGGAGGTCTCCCTGCACTAGTGTATTTGCTGGAATATAGAAGCTTAAAAAACAATTCATTGCCAAGCCTTGGTGGGTGCAGGTTTTTCTTTTTATTACACAAATATTTAGAAAACTCCTGGATATACCGGCGGAGCGGTGCAGGGGAATCACAAATAAGCAATACAACAACCAATAACACTTCAAAAGACAGAAAGAATACATAAAATATACACCAGCGGAAACAGGGTTATGGGTTCTGATTCTCAAACAATCCCTCTGGAGCTGACCCTTCGAAAAGCAAACATGGAGTTCAGTTCTTGTTGGCAAGCTTTTCCATGTCAATCAATTAACAAATACCAATCTGAATATCTGAAGCTTCTGTCATAGCTGGTGTTTAAGTAACACTCAGGTACTAATAAGATCTACTGTCCTAACCATAAACTCCGTACGTTCGTATTTTCTGGGATGTGTTTTTCTTCTTAACAATGATGACCCTGTCTAAAGTGTCCGTTCTTCAGTTATATATCATCAGAAACAGCAGAATGCACTCCAAGCAAACACATAGAATGATAATGTAACAGAACAAGACCCCAAATAATATGGGAATCTTTCCTTTCCACTTTCCAGAAGAGAAGAAGACCCTACAAGACTACGGACTTGCATCATGAAAGCCACCTTGGCTCGGATGACAAACTGTTGTAACACGAAAAATCTTAACCTGTGGCAAAACAAATAGATTAAACGATAAAGTCTTGTGAATTTCGATTCTGGTGGAGGATTTGCCATTACAGTAGAACCTCTCTAAATTAATACTCTCTAAAATGATAAAAAGTCTCAGTTCCACTTGGTAATTGATAGTTATAATTTTACCCCTCTAAAGTGATAATCTGTCTAAAGTGATAATTTTTTCCAGTCCCAACGACGTCACTTTACAATAAGAAATGCAACATATGACCAACTTTAAGTGAAAAGGTATCATATTTGGTGTTGGTTGTACAACCTGGAAAGGTATTAGATATACCTGGCATCTTCATCACGAAGCTCACGTTTCTTATTTAATTTTCATAGTCATTGCTCAAGCATGATCTTATTTTCCACAATTCAGTAAGAAAAATAATGTTAAAATAATTATTAGAATTTGATACTTCACCAGAAATTTATGGGGCGTGCCACCGGTCCATATTTTACAGGGGCAAAGGACACAGATTAAGGCCTAAAAACTGATTCTGGGCAATATCTTGAACAATTAGCTTTAAATCAGATTGACAGATCGTCACACATTCAAACGATCACGATTATTTCCCAAAGATCACAATAAACATACCTGAAATACATAAAAAGCTGCAACATGTACAATCAAATCCAAGAATTATCAAAGGCAGCTGAAGTTATAACTAGTGAAAACTCCTGGAAACTGATCCTCCCATCACCATCAGTATCAGCTTCTCTAATCATCCCTGTCAACTCCTCTGCAGTCAACGCATGACCAAGCTTTGCCATGGAATGAGCCAACTCAGCCGCGGTAATAAATCCGTTTCCATCTCGATCAAACATCCTAAACAGCTGCCTCAGTTGAGCTTCAGTATAAGGAGATTTCTCAGGTAAAAGCTGTGGTGCCACTAATCCCACAAACTCCGAAAACTCAATAAGGCCATTGCTATTTGTATATGCCTTATGTATCAACGTTTCCAGCTGATCACGACTCGGTTCCAATCCGAGTGATCGCAACAACGAGCCAAGTTCAAGTTGAGTCAAGCTACCATCCTTATTCCTATCAAATGATCGGAAAATTTCTCGGAGTTCAGCAATCTGATCATCATCTAATCTCAATGGTTCTTTCTTGCATATAAAACAACAACAAAAAAAAAAACACTTGACTATAAATCACCGACAAGAAAATAATTGTGCATGCTTTTCTTTCTTGCTTTCTGTCACCTTCTTGAGTATAATAAAAGGTGTTGATGATCCAAAAACAGTGAGAGATTTTATTTTGGTGGTAATGGATTTGAAACCTATCAAATCCAATAAAACATCTCTTCTCACTACTGCGTTTATATAGTTTTTTGTGTTGTGGACTTGGTTCAGTGAATGATTCTAATCATTTTTTTTTTGAAGGTTGAATGATTCTAATCTTGTTTAAAGTTGACGAAGTAATAGGCCCTTGTTTTTAATCACAAGAGCTTGCAGATTTTTCCAACCAACTTCTAATATTTTTTTTAATATTTATTAATATTGTACATGTGTTAAAAGATTAACTTTTGTTAAAGAAATTGTTTCTTTGTTCACTAACTTCAAATTTATAAATCTTTGCGTACATACAAAAGCACTACAAACACACAACCGATTTTATAGGAAACAGTTGAGTATTCTGAGTTTGCTAACTTTCTAGTCTTTACTACTTATTTATAGATATCTATCTTCTTACAAGTATATAATACGTGCTTATCAATTATTAAATTAGTTAATTTAATTTTTATGCGTTGTTTATAAATCTTACAATTTTTATTTTAATATTCAATTCAATTAGAATATAAATATGAGGAAACATATGATTATTAATGTTGTATTTTTATAAGAAAATATAAAGAAACAAAAAAAATTGCCCCTGGCGGGGCCTATTCTAAGAAAAATAAAAATAAAATCATGTAAAAATATTATACGAATTCCCGAAAATAAATTATTGCATAGATATAATTTATATCGTTAACATATGTTAGTTTATGTACTTATTAATAATTTTTTTATGAATTGTGAAAATCTTTTAAAATGGGTAAATTAGTGTAAAGTTACAAGAATAAAAGCAGGTTTTTATAAAAAAGTAAAATTGTTTAGGAGCCCTAAAATTTAGGTAGTGATTTTGTAGTGTTTAAGGGAGTATGTTAAGATTTATTCTTACTTAAAAGTGTTCACTAATTTTATCAAAACAACAAAGATCCTAATTTTATTCAATCCACAAACTTTTTATTTGAGTTTGTCCACTTTGTATTTTAGGAGTTCGAAATATAGATTAAATTTATCTTGTTTGATATTAAAAAACGGACTTAAAATGAAATGGAATTCAAAATTAAACGAAATATAAGTGAAAAACATGAAATACTGACAAATATTTATGAAAATAAACATTGAATATACAGTTTTGGGTATGAAACAATAACCCCTTTAATTAAAGACTTATAGAAAAGCCTATTCCGCTATGATTAGCACGTCCTGGAACATAATTTTGTAATAATTTATAAAATAATTCATTGCTATATAAAGAATGACATTGACTAATATGTCAGGGTACAAGGGTCATTCTCAGTTGAAATTACTCATTTTTAATTAGTTTGTCCTCACTTTTTAATAATCCTTTTTGTGAAATCCGCATATTAAACATGAATTGAGATTAAAATATTAATATTAATAAATTAATAAATACTATTTATATTAATATTAATAAATTAATAAATACTATTTAATTATGTAGTTATAGAGAATCGAATTCGAGATAAAGCTAAAAAAATTAGAATAAATAAATTTTTATAATTATGTAGTTGTAAGGAATCGAACCCGAGATGAAGCTAAAAAAATTAAAGTAAATAATTTTATATAATTATGTAATTGTAAAGAATGGAACACCGAATTTAGTGATAATTAAATCTAGTATTTTGGAGTGATAATCAAATTTAGTATTTTGGTACTTTGATAAAACAATAAAAGAGTATAGATTAGCCTCGGCTTCCTAAGAGAGTAAACAACAAATCTGTGAAATTAGTTAACTATAATTTTGCAATTGTTCATTGTCTTCGATTTTATCTTACACATCAAGTAAAACAGAAAAATTTTAACATGTAAACTTTCAAATTGGTCTTTTAGTATCACCGATGAGGATAAATAGGCGTGAAAGAGGTATTGGTTAAAACAATTTGCAGGCTATCCCCACATACACTATTAGTGTGTTTATGTTGCCTTTATAGGTGTGTAAAGAGATTGAGTCCTTAATCAACAGTTAGTGGTGGACATTTGCTAAAAAAGAGAGAGGAATACATTGGCGAAGTTGGGATAAGTTGAGTACTCATAAAAACAAAGGTGGGTTGGGCTTCAAGAGAGATTTTAACCTTGTGATGCTTGATAGGCAAGGATGGCGTTTACTAACAGCTGAAACATCGTTAGTGGGGAGAGTTTTTAAGGCAAAATGTTACCCCAAAAATCATTTCTTGGAGGCAAATCTAGGACACAATCCTAGTTATGTGATGCAGAGCCGGAAAGGGAAGCCCACTGTTTTATTCAATGTTTATTTGCCAAAAGTTGCTGGAATATTATCTGTCAGGAGTATAGAGTGGATGGAGAGATAACTTTCAAGTCCTGGTTTGAAGTTGTTCTGGACCAGTATATAGATAAGGCGGAATTGATTGGTACAGTGTGTTGGGGGATCTGGAAGGCTAGGAAGGATGTGGTATGGAATAACAAGACTCCAATGGCGGGATCCGTGGTGACTATCGCAAAAGCACACCTTACATAATGGCAAATGGTTCAAAATATGGGTGCTTCTTGCCCCACGGCATCGGTTTTTTCTACTGGTGATGATGAACGCCAGGTCAAACAACAAGAGAGTGGGGTTAAGGTTACTTGTGATTGTGACGCCCCTAGATCCGGGGTTAAGGATCCAGGTCATCACGGTCCAATTTCCATTCAATATCAATATCTCTTGAGTTTTTTTTATATAATAATTAAGCAATTGACCCCACAATAATACACACACACACACACCAATCATATGCTCATAGAACAACATTCACAATATTAAAAGTTTAAAGTTAACAGTTATTACAAACCCAGAATTCTACTAAGTACATTGTTGAATAATACTTCTACAGGAAGCATTTCAACAACCAAAAGTTTATTACAAACTTACACCCTTAATTTACATAAGTCTACTAAGCCCCTTTCGCTTGTCACTACCTCGGGGATGGTCGCCAACACTCGCTCAAAAGGTCGCCTTTCCCTTACCCTCTTGCGGGGTGTAGTGCGTAGTATCGGCATGGGACCTAGCTGCTATATACATAAGTAGCAAGAGTGAGCTATAATAGCTCAGCAAGATAATATTGTAATCTAGAATTTAGAATGTGAACAGGTATACATATATGTATATGCATATATAATAGCAGAAAATAATTAAAATCCTTAAGGAAAAATAAAGCTCTTATTTAATAATACATCATCCACTTACTATTATAAGAAAGAAATCTAAAATAATATAATATCCGTTTTTCTTCATCTGTAACCATAATTTCATCATCTCATATCATTATTCTGTTTTCAGTATAGAAATCTGAAACCATTGTCTACACTTTCTTTTCAAAAATATTAGGGATATCTGCTGTCGCCTGATACGTTAGGACGATGATCAGTCGCCTAATCGTACCTGCTCTCTTTTTACGACCGGTAGAAGGAATGAAGATCATCCCTGGAGGAAGGCCACCTGCTAACATCCTCCCTTGGCATCTTCGTGCCGTAATAAAAATAATAAATGCTGGACTGTGTCGCACACAGCCCTGACACAGCCACTTACGCAAGTCTGTTGCAATCCCCCTTTTGTCACATCATTATTCCCTTTTTAAAATATCATTCCACATTTCCATTTTCTCGCTTTCATTTCCACATATCATTCACTCATATCATTTCCATTCTCGCACATTACTTCTATAAAATATATATATATAACATAATGCTTTGATTATGATCCAGACATCTCTTTCATATTCAAAAAATCAAATATACTTTATATTCATAAAATATTCCGTCTATTTTAAAAGTAGTAAATAATAATAAAATAATATTTATTAACCCACTGATATTTAAAAAGAATGTCTTTAGCAAAATATTATAAATCATATAACCCTAGATAACAACTGATACCATTCTTTTATTTACTTTAGATAACAACTGATACCATTTCCTCATATTCTCTTAATCATAAGGCATGTTCACTTCATGCATAATCATCTCTATACATATCCATCTCATACTCATCTCCACATTCAAATTTCATAATTTCTATCCATTTCTCTTTAATTCCAATATCAGGGAAGTAATTCTTAGCAATATAGCAAACATAGAATAACATATGTATTCCATGAAATCATTTACTTTGAAAATAAAAATAGTTTTCCAAGGTAAGGATAGAAGAAATCTTGCCTCGGTTTCGGTATCCTGACAGTATGGCTCGTCCCTCTTCCGGAGTTTCTATAAACACAAAAGGACCGTCGTTAGAATACCACATCTCTTACTCACTACACTCTTGTATAACATTACCTTTTAAACTTTAATATATGTTTAACGTATTACTATTACCCCAAAGGTTCAAGAACTTAACCATTTAAAACCTTAATCGAAGTTTCAGGGGTTTTCACCATTTCCCCTAACGATCACACTTAACTGTAAAAATTCTCAGAAAATATGGATTTCGAATTTTACCACAAGGTCAACTGGTAACAACTCTTTGACTACCTTACTACACTATCCCAAAGTTTCATAATTTTTTAAAATGCTTAAGTATGGTAGTCATTGCCTCAAAGTTGACACAACTACGTTTTCTCGGTTTCTGAACCGCTTTCACTAAAACTGACTTTTCTCCTAAACCATTCATCAGATTTTAACGTACCTTATATCAAAACGATCTATGAACTAAGCTCTATCATTTCATGGTCAATTGGTCACCTAGACAGTAGGGTACCGTACGGATGCAGGGGGTCCAAAACAGGGCAAATCACATCCTAACGAAAATCGGGCATTATAACGGCTATAATTTCGTACTTTCCAAAATCAAACTCCTCCAAATCAAACATCCCCTTATACACCATCACCTACACCATGTGGTTTACATCCCAACCATGGTTACAAGTCCACAACACACAATTTCCATATCAAAACAACCCATTTATAACACATAATCATCATAAACTAGGCAATAACATCACTTAACCACTAACCAACTCAATTTTCACCATAAATACAAAGAGGGCAAGAGTAGTTATACCTTCTTGAAGCTTTGAAAACACTTAAAAATCCTTGGTAACCCTTAAACAACCTTACACTAGCTTGGATTAACTAAAAGAACCATGAAAATCAAGTTAGTTTCTTGAAAACTACTATTCATTACTATTCACCTTCACTTCTATGATTTTATTACCTTGCTAAATGATGATGGTTGGCCTTGAAACTTTGTGAATGATCCTTCCTAACCTCCAAGAAGCCCCATGAATTTCCTCTTGATTTGTTATTGAAGAGAGCTAGGGTTTTGGTTTTTTTTTTTTTTTTTTATCAAAGTGGCCGAATGGAATTATGGAATGGGGGGAGAGGTTTTCTTGCTTGTTTTTGATCTTATCTCATCCTATCATCTAATCTCTAGAGTGTTGTGTAAGCTTGGTGATAATTATGAAAAATCTATATGTTAAAAGACTAATCTACCCTTAAATTTGTGTTAGTGGAAGGTGATATCATTAGTGATGTCATTGAGATGATCTAATATTCTCTTTTCCTTATTTTCTATGTAAAATGTTTATAATTTCAGTAAATGGTAATGTGGTATGTATCCTTGTTAGATTACTAATCTTGGTTGCTTGGTTTCCATACTCGTCTAATTGTGGTTCATTTCGAGTATACCTCATTATCTCAGTGGTTTTCGAAATCGTTTACCAATCCAAATTCCTTTGATAATTCCTTAACTTAATAATCCTTTAGGTTACCCTAATACACCAATTTCTCAATATATAATTCCTTTAATATCTCCATGCTCCTTAATATCTGATAAAATAGGAGCTCATTCGAACTCGAAATCCTCAAAAATCCATATTCAGGAATTTCTGAAATCTATCGTCATTTCGAGTCACTTATTTCCCTAGTACAACACTAATATGATTTCTGTTTACTCATTTTCTGTTTCAATTATAAGGTACCTACATATCATTTCCCTAAATCCTCAAAATTTACTATTCATGTGATCACTGTAGCATTGCTAAAGTTAGGGTTATTACAGTCTTCCCCCCTTAAAAGGATTCCGTCCCGGAATCATGTTGGAAATGTCCATAGGTATCTTTTTCATTCACACCTTATAACTTCCACACTATTTCCTCTATCCTTTTCCTTTCATAATATCTCTATCTTGTTTGCGCAGAAATACACCAATATCACTTCCTTGTCATTCATCAACATGCCATTTAGTTTATCAATAGCAGTACTTTTACTGTCTTTTCCTTACAAATTCCATCATGTTTCTAGTCATTCCATGTTATTTCGTCTCTCCTTCCACTTTCGACGAAGATATCCGCCACCACATTGGCCTTTTCTGAATGGTAGTGTATCTCACTTATGGTTTGACCATCTTCTGATCTCTATCATGACATAATATTAACACCTCAATATTCCTATAGCTCCTCTCTGTAAAATTTTCCAGAAAATAAGCTCAAATAATATTCTTTAAAACAATTGTAAGAAAATACTACCTATAATATATATTTCCTGTTCGTCTCAACGAGCTTGTGTTTTCCCAAAACACTCCTACTTTTCTTTTCATAACGTTTCCTAGCCCTTAACAAATACTGATTTTCCTTATCTATATTATTAACTTATTTATTCCATTAATTGATTAAGTCGATCCTTAACCAAAGACTTACACACAAAATTTAAATCGAAAAACAAGTACCTGTATCCGCATCTGGTTTCGTCAACGCTTCCCCTAAGGTCATGTTGTACACTCTAGCAGTAGGCCTATTTGAAGCAGTCACACTCTGACCTGGCACGTATGACCCACCGGAACGGCAATCTGTAGCAATGTGTCCTAATTTCCCACACTGGTAACACTTAACATCTCTTTTAGGGTTTGTATCAGTTGATGGGCACTGGTTAAGGTAGTGTCCTTTTTGTCCACACTTAAAACAAGTTACTCCCAGCACCCTACAAACTCCTATATGCTTCTTACCACACGTCTCACAATCTGGTAATGGTGGTCGTGATTGATTGGACTGAAATGTTCCCGAAGATTTACCACCCTGATTTACCGTCTCACTAGTAGTCTTGTTACCCCCCGACTTTCCCACAAATTGAGATTTTTGTCCTCTACCTCCTTTGTTAAAGTAGCTTCCCTCACTTGAACCTCCTTTCGGACCCTCAAATCTTCTTTTCTTATTCTCCCGACCTATTTGAGCCTGTTCACTCTCGGCCTCTATAATTGATGCCTTTTGAACCACTACAGCAAAATCAGTCAACTCAAATGGGGCCACTCTCATTCGTAACCAGGGTTTCAATCCTTGTTGAAACCTTTTCGCTCGTTGTTCTTCAGTACGCACAAACTCGGGAACAAACCTCGACAGTTCTGTAAATTTAGTTTCATACTCTGCCACTGTTAGGTTATCCTGTTTTAACTCCAGAAACTTTATTTCCATTTGGTTTTCTAAATACCTAGGAGAATACTTTTCTAGGAACACCCTAGTGAAACGCTCCCAGGTTATCACTCCCGCTTCTTCTAGGTTCTTCTTAGCTTCCCACCAGTAATTTGCCTCTCCCTTTAAGAGATAGGCTGCAAAGACTGTTTTCTGATCTTCCTCTATCCTCAGTATTTCGAAAGCTTTCTCCATTTCTTTTAGCCATGCCCTGGCTACTACTAGGTTAGTGGTTCCCTCAAATTCTGGGGGCTTTAATGACTTAAAGGCACGAAAGGAATTAGCTGCCTGATTGGGGAGAACAGGTGGTTGTTGGGGATTCTGTGGATTAGCCAAATTCTGCCTTAATAGTTCCATGAATTGGTTAAAGGGATTGCCTCCCGGATTTCCTTGTTGGCCAGTTGATTCCTCTTCTCCTTCTTCATGATTTTCTTCATTATGAGCATTTTCGTTCAGTCTATTACCTTCTATATTTTGACTTCTTTCGTCTCTCTCATTTTCCCTTGCATTCGCTCTACTATCACGTCTAGGCGGCATAGTTCTGTACATAACAATAGTCCTTATTAATTACCCGAATTTGGGTTACAATATACATCATTTCTAGATACACAATTATATCATTAATTAACTCATTTGCACATCACGATATTCTTATCGCACGATTTGCATCTAGTTATATTATAACTTTAGTAGGTAAGTGTATCGCCCTTAACACGATAGCCTTTTCATTAAGTCAATCACCTTTTATACATCAATATTTTTGAGTCTCAACATTTATTATTAAAATACAGCAAAAATTTAGATAGAAATGCACAAACTTCATTAATTTACATAAATATTTTACGACTTGGGTACAACGTCTTTTACTAATAGGGTACATGGTTCGAAACATAACTGTACATACTAATCTGCTACAACAAAAGTGCTACTAGCTGTCTTCCAATCATACTGGGATTAAAACATCAACCAACTAAACTAATCCCCCAAAAAGACATCAGTAAGATGACTAGTCTGATTAGTGACGTAGCCTACTATCCCGACTCACAGTCCTGCCCTAATAATGTCCCGGATCTGGACTACCATAGACGTGACTGTATCCACTATCGCAGCCCTTCACTCTGGGTCTCCTCTATCAGCTAACAGCCTCCTAACGTCACCCAGGGCCTGCAGCTCAACACTCACTAATCCCAAAGATATACCATCAGGAATGATACCTCCTCTCCCTCTCTCTGACCTCCGCATCAGTGTGTCTATCACTCGGCGGGACTCCTCCAACTGGCCCTGTAGGGCAAAGTACTCTGTCAAAAGAATGGCTGGTAGGGATTCACCTGTCGGTAAGGGTGCCTCCTGAGGGGGTACAGCAGCTGGGGCAGGTGCCTGTACAGGTGGAGGTGGTGGAGGTGCAAATGGTGGGGATGGAGGAATAGACTCGGTATCTGCATCCTCAGACGGATCTCCCTCTATCTCATCCTCTGAGAAGATAAAATGTCCGGGCGGAGTGAATGGCTCAGCTGGATCCTCTAGAGGGCCAGGACTCGGTGAGGGAGATGGGACTGGTGATGGTACTGGAATAGGTAAGGCAGGGGTAGGTATCATATGGATATTGGTCCACTCAGTCTCCTCATCCTCCTCAGCTATGACTGCCAACCTAGGCCTCTTACGTAACGGCCTCTCCTCCTCCGGAATCTCCCATCTCACTCTAGAAGGACCTGCCTCATCAGATCCTGTAGAAGGTCTACCTATATATGGCACTATGGCCACAGCATCTCTCCGTCTCTGCTCCTCTGCCTCCTCTCTCTCACATCTCTCTCTGGCCGCCGCCCGGCGTCTCTCCCTGAGGTCCTCGACTGCATACTCAGGGACCTCTACCCCGGCCAGCTGAAGATCTACGAGCTCCTGCTCTGACATCCCTAGCCACTGGGGGTCTTGACTCGGCTCACCCATCTCCGCTCCCTATAATAAAACATAAAATTCTATTAGTAACAGTCTATAAAATTATAATATATGCTTAAAGTAAATACTACCTGCGATATACCACCCCTAAACTTGATGGAAGTTCACAATTTATATTATAACTGATACATTTATTATTATCACTTTTGTTCTTGAGCATTATGACTCTTAGCTCTGATACCATCTGTGACGCCCCTAGATCCGGGGTCAAGGATCCAGGTCATCACGGTCCAATTTCCATTCAATATCAATATCTCTTGAGTTTTTTTTATATAATAATTAAGCAATTGACCCCACACTAATACACACACACACACCAATCATATGCTCATAGAACAACATTCACAATATTAAAAGTTTAAAGTTAACAGTTATTACAAACCCAGAATTCTACTAAGTACATTGTTGAATAATACTTCTACAGGAAGCATTTCAACAACCAAAAGTTTATTACAAACTTACACCCTTAACTTACATAAGTCTACTAAGCCCCTTTCGCTTGTCACTACCTCGGGGATGGTCGCCAGCACTCGCTCAGAAGGTCGCCTTTCCCTTACCCTCTTGCGGGGTGTAGTGCGTAGTATCGGCATGGGACCTAGCTGCTATATACATAAGTAGCAAGAGTGAGCTATAATAGCTCAGCAAGATAATATTGTAACCTAGAATTTAGAATGTGAACAGGTATACATATATGTATATGCATATATAATAGCAGAAAACAATTAAAATCATTAAGGAAGAATAAAGCTCTTATTTAATAATACATCATCCACTTACTATTATAAGAAAGAAATCTAAAATAATATAATATCAGTTTTTCTTCATCTGTAACCATAATTTCATCATCTCATATCATTATTCTGTTTTCAGTATAGAAATCTGAAACCATTGTCTACAATTTCTTTTAAAAAACATTAGGGATATCTGCTGTCGCCTGATACGTTAGGACGATGATCAGTCGCCTAATCGTACCTGCTCTCTTTTTACTACCGGTAGAAGGAATGAAGATCATCCCTGGAGGAAGGCCACCTGCTAACATCCTCCCTTGGCATCTTCGTGCCGTAATAAAAATAATAAATGCTGGACTGTGTCGCACACAGCCCTGACACAGCCACTTACGCAAGTCTGTTGCAATCCCCCTTTTGTCACATCATTATTCCCTTTTTAAAATATCAGTCCACATTTCAATTTTCTCGCTTTCATTTCCACATATCATTCACTCATATCATTTCCATTCTCGCACATTACTTCTGTAAAATATATATATAACATAATGCTTTGATTATGATCCAGACATCTCTTTCATATTCAAAAAATCAAATATACTTTATATTCATAAAATATTCCGTCTATTTTAAAAGTAGTAAATAATAATAAAATAATATTTATTAACCCACTGATATTTAAAAAGAATGTCTTTAGCAAAATATTATAAATCATATAACCCTAGATAACAACTGATACCATTCTTTTATTTACTTTAGATAACAACTGATACCATTTCCTCATATTCTCTTAATCATAAGGCATGTTCACTTCATGCATAATCATCTCTATACATATCCATCTCATACTCATCTCCACATTCATATTTCATAATTTCTATCCATTTCTCTTTAATTCCAATATCAGGGAAGTAATTCTTAGCAATATAGCAAACATAGAATAACATATGTATTCCATGAAATCATTTACTTTGAAAATAAAAATAGTTTTCCAAGGTAAGGATAGAAGAAATTTTTCCTCGGTTTCGGTATCCTGACAGTATGGCTCGTCCCTCTTCCGGAGTTTCTATAAACACAAAAGGACCGTCGTTAGAATACCACATCTCTTACTCGCTACACTCTTGTATAACGTTACCTTTGAAACTTTAATATATGTTTAATGTATTACTATTACCCCAAAGGTTCAAGAACTTAACCATTTAAAACCTTAATTGAAGTTTCAGGGGTTTTCACCATTTCCCCTAACGATCACACTTAACTGTAAAAATTCTCAGAAAATATGGATTTCGAATTTTACCACAAGGTCAACTGGTAACAACTCTTTGACTACCTTACTACACTATCCCAAAGTTTCATAATTTTTTAAAATGTTTAAGTATGGTAGTCATTGCCTCAAAGTTGACACAACTACGTTTTCTCGGTTTCTGAACCGCTTTCACTAAAACTGACTTTTCTCCTAAACCGTTCATCAGATTTTAACGTACCTTATATCAAAACGATCTATGAACTAAGCTCTATCATTTCATGGTCAATTGGTCACCTAGACAGTAGGGTACCGTACGGATGCAGGGGGTCCAAAACAGGGCAAATCACATCCTAACGAAAATCGGGCATTATAACGGCTATAATTTCGTACTTTCCAAAATCAAACTCCTCCAAATCAAACATCCCCTTATACACCATCACCTACACCATGTGGTTTACATCCAAACCATGGTTACATGTCCACAACACACAATTTCCATATCAAAACAACCCATTTATAACACATAATCATCATAAACTAGGCAATAACATCACTTAACCACTAACCAACTCAATTTTCACCATAAATACAAAGAGGGCAAGAGTAGTTATACCTTCTTGAAGCTTTGACAACACTTAACAAGCCTTGGTAACCCTTAAACAACCTTACACTAGCTTGGATTAACTAAAAGAACCATGAAAATCAAGTTAGTTTCTTGAAAACTACTATTCATTACTATTCACCTTCACTTCTATGATTTTATTACCTTGCTAAATGATGATGGTTGGCCTTGAAACTTTGTGAATGATCCTTCCTAACCTCCAAGAAGCCCCATGAATTTCCTCTTGATTTGTTATTGAAGAGAGCTAGGGTTTTGGTTTTTATTTTTTATTTTTTTATCAAAGTGGCCGAATGGAATTATTGAATGGGGGGAGAGGTTTTCTTGCTTGTTTTTTATCTTATCTCATCCTATCATCTAATCTCTAGAGTGTTGTGTAAGCTTGGTGATAATTATGAAAAATCTATATGTTAAAAGACTAATCTACCCTTAAATTTGTGTTAGTGGAAGGTGATATCATTAGTGATGTCATTGAGATGATCTAATATTCTCTTTTCCTTATTTTCTAAGTAAAATGTTTATAATTTTAGTAAATGGTAATGTGGTATGTATCCTTGTTAGATTACTAATCTTGGTTGCTTGGTTTCCATACTCGTCTAATTGTGGTTCGTTTCGAGTATACCTCATTATCTCAGTGGTTTTCGAAATCGTTTACCAATCCAAATTCCTTTGATAATTCCTTAACTTAATAATCCTTTAAGTTACCCTAATACACCAATTTCTCAATATATAATTCCTTTAATATCTCCATGCTCCTTAATATCTGATAAAATAGGAGCTCATTCGAACTCGAAATCCTCAAAAATCCATATTCAGGAATTTCTGAAATCTATCGTCATTTCGAGTCACTTATTTCCCTAGTACAACACTAATATGATTTCTGTTTACTCATTTTCTGTTTCAATTATAAGGTACCTACATATCATTTCCCTAAATCCTCAAAATTTACTATTCATGTGATCACTGTAGCATTGCTAAAGTTAGGGTTATTACAGTGATGCTACCGTGTTTAAACATTCAGCACAATTTGGAGTAGGATGGATCGTTCGTGATGCTAATGGAATGTGATTGTCTGTTGCGGCCACTGGTTTTAAAGGTTACCTAGAAATTCATGAGGCCAAGGCCATCGGCATTAGAGAGGCATTAAGTTGGGTTGAAGAGATACAAGACGTGAGTGGAGTCGCTGGAGACCGGAAACAAGTGTCCTTTGTAGTTGAATCTAATTATCAACTTGCCGTGGGGGCTGTGTACTATGACCCTACAACTTACGTACTCAAGAAAGAAGACTGGAAAAGGACAGGAAGGTCATCACTGAAGAATTGAAGGGGCAAAAGAGTCATTGCACTTGGGAGCATAAAAAGGGAGAGAAAATGGGAATTAAGGCATCGTATTATTGTGTAGTGAATTGGGGGAATTGGGTGAGAGCCGCCTCTTGAACGCGGTGGAGAGCTTGTAATCGTTATTTGATTTCTCTTGTAAAACACTTATTATTTTTATTATTATTATTATTATTATTATTATTATTATTATTATTATTATTATTATTATTATTATTATTATTATTATTATTATTATTATCAGTCCAGTAAGCCAGAGTATCTTATTGAGTGTTAAGGTTATCGATTTGCTTGTATTCTATATTATAGTGGTGAGAGATTCGATTATTGGCTAGTCTGTAACAAAGTGATATCAGAACGGACATCGATCCATGGCCATCAACAGTGAAAAGTTAATGATTGAACAAATTAGAAGAGCAGCTCAGAACGACCCATAGGGAGATGCGTGAAACCATCACCATTAAAGTAGGGGCCGCGGTGAAAGGAGCGGTGGCGGCGATGCAACAAGCCTTAATTACTAGGTTCCGTACAAGCTTCGAAGAGATAGCGAAGCAACAAGATGACAAACTCATGGCGGCCATCTCACGGTTGGAAGGGAGAATCTCACGATCTTGAGATATGCAAAAAGGACTTATCTCGACCATGAGAGATGAACAGTTAAAGTTCCAAACAGACATCAGATCTACGTTTTCCAACCTCAGATCGGGTCAAACACGGGTGTCGGGTGTTGGTACAAACCCGATGGCGACGGAGGGAGAATTAGGGTTTGGAAAAGGCAGTAGTAGTGGTAATGGAATGAAAGGGGTAGAAATTGGAGCAAGGGGGTCGGTTCCGGCGGATGGGTACGGGTTGGAAGGAAATGGGTCGGGTTTTGGTGGTGGACCGGGCGGTGGATATGGGTCGGGTCACTGGTTTGGACCCGGGGTTAGAAATGGATCAGGGTTTCAAGGGGAAGTTAATCGAAATCAGTGGAGGCACAAGAAATTGGACCTCCCACTCTTTGATGGGGAGAACCCTGATGGATGGATCCTTCGAGCGGAAAGGTTTTTCGACTTTTATGGTTTGACGGAGAAAGAAAAGGTGAAGGCCACCATAGTGGCGTTGGAGGGTAAGGCGCTGCTGTAGTTTCAATGGGAGCACAGGCGTCGCCCCATCGAAAGCTGGGAACAGGTGAAAAGGCTTCTTCGAAGACAGTTTAGATCTCAGTCAAATGGAACCTTGCAGGAACAATGGCTTGCTCACCACCAAGGAGGTACAGTCTCTGACTACCGTTTGAAATTTATAGAACTGCTAGCACCTTTAGATAATGTTTCAGAGGAGCTCTCATTGGGGCAATTCTTGAATAGGCTGCATGAGGATATGGTACGGCTGTTGTGTCCACTTACGGTTGATCATGCGATGGAACTCGCACATATGGTAGAGGATAAACTGAAATTCTCCAAAACAAAGGGGGAATTCAAAGGGGGAATGAGTCAGTCAATGAAATCGGGATTTTCTTTCGGAGTTTCACCCACAACCTCCCTTCGCTCATACAACAACAGCTATATGTCTGGTCCCAAGTCTCATAGTCCATCAACCCAATCTAACTACTCACAATCGATAGTGTCCACCGGGAATAGTTCAAAGCCTATGGGAAATGTGAGAAGACTGAGTGATAAGGAGTTGCAAGAGAAGAGGGCAAAACGGCTTTACTTTTATTGTGACGACAAATGGAATGTGGGGCACAAGTGTTAGAGAAAAGAACTGAGTGTTCTGGTAACCCAGGAGGATGGTTCTGGTCAAGAAGATGAGAGGGGTTCAAGGGAGATGGAGTCAGATAGCGAAGGGATGCAGGAAGAGGAGATACATTCAGAGGTTTCACTGAACTCAGTGGTGGGCATCACCAGTCCAAGAACCTTTAAGGTCAGGGGAGAGGTAAATGGAATGCCGGTAATTGTGATGATTGATCCAGAAGCTACGCATAATTTCATATCAATACAGACCGTGGATAGATTAGGGGTGGAGTGCAGTCTAGCGAAGAAGTTCGAGGTAGCTTTGGGAACAGGGGAGGTAGTGCATAGCAATGGAGAGTGCAAGTCCCTAATATTGCAGCTGCAAGGATTGACTATCATTGAAGACTACTTGCCTATTAATTGAATTGGGGAATTCGGACATCATTTTAGGGTTGAAGTGGCTGGAGAAACTGGGGACCATGTCGGCCAACTGGAAATCACAGAAATTCTCTTTTAAAATGGGGAAGGAAACAGTAGTGCTATAAGAGGATGCTTCGTTGGGTCGGTCTGGGATCACACTGAAGGCTATGATGAGGACGCTGCGCAAGGAAGGGCATGGATTCTTAGTGGACACTACGCCATAGATGGCTTTATATAACATTTATCCATGGTGTTGCCGTCTGAAAAAATGTGGTCGTAGCTATGTTTAACCTTACCTATTACAACATCGAGTTTTGTGTTAGCCTAAACATGATAAAGTGTTGGCGTAGATGTTGTATATGATTAATTAAAAAATAAATTAAATAATTATTTTACATAAAAGTGATAAAAATTCTTAAAAAATAATTTATTTATTTTTTGGAATTTGAATTGGAGTGATTGGTATTTTTTGTAAAGTAATGTATTTTTCAATAATTTTAAAATTAACAAATTTAAAACTTTTACATTTTTTAATTAAGAAATTGTATATATGTATTAAAAATAATTTACAATAAATAACACTTTACATAAAAAGTAAAAAAAATTATGGAATGAATTTATTTATTATACTGAAAATGCTCTCTCCGTCCATTTTTAGTTGGTACATTTGCAAAAAACACACATATTAAGAAAGTTTTAATTTTGTAATTTGTTTCCATGTTTGCCCTTAATCTTAACATTAAATGATGAGTTATGAGTGTGTATATTAAATATAAAGTCAAACATTGGTATTAGAAATAAAGGGGTATATATGGAAAAATTGGTAAAAAATGTATTGGAACAAGGAATGTGATAATTATTTAGGGACAAATTTTTTTTACAAATGTGCCAACTAAAAAGGGATGGATGAAGTATTAAATTAAATATGAATGAATGATGAATTTTTTGAATAATTTTAAAATGAACAAATTTTTTTTTAAAAAAAAATCAACAATGATATAATTACAAAACTTACGTAAAAAAAACACACGATTTGATGAAATGCTAGAGCGGTAGTTCTACCGCCTCCCTCCTTTGCCCAAATTTTAACAAATTAACCCAATTATTTTCTCCCTCTCTCTTTCACTCTATCTCTCTCTCCCTCTCTGCATTTCTCTCCTATCTCTCTCTCCCTCCATCTCTTTCTCTATCTTTCTCTGCCTCTTTCTGTCTCTCTCCATCCCCATCTCCCTCTTTCCGTCTCTCTCCATCTCACACTCTATCTCTCACTATAACTCTTTCTCCCTCTTTATCTCTCTCATGTTAGCTCACCCCTTTCGATCTTGTTCTAAACAAACTACACGAATTAGGCCTTCTTCGAATGAGGATTTCTTCAATTTGAGGCTTATTCGATTCACTGTTTTTCAAATTTGGTTTTTTTGGAATTAAGGTTTCTTCAATTTGGGATTGAAATTGGTTTTTATTTAACAACTCAAATTGATTAATTGCTCTTTGATTTTGGATTCTCTCTGTTTCTTTCAGGGCCGATTGCATTGGGAGCCGATTAAGGCGTATTACTAGATCTGTCAGCAAGAAGACTGGAATTTTGCATTACCTTTTGTTTCTCCTGGTTAAAAGGTGTTGTTATTTTGACACTAACACTATTTCTACGCAGAATTACCTCTTGTGTGATGAAGATATTGGGGGACGAAAATCCAGCAAAGCAAAAGATCTCGTGTATTTACTGCATTAGATATATTCACATTCATTTTTCTAGCTCTTGATATACTCTAAAATTATCTGTGGTTTAATAATGATGTGCAGCACTGGCTTTCTTACTGAGGACGGGTTATTTGATATGATTCGTGCATCAAATCGATCTCAAGCCACTGCCCAAAATGAAATAAAGAAATCTATGGAAAATACAGTTGCATCTACTCCAAAGATCAGCCCTCAGGAATTGGCAGTTAGCAGTATGTAAAAATATAACTTTGTTTTTATAGAAAGATTCGCATTCTTACATTATTACTCTACTTTAATCTCTATTACTTAGCTTGAGAGCATTTTTACTCTAATTTTATAGTTCAGATTTTACACACAGACACACATATATGACGTGATCTTAAATTTCACTTTGCAGAGCTTTATATCTCTTGGAAATCTGTTAAGAAAACTTGCGCAAATTGGTCAGGTAGTTTTTTAAGCACAAGGCCCTGTTATTATTATGTATTTGTACAGTTATGTTTCTCAAATATAACGAGGACTAGAAACAATGAAAAATCTACTTAGTATTTTGGCATTTGTTTCACTACACTAATGCTAGACTTTTTTTCTTCTTTTGTTATTGTGTTGCATGGTTTCTTCATTTGGCTAGACTAATTGGTGTTCTTTTTCAAATATGGGATGGCCATGATGAGCTCTTTCATGATATATGGTTAGATGTCATTAACTTGTATTTATTTCTTTACTTGATAACCAAATCTGTTGTATAATAGTTTTATGGGCATCCACATACCTAAAAGAATTTGTATTGTTTATAGATAATAAATGGGATGGTAGTGATGCTATATGTCTATCTGTTAATTGTTGACACAATGACCTGGCTTTTCACATGAGTTTTTTTTGTGTGTCAGTTCGAATTTTGGGGCAAAGTTAGTATCCTCGAAGGAGAGACTTGTTACGGCAGCAGAGGTTTTAAAAGCGATCAGATCTTAGCAATCAGATCTTAGTTACATTTATACCCTCACAGTTGGATTGGTGTGTATAATTCGAATTTATATGTGCATTCCATATTCTGATTCTATTGTCCAATTTATGTTGTTGCAGATGATAGCATTTTTTTAAAAGTTGCCACAGTCCATCTCTAAGATATATCAAACGTGCTCTCCTTTCTTCCTGGATTACGGGAGTAGAGTGCTCGATATTTTAAAGATGTTTCAGTTGCAAATGGTTACTGTATGGACTAAGTAGTTATCTTAAATAAAAAATCACAATTAACTCTGCTTGATACTCATGAGAGAAAGATACAATACTGTTATTCATGCTATCATGAAGGTGATTCTAGGCTTAGTTATATATATATATATATATATATATATTTTACGAAAGTGATTTGTTACTGGTTTTAAATTGCAGGTTGACTTGTTCATAGGAGAACCGTTTTATTACGGAGGTGATAAAATGCTTCCATGGCATAATTTATGATTTTGGTATGTACTACATATTCATTTGGGTTGTAGACTTACAATATACGGGTTGATTTGGAATTTGATATATTCATGTGCATTTAGGAGTGAACGAACCAAGCTCAATTCCATCCCTTCCGAAGATGTGCTAATAATGCCTTGTAAAGGAATTTTAAGGGCCTGTGCTATGTCTCTACGGGTTAGTTCATAATATCTACTTTATTTTTATGCAGTTTGTGATTCTGTAATACCACTAATGGTAATATTTAGTGATTTAGGACTCTTCTCCAAAGAGGCCTTCTATATTACCAATTTATGTTTACGATTTATTTATAATTAGCTGGTATCGGTATAATTAACGGGTACTTGCATTATATTTGAGAGTTAAGGCAGGTACGGTGTTAACTTAATTTTAAGATCTTTTTTGTGGACGTGACGTGACGTTCTCTTATGCCTCACACAAAGCAGTGACTGAATACAAGGAGGCTAAGGCTGTAAGTTATTAGTTTATTTTCCTTTTTGTGTTCAACACTTCCATATGTTTTAAATAGAATTAATATTAAGAAGAACAATGGCAGGGTATCAAAGGCTTCAGGCGCTTCTGCAGAATGATACCAAATTCATTATGATTTTTTTTCAACTAATAAAATTGTAGAACAGTTGCTGATAGTTTTTTTTTATTTACACCTTGTAGGATTTGAGAAGGCAATGTTTAGGAGAATGAATGAGAAGAAAAATGGGACAAAGCAAAGTTAATGAAATTGAAGGTATAAGGTCCCGTAAGAGGGCTATTTTCAGCTAGAAGGGGGGGTTGAATAGCTTAATATCCAATTTAAAAATTATTATGGCATTTTAAAATATTTTTCCCGTTTTAAAATATTTTACCGAGTCGTGAGCAGTTTTATAAGTGCGGAAAATAAACGATAAGTAAAGTAAATACCACGCAGGAGATTTTATCCTGGTTCGCGATGGCGCAACCCCTAGTGGATTCGCTCACCCCTACTCCAGTCCCCGAGCTCCTCTCCGGACTCGAGATTTTCCCTTAAAATAAACTCGCTCCTTTGGTAGGCGGAGAAGCCTTTACAACCCTTACAAATATTTGTTTTAGTGCGTAACTACCCGTTACCACTTCAAAATAAATGTAAACAAATACAAGACTTGTCTTGGTGCGTAACTACCCGTAACCACCTCAAAGTCGTTGTAAAACCTACACAACTTATCTTAGACAGCAACTCCCCGCTACTTCTTCAAAGTTGATGTAGAACCTTTGGTGTAGACTATCGATTCTTGGCTTTTGTTGGTCTTGGGTCTTAGATGAAAGGTCTCAGGTCTTTCCTCTTCCTCACGGTGCGAAGTCTACTAACTCCCCGTTAGTACGTCTAGGACTTGGGTATTAGAACGAGAATCACCTCACTTCAACTTCACCTCACTACAAAAGTTATACAAACAATATCTACGAAATAAATATGATGAATGATATATATAATTTGGATTAGTATGTTACGGTACTAGATCCAAGGTTAACTTTAATATCCGTAAACGAATATTAAATTATATTGTTATTATTTAAGTATACTTTCTTTGATATTAAGTCATAATCAAAGTATACTTTTAATTACTCCAAATAAATATAAAGATGGATGGAGTAATATTAGAAGACCTTATTAAAAGCTATATTGCTTGAAGGCTCCGATATGTATACCTTTCTTAGACGAATATAATGTCAAGGTATACTGATAACTTCTTGCACGAACCACTACAATTACTAAACGTAATTGTAATAAAGACAAGTGGCTAAGATTGTGCTTTAGTAGAAGTTTATGTTGTACGAAGTATTTCTTAAAGAATATCCCACGGAGAGCACTGTAGATGCTAGTTAGGAATTCGTATAAATACTTTTCGTTACAACTTGACTTATGTCAAATATCAATACTCCGGTAAGATGAGATAAAATATAGATCTCGGAGTATGTTGATATATAAAGTCCTTTAAGCTTAATATGCTTAAGGCTTTTAAGATGTATACTTTCTTTGATATTAAATTACAAGTGTCAAAGTATACTCTTCTTTTACTTCTTGCACTAGATTAGTTATAGCCACTAACGAATAAAAAGTAAGATCGATAAACAAGTGGCTAAACATGTGCTATTTGAAGTATTTGTTGAACGAAGTATTTCTTTAAAGAATATCTCACGGAGCACTAAAGATGCTAGTTGAGAATCCGTAAAAATACTTAATCGTTACAACCTCGACGTATGTCGGATAATTTCTTTCTCTTTTAATAAAGAGACTTTTGGAATCGTATAGATCCAAGAATAGAGATTGAGATGGAGTATAGAAGTTAAGCACAAATCTCAAATATAAATATGGTCGGTTAAGACACAAAGACGAAGCTAAAACTTACCACCTTTGGAAAATGATCGGAAAAGTTCGCCGGAAAAATTCGCCGGAGGTTCGGCCGGATTTTGGCACGGTGGTCGAACTTTTGGGCAGCCCTTCGAGAGGCTGGAAAGTGGTAGTAGATGAGCTTGCTTGGGTGAACAAAGCTTGGTTGGGTGGAACTAAGCTTGTTGAACAAAAACCTTGAATATATGGATATATATATATATATATATATATAAGAGAAGGTTTTTGAGATGAAATAGATGAAGAGAGAAAATATGAACTTGAAAGTGTGTTCTACTTCTAAAATCCCAGCATGTATTTGGCTCTTAGCTTGTCTTTAAATGGGTGTGTGGAGGGGGGTATTTATAGATAAGGTTGGGTGGAAGGAATGGTGTAGATTGAATGAAGATGAGTGGAAGTGATTAAAATCACTTGGATTGCCAACATGGAAAGTGGTTTGTGTTTCTTTGCAAGTGGATACTAGCAAACAAAATAATATCCCAGCACTTTGAATCTATAATATAATAGTCCATTCGTTCTAATTAACGAATAAATACGAACCAAGTATCGTTAATTAAATACCCAATAAATACGCAAACACCCAATAAATAAATCTAAAATTATGGAGCACTTCCAAATATTATAAAATAATATTCTGGAAGGTTTGGTCAATTTTGGTCAAGGTTGAGTTGGTCAAACGTGGTAAACGGTTGACTAATCGTCTCGATTTTCGTGCCCGAATGAAAATACTCGAAAAATTACGAAACTTTAACCATGCATATAAAATAGCATTTAAATGATCAATCTTAAGTTTCAAGTCATTCTACAAGTGAAAGTATTTTATTTGGATTTAAAACGATTAAATCAGCTTTCCGTTCCGAATAAAATACGATTGGTCTTTTCTCGAAAAAGATAAATCTTTTGACCAATGTTTTGACTAGAATAAATACTTAGAATATATTTCCTAATATATAAAATATTTTGAGAGTGAAGGAAATATTTTTGAACGAATAAAGTAATTTTCTCCGAAATATAATATATTTGTAAAGCGGGAGAAAATTTACTTTAATTATTTCTTGCATGAGAGGAAAATATTCTTGATAGTAGAAAGTCCTTTCTAGGATGATAAAAATATTTTGAGTGTAAAGGCAGAATATTTTTGAATAAAACTGATCCTTTTTTTGATTTAGCACGAGTTCTCTACAGAACGTTAAATCTCGAATATTCTTTGTTCGAGCTTGTTGCCTTATTAATTTTGCAATGGAGATCTAAAAAATATCAAACCTCGATATTTCTTCTTCGATCTTATTGCCTTGGTGTAGAGATATATTCCGTAAAATGTATTTTGATTTTCAACGAATCGGAATATCTCTTATATTTTAAATAAATATAGGATGATAAATTTTGCTAGAATTGACCATTTGACTTTTGACCGAATCAATTAAATATATGACCTAGTGGAGAGGATTCTACGTGTATTTAAATTTTATGTTAAATCGTACAAATACCAAAATAAATATTATATCGAAGATATCCTTTCAAAAGGTCCAAGACGAAGTCGATACAAAGGTGAATAAGGTCCGGAAGAACTTGACATGGATACATAGACTCTCTAGCGTTAGACATACTTTTTTTTTTTTATTTTCATTTCCTTAAGTAAGGATATTTTCCAAGCTTGTATACCCTCCTTTGTTGTTCTTGTTTTGTTTTATAGTTGTGGATTATAAATTTTGTAATGGCATAAATTATTATGTTTGGTGAAATGAAAAGAATAGCTATTGATAAATTTTTAGCTATTGTTGCATTTATTATTGTGGAAAATGAATATATATATATATATATATATATATATATATATATGAATTTAATTTTGTACAATATTAATTTGGTACAGGTGGGTCCCACCTGTCAATGGGTCCATTTTACAACAAATGTGTATCCTATGGCAACACAATTGATCATGTTGGTGTAGGTGTAAAAAATGTTGCAAATGACCCATTTTACAACAAATGTGTATCCTATGGCAACACAATTGATCATATTGGTGTAGGTGTAAAAAATGTTGCAAATGACCCTACGCCAATGACGAAAAAACTAACACCCGAAAAGTGTTGCCGTAGAAATTGTTGAGGCTATACCAACAAATTTTGGGCTTTCGGTAACATTTTTGAAGTTTTGTAAAAGGCCATCTATTGCGTAGTGGGAGTTTAATTACTTGGGAGGGACTCAACAAGAAGAAACGGGTGCTGTTGATGATATAAAATCAGTACCAACATTTCTGGCACCCCTGGTGCACCGGTATCAAAGTGTGTTTCACCTGCCAAAGGGGTTGCCTCCCAAGAGGAGTCAGGATCATAATATAATGCTCAACGAAGGAGCAGACCCGGTAAACGTGAGGCCATACCGCTACCCCCAGGTCCAGAAAGACGAGATTGAGAATATAGTGAGTGATATGTTAAAGGCAAGTATCATCCAAGTATCAAACTGTCCGTTTTCAAGCCCGGTTTTGTTGGTTAAAAAAAAAGACGGGTCATGTATCTTCTGCGTGGACTACCGGGCGCTCAACAAGGCGATAGTTCTAAATAAATATCCAAACCAAGTCATTGATGAACTCTTAGATGAGTTAAATGGATCAGCGGTATTCATCAAATTAGACCTCAAATCTGGGTATCATCAAGTGAGGGTGCCAAGTGAAGACATTCCAAAAACCGCTTTCCGAACACACGAGGGGCATTACGAGTTCTTAGTCATGCCCTTCGGCTTAACAAATGCCCCGCCACCTTCCAAGCAATCATGAATGAGGTATTTAAACCTTTTCTATGGAAGTTCGCTTTGGTGTTCTTCGACGATATTCTCATCTACAACCCAAACGAAGCGGAACATTTAAACCACGTGAAGACAGTGTTGGAGGTTCTACAACAACAACAGCTCTATGCGAACTTCAACAAATGTGATTTTGGGAAGGCAGAGGTAGCCTACTTGGGTCACCTGATTTCAGAAAAAGGGTGGCAGTTGATCCCGTGAAAATTAAATCTATGGTGGAGTGGCCGGTACCCCAGAATATTAAGGACCTTCGTGGTTTCCTCAGGCTGTCGGGTTATTACTGGAAGTTCATAAGGAATTATGCACATATCGCTGGGCCTCTTACTGATTAACTCAAGAGGGACTATTTTGGATGGAATGAAAGTGCTAATGAGGCATTTGAACATTTGAAAATAGCACTATCCACGGCTCTTGTCCTTAAATTACCCAACTTTAACCGCCCGTTCGTGTTATAAACCGATGCTTCCGGTTATGGGTTGGGAGCAGTGTTGTTACAAGAAGGGCACCCCATTGCATATTTCAGTAAAGTCCTAAGGCCAAGGACTCGAAGTAAATCCATATACGAGAAGGAGTTGATGGCCATTGCTTTAGCAGTCTAAAAGTGGAGACACTATCTTCTGGGCCATCCTTTCGTAGTACGTACGGATCAACAGAGCTTAAAGTTCCTACTGGAACAATGAGAGGTTAGAGCTGATTATCAACACTGGATAAGCAAGTTAATGGGATACCAGTTTTCAATTGTTTATAAACCGGGAAAAACCAACAAGGCAGCCGATGCCTTGTCAAGGGCCTTTCCAGAAAATGCTGAATTATGTAACATGGTTTCAGTGGGCGGAGTTTCGTGGGCAGAGATCAACAAAACACTTGGGGTTGACACGTTCCTTCAATAAGGGAAGGCAGATTTGGAAGAGAAACGACTTCTCCCAAAAGGGTATGAGTTGGTACATGGAATTGTGCATTATAATGGGCGGGTGGTCGTACCCCCTAAATCTGAATTGATAGAGAAGCTATTGAAGGAGTACCACGACTTTCTTATAGGTGGCCATTCGGGGGAAATAAAGACCTACAAGAGACTGGCCTAGGAGTGGTTCTGTCCTAGAATGCGTAAAATGATAGCTCAATACATAAAAGAATTTGAAACATGTCAACGACAAAAACAGTCTTTATTGAAGCCAGCTGGGTTCCTTCAACCATTACCAATACCCACCCGTATATGGAAGGATGTATCTCTCGACTTCGTGGAAGGATTACCCAAGTCAAGTGGAAGTGACACCATTTTGGTGGTGGTTGATTGTCTATCTAAGTACGCCCATTTAATTGGACTAGCCCACCCGTTTTCAGCCCCAAGCGTAGCCTCGGTATTCATTAAAGAAATTGTTCGGTTACATGTGTTGGGCTGCTAGCATGCCATAACTCCACATTAGTATGATATTGTCTGCATTGGGTCGAGCCCGCACGAATTTGTTTTTGAGCTCCTCCCAAAAGGTCTCATACTAATGGAATTAATCTGGCTGCTTATTAACTAGCAATCTGCCCCTCCCACAAACGATGTGGGACAACTCCTAACAATCCCCCCTTCACACATCGGGCTCGACACCTGCCGAATCTGCCTCCTTTCGTGTGATCCCCCTAGGCACAACTGGAAATCCACCTGGCTATCTTACTCCCCCTAGGCCCACACTGGAAGGACTCCCCCTAGGCCCAACTGGTAATCCACCTGGCTATCTGACTCCCCCTAGGCCCACACTGGAAGGCCCACCTGCTCCTCCTTAAGCCCATTCTGGGATAGCCCTTCTTCCACTTCTTAGATCCTTTTGGGAGCCCATCTGAGATTGTTATGGATCGTTACAACCATCACTCTGATACCACTTGTTGGCTTGTTTAGCAGGCCTTAACTCCACATTAGTATGATATTGTCCGCTTTGGGCCGAGCTCGCACAGATTTGTTTTTGGGCAACTCCCAAAAGCCCTCATACGCATGGAGTTATCTACTTGCTTATAAACTAGCAATCTGCCACTCCCACAAACGATGTGGGATAACTCCCAACAACATGGGTACCAAACAATAATTGTATCAGACCGAGACCGTAGTTTCACGAGTCTCTTTCGGCAGGAGTTATTTCGAAGCCAAGGAACTACCCTCCTTCGTAGCACGGCCTACCACCTTTAGATGGACGGCCAAACGGAGGTGGTCAATAAGACACTCGAGGGTTATTTGAGATGCTTTGTTCAGGGCAAGCCTCGTACTTGGTCTTAATGGCTCTCATGGGCAGAGTACTGGTATAATACCAGCTACCAGGCATCAACTCAACACACACCGTTTGAGATTGTGTATGGGAGACCTCCCCCTCCTTTGATCAGATTCACAGAACCAGATACAGTGGTGGCATTACTGGAAGAACAATTACTAGAAAGGGATGCTACATTGGATGAACTAAAGGTGAACTTGGTACAGTCCCAGCAACGGATGCGCAACCAAACTGACAGCCACCGGAGAGAGTTAGAATTCCTGCCTGGGAACTTGGTTTATGTTAAGCTCCAACCTTACCGCCTGCAGTCTCTAGCACGACCAAAT
This sequence comes from Saposhnikovia divaricata, assembly GCA_036435485.1. Taxonomy (NCBI): domain Eukaryota; kingdom Viridiplantae; phylum Streptophyta; class Magnoliopsida; order Apiales; family Apiaceae; genus Saposhnikovia; species Saposhnikovia divaricata. Next base: position 187,447,910 of record CM071598.1, on the reverse strand, counting down.
GACAAACTGTCACCACGATTCTATGGGCCTTTTACAGTACTGCAGCGGATAGGTCAAGTGACAAATCGTTTGGATTTGCCCACAACAGCTAGGATACACAATGTCTTTCATGTATCCCAACTGAAGAAAGCTGAAGGAGCAATCCAGGGATCGACACCCATACCACCACAGATTTCAGCAGACTTAGTTATGGAAGCTACACTAGAGAAGGTGTTGGAAGTCAGACATAAAAATCCACAAGGGAAAGAAGCGACAGAAGTACTAATTAAGTGGTCAGAGTTGCTAGTATGGGAAGCTACGTGGGAAGAAATAGAGGGCATTGAGTTATGATTTTCGTATTTCCACCTTGTGGACAAGATGGCTGTGTTGGCCCCCGGTAAAGCTATGACCCCACAAATTACGTACTCAAGAAAGAAGACTGGAAAAGGACAGGAAGGTCATCACAAAAGAATTGTAGGGGCAAAAGAATCATTGCACATGGGAGCATAAAAAGGGAGAGAAATTGGGAATTAGGACATCGTATTATTGTGTAGTGAATTGGGGGAATTGGGAGAGAGCCGCCTCTCGAAAGCGGTGGAGAGCTTTTAATCGTTATTTTATTTCTCTTGTAAAACACTTATTATTATTATCAGTCCAGTAAGCCAGAGTATCTTATTCAGTGTTAAGGTTATTGATTTGCTTGTATTCTATATTATTGTGGTGAGAGATTCGATTATTGGCAAGTCTGTAACACTGTGCTAAATCAGGGGCCCATTTACTCGCCCTTTGGTGTCATTGTTTATGATTGTAAAGAAACTGGTGGCTTCCTTGAACAATGTTAATATTGTATTTGTTAAACGATCTGGGAACCCAGAGTAGTTGATGGACTAGCTCGTTCATCTATTTCTTGTCCAGGTCGTATTACCAGGGGTGGTTTGTCTAGTCTGAGCTTAATGCTCTTTTGGAAGCAGATTTGCAGTAATTAAATTGTTTACTTTTATTTATAAAAAAAAATAACACCTATGATTAGACCTGACAAATTGGGTCTGGAGTCGAAGAACCGATCCAAAATTCATGGAACCGAGATCAAATTTTATATCCGAATTAGATTAACCGAAATTTAACCGAATCCGAAACAATTCGATCCGAACCGAAATCCGATCCGATATAGTCAAATCCGATTATTGTCCGAAAACCGTTCTTATCCGATCCGAAATTACCCGAACCGAATATCTTATCGATAATAATCCGAAATACTTGATCCGATGATGATCCGAAACCGATCAAATTCGAAAAAAATATTGTCCGAACAGAATATGAATCGAAGTACTATATCCGTTCTAAATTGGAAACTAAAAACACCTATACTGAAAATTATGTGATGAAATAATATTATTGAGATTATACTTTATTTTTCTCTCTGACTCAAAATATTCTATATTTTAGGGGAAAAAATGTTTCAAGATATCATATATGTATCAAAATATTCATGTATAGTAAATATTTTATTTCAGAAATAAAAACGAATGATATTATTTATTCTGGAAAATAGGTATTAAATATACTGTATATCTACACATGTTGAACCTTCATATCTCCTGGATACAAATGTTTAATAATTAGTATGTTTGTGAATTGTAATTAACTATATTTCTTTTACATAAAAGGTAATAACCAATAAATAACTAGTAACTATTGCTTATTATTAAATAATGGTTTTTTAAATAAATACTCATTCCTAATATGTGTATCAACCCACCCCGTCAAGATTCTTGTCAAACAAAATAAAAATTTAATAAATAATTTTTGGACATTTTTTATTAAATAAAAAATTAAAAAATTATTCTACAAGTCTATTTCTCAACTAATTGAAAATCTTTTTTTTAAATGATTAAGAAATAAAATCCATTTAGTAATATAAATAATTAAATGAGACTTATTAATTATAATAATATATTCATTTTCAACCACCGAAAAAAAAATTTAATCACTTAAAAAATCTTTAAAAGACAAAATAAAAAATTAGATTAAAAATTATCACGTATAATTGAATATACATGAAATCGAAATCGATTTATCAAAAATTTATCCGATTTTAATAAGAAATCGACCCGATCCGAAACTAGACCCGAACCAAAACTGATTAAAATTTTGTAAAACCGATTCTAGACCCGAACCGAATTAGATCCGATCTGATTTGAATTGTATCCAAATATATCAAAACTGAAAATTGATCTGATTCGAAATGGACCAATCCGAAACTGATTCGATTATCTGATTTGCCAAGTCTACCTATGATGGGTTAAATTGATAAAAACTTTAAAATGTAAACGTTTTAAATAGGTCTTTTTTTATCACCTATAAGTATGACTTAATAAAACTTATGATTTAGAACAAATATTAATTTGTACACTTATAAGCATTTTATTGTTTACAAAAATAATACCTATGATTAGTTAAATTGACAAGGACCTTTCTCTCTATTTTTTCGTTAAACATGTCATGTACAATTCTTTAACAATTTAATTAAATGAAAGATTAAAATAAATAATTTAATTAAGCAAAAGATTAAGACAAATATATTATATACGTAGATACAAACAACACATGCATAAAAGGTACATATTATACTTTATACATTTTTTTCTCTTAGATATTAAAAAAATATTACAAGGATACTAAATACACTATTTCAGAAATCATTTGCTAAATTTACGAGCGAATACCTTTTTTATATACCAAAAGACATAGTTTTCATAAAGAAATTTTAGCAAAATATATAAAAATTAATTTACATATGAATACATTTTAAAAAAATCACAAAAACAATTCCAAGTTTAAGTATATGTGAAAATTCATTATATAATATAAAAATATTTGTTCAAATAACCAACCTAACTCAAATACTATGATGTAATTGATAATTCTAAATTTTAGGTTCTATTATGGATCATTTATATTTGATATATTGAATCAGTATTAAGAGTTTAAAGTTCTTTCTTAAAAGATTGATGTTTAGATGAAAAAATTATATAACATATGTGACTTGTAATGTTAAATTCATTATATATTACATATCTCAATTTAATATTATATTATAATTTAATCAAAAGTTTTAAATTTTTTAAAAGAATACCTTACTTTTGAATATAGTTTCTAAAACTGTATAGTAACATACCTATATTTTCCATTTATTTTAACGTAGATGTTTTCGACATAATATAATTCATTATCATATATAGTTGAAAGATTTATTATAATTTTTATTGTCGTTGATAAAAAAACAAAAAGATAATATTTGAAATTTTTTACCTATGCATATATATATATATAATTATCTACATATATAATCGTACATGTATATTTCTAATTGTTAAAATTAATTTATTATAAATTTGAAAAATTAACAAAAATTGTATGTTATTGTGATAGAAATCTTTAATCATTATACAAGATCTGTAAAAGAGTTATGTGATACCTGATATGGGCTGAAAATAAGCCCTAAAGACACATTTAATGTGGCATTAATTAGGCCAAGAATGGTCCAAACGTGGGGTCCACCAGGTGGGCCCAAAACCCCAATTATAATATTAATTTCGTAATTAATATTGGGGGAAATAAACAGCTCAGCAATAAGAGTTGGATAAGGATATTATTTCCACCAGACTTAGCCACCAAGGCATCCAATTCAATATGGAAACTGATTCCTACAAGGAATAGATCTAGAACCTTCCTCAAAGACTTGTCCACCAAGTCTCTGACTCCTACCATAATTCTAAGGCTCCTGCAGCCTATTTAAAGGGCCAGACCCCTCATCTCAGAACTACGTTTTTGGCTTGATCTTTGATATTCATCAAAGTACGTAGGCATCTTGTGAAGGAAGATTCAGCCACGAACACAAGAACAGCCATTAAAGCTCGAAGCTCAACCACCCAGCATTAATTACAAATCGTAACCTAGTTTTTATTCCACAACATTTGGCGCCGTCTGTGGGAAGACAACATCAACCATGGTTCAAACACGAAGAACAACATCGACTGAGGCCATACCCCTTAGCTCTGCTCCACCTGCCATCTCTGATCCGCTCATCACCGCTGAAGAAGGACAATTACCCCCACCAACAGGGACGGTCATTTAACCTCTAACCTCTCAACCCTCAGGGACGATTCCCCATGTTGAGGGAACTTTACCTGTGACTATCCCTCAAAGCCAAGAAACTAACCCTCTTCAGATGGTGGTTTCTCCTCTTGATAGCGCTGGTCGTACGCTGCCTCCGGGGGTACAGATCCACACCACGGATCTCCCTTTGAATACCAACCCGATGTATGGGCTGCCTAATTATCCCCCTCAACACAGGGAACCTGGACCGAGCGGTCATGCCTTACAGATCCGAGATCGAGAGTACGATGATTACTCTGGTCCCTATACTGATAATTCAACGTCTGAGGATGACAACGATGATCGTGATGAAGCCCCGAGGAGGCGACGTGCTAGTAAAGAACCTCGAAGGAGGTCCCAAAGAATCCATGATGGACCTCCACAAACGGCTGAGGAAAGGATTAAGGCTCATGAAGCTGAGATCCAAAGGTTGAAAGATGATATTGCTAGAGAGCAAGCAAGGCGAAGTCTGATTCAACCTCCTCCAGTTACAGGGAGGATTCCCATTATAAATCTGGAGAGGCCCTCAAGGAGACAACGAAGGGCCGAAGCCCCAACTGAAAAATCGACAAGGGTGGAGACCCCCAAAAGTAACCCTAGGGATCTGATGCCCCTTGGGGATCCTGATGATCCTACACCTCCGTTCACTGAAGAGGTAATGAATGCTCGCATCTCAAGGAAGTTCAAGATGCCGACGATTAAGGCCTATGGTGGAACGGGCGATCCCGCAAACCATGTTAGGACATTCTCAAATGCACTGCTGTTGCAGCCTGCGAGCGACGCCTTAAAGTGTAGGGCATTCCCTCAAACCCTGTCTGGCATGGCTCAAAAATGGTATAGCCGTTTACCTGCAAACTCAATTGGCTCATTCAAAGAGCTGAGTGCCGCCTTTGTCAGCCAGTTCATTAGTGGGAGAGTTCATGAAAAAAGTTCTGCATCCCTTATGTATGTGGTGCAGGGGAAGAACGAGAATCTGAGGGATTACCTCAAGCGGTTCACCAAGGAGACGCTGAATATCACTGATCTGGAAAATAAGGTGGCCATGGTAGCCCTGGAACACGGAACCACTGATCTCTTCTTTAAAAGGTCTTTGGCAAAACATCCTTCTGAAAATATGGCCGAGCTCCAACGGAGGGCCGACAAATATATCAAGGCTGAGGACAGCATGAAGAAGGAAACCACAGGAGGCAATGGCAAGGGTTCTAATGATTCGAAGAAACGAAAGCAAGAGCAAGAGTACGATGCTAGGGACAAGTATCCCCGGACTAGCAAGGATTCCGAGTCACCACCAAAGAAGGGTTTGGGACCGAGGTTTTATGATTATGCAAGGCTGAACGCTCCTTGGAGTCAGATCTTGCTGGATATTGAGAAGGATAAAGACTTCCGATGGCCGAAGCCACTTAGGGGTGATCCCACGAAAAGAAACAAGGATCAATACTGTAGGTACCACCGTGATGTGGGTCATGATACAGATGATTGTAGACAGTTGAAAGATGAGATTGAGTTCTTGATCCGAAAAGGAAAGCTAAGCAGGTTCACGAAGAATGGTGATCGTGGAACCCAAAGAAGGGACTATGATAGGAGAGACAATGATAGAAGAGATAACGATCGTGATCGTGATCGTAACCCACAGCCCCGAAGGCCAGTTGTTAATATGATTTGGGGAAGCCCAACAGCGGCCGGCACGACTCGAAATTCTCGAAAAGCGTATGCCAAAGAAGTAATGCACATCGTGGGCGAAGCCCCAAAACGTGCTAGGACTGAAATAGTTATTGGGTTTGATGATTCAGATCTCTAAGGGGTAAAGTTCCCCCATGACAACCCGTTGGTCATAACTCCTGTGATTGGGAACTCAGAGGTGAAACGAGTCTTGATAGACAATGGAGCTTCTGTTGATATCTTGTTTCACGATGCGTTTGTGAAAATGGGGTACACCGATTCTCAGTTGACCCCCACCAACATGCCAATCTACGGATTTAATGGAGTAGAGTCCAAGGTTGAAGGGACTATTCAGTTACCCATGACAATTGGACAGGAACCTAGAGAGGCTACTCAGATGTTGAATTTCCTTGTGATCAAGGCATCCTCGACTTATAACGCAATCCTAGGAAGGACTGGACTTCATGCATTCAAGGCTGTGGCCTCCACATATCACATGAAGATTAAGTTTCCAACCAGGAATGGTGTTGGAGAACAAAAGGGTGATCAGAAGATGGCAAGAAGTTGTTACGTATCTGCGTTAAGGGCTGATGGAATCGGGGGGCAGGTACTTCCGATCGAAGACATGGATGTCCGTGGTGATGATAAACACCGAGGAAAGCTAGCAGAGGACTTAATACCTATTTCTCTGGAGCTAGGTGACCCTGAGAAGGTGACTTATATAGGAGCCTCTTTGCAGGAACCCCTGAAGGGCAAGTTGATAGCATTCTTGCAAGAAAATAGCGATGTGTTTGCTTGGACAGCAGCTGATATGCCAGGGATTGATCCCCAACTCATAACTCACAGATTGAATGTCGATCCTAATCGGAAGATAATACAGCAGAAGAAGAGGAACTTTGCACCTGAAAGGCAAGAGGCCATAAAGCAAGAAGTGGAAAAGCTCTTAGAAGCTGGGTTTATTGAAGAGATTTAGTTTCCAGAGTGTTTGGCTAACCCTGTGATGGTCAAGAAAGCCAACGGTAAGTGGAGGATGTGTATAGACTTCACCGACTTGAATGACGCATGCCCTAAGGATTGCTTCCCTTTACCAAGGATAGACATGTTAATAGATGCCACAGCTAGACATGAGATGCTGAGCTTCATGGATGGTTTCAGCGGCTACAATCAGATTAAGATGCACAAGGATGACATCCCTAAGGTATCTTTCATAACTGACTTCGGTGTTTTCTGCTATCTTGTTATGGCTTTCGGTCTAAAAAATGCAGGAGCTACTTACCAACGACTGGTGAATAAGATATTAGCCCATCTGATTGGAAAAACCATGGAGGTCTATGTTGATGACATGCTAGTCAAGAGCCTGTTCAAGGCAGATCACATTAAGCACCTCAGAGAGGCATTCGAAGTGCTGAGGCACCACAAAATAATGTTGAATCCATCCAAGTGTGCCTTTGGCGTCGGATCAGGCAAATTTTTTGGTCTGATGGTTTCAAAGAGAGGCATAGAGGCCAACCCTGACAAGATCAAGGCGATCTTAGACATGGAGCCACCACGCTCTATAAGAGATGTGCAGAAGTTGACAGGCCGGGTAGCGGCTTTAGGAAGATTCATCTCCAAGTCTGGTGACAAATGCTTGCCTTTCTTTCAGGCATTGAAAAAGGTGAAAAATTTTGAGTGGACCCCTGAGAGCCAAGAGGCCTTTGAACAACTAAAGAAGTACATGGTTGAAGCCCCGTTGCTGGCCAAACCTAGTCCCGGGGAGACTCTTTATCTATACCTGGCGGTATCTGAGCAAGCGTTGAGCACCGTTCTCATTCGAGAAGAGAAGAAGGTCCAGAAACCTATCTATTATGTGAGCAAGGTGTTGCACGGGGCTGAGCTGAATTACTCTCCCATTGAAAAGTTCGCCTTGGCATTGATAACAGCCTCGAGGAAGTTACGCCCGTACTTCCAGGCACATAAGATTGAAATCCTGACGGACCAACAGTTGAGAAACATTTTGCATAGCCCGAAATCAAGTGGGCGATTGAACTTGGAGAATTTGACATCACGTATAAGCCTCGAACAGCCATTAAGGCTCAGGCATTGGCTGACTTCGTGGTTGAATGCACCATTAGCAACCAAGAAGTCGGGGGGCAGGAGATGATAACAACCCCTGAGAAGCAAGATAAAGATGAAGAACTTGAACCTGATCAGAAGGAATATTGGGTGCTCTATTTTGATGGAGCATCAAAAACAAAATCTAGTGGCGCAGGCTTAGTATTGCAAAGCCCCGATGGGTTCACAGTTGAATATGCTTTGAAGTTGGATTTCCCGACAACTAACAATGAAGCTGAGTATGAGGCCTTGATAGCCGGTTTAGGCTTGGCCAGAATCATGAGAGTCAAGAATCTCAAAGTTTGTGGAGATTCAAGATTAGTAGTCTCTCAAGTAAATGGTGAATTTGAGGCCAAGGATGAAACTATGGCAAAGTATCTGCGAGTTGTGAAAGCTGTCATGACTCAGTTTGACGAGTGTTATGTAAAACACATCCCGAGAGAAGATAACGTTAAGGCCGATGCCCTATCTAAGTTCGCTCCTTCCGAGATAGAAAACTATGCAGGGAGTGTTTACTTCCAGGTCTTGAAGGCCCCGACTATCGACTCGAAATTAGTGGCACCAATTGATGTGGGAATCTGTTGGATAGATCCTATCAAAGCTCACCTAGAAACCGGATGGCTCCCTGACAATGCCTCGGAGGCACGAAAGCTGTCAGTGAGGGCATTGAGATATGCCTTGATCGAGGGCATCCTTTACAAAAGGTCTTTCGTTATCCCGTACTTAAAATGTTTGAGGCCCCAAGAGGCAAGGGAAGCTTTGGAAGAAGTTCATGAATGTATTTGTGGGCAGCACTTGGGGGGCAGAGCCCTAGCTCACAAAATAACTCGTTTGGGATTCTACTGGCCAGAGATGCTGGCCGATGCTCAGAGCAATGTCAAGCGGTGCGATCCATGCCAGAAGCATGCTCCGATAGTAAGGCAGCCGCCTGAGATGCTAACATCGGTTAACTCCCCTATTCCATTCGCGATGTGGGGAATGGATATACTTGGTCCCTTCCCCGTAGCTTCAGCACAAAGGAAGTTTCTGATAGTGGCCATTGATTACTTTACTAAGTGGATTGAGGCTAAACCTCTATCCAAGATAACCACCAAACAAGTTGCCCAGTTCTTTTGGGAGAATATAATTTCCAGGTATGGAATCCCACGAAATTTGGTGACAGACAATGGGACACAGTTCAATAATGAAGAGTTCAAGAAGTATTATGAGGAGAATGCAATTGAGCTTCGTTTTACCTCTGTGGCTCATCCACAAGCCAACGGGGAAGCTGAGGTAGCTAATCGAATTATCCTTGATGGACTGAAGAAGAGGGTCGAACGCTCTAGAAACACTTGGGTAGATGAGTTGCTGCCCATACTATGGGCATACCGTACCACTTGTAAAGTGACCACTGGAGCAACCCCGTTCCTGCTGGCTTACGGAGCTGAGGCAGTTGTGCCTTTGGAGATCATGCAAGCGTCACCTCGAGTTGAGGCCTTTGAACCAGAAACTAACGAAGAGGGTATGAGACTCGCCCTGGACCTGATTGACGAAGTCAGGGATGAGGCAAACGTTAGAAATGTGGAGCATCAAAAGAAAGCATCCTTTTATTACAACCACAGGGTTAAGGAAAGGTTCTTTCGACAAGGCGATCTGGTTCTAAGGAAGATCGAGGCTTCTGGAGTTGGCCAGAAGGGAAAGCTAGCCCCTAATTGGGAAGGGCCGTATCGAGTCAAGAAGACGTTGGGACGAGGATCATATAAGTTGGAGACCTTGGACGGGGTTGAGGTGCCCCGTACTTGGCATGCCTTGAACCTCAAAGTTTATTATGTATAAGCTATCCTTGCATGGATTCAGCTTTCTATCTATTTATTATGGGAAGTAGAAATAAGGTTCGATGAAACCATTCCAGGGCTTAACGCCCCGAGTAGGACAATAATAAGTTATGTAAGGGTTGAACCCATTTCAAATTATTAATGCAAAGTTTGTTTCCCTTCAATGATTCCGTGATTTTGTTTATGTACCAAGCACCTGTTGAGTGTGAGTTTAGAAAGGCCAAGTATCGAAAACAAGTAAACAAACAAATGAGGAAACAAATGCATAAATAAAGACCCCGAAAGGCTAACAGTTAGGTTACATCAACAAGACAGATAAAAGTTTGGTCCCCAAGGACCGTGAATGAAATCTAGACAGATAAAGCCACATACGGCTAACAAGGCCATGCAAGGCCACGAACTAACTCCAGCTACTCCTCCCCAGAATCCTCTTCGCCAGACTCCTCTCCGCTGCTCTCCTCTTCCTCACTCTCCTCCTCTGAGTCTTCGCTGGAGTCATCTCCGGGCTCTACAATCACCATTGGCTGAACTCTAGCAACTTCGTCTCCTTTTTCCTCGGAAGATGAAGAAGAAGTAGAACTGCCCTCGTTCCGGATTAGTCTCTTCCCAGGGATGGGTTGGCGAACTACTCCAACTTTCTTTGCAGGCGGGAGTTTCTTCCCACGGGAGCCAGAAGAAGATGAGTCTTGGCTAGCAGCTTGAACAGCCCCCTTTGAGTTGGATCCAGAGCGTCGATGACTGCCTTTGGAGCCGGACCCTGATGCCTGAGGAACAACTTTAGTTCCCGAACCAGAAGCTAGGTTAGCCGGGATGGCGCCCCAATTTGGGCAAGGAAAATAAGCCGGGTTGACAACAGATGGATGCCTATGACTCACAGCGTTAATGGCCTTATCCCAATCAACAGACATGTTGAAGGGATGCACCTCATCATCATGATCATCAATGAGCTTAAGAAAATCTTCAGACCTATGGTAGGCCTGGATCACCTTGTCGACATCAGAGGCCTTCTTTTTGGCTAGAGAAGCAAGCTGTTTGCGGGTAGATGCGGCATTAGCTTCAGCACGAACAACTTGGGAGTGCAGATCGTCAATCTCTTCCCTGAACCTTATTGAGTCATTTCTCAAGCTAACATTTTCGTCCCTAAAGGCCCGGCCTTGGGTCGAAACAGTTTGAAAATAAGCGTTGGCCTGCAACAAGGAAATGAGTGAGCCACGAGGAATATGCAAAGTTGAAATCAATAACAATGTCAAACTTAACAGAAGGAATTTCATACCTGATACAAGGCCTGGGCGCCCATGAGCTGAGACTCATCCATTTTGTCACCCGCATGCATAGTCGCTTGGTCAGGAGGAGTGATTGAAAGCTTGGACCAGTCTAGGGCCAAATGAGGACTCCCAAAGACCGAGTCTTGTTTGCATATGCCCCAAGGAGGTATGAAAGGAGTCCGGACATCCCCGTCAGCGTTTCGGGATCGTTTACCACCTTGAGAACAGCGCTCCAAGAAATTAGGGATGTGAGGCTTAGTTGGATTCAGCTTCTCCTCAGCCCTTTTCTTCATCCTCTTGGTAACAGCTGGCCGGTTCTCGGGACGATTGTCAATCTCCTAAGCAGCTGAAATACAAAGAGAAAGATATCGGTATAAGAACAAACAGAGTTCACAATAAGCTCAAGTAAGAAAGTTACCCTCAATGGAAAGAAAGCTAAGGCCAGCCCCAATAAGATTCTTTTCATTTAGAAAAGTTTTATAGTGTGTGCGGCCGTCATCAGCAAGAAGCCTATCTCGATGCAACAATTCTGAATCAGTAAGGTCACACACGAAATGTGAACTATCCTCCACGGACCCGAATTTCTTCACAAAGAAGTTGCCCTAGTCACCACCCTTCCACTCAAGAACTACAAACTCCCTTTCCCAGAAATGTTGTGAATCTGGAAAGGAGAAGGGATTCACCATGTGTGGAAGTTTGGCTCGGTGCTTGAGGCTCACCCATCCTTTCTTGGAGTCAGAAGAGTTGCTGGCCCCAAAGATACTTCGAAACATTGTGGTTGTCGGATGAATCCCCAGTTCCCGACACCTTATCAAGAAAATAGAAATGTACCTCCAAGCATTGGGATACAACTGACAGGGGTGGATCTGATACTCAGCCAGTAGTCTAATGATAAAATTGTCAACCGGGAACCTGAACCCAGCATCTAAGGCACCCCAGTAAACACAGATCCTCTCAGAATGCCAGTTGCATGTTCTATCTGATGGATTTGGGAGACGAACCTTGATGGCACTCGGAAAGTGATAAGACTCCCTTATCATTTGGACATCCCGTTCCGACAAATTACTGGGACTATTAAAAGAATCTAGGCTAGAACAGTTGGGAAATGCATCCCTCATGATATTTAGAAGTTCTAGCAAGGATTCAAATCTATGTTCAACATAATTAGGAGGTTTGATTCTTTCTTTACCTTTGGCAGTCCTCATTTTACTCCTCTTCGACATAGCTTCCATCATGGAGACAGGGGGAGCCTTTGGTTGATCACCTTCCGACATCTTGATACAGAAGGTGAAACTTGATCTTGGATCTGAAACCTGATCTTGAAGCTCAAACTTGATCTTGCAACTTGAACCCAGAGAACTTAAGAATTTGAGAGCTCAGAAATGAAGAAGTGAATTGAAATGAAGGCTACTTCTCCTCTTTTATAGAAAATACATGACCTGGTACATCAGGTTGAATCTCAGCTTGGTTCGTGTTTACAGGTCATCTATCGTTTATAGACGAAAAAAGGACAGAAATTATCCACGTTATACAGAAAGAATCGATATAATTCATATCTGTCGGAAAAGAAATAGCTGGAATATTTGCTGCAGGGATGTTTGCACTTAAAAAGATAAACAACAAGTTTAGTCTTAAACACTAGGTTAGTAGTGCTAATCCTGAATTAAGGTGTAATACCGATAGAAGTCACGAATGACCAAACTGATGACCTAAGATCAAGATCGAGTTTCTAGATCCCTAGGATCGAGATCCAGCTTCTGGATCCCTGGGATCGAGATCCAGCTTCTGGATCCTTGAAAGTCACGGGTGACCAAGATACTAAATTAGAGATCGAGATCCAGCTTCTGGATCCCTGGGTTCGAGATCCAGCTTCTGGATCCTTGAAAGTCATGGGTGACCAAGATACTAAATTAAGGATCGAGATCGAGCTTCTGGATCCTTGAAAGTGGCCGACCATGACACCTGAAGGAGCCACAGCCGACCACCTCGTAGCCAACCACGGCGTTTTGGGATGCCTCGGCCGACCATGAGCTAAACGACCACGAACCGGCCGACCAAGGCGCGCCAAAGAGCCCCGGCCGACCAGCCCGCAGCCGACCAGGTGCCGGCCGACCACCTGGGATCAAGGCCTCTCGGCCGACCAGGTGTCAGCCGACCACCTTGGTTCGAGGCCCTTCGGCCGACCAAGTGCTAGCCGACCACGAGCTAGCCCTCGATCCGGCCGATCGCGGGTTAGTTCGTGGTCCTGAATCTTGATTTTTCAGCAAATCTCGGGTAGTTTCTGGACCTAAATCTCGATTTTTTCGGGTGGTTTTCAGAGCACCGTTTAGTGTCATTTAGTGCCGTTTAGCACCGTTTATCGCCGTTTAACATCGTTTAAACGTCGTTTAAGGATGTTTAGCACCGTTTAGTGTCGTTTAGTGCCGTTTAGCACCGTTTATCGCCGTTTAGCGTCGTTTAACATCGTTTAAACGTCGTTTAAGGCTGTTTAGCACCGTTTAGTGCCGTTTAGTGCCGTTTAGCACCGTTTATTGCCGTTTAGCATCGTTTAACATCGTTTAAACGTCGTTTAAGGCTGTTTAGCACCGTTTAGTGTCGTTTAGTGCCGTTTAGCACCGTTTATCGCCGTTTAGCGTCGTTTAACATCGTTTAAACGTCGTTTAAGGCTGTTTAGCACCGTTTAGTGTCGTTTAGTGCCGTTTAGCACCGTTTATCGCCGTTTAGCGTCGTTTAACATCGTTTAAACGTCGTTTAAGGCTGTTTAGCACCGTTTAGTGTCGTTTAGTGCCGTTTAGCACCGTTTATCGCCGTTTAGCGTCGTTTAACATCGATTAAACGTCGTTTAAGGTTGTTTAGCACCGTTCAATGCTATTGGCACAATCTAACATTGTTGTGAACGCGTTGGTCGCTCCACGCTTTACATCAAAACGATATCAAAGATAAACCCTGACCCGATTCTCGAATTAGACAAGTAGAACTTCAAGGAAAACCTGATCAGTTTTCCTAGAAGTTGGGGGGCAAATGATATGGGCTGAAAATAAGCCCTAAAGACAAATTTAATGTGGCATTAATTAGGCCAAGAATGGTCCAAACGTGGGGTCCACCAGGTGGGCCCAAAACCCTAATTATAATATTAATTTCGTAATTAATATTGGGGGAAATAAACAGCTCAGCAATAAGAGTTGGATAAGGATATTATTTCCACCAAACTTAGCCACCAAGGCATCCAATTCAATATGGAAACTGATTCCTACAAGGAATAGATCTAGAACCTTCCTCAAAGACTTGTCCACCAAGTCTCTGACTCCTACCATAATTCTAAGGCTCCTGCAGCCTATTTAAAGGGCCAGACCCCTCATCTCAGAACTACGTTTTTGGCTTGATCTTTGATATTCATCAAAGTACGTAGGCATCTTGTGAAGGCAGATTCAGCCACGAACACAAGAACAGCCATTAAAGCTCGAAGCTCAACCACCCCAGCATTAATTACAAATCGTAACCTAGTTTTTATTCCACAACAATACCATATCATAAACATTATAGCATATTGTTATTATAAGTGTTTTATCTGCACTAATAACATGAGGGAGATAAATTAAAATTTTTATTATGATATATTATGTTCATGTTGAAATCTTGGAGTTTAGAATCATTTTAAATTTTTCTTTATTCAAATATATAAATCATTCCTTCTCATGTTTTTAATTCTTATGTTATTATGAATTATAAAATAAGAGGTACAACATTTTTTATTAATAAATTACATAATATTTTTAAAGAAAAATTATTTTTATATATAATATAATTCATCTTAATCTAAAAAAACATATGAAAAAATTATTTTGCAATTTTTTTAATTTATTTAATAATGGTATTATGTTCGGTAAAAAAATGTAATATAGTTCTAGAAATTCTAGCCATTTTCTGATATATCAGAAAAATATGATAAATTTTTTATATCAAACATAGTTATGGACTTTTAATTATAAAACAAGTACAATATATTTCACAGTGTTGATTTTACAAATAATACAATAAATGATGACAAGTATTAAGTATCGGAAATTACAAAATCATAGAACAATAATAATGATATTTATAGAAATTACAAAATGTAAATTAATAATAATATTAAATTGTTGTATCATTTGTTACGATCATACTAGCTTTTGAACCAATATGATTTTTGAACAACTATGATTATAAATAATTCTTCCCAAAAAAATTTATTTTTAATTAAAATTTAATATATGATCATTTAACAAGGGACTTCATATATAAATTTTAATATTGTAATAAACATTACATTTTGATAAAGACGTACTATAACCATTTAAATTATACATAACAATAACGATATTTAAAACATGTTTACTTAAAATATGTTTTCACTTAATTTTGGAATTATGTATATAAGATTTAATATTGTAACAAATAATTATATTATTAATACACCGTAACCATCCTAAGACACTTCAATTGTACTAAATGAATTAAACAAAAAATTTTAATAAAAATTTTTAATCCTTATATACTTATAGTAATGTAATAAAGGGGGTATTATAGATATATTTTACGATCATTCCTGTTAAGCATTTTAGTCCTTTAAATACAATAACAATGTTCAACCCTAGATACGATAATTATAATCCCGCATTAATGGGATAAGTAACAATGGTTTCCCTACAACACTTTGATCCTATTTATAGATATTATAACAACCTAGATAGAGATAAACATAATTTGCTTCCATATTTGAAACTTTAATTTTATTTATAGATATTATAATATAACAAGTCCTACCAAAATACGATAACAATTGACAATAAAAATTTTGGTCCTTTTTCTATTATATAAATTTATTGAAATAAAAAAATAAACAGATTTTTTACATGTTTATATCCTATACGTAGATATGACGATCATTCTTATACAATTCAACTCTATTATATAAATTTATTGAAATAAAAAAATAAACAACTTTCTTCAATCCTTTATTAACAGACTCACAATCTTTAAGCTAAATATTGTAGTGCTAAAAAATCAAAATTGTAACGTAACTGGTTGTTTATCATGACATCAAAATATTATCCCTATATAACAAATAAATTATAAAGGTAATGGTGGAACAGTGAATTGCATTACATTGCAACTTTTTTCTATTTTTCTTATTTTATATTTTCCACCTTTTTTTTGATAGGTTGTATTTCCACCTATATTAGTATTTTCATACATTATATTAGCCATTTAAAAACTTGTAAAGAGGCCTATTTTCATTCATCAAATGATAGATTTTCATATTTTTCCATAGATTTTCACAGATAATATTTTAAAATTTATTTTCTTTTAAAGTATCACCCTCCTAAAATATCATCATTTTTGAAATCCTTAATCTCCAATTATATTTTTGGAGTATCCGAGAATTTAAATTTTTAAAATTTTCTACTTATTTAAAGTATCCAACTTTTGAGATATTAAATATATAAATAAATATTGTTATTAGATATTAACAAATATTAAAAGTATAAAAAAATAAATATAGAATAAATTATGATATCCTTTCTTTTCTTCTTTTTCTTTTTTTAAATAGAGAATATTCCTTTTTAATAAAAATCTAAAATGATATCCAATCTATTTCTTCTGCTTTTTTTTTTTGAAATAGGGAATATATGATTTATTTTTGATTCAGATATCAAAACAAAAAGATTTGACCTATTTGACAATATGAGTAAATCGACGATTTCACCCCCATAAAAAATTGTTATAAATACCCAGTCTTGAGCCTTGTAGGAAACACTTGTACGCAAAGCTACAAATAGAGTCAAGAGTGCACAGAGAGAGTGAGAGAGTTTGTGCAGAGACACAAACAGAGAGAGGGAGAGAGAGATCAAAGAGAGGTAGCAATTTTATATGCACTAGACATTGAAAATAGTAGAATGATTATTGTTATGCCCAGAAATATTCTCGCCCTAATTGTGAAATGTCGCCCATGGGGATCGCCCTCGGACGAGGATGGGAATCTCGCCCTCTGATAAACTGAAATGGGAGATTTTCCCTAAATGTTCTCTAAAGGATATTGTTATGGACCATGATCTAGGTCCTCGGTTACGAGCAATTAGGGAAAGATTTATCCTGAGATCTCGCCTGAAATATTCAGATTGGGGATCTCGCCCCCTTTGGCAATTTCAGAACTGCCCAAAAGTTATTTTATCCCCGTGGCTCCAGGTGAGCATTGACCACGATAATCTCGGGTCAATAGCTTAGCTATTAAGCTCCGAGAAATTAGCCGGGCTTTTCGGTTCGTAATAATTGTCAAAGGCGGTGGCCCTGATCCAATGGGCTTCCTAAATAAGGAAAACCTAGCCCATTACGATTACTTGACCTCCAAGAACTACGTTTGGCTTGATCCCTATAAATAAGGGTACGTAGGCACATTGTATGGCACGATGCAAACCCTAGCACAAAAGAAAGAATTCAGTATTCGAACTTGATTGCTACGCATATCTCAACATACAATCTCAGCCATCCCCAAATCATAAACCCTAACCCTAAACATCCTACGCCGTTCGCCGTCATCAACAATCACCATAATTCCAGCAACCCTCCCCGAATTTGTTTTCCCAAATTCCTCCGTTAACAAGTGGCGCTAGAAGGAGGGCTTTTTGACATCTTAGGAGGAAGGATGTCGCAGTCAAACCAAGAGCGTGTTGATGATCGTCGAGGAGAGGATACTAGGTCCACGGAGAATCTACCCCCGCCGCCACCAAGAAATTCTGCCATAAGGAATTCAATGCTGAGAAACCTTGATCGCCCAGGAGGCTCGCGCCGAAGATCCACTACACCCAGGGCCCCTAATGGACAGTCGATACCACGGATAGGAGGAGATCCACCTGTCTTGATGAGCAATACTGAACTTTTGAATCAGATCACTTATATGGGAAATACTATTACCCGTATGGGCGCGAGAATGGATGAGATGGAAAGAGAAAGGCAAATTTTTGAAGGAACCCGCCTGAATCGTGATGGGCGACGCCAACTAGACGGAAGAGAATGGAATATGAGGGTGACTCTCCATGACTGGGGAAGAAATTATCTCACACCAGGTGAAGATCAGCGTGTTGGTAGGAGATCTGCCATCAATCACCAGCGCGTCCCGCATATGGAAATCCCCTTGGAGAGAGAAGTCCAGATTGTTGGAGAGACTAATACCGACCAGCGGTTTCGAGCTATTACACCCAGGGCCTTGACCTACGGGGAGCCGCATGTTGAGTTCCCACCAGATAGGGTGATGCCCCGACGATCAGGTCAAGCACGTCCACTGCATGAAAGGACCGAAAGGGGGCGAGAACCTCAAAGGGAGGAAGTTTGGGTTGGCGGCCAAAGGACTGTGGAACAGGAGAGACCTAATGGAAGGCATCGTTTTGATCACGAGAATGAGATTTTAGTAGACTCTGATATGATTCCACCCACAATGGCTCAAGCTGGTGACCCAAATCATCAGAGGACTCCGAACCACTATAGTTTGGGATATGGGGAAAGAAGATCCTATGTTAACCTCTTCAACCAGGCAGAAAGAGGTCAAAGGGGACCCTTAGAATCTAATTTGGAGGAGAATCTGATGGCCGCTCGCAGAAATCATTTACCTCACCTAGAGAACGCTGTCGGGGATCGATATAGGTTTGAAGAGTTAATGAATCAGCAGAGACAGGAGGAAGCGTCTCGTAGGGTAGCCGGTCTTGAGGATCTAGACCTAAATGCCTTGCGCAGGCTCCTGGCTCAATCAGGGGAGCAATCGGGAGCTATATTTGAACCAGCTCCATCGCCCTTCTCATTGGCAGTCCGGGAAGCACCTCTTCCCCCATCTTTACGAGGGGTGGGAGATCTAAGGTTTACAGGAAGTTCTGACCCGGCAGAGTATATCGCAAGGTTCAACACTGAGATGGAGCTCTTTCAAGTGGAAGACTTGACAAAGTGCAGGTTGTTGGCCTCGACCCTGCGAGGAAATGCCCACCAATGGTTTCAAAAGTTGGGACCGGCTTCTATTACTTCTTGGGATCAGATGCGAAGGATGTTCTTGATCCAATTCCAATCGTCTATTGTCTATGCCCCACCCGTCACGACCCTGGCAAATATAAAGCAGAGAGAGGGAGAAACCCTACAATCCTACTTTAGACGTTTCAACTCAGAGGTCCCAACTGTCCGGGAAGCTTCGGACGAAACCATCAAGAATTTTCTGATAGCTGGAGTAAGGGTGAATTCGGACTTCTGGAAGGAACTTCAGCAGAAAGAGCCTCCAACACTTGCGGATCTCTATGCGCAGGCTGAACCCTTTAAGAGGGAGGAAGAAGCTCTGAAAAGGAGTGATTACCCCGAAACTAGTCGCAGGGGGAAGCGCAAAGATAGATCTCCTAGCCCTAGGAGAGACGGAAGGAAGAACGGTAGAGGGGATGTTAATGTCGTTGACACTTGGAAGTCAGATCGGTCGAGATCACCCAGCCCGATGCCACGGTACCCGCCACCACCTCTTTATTTTCAGAAAGATCAGGGCTATCCCCAGACCAGTATTTTCACGCCGCTGGTGGCATCTATTGATCACATTTATGAAGTAACAAAGAAGGAAGGATTATACAAACCACCCCAACCACTTTCGAAGAATGCGCAAAGGGATAAGAAAAGGTACTGTGCCTATCATGAATCCCATGGCCATGACACCCATCAATGTCGGCAATTGAGAGAGGAAATTGAGTTGCTAATCCGGAATGGGAAGTTGACTGAATGGGTCAGGAAAATCAAAGGGGGCGTTCCTCCCATCGAGGAAAATAAGAAGGAGGATCCTGGAAAAGGACCAGACCAGCAGGGAAAGACAGTGTTCGTAAAAGAAGCTAGCATTCATACTATTTTTGGAGGGCCTCATGTTGGGGGAGATGGAAGAAGGGCCATGGAGAGGTACGCTCGGGAAGCAAAGGATCCCCCGCTTACAAATGTTAACCACCTGTCAGAAAGGCCTCCAAAGCTGTTTAAGGGAGAGGATACACAGATAATTTTTTCTGAAGAAGATGCAAGATGGGTTCATCATCCGCATAGTGATGCCTTGGTTGTTAATGTCAGAATTGGGTCTAGGAGCGTCCATCGTGTGTTTGTCGATAATGGGAGTTCTGTGAATATCCTCTATTACGGAACTTTTAAAAAGATGGGACTTCTTGATAAAGAAATGGTTCAAGGAACAACTCACATATACGGCTTCACAGGAGATTCTGTCCGGGTCAAGGGCACGGTGAAATTGCCTCTTACCTTAGGGGAAGACCCTTACTCCGCCACTCAGGTGTTCGAATTTCTAGTCGTCGATCAACCTACATGTTACAATGCTCTACTTGGAAGGCCGGTCTTGAAGGAAATGAGGGTGGTGACGTCAATCTATCATTTGGCAATGAAGTTCCCTACTCCTGCGGGGGTCGGGTGTGTGAAGGGATGTCAGTATGACTCTAGGGACTGTTACAACAAAATGATGAAGTCTTCCTCAAAGGGGAAACAAGAGGGGGAGATGTTGGACTTCAAAGACGAAAGCGCTGCGGAAACATTGAAATCTTTCGGACCAAAGTCAGAAAAAACAGTTACCCACATGGTTTATACAGTGGAATTTCCTGAGGATGACGCCATGGCCAGGTATGAGACGTTAGCTAAACACGGAACCCCGCTCTTTTTCTTGGAAGCATCACCCTCTCGAGGAGAGATTGTGGAAGTTGTAATGGAAAGTGTTGCAAAAGAGTCCTTTGCGGAAAGCATGACAATTGATAATACAAGATGTAGGGTGTTGATGATTGGGGCTCCTCCTCCAGTCGATCAAAGCCAGTTTGAAGAGGGGGTTGTTGAAGATATCACAGACGAGAAGGAACAGAGAAGCCTTAGAGCGAAAAAGGGAAAATTTGTTACAGATTGTGGGGATATTCCCATGGTTGAATTCCCGGACGATTTGACTTGTAGGGAGGGATCTCAACCGTTGAAGGGCAAGGTTGTTTCTATACGAGAAGTAGGTGAGTCCAGTGGAACGAAGGAAGTAGAGTTTGACTTGGACCCTCGATTGCCTGAATCCAAGAAGAATGTGGGACCGGCAGAAGATACTATACCAATTCTCGTGGACGAAAAGGACCCATCCCGGGTGCTATATATTGGGGCGAGATTAGAATCAGACTTGAGAGAGAGGCTAGTTGCTTTTTTAAGGAATAATCTGGATGTTTTCGCTTGGAGTCATGCGGACATGGTAGGAATTGATCCCGAGGTGATGTGCCATCACCTTAACATAGACCCTTCTAGGAAGGGTATTCGGCAAAAGCGACGGGCGGTCAGTGGAGAACGAGCTATCGCCTTGAAAGATGAGGTTGACCGGCTGCTCAATGTCGGATTAGTTAAAGAGTCCTTTTACCCGGATTGGCTTGCGAATCCGGTCTTGGTGAAGAAATCCAATGGGAAGTGGAGAGTCTGTGTTGATTATACTGACCTGAACAAAGCCTGTAAGAAAGACAGTTTTCCTTTGCCTAGGATTGATCAATTGGTAGATGCTACCGCGGGACACGCCCTACTTAGTTTCATGGACGCTTACTCCGGATATAATCAAATCCCGATGTTTGGGCCAGATCAGGAAAATACCTCTTTCATAACGGACCGTGGCTTATATTGCTATATTGGGATGCCTTTCGGATTGATCAATGCCGGGGCAACTTATCAAAGGTTGGTCAATATGATGTTCAAGGAGCAAATTGGGAAAACTATGGAAGTATATGTGGATGACATGCTTGTAAAATCCAAGGAAGCAGAGGAACACATTCAGCATTTGGATGAGATGTTCCAGATCCTCAGAAAGTACCGCATGAAGCTTAATCCTCAAAAATGTGTGTTCGGAGTAGAATCTGGAAAGTTTCTGGGTTTTCTGGTAAATCATAGGGGGATAGAAGCAAATCCTGCAAAGATAAAAGCTCTTCTCGAGATGAAGTCCCCCCGAACAGTGAAGGAGGTGCAAAGCCTGACTGGGAGAATCGCTGCTCTGAACCGGTTTGTGTCAAGGTCATCTGACAAATGCAAGGAATTCTTTAAGGCAATTAAAGGCGTTGGAAAGAATTTCGAATGGACATTAGATTGTGAAGAAGCTTTTCAGGCGATAAAGAACCATCTAGGATCTCCCCCACTATTGTCTAAACCGATTGAGGGAGAAACTCTTATCCTATATCTTGTTGTTTCAGAATATTCCGTTAGTGGAGTACTTGTGCGAGAGGAAGATGATACCCAGTACCCTGTATTCTACGTCAGTAAGAGGCTATTGGATGCAGAGACAAGGTATTCGAATATGGAGAAGCTAGTGTACGCTTTGATTTTAACTTCCAGAAAGTTGCGCCCCTACTTTCAGGCGCATAAGGTAGAGGTCCGAACATCGTACCCTTTGAGGCAGATACTGCATAAACCGGAAACTTCTGGACGGATGTTGAAATGGGCAGTGGAATTAGGGCAATTTGATGTGGAATATAAGCCTAGAAGCGCTATAAAGGGGCAGGCTCTCGCTGATTTTATTTTGGAATTTCCTCTTGATCAAGAGGATGAGTCTCTGGCTGTCATACCTAGCCCTCCACCAGAGCCGAATCAGGAGTATCCTACTCCAGCACCTTGGTGGACTTTATATGTGGATGGTGCATCGAACAATGAGGGTGCAGGGGCGGGAATTGTTTTGGTCAGCCCGGAGGGACACCGTCTTCGGAGTGCAATCCACTTTACCTTTCACGCTACAAATAATGATGCCGAGTACGAAGCCTTGATTACGGGTTTGAAGCTCGCCCTTGAGATGAAGGTGGAAAATATAAACATCATGAGTGACTCAATGCTGGTTGTCTATCAAGTCAATGGAGGGTTCCAAGCTCGTGGGCCTCGAACTGAGTTGTACATGAGGTGCACACGAAGATTAATGGGCCGATTTTGGGAGGCGAGGTTGGAGCAACTTCCTAGAGACAGTAATGCGGAAGCCGATGCCCTGGCCAAGTTGGGGTCTCAAGGGGAGGCCAATCTTTTGGGTATCAGTCCCTTGGAAATCCAGAAGCAACCTAGCGTTCCGGAGGTGGAATTGATGCAAGTTGATGTCCCCACGCCAGATACATGGATGACCCCTATATGGAGGTATTTGAAGGAAGGAATTTTACCAGATGATAGGATTGAGGCTAAGAAGCTAAGGTATAAGGCAGCTCGTTACGTCGATTTTGGGGGATCTCTTTACAGAAGGGGTTTTAATCAGCCGTTGCTAAAGTGTATAGATGGGGAGGAGTGCACTTATGTTCTCAGGGAAGTTCACGAGGGAATTTGTGGAAACCACTCGGGGGGTGGCTCACTTGCGCAGAAAATACTACGTCAAGGGTATTATTGGCCTACTCTTCGGGAGGATGCAATGGTTTTTGCTAGGTCTTGTGACAAGTGTCAGCGATATGCGAACTATGTGAACAGTCCTGCAGCTCCCCTTACTTCATTGACTAGCCCTTGGCCCTTCGCCATGTGGGGAATTGACTTGATAGGGGAACTCCCTAAGGGAAAAGGAGGGGTGAAATACGCCGTGGTAGCAGTGGATTACTTTACTAAGTGGGCAGAGGCAGAGCCTTTGGCGTCGATCACAGCAAAAAAGTTGGTGGACTTTGTTTATCAATCCATCATTTGTCGCTTTGGAATACCGTACAAACTGATATCTGACAATGGGAAGCAGTTTGATAGTAAGGAGATGAGACAGTTGTGCGATAATTTGGGGATTATTAAAAGTTTCTCTGCCGTTAGTCATCCTCAAACTAATGGTCAGACGGAGGCGGTGAACAAGATAATCAAACATACGCTTAAGGCGAAGTTGGACGACAGTAAAGGTAATTGGCCGGAAGAGCTACCTAATGTCTTGTGGAGCTATAACACGACACCTAGGACAACTACAGGGGAAACCCCTTTCTCTTTGACATATGGATGTGAGGCTATGGTTCCAGTCGAGTTGGGGGCAGGATCTTTTAGAAGAGAGAACTATCAGCCAGAGGTAAATGAAGTTAACCATCGCCTTTACCTGGATATGGAGGAAGAATTCAGGACGGCTTCTCAGGCAAGGTTGGTTTCTTATCAGCAAAGGGTGGCTAGGTTTTACAACTCAAAGGTAAAGGCAAGACCCTTAAAGGTTGGGGATTATGTTCTTCGACGAGTGATGCCCAACATGAAAGTCCAGAATCATGGAGTGTTTGGTGCGAATTGGGAAGGTCCGTACAGGGTTAGAGCTGTCTTGTGGGCAGGAACTTATTATCTGGCAGATATGGAAGGGAAACACATCCCGCGAGCTTGGAACATGGAACATTTGAAGAAATATTATCAGTAATGTATTCCTACTTTTGATATACTTTCCTTTAAATAATTATTTTCATGAAAGTCTAGGGGGGTAGTGCATGTACTCCTCCTTAGCCAGGTTTTACTATTTATGAATAAAACATGCTTGTTTTTCTTCAAATATTGTTGATTATCTGTTATAAATGATCTCCTGTGAGGAGAGTAAAAAATGACTTCGGGAAATCCACCTCCTGTGAGGAGGGATATTTCTGGAATGGAGAACGACCTCCTTTGAGGAGGGTATCTCGAATTATTAAATCCTTGCAAAAACCGTACTTCCGGGGGGGGATGTCCGTACTTCCGGCGCCTCATCAAGGTTCGAGTTTCGGAAAATCTACCTCCTGTGAGGAGGGTATTTCTGAACAAAAAGACTGATCTCCTTTGAGGAGAGTACCATCAATATAAATCCTTGCAAAAACCGTACTTCCGGGGGGGATGTCCGTACTTCCGGTGCCTCATCAAGGTTCGAGCTTCAGAAAATCCACCTCCTGTGAGGAGGGTATTTCTGAAGTAGGAAGCGACCTCCCATTGAGGAGGATATCTTAATTATAAATTCTGAGGAAAATGACCTCCTTTGAGGAGGGTACCCTCTTGAAGAACATGGTGAATAAAACTTTAAAGCTGGAAATATTTAAGGGCGAGATGTTGATGGAGGACAAGCTTCCCATAGAAGGGCGAGACTTACCCTTTAATTGAATACCCATAAGAGGGAAAATATAAGCAAATATTTAAAGAAAACATGAGTATGGAAAGCGAATAGTAATACAAAGGCGACGCCATTAAAAGGAGGGCGCGCACTCCAAGTAGTTGGCAATAATGACATTCATAAATCTTACAACGGGCGAGGCCATTACAGGAGGGCCCGCACTCCCAATGTGTTGGCAATAATAGAGAGTTCATACAGTCACTTAGCTGTGGCATCAGAAGGCGAGATCATACCAGCTTTGTCCCCCCCATCAATCTCTTTCTTTCTCGCCTCCTCCTCGGCCATGTTCTTTTTCTCCGCCTCGATCTTCAACCTCAGGCTTTCCTTAGCAATTGCAATGGGCTCGACATTGTCAGATTGGAACTTCAACATGTAACTAGGAGTAGAGGGGGCGAAATGCTTGGACTAGTCATAATCAGGATCGGCTGCAAGGAAGTTGCGAAGATAATCCAAAAAGCCAATGGTGTAAGCTTCAGTCTGTGCTTTCCTCACAACAGCCTCAACCTCAGCTACTTTGCCTTGCAATTTTGCATTCTCGCCCTCAAGGTCCGCGACCTTCTTATCAGAGTCCAATTTTAATTTCTTCAAATCAGCTTGGAGTTTATCGACATCATCTTTCCTCGCCTTAACTTCATGGTCGAGCCTTTTCTGGGCTTCGTTGAGTTTTGAAGTAAAACTTGAAGCTTCGCCCTTGTATTTCTTCAAGTCCTTCTCCTGATCCTTGATAATAGTGTTCTTCTGGGCGAGGACATTAAGCCCATGATAGAAGGCATCGCCCAGGCCTATCTTGAAGTGGAACTCCTCATCAGCTTCTTTCCGTTCCTTAAGGATTTTTACATCCTGATCAGAAAAGTGTTCGGCAGCGATTGAACCAAAAGTTGTAGCAACAGAATCCGAAGGCGCCTCCTCATTTGGAATTGACTTATGCTTCTTACTTGGGGCATTTTTGGAAGCATCTGCTGAATCCCGTTTTTTGTTTTGTTTCTCGCCCACATGTGAGGTAGGAATAATGGGGCGAGATTGGTTCACAACAGTCGATGGTGTAGGGCGAGGAATATTAGCAATAGCAGAGGGAGTCGGTTCTGCAAAAGGGTTGTTTCTGAAAGGGAGTTTTGCCATTTGACCTGAATACAAAGGGATATAAAAAAAAACTATTAGTCGACAACTTCAAATATTAAAAATAAATCAACAAATGGGCGAGGGCTAAAGAAGAAGGCGAGGTACCTTTACCAGTAAGTTGCCCTTCTATTTGTTTTTTACGAGTACTTCTTTTAGTACCTCTCTTAAATTTGACAAAGGGAATTCTGCCATACCCTTCATTATAGAAACCATGGATACGGAGATTACCGGGTGTTACTAGAACATCGAGATCTTTCTTTGATCTAGGAAGATCAGAGATAATCAGAGCTCTAGCTGCAGAGTCGCCCGTTAATTTTGTCTGGGCGGGTTTATCTACGAGGAGAATATAAGGATAAATTAGAGTTTCAGGGGACTAGGAAAAGGAAGAATATTAAGGCGAGAATACTTACAAGGTTGAAGATTGAATTGGGTTCTGAGCCTGGGGACGTCGTACATGTAAAAGAATTCATCTTTCCATATCTTCATGTTGCTAGGGTTGCCAGTAATAAAACCCTTTTTGTTATGATTCGACCAGTAGGCGAGGTAATAAAATCCTACGTCTCTTCCACATCGCCTTAAAGAAAGGAAATAACTTAACTCAGCCATAGTCGGGGCGTCATATCCTTCGTTTCGATACATCATATATAAACCGATAGCCGCCCTATAGCTGTTGGGTGACAATTGTACAGGGGCGATATTAAAATAAGTGATGATTTGATGAAGAAAAGGGTGCATTGGCGTTCCAAAGCCGAGTTCCACTAGTTTGTTGGTAAGGACCGCCCTTGGTGTTGGCAACCCGGCGATGTCGAAAACATGCATTCTCATGAAGGAGCGAGGGCGTAGCCATTTTCCTTCCAAATTGTAATATTCAATTAGGAACATGATTTCCTCGGAAGAAATTTTGGAGGCGAGTCCTGCGCAGGTGATTCTACCTTGATCAAATCTGTGTTTCATTCTAAGAGGTTCGTCTACATCATCTTCAAAGTCTAGGTCGAGATCATAGGTACGGACGGGTTGTTTGTATGGGTTATTGGGGGGAGAAGGTAATTCCATTGCATAACGAACGGGCGAGACGGATAAAACTTCATCTTCGTTCTCGACCTCTGCATCCTCGTAGTAAATATTATCTTCCTGATCGGAGCTCTCGCCCGTTTCAGAGTTCTCGTCCTCTTCTTCTTCTAAGATTTGGTCGGCTTGCGCTTCCTCAAGCATTTTCTTATATCTCGCCAGATCTTTGCCATGACTCTTTCCTAACCTAGAAGGGCCTGGTTCTTGAGGATCTAGGTCGGCGAAAAGGTCGTGTAAATCATCTTCTCCACTTGCGTCGCCCAGGTCTTGAGCATGGTAAACACTGGCCAAGTCGTCGGCAATATCGCCCACTGGAAGGCTATCAGAGATGGAAATAATATCCTCATTATCAAAGGGATCTGAGGTAGAAGGCGACGTTGACCCGTTTTCGGGAGAAAAGTTCTCTCTTGACATCTGTAAGAGAGGGCGAGGACTATATTAAAGTTAATTCTCCAGAGTAAGATCAAGTAAAAGCATGTAATAGGGGTTTCCGCCCTCTTAGATGGAAACGGACCTAAGTAGAGAACTAGCGAGAAGGAATGGTATTCGATCCTAGGTGATTTTCTTATTTTTTGTTAATCGTTTACTTAAAAATAAAAATCGACAGGAAAGACGAGAAGAGAGAATTAGTACCTGTTTTTGGGAAGATCGCCTCCAAGATGAAGATATCGCTTGAAGAAAATACGAACCTCGCCCACAATGATAGAGACCTCGCCCGTAAGAAATGGAGAATTCGACAGTGCTCCTAGGAAGTTTTTAAGGGAACGTGGGGATGGAAGAGGAGGATGAGCTTTTTATAGGAATATAAAACGGAGATGGATGACAGCCAGGTAAGGACACGTGGCATTTTCTTATTGGATTGGGAACTGAAATCGAGGTGTGATAAATTCCGTAAAAAAAAAAAAAAAAAAGAGGAAAAGAGGGATTTTCTGAAGGAAGGCTCGCCTATATTCTGGAAGGTATTTTAGGATAGTTTATTTTATAGGAAGATATTACAAGAAACTGGGGGGTAGTTGTTATGCCCAGAAATATTCTCGCCCTAATTGTGAAATGTCGCCCATGGGGATCGCCCTTGGACGAGGATGGGAATCTCGCCCTCTGATAAACTGAAATGGGAGATTTTCCCTAAATGTTCTCTAAAGGATATTGTTATGGACCATGATCTAGGTCCTCGGTTACGAGCAATTAGGGAAAGATTTATCCTGAGATCTCGCCTGAAATATTCAGATTGGGGATCTCGCCCCCTTTGGCAATTTCAGAACTGCCCAAAAGTTATTTTATCCCCGTGGCTCCAGGTGAGCATTGACCACGATAATCTCGGGTCAATAGCTTAGCTATTAAGCTCCGAGAAATTAGCCGGGCTTTTCGGTTCGTAATAATTGTCAAAGGCGGTGGCCCTGATCCAATGGGCTTCCTAAATAAGGAAAACCTAGCCCATTACGATTACTTGACCTCCAAGAACTACGTTTGGCTTGATCCCTATAAATAAGGGTACGTAGGCACATTGTATGGCACGATGCAAACCCTAGCACAAAAGAAAGAATTCAGTATTCGATCTTGATTGCTACGCATATCTCAACATACAATCTCAGCCATCCCCAAATCATAAACCCTAACCCTAAACATCCTACGCCGTTCGCCGTCATCAACAATCACCATAATTCCAGCAACCCTCCCCGAATTTGTTTTCCCAAATTCCTCCATTAACAATTATCTTTTTATTCCAACCTTTTTCTGTAATCCTTGAAATGTTTTCTTTTTTTCGTTTTGTTGCGTTCTTCAATTGTGTGGGTGTGTTTTTCTGGTTTTCTTGTGGGGGTGTGTGGGCGCTTATGCCTGTCAACCCGCATGTCTTCTTTCTTTTGCTTGGTAGCTGTTTTGTCTTAAAATAAAGCTAGCTATCTAGAGTTCTGTTTACAAAGTTGCATTTTTCTTATTTTTATTTGATATAATTCTATGCGTTTTGGTTTTGATCTTATCATGTGTTTAACTTTATACTCTAGTATCACTTATACAAGTAAATATGGTACAAAAAATATAAGAAAAATATTTTAATTATGTGATGGACCTTAGTTATATTTATATGATGAATTAATAAAGATGCTATAGGAATATTTTATACTAGTGACATTAAAATGGCGATGATTACATAAAATATACCATATTGTATGTTACTAAGTTTAGTCATATAATTTGTTCTAATTTTGTGATACATATGCATTTAATTTCAGAATGGCAAACTTCGTGATGTTATTTCAAGACTTGGTGGGTTTACGCATACATTAGGACGTGCAGCCTCTCCAATTCCTTCTCCTTCTTTGGATTCATACACACCTGGGATAAGTTGGAATCCTATAACGGAGCATCTAGGTTCATACTATAAATTACTAGTACATATTATAACATAATAATACTTCGTTAACTTGATAATAATTGAAAATTTGGGATTTACTAATTTTGAAATTTTTATGTGGTTTTAACTATAGATGATACTGATCCTGAATGGCTTGTTGATGAAACTATTATGGATGATTTGTTTTCTAAGTCTGGCTTGGAGGTACAGTATGCGGAAACTGGTGATGGAGTTGGAGCAACATCTATCACTCCAATGGAAGAAGCTAAGAAGCAGGGCTCTGATTCTGTGATGCCCCTTGAGATTTTAACTATCGATGAAACTGATCCTGAATGGCTTTTTGATGCAACTGATCCTGAATGGCTTTTTGATGAAACTATTATGGAAGAAGCTAAGAAGCGAGGCTCTGATTTGGTGATCATGCCCCTTGAGGGCCAGACTAAAAAGCAAAAGGCAATGGATATTCTTCATGCAGACTCTGGTGATGATGGCCATTCCCCTGAAGCTAGAGGTCCCCATGCTGCAGGGGAGCTACACTAACGAGTCTGAAAGTGTAGTTGCATACACCTCCCTAGCTAGCTGTTGGAAAAGTAATGTTCCGTACGGACCCATCGATGATCCCTATCCATCCCCTTGAATATGTCTCGGGCTAGTATTGACCCACATGCCGACTGGCCTCGACGTCAAGTGTCGATTTTGTTACCAACCACCTTCAAAACATCATCCACCAAATTAGAACAGCGTTTGGAGGGCAGGCAACTAGCTAGCTAGATGCCCAGAAAACCCCATTTCAATCATACAAATTTTCTTTTTAGTTGTGGATAATTTTTTTATATTTTATATTTTTATTTCTTCATGTTGGAGTTAAGTGTTACAAATTCTTCATATTTTTTTTTAGCATATTTGGCGTAGAATTTTGATTATAGGCCCATCTACATATGAGAATCTCATAATTTTTTTAGTCTATCAATTAGATATTCTAATTTACGAATAGATTTTTAATATTCGTAATTATAATATTTAATTCACAAAGTTTTTTTAATGTTTATAATTTTAATCATATTTAAGTACTAATAATATCTTTTCAGTCTTACAACATAAATTTTTATTTTTGATATGTTGCGAATGGGGTTTTAGACTTTTGAAAATTAATTTAGATATTAAAAAAAATCAAATTATCCCATTATAATAAAAAAATAATTAAAGATATTAATTAATTTTTTGAATTTCGCTTTACTTTTTGGGCTTTATCTTAAAATTAAATTTTAATAATTTTTTACTTCAAAAAACTAAGAAAATAATTATTAATTTAATAATAGTTTAACAATTATTATTCAACTAGAATTATCCCGAAATTAAAGAGAAAAGAAATTTATGAATTTTCTCATTAAAAACTTTTTTCAATTTGTGAAATCTACGATTTAAATTATTAAAACATATAATTGAATATACATTTGAAAAAATCAAATAATTTTTTTAATATTATACCCAACCAGATCTAACAAATTATGAATATGATCTCTCTCGAATTTATTATATATATATATATATATATATATATATATATATATATATATATATATAAGGATATAATTTTCTTTTTCACCAATTTTAAATTACTTCAAAATAGAAAGTTTAAAAAAATTGCATAAGAACTCCTAATTTGAAATACTATATACTGGGTGAAAATCATACTAATATATTTAACTTCAAAACTTTCTTGATGAAAACTAAATTAATGAATCCAATACATAAACGATACTTTACATGGGCGAAGGACAATTAATGCCAAAAAAAAATTGATTTTGAACATTAACTTGAACAACTAAATTTATATCACAAACTATCATAATTATAATGTTACAATAAACTTACCTAAAATATAAAAATAAAAATCTGCAACATATACAACTCATGAAAACTATCATTTCATTTATCATTTCATCTCCATTAGTATCAGTTTCTTTAATCCTTCATATAACTTTCGCCTCTAATTATCTACTCTCATCACTGTTTTATTTGTGCCTTCATTTAGGTTGTGCATCTCCAAAACAATTATATGCTCTCATCACTGTTTTAGTTATGCATCTCCAAAATAACTATATGTTCTCATCACTGTTTTAGCCGTTGTGCAAAAACATGTATATACTGTAGAGCTATATACGTGAGCGATGGTCTTATCATGTAATAGTTGAGTGTCTCTGAACAAGTATGATGCTTATCTTTTATTTGCTTATAATATGTTTAACATATATGTTCCAATATTATTGTAATCAAGCTGTATAAAATAAGAAAAAAATATTAAAAACACATATACTGTAATAGCTAGACATGCTGATAGTGGATATGTATATGTAGGTAGCTAGACATGCTGATAGTGGATAGGTATATGTAGGTAGCGGTTGCAGTTAGGTTAAAGAAAGACAGATGTATGTACACAATTAGGTTAAAGAAAGACGTTAGGTTAAAAGGTGGTGGCGGCCAACCAGTGTAAATGGATATATATCATTCCCCACTCATTTAGCCATGGATAGGACTTAGGAGGAGGAAAAAAAATAAACATGCTTGATGCATAAAAAATTTTAGGTGCCCGCGCATAACATTTAGGAGTTAAGACATATTTTTTTTTTCTTCAAAATGTCATATGTGACCCAAGTGTTGACGGATAGCATTTAGAAATATTTTGCCAAAAATATTTAGGAATCAGAAATATTTTGCCAAAAAATGTAAAAATCTTTGTAATAATATTATGTAAGTGATGTGAGCTTACACGACAATATCAAAAAACTATTTAGAGAGTTTGTCTTTACAATAATATTATTATGTAAGTGATGTGAGGTTACAGGACAATATCAAACAATATAGGTGAAATTATGTATATAATTTGTAAATATTTTAAAGCTATTATTAAGGCATGTTGTATGTATATTGATAATGTTTTCAAAATAGTAAAATTTAAAGAGTAAATTTTGTTTGAATAAAAAATGTGCCATATAAGCTTCAAATTTAACAATATCTGGGATTGTGTTGTAACAAAAATTAAAGAGAAAAAATTGTTGTTCTCCGTGATTTGCAAGTAATAGGGTGCTTTTGTTTTTTAATACAAATAAATGAAATGACATTTTTTGTTTGGGACGAATAAATAAAAATGACATTTTTTTAGGTAAAGGTAAATGAAGTGACATATTTGGAGGTAAATAACTAAAACGAATATTTTGTTTAAGGCCAATAAATGAAATGATATTTTTTGAGGCAACAAATAAATGAAGTAATATATTTTGGTTTTGATTTTTCTTTTTCTTTTTCTTTTGAAAAATTTTGTTAATAGAAGTGTAAATTTTCTTTTTCGTTGTGGATAATTTTTTTATATTTTATATTTTTATTTCTTCATGTTGGAGTATTATTTAAGTGTTACAAATTCTTCATGTTTTTTTTTTTGAGCATATTTGGCTTAGAATTTTGATTATAGGCCCATCTACATATTAGAATCTCATAATTTTTTAGTCTATCAATTAGATATACTAATTTACAAATAGATTTTTAATATTCATAATTATAATATTTAATTCACAAAGTTTTTTTAATGTTTATAATTTTAATCATATTTAAGTACTAATAATATATTTTCAGTCTAACAACATAAATTTTTATTTTTAATATGTTGTGAATGGGGTTTTAGACTTTTGAAAATTAATTTACATATTAAAAAAATCAAATTATCCCATTATAATAAAAAAATAATTAAAGATATTAATTAAATTTTAGAAGTTCACTTTACTTTTTATGCTTTATCTTAAAATTAAATTTTAACAATTTTTTACTTCAAAAAACTAAGAAAATAATTATTAATTCAATAATAGTTTAACAATTATTATTCAACTAGAATTATTCCGAAATTAAAGAGAAAAGAAATTTATGAATTTTCACATTAAAAACTTTTTTCAATTTGTGAAATCTACGATTTAAATTATTAAAACATATAATTGAATATACATTTGATAAAAATCAAATAAATTTTTTAATATTATATCCAACCATTCTCAAGATCTAATAAATTATGAATATGATCTCTCTTAAACTTATTATATATATAAGAATATAATTATCTTTTTCTCGAATTTTAAAAAAGTTCAAAAAAATTACATTGACATTTCAAGAACTCCGAATTTGAAATACTATCATACTATATATTTAACTTCAAAAATTTCTTGATGAAAACTAAAAATTAATGAATCGAATACATAAACAATACTTTAGAGGGGCAGAGGACACAGATTAATGCCAAAAAAACTGATTTTGAACATTAACTTGAACAACTAATTTTATATTACAAACGATCACAATTATAATATTACAATAAACATACCTAAAATAAAAAAAATAAAAAACTGCAACATGTACAACTCCTGAAAACTAATCCTTTCATCTCCATTAGTATCAGTTTCTTTAATCTTTCCATCCTTCTCACGAAGGATCATATAACTTTCACCTCTAATTATCTATTCTCATCACTATTTCATTTGTGCCTTCATTTAAGTTGTGCATCTCCAAAACAACTATATGCTCTCGTCACTGTTTTAGCGGTGCCTCCACCTAAGTTGGGGTCTGCAAAACAATTCTTATATGTGGTGGTCATCAAGCACATAAATAATGGGAAAACTGTGATCATTAGAGTAGTAAAATTTGTGAAAAACATGTATATATAGTATGGTCATCCTCCCGTAGGTGTCTTTGAACAAGTATGATGTTTATCTTTTATTTAATTGTAATATGTTTGACATATATGTTCCAATATTATTATAATCAGGATGTATAAAATAAGAAAAATATTAAAAACACATATACTGTGATCGAGCGGGTACCGTTAGGTTACAGTTAGGTTAAAAAAAGACAGATGTATATACATAATTATATAATTAGGTTAAAGAAAGACCTAGACAAACCGTTAGGTTAAAAGGTGGTGGCGGCCAACCAATGTAAATGGATATATATCATTACCCCCACTCATTTAGTCGGGGAGTAAAAAAAATATTGTTGCATAAAAAATTTTAGGTGCCCACCCACAACATTTAGGAGTTAGAAATATTTTTTTTCAAAATGTAATATGTGACACAAGTGTTGGCGGACAGCATTTAGGAGTCAAGAAATATTTTTTCCAAAAAATGTAAAAATATTTAGAGATTGTCTTTGTAATAATATTATTATGTAAGTTATGTGAGGTTACACGACAATATTAAAAAAGTATTTAGAGAGGTTGTCTTTACAATAATATTGTAAGTGATGTGAGGTTACTCGATAATATCAAACAATATAGGTGAAATTATGTACCTAATTTGTAAATATTTTAAAGCTATTATAAAGACACGTTGTATGTATATTAATAATGTTTTCAAAAGAGTAAAATTTAAAGAGTAATTTTTTTTTTGAATAAAAAATGTGCCATATAAGCTTCAAATTTAACAACACTTGGGAATGTGTTGTAACAAAACGTAAAGAGAAAAAATTGTTGTTCTTGGTCATTTGCAAGTAATGGGGTGCTTTTGGTTTTAAAGAGTAATTTTTTTTTTTTGAATAAAAAATGTGTCATATAAGCTTCAAATTTAACAACGTTTGGGAATGTGTTGTAACAAAAAGTAAAGAGAAAAATTGTTGTTCTCGGTGATTTGCAAGTAATGTGGTGCTTTTGTTTTTTAAAACAAATAAATGAAATGACATTTTTGTTTGAGGCTAATAAATAAAAATGATATTTTTTTAGGCAAAGGTAAATGAAGTGACATATTTGGAAGTAAGTAACTAAAATGAATATTTTGTCTAAGACAAATAAATGAAATGATATTTTTTGAGACAACAATAAATGAAGTAATATATTTTGGTTTTGATTTTTCTTTTTCTTTTGCAAAATTTTGTTAATAGAAGTGTAAATTAATAATTGCAAAATGTGTGGAAGTTTGAAACAATATAAATTGAGGCAATTAAAATAAAAAGAGTGCTAGAACTTGACAATGAAGTCATAAATGAAAATATGCTCAAGTTAGTCAATATAAAACAGAAGACTGGAATAGGGTGCCAAAAATGAATTGCTAGCTGGTTTTTAATGTGGTTTTTATTGTAAAATTAATTATGTACTCATTGGACACGGAATTTTTACATTAATCACCTAGATAGAAAATCTAATTATATATTATCTAAAGAAATAATGATATTTTTACCACATTTTTATTCATTTTGTATCAAAATAACGATTTGTGGGATAAGTGGCCAAAACTACCATCCTATTACGCATTTGTCAAATGCATAAAAAAAAAAAAAATCCTATTACGCATTTGGCAAATGCGATAACAAAAAAAATACTCATTTTACGCATTTGTCAAATGCTTAACAAAAGAAATACCTATTACTCATTTGAGAAATGGGTAATAGGTCCTATTACTCCTTTGAGAAATGGGTAACATGTATAAATATCTATTACATATATATGAAATGCGTAACCCATCGGTATTTATGGCCCACATTTCTGAAAAATGATATTTTTATCAGGGAGATTTGTGGTATTTATGGCCTTTAACATACACTTTTCGTATTTTAATATAAATACATTATTTAGTTTACATATTAAAATATAAATTTTTTATGATAAATTCAATGATTTTCATCTATTTATTTTAAGATCTAATTACTAATTACCAAAATTTTTGGACAAAATCCATCTTAAATTATTATTAAAATGTGTTTGGTTGTTAGTAGAACTATATTTAAATCTATA
Organism: Saposhnikovia divaricata; assembly: GCA_036435485.1. Taxonomy (NCBI): domain Eukaryota; kingdom Viridiplantae; phylum Streptophyta; class Magnoliopsida; order Apiales; family Apiaceae; genus Saposhnikovia; species Saposhnikovia divaricata. The sequence continues at coordinate 187,411,552 of CM071598.1, read as the reverse complement.
CTATTATATTAAAACCGAAAGATTGAAAGTTTGTTGGTTCGGTTTTCGATTTGGTTATCCTAATTATTAAAATAAATAATGTTACAATATAATTAATGGTAATTAGCCATTGCCTTTTTCACATTTACTTTTAGTTGAAGATATTACCTTTTATAAAAACATCAATCGTACCATATATTCAAATCATTAATGTTTACTTTCTAATTAAAATATGTTACCTTTTTTATTTAAAACTAATATTACAATCATTAATATATACCCAAAAATATCACATCATATTTTTAATTATTAATAAAATATATGAAAAAATCCATATACGTTGTTTATAATAAGGAAGCATTGGTGTAATTCGTAAATATGAGTATAATAATTATATAAAAACATCATTGTAATATTAAATAAAATTTAATAAATACCTAAAATATCGTATCTTTCTATCAATTTAAAAGACAATTACTTTTATCTGAACATATTACCCTTTATATACACCTAAAATATCGTATCTTCCAATCATTAATATTTCTTTTCTAATGAAAACACGTTACCTTTTAATTTAAAATATAATTTTACAATCATAAATCATTAATATTTCTTTTCTAATTAAAACATGTTACCTTTTAATTTAAAACATAATTTTGCAATTATTAATATATATCAAAAAATATCATACCATATCTTTCAATCACTAATAAAAATATATAATAGAAATCCGTATACGACGAATAATTACCTTTAGATTTTTAGCAAAAAAATCAGAACTATTATATCTGATGATTAAATATTTTATATAATTAAGTTACTTTACAAAACATTTAAGCTTCGAATTTCGTCAACGACTTATTTAATTTAAAATTTCATAATATAAGTTTTAAACCATGCATATCATTAATTAAATTTTAAATTTAAATTAAAATAATTATTAAAAATAATAATTATATAAAAGAATGATTATAACCTAAAATTGCATCATGGCTAGCTCTAGTTCGGGGCAATCCTACGACAAAATCCATGGTAATATGTTCCCATTTCCACTCGGGTATCTCTAAGGGTTGTAAAAGTCTACTTGGTCGTTGATGTTCGGCTTTCACTTTCTGACAGGTCAAACACTTGCTTACCCATTCTGCAATCTCACTCTTCATGTTAGGCCACCAATAATTCAGCTTGATGTCTTGATACATTTTTATGCTCCCTGGGTGAATGGAATATCTCGAGTTATGCGCTTCGTTCATAATTTCTTCCTTCAACTCTGTAACATTAGGAACCCATATTCTCGATGCAAATCGATTAATTCCCTTATCATCTTTTGAACTCAGAAATTCTTCACCGGTCAACTCTGATCTTCTTTCTTTCATTACTTTTTCCTGACAACGGCGAATCTTCTCGAGTAACTCTGGTTGAAACTGAATGCTGTAATGTCTTTCATTGTTTTGGACTGGGACCTTGACTCTAATTCCATTTTCTCAAATTCTCTGACCAATTCTTCTGAGGTTGTCAACAGGTTGAGTCTTTCCTTTCTACTTAAAGCATCAGCTACAACATTAGCCTTTCCTGGGTGGTAGTTTATCGAGTAATCATAGTCTTTGATCAATTCCAACCATCTTCTCTATCTCATGTTTAATTCCTTCTGCGTGAATATATACTTTAAGCTCTTGTGATCCGTGTAAATCTCGCATTTCTCTCCATAAAGGTAATGTCTCCAAATCTTGAGGGCAGAAACAATAGCAGCAAGTTCCAAATCGTGAGTAGAGTAACGGGACTCATATTCCTTCAGTTGTCGAGAGGTGTAAGCTATTACTTTCCCGTGTTGCATCAGAACGCATCCTAAACCCTTGTGAGAAGCATCGCTGAAAATCACGAAATCGCCTTTCTCATCAGGTTAGGTCAACACTGGGGTAGTAGTCAATCTTTTCTTCAATTCCTGAAAGCTGTCTTCGCATTTGGGGGTCCATTCCAACTTTTCACTCTTTCTGGTAAGTCGAGTCAGTGGCGTAGCTATCTTTGAGAAATCATTCACAAAGCTACGATAGTATCCGGCCAATCCAAGGAAACTTCTAACCTCTGTTGGAGTCTTGGGTCTCTCCCAATCTGCTATGGCTTCTATCTTTGCGGGGTCTACCGAAATCCCTTCGCCGCTCACAATGTGTCCAAAAAAATTGAACTTCTTGTAGCCAGAATTCACACTTCGAAAATTTTGCATATAACTTTTCCTTTCTCAGCGTTTCCAGAACCAAACGGAGGTGTTCAGCATGTTCCTCAGGAGACTTCGAGTATATCAAGATGTCATCAATAAATACAATCACGAATTTATCCAAGTACCTCTTGAACACACGATTCATCAAGTCCATAAAAGCAACTGGAGCATTCGTCAATCCAAAAGACATAACTAGGAATTCGTAATGTCCATATCGAGTCCTAAAGGTAGTCTTAGGAATATCCTCAGGCTTGATCTTTAGTTGATGATAGCCGGACCTCAAATCAATCTTCGAAAAATGTATAGCTCTCTTAAGTTGGTCAAACAGATCATCGATTCGAGGCAGAGGGTACCTGTTCTTGATGGTCATCTTGTTCAATTCACGGTAATCAATACATAGTCGCATAGATCCGTCCTTCTTCTTCACGAACAATACTGGAGCTCCCCACGGGGATACACTTGGTCTGATTACACCTTTTTCAAGTAAATCTTGCAGTTGTATTGCCAACTCCTTCATTTCTACTGGTGCCATTCTGTACGGCGCCTTTGATATTGGTATGGTTCCTGGTGCCAGGTCAATTATGAATTCTATCTCTCGATCCGGTGGCATTCCAGGTAACTCGTCAGGAAAAACATCTTTAAACTGATTAACTACAGGGACTTCTTCGATCGTAGGGGTTTGTTTCTCGGTATCCATCACATGAGCCAGATAGGCTTGACATCCTTACCGAAGTAATCTTTTAGTTTGAATTATTGACAGGAAATCCTTAGTCGGTTTCCATCCGTGAAACGGAATTCTTATACCATTAGGTCCACTTAAGCTGGCCCTCTTACGACGACAATTTATTTGAGCATCATAACGTGATAACCAATCCATTCCTAGGATTACGTCAAATTCCCCTAACTTAAAAGGAATGAGGTCTGAACGTTGCCCATGTATCTCTATAGAACAATTCGGACACAATCGGTTTACTGGTATGACTTCTTGATTGGCTACTTCTATGTTCAGAATTCCGTCTAAGGGCACAGATTCAAGATTCAACTTATTCATGAAGTTTTCAGAATAAAAGACTTGGTAGCTCCAGAATCAACTAGAACACACGCATCCTTAGAGTTTACTAGAAGCGTACCTGCTATCACATCGTTGTCATCGATGGCATCTCGTACAGTCATGTTGAAGGTTCTTGCTGTCGGCTTGTTGTTGGGAGGTGTTGTGAGTCAAGGCACTGGATTTTCCTTCGCAGGCTGTCGATAGTCTCGGGACACGTGACCTTTTCTTCCACAGTTGAAACAGGTGACAGATTTATCCTTGCAACTAGAAGCATAATGACCCTTTTGTCCACAGTTATAACAATTCATGCTCACTTGATGACAGGGTCCATGGTGTTTCTTCCCACATGTCTTACATTCTGGTAATGGTGGCCTTCCTTGCATCACACTAACTGTCTGTGGCTGTTGGAACCTCTGGTTGCTTCCTCTGGTGTCATGATTCCCAAACCTTCTTGTATCAGTGCTTCTATTCTCCCTCTTCACAAATGGTTTTTTGTCGCTCAAATTATCAGTCCTTCTCACAAAGTTACTTCCTCTTCTGTCCATCCTTCAGGTACAGTTCACTTCCACTTTCCACTATAGCCGCTTTCTGAACTAAGGTTGCATAATTGGTGATCTCGAACACTACAACTCGATTCTGTATCCAGGGCTTCAATCCTTGTTGGAAACGCTTTGCTCTCTTCTCCTCAATGTCTACATGATAGGGTACAAACCTCGAGAGTTCTGTAAACTTGGCCTCATAGTCTGCAATAGTCATCGTCCCTTGCTTGAGTTCTAAAAACTTAATTTCCATCTGATTCTCTAGATACTTGGGGAAATACCTCTCTAGGAACAACGTTGTAAATCTGGCCCACGGTATAACCGCATTACCTTCCATAGCTCTCTTCGCTTCCCACCAGTAGTTAGCTTCACCTTTTAACATATACGCTGCAAACACTGTCTTCTTATCTTCTTCCACTCCCACAATCACAAAAGTCTTCTCTATTTCTAGTAACCAGATTCTAGCCTCCACTGGGTTAGTGGTACCTTTAAACTCAGGTGGATTCAAAGATTTGAACGATTTGAAACTCACTGTAGCTTGAGTTAGTTGAGCTGGAGGTGGATTTCCTCCTACTGGATGTTGGTTCTGTTGAGGCTGAGGGTTCTGAGCATGTTGAAGAAGAAAGTTCAGAAGTAGGTTCATCAGGTTATTATTCTGGTTGGGATTTTGAGCGGGCTCTGGTTCCGGGTTTGGATTCCGGACTGGGTTCCGAGGTGGAACCTCATAATCTTGATTCGCTTCAGGTTGAGGACGAGGATTTCTTTGGGGTCTTCCTCTCTTAGGTGGCATCTTTTTCTATAAGAGCGAAAATAATAGGGTATGTTACGTCTCAGGTATGCAGTTATACGACACCATTGCTGGCACAGTTATGATAGGCATTCATAAATAATTACTCGGTCAAATTCCTGGTTTCTCAAAATATGTCATACTCAAAATCATGATTTTCTCTGGTCTCTTTATAAACGATTACTCCTATTCCTAGTTATAAAAAGTTTCAGTTATAAAAGGTTTCAGAAACCTGTAAAGATCTATCTCAGTTTAAATGGCGATTCTCGGGAAAACCTTATAAGTTCTAAAATTCAATCGTTATTAATCTTTGGTTCTCGAATTTTGGTTAAACTCATTTTAAGTCGTAGTTTCTGAAAAGAAGTTGTTATCTATATCGGGGTAGCATGGGGAAACAATATCACATGATACTCTACCGTAACACAATTTTCTAATAAATAAAGTAAGATAGCAGTACTACTAACAGATCAGAACATGTAATAATTAAGAGGTACCATACTGGTACAGTCCAGGTCATAATACTGAATACATCCATAATAATACAGATCGAAAACCTGAATATAGTACATCGTGGGGATAATAAGGATTACTACCCTACATGTTGGTCGTAAAATTAACTACATCAAGTACATAGATCATGAGAATATGTGCACCCTAATACAGAAAAATCTAACGTGATGCCATCCAGAAAGTGGGTCACCACTAGCCAAATGATGGGGATGCTCAAGCATGCATATATGTCATCAGCGGGGGAACATCTCACCGACCCTCCTATGGAACTCTATGATGATATCTGAAATCATAGTGGCAACTCTGGCCCGATCAATCTGCCCGGTACTGGATGATGGCAAGGCAGCAAAGTCAGTCTGTAGTCCAGTCAAAATAGTGAGAGCAATCTGATGCATGATCTCCATCGGGACGTCTCTGACCAGTAGACTCCTTCCATGATGCACAACAAAATGATCTGGAATAGCCAACAGTCTAAGGATACCATCCCTAGTAGCAAAGATCTCCTCATAGCGAGACCATAACCATCGGTAATGCTGGAACAGGGTATGGTGAATGTGCCAAGGGACCATCTCACCCGCCACCCCAGCATACTCAGGGGGAACAGGTGGCATAGCAACTGTAGCAACAGTAGCCATAGTGGGCTAAGTCGGAGCAGGAACAGGTATAGTGGGTGAAGATGGAGCAGTATCACAAACAGGAGTGTCGCCGATACGTGGGAACATGTAGTCAGGTATAGTAGGGACTGTCGGAGTCGAAGTATAAATCGGGGTAGGAGCAGTAACCAAATATAGGAAAGCTGTAGCCCTAGTAGGTGTAGCAACTCTGGAAACTGGAACAGCTGAGCTAGGCACCACCTCAGTGTGGACGGGTGAAAGCTGGCTCTCATCAACCGGATCAGTAATCTCGGGCACTGGGGTCTCAACTCTGAACATCTCAGGAGTATAGTCTCTAGAGTCTCAATCTGAGCTGGCTGCTCAGTCTCTGGAATAAGAGCCTCTAAGTCAATCACTAGCATAGGAGAATCAGCTATCTCAATGATTTGGTCAGGAGAATCTACCAAGTCTATCATGTGTGGAGGAGAAGGTGTAAGAATCCGAATAGAAGAGTCCTGTGAGTCATTGTCCATCGGTACGATCTCCTCAGATTGGTCACTGTCTGAACCTGAGCTGGGGTCTAGTGGTCCATGAGGATAAGGTGTAGGAGGTCTATCTCGAGCAGAATGAAAGTCAGCAGATCTGGAAGTGGACATCTACAAGAGTACGAAAAGTTTCGGTCACAACCAGGTTCCCAATCGACTAGATATGCCTATAAATATATATAAAGGTGTAAGGCACTTAGTGCTAAAATCTCAACGTCATATTATACCTCTTAAATTCTCACATCGTGTTATAATTCTAGGCTCGTACGATTCATAAAATATAACTAAGGCTCTGATACCAAAACTGTAACGCCCCCAAATCCACCCTGACCGGGGACCCAGGTCGTCACATTGTCTCAATATCCTGTAGCACACGATAACGCAATAATAAAACGAAATATTCATTATGACGGAGCATAAGTGTCCCACTCCGCAGATCCAAGATCAGTCTCACACAATATTACAATACGACATATCACATCTCTGGATAATATATTACATAAGTTCACAAAAGTAGAAAGATAAAGGTTCCAGCTTGATATTCTAGTTCTTGTCCGCATAGCCTGGAGCTTTTCCCTTTCCTCTGGATCCCTGGCTGGACGTCTCGCCTCTTTCCATCTTGACAACTGAATAAAATGTTGTAAAGCAAGAATGAGCAACTATGGTGCTCAGCAAATTCTCTCCTTGCTCGGTATATAAATATAATAAGATTTACCGAAAGAAATACTCAAAATATTTAAAATCGGATATCACAATCTGACGCTGACTCAATACTCATCTCGAAATCAGAATACTCGAAAGACTCATTTGATATAACTCTGATGACTCGTGATTTAAGAATAAACTGGTCTTCCGCCTCTCGGTATCTCGGTGGGGCGATCAACTATCCGACCGAGAATACCGTCCTCCAATGACACCGCACTTCGCCCGATCACGGCTACAATACGATATCAACAATATAAAATATAAATGTATGAATGCTAGCATCTTAGTGGGTTATTAATTCAACCCTGGCAGCATAGTGCCTAAATCTTCGTGTCCGTATAACGGTACACGGGTCTCTCTTTCTCTATAATGGGCCTCTTTCCCAAAATTGACCAGTAGAATACAGAATTCCCGAATATTTGATGAACAGATAACTTGAGATAATTCTTCCAGGAAAATATTTAAAAATCTGGCGGACTGCCAGTCTGGCTCAATTGTTCCACTAATCCGAACAATGGACTGAGGTAAATTCTCAATAATAATATTTTATTGGTTGACACGATCAAAATGCCAAACCTTGACAATAACGGCAACTATCTCGAAACAATGAGAATAGTCTTAAAATGGAATGTTTTGAGTTGTACCGAACAAATAGTACTACTCGAATATTTACAATGCTCATAATTGATGAACGTTAAATAGAATATTTTTCACTTGATCAAAGAGTGACAACTCTAACGATTCTAATTTTGTAACTCTTATTTGTTGATTCGAGAGATGAACCAAATAAAAGATAATCAATAATTATTATCGAATTTGTACAATAAATTCGACTGAAAAGAATAAATTTAACTATCTCGAACAAATGAGATTAGTTTCACTGAATCACAATAATAGTCATCTCGAATTAATGAGATCGACCCGATAGCAATGAAATTGATTCCACGCTTATAAGGGATATAATTCGCAAATAAACTAATTTTAATAGTAACAAAATATCGCAACGAGAAAATAATGCTCGAAAGAATTATTACATCATATGGAGCAACAAATAAATCTCATAATTGACAGCTCAAAAATAAATAAGGAAGGAAATAATACGAACAGAAATACAAGTCTCTAAGAGTTAGGGTAGGAAGGAACTTGCCTCGATCTCGTAGTGCAAATGAATGCAGATAAAATTTATACTCTACCCGTGAACTTGGCTTCGATCTACGGCTCGGGAAATATTCTCTAAAAATGGCAACCAGAAATACGTGAGCGATTCATCAAAATAAAATATCCCTGATCCGATAATATAATATTAAAATATACTAATAGTAAAATATCTCTTGAAAATCCCTACGATAAATAACGAAAAATAATTCCCGGATAATAACTCTTTCTTCGAACTCAGGAATTAAATTTAGAAAATGTATACTATTTTAATATCCGTAAATCCCACTTTAAAACGAAAATAGGGGTTTCCGATTATAACGGGAATAATCCATTTTTAATCTCGTAAATAATTTAATATTATTCCGGTTTTAATATCTAAAATAATCTGATCCGATCCGGTTAATCAAAATAGTCCGGGAATACTAAATATCCGTCTTCCGAAATAAAACCATACTTAACTCTATTTATTCATAATATTCCATCTTTTATCAACAAATCATTAAATCTCTAAATTACGTCCAATAATCACAAAATATTTCTTTTTAAATAATTAATCAATTTTAAAATTCTTTTATCCACATATTAATCCATAATGATTTTTCCTCTTTTAACCAAACATAATTATTTAATAAAAATCCTACTTTAATTACCTCATCATTTTGAATATCCAATCAAATATTTCTCCTAATTTTCACCATAATTAGTATTATAACTAAATCATTGGAAAACACCCCTTTTATTATATATACTCCCCGATTAACAGACAACATACAGTTACCACAATTATGCCAGCGGCGCGTGGCCCACTCGCCACCACCGCCGCCGCGCGTCCTTCTCCCCTGTTCTTTTTCCATCCCTTTGCATCTCTCCCTCTCATACACCTCTCTCCTCGTTCTCTCTCTCTCTATTCACTCTCTCCCTCCACTCTCTCTTCCCCGACTATCTCTCTAATTTACCACCACAACTCCGAACGCCACAATCGAACACAACCTCCATCTCTCAATCTCTCCGTCACTCACAATCTCTCTCGACCTCCCTCTCCATCTCCCCTTCCCTCCCGTCGTCGTCTCTCTCCCTCTTATCTCTATCTCCGCCTATCTCTCTCTCTCTCTCTCTCTCAATCTCTCTGCACTCTCTTCCTCCTCACTTTCTCTCACGGCAACACCCAGTACCCCTCCCCGACTACACACACACAACAGCCTCCCCTTCACTCACTCTCTCTCTCTTGTCCGTCTCATCCCTCTCCTCTCTGCCTCTCATTTCACCAACATCAACAACAACTAACACTTACAATACCCAATACATAATATTCAAGCCCAATCAACTTAATGTTATAACTAAAATCAACATATAACACAAATTCATAAAAAAGGAATTTAAAGAAGAAAAACTACCTGAGATTATACCCAATTTTTATCTAAATTTATGGTCGGGTTTTGATTTAAAAGAGACAGGAGATGGTAGTGTTTAAAAAGAAAACTAGAGCTTTTGTGATTTAAGGGGAGTAGTAGTCGGTCTTTAACAGGGAAAGAAAAAAATTAAACTACCTGTGGTTTGTACTTGTTCGGGTAGTAATATAAGGTTTGAGTTTTGTGCTCTGTTTGTATCATTATATGGTCCGATTTTTCTGTTTATTTAATCCAAAAGGAACAAGAGTGGGGGACAAAAGGAAGTTATGGAAAAATAATGATAGTGTTTTTGTGCAATGTTTGGTAAAAAGAAAATGTTGTCTCCTCAATAATCTCGTTTCCCCCTACAGTCTAATTAAAACGAGACTCTAATTTCATTTCCTAAAATAAATTCGACTCAAAACTAAAATCGTATTTTCCTAAATTTCCTAATTTTAATAAATACCAAATAAATATAATTAAATAGATATAATACAATATTTACTTACATATGAATATATAAAATTTCGAAATTTTACAAAAACGCGCTAGTTAAAATATACTAGTGCATCTGTAATATCCGTGAATTTTCGAACATTTTTTTTCTTCTCGATATTTAAATTTTAATTAAGGGCGATGCACTAGTATATTTTAATTAGCGCATTTTTGGTAAATTTCGAAATTTTATATATTAATATGTAAGTAAAATATTATATTACATCTATTTAATTATATTTATTTGGTATTTATTAAATTAGGAAATTTAGGAAAAATAAGATTTTAATTTTGGATCGAATTTATTTTAGAGAACGCAATTATAGTCTCGTTTTAATTAGCCAGCCGAGGAGAGACGAGATTATTATTACTGATTTGTCGTTAAGCACTAGGAGGAGGCAGTTTTCACAAATCATGGCTTAATTTCCGGAGCACTAAGTACCCCATCACAATTTGTCCCCCACGTTTTTGTTTCTTTTTAATTAAATAAAGAAACCACCCACATCCTTATATTCACACATAATACGGCACTCATTTTCTCACAGCAACAAAAACACAAACACATTTTGTCTCTTTTTTTTTAATCAAAAACGCTGAACATATATACATACAATTTCCGATTGAAGCCACAGGTAGTTTAGTTTATTTTCTGTTAATTGTTTTTCGTTTTCGTTCTGTATTGGTAGAATGGATTCAGTGGTTGATTGTTGTTATTGCTGGAAATGAGTCCGGGAGAGGCAGAGACAGAGAGGAGTACGAGGGGGTGGGGGAAAAGAGGTCGTGTTGTATACGACCACCACCGTTGCGGTGGTGGTGTTGGTTGTTTGTTGTTCGCAACGGAGTTATAAGGTGAGGGGCGGTGGTCTTTGGTGTTGGCGACGGAGAGGTTGATGAGAGATTAGAGGGGAGTGAGAGAGGAGAGATTAAAGAGGAGGAGATGGAAAGGGTGAGAGAGAGATTGAATGGAAAAAGAGAGTCGGAGGGAGAGATTTACGGGGAGAGAGGTAACGAGAGATAGAGAGAGTGAAGGGTGAAATCGAGAGAGAGATGGGGGTTTGAAAGAGAGGGAGTCGCGGAGGAGGGAGAGAATAGACGAGAGATTTAGAGATTGAAGTGGAGAAAGAGGGAGACGGGGAGAGAGATAGCAGAGAGAGAGAGAGAGAAAAAAAAAAGAGAGAGGGAGAGAGTCGGGTGGAGAGAAAATAGGGGAGGAGGGGAGGCGCGTGGGTGGTGGTGTGTGGGTCCCACACGCCGTTGAGGGTGCAAATCGTGTTAATTTGACTGAAAAATCAGGGAATGAATATTAATAAAATATTATCGTACTATATATTTGGTTAGTAATAAATAATTTAGTAAAATGGTATAATTGATTTATTTAGTTATTTAGTAATAATTATGGAATTAATGTGAAAAAAAATGGATCCTTGAATAATTTTTGTTGTGGGATTAATATTAATTAAATTTGGGAATTTAGAGAATTTACAAGAGCTAATTTATATTATAAGTGCGATTTGAATAATTAATTATTGTCTCGAGGATTTATTTATTTAATTTAAGGATTAATTATTGTCTTGAGGATTTATTTATTTAATTTGAGGATTAATTATTGTCTTGAGGATTTATTTATTTAATTTGAGGATCAATTATTATCTCGAGGATTTATTTATTTATTTAATTTGATTTATTATTGTCTCGAGGATTTATTTATTTAATTTAAGGATTAATTATTGTCTCGAGGTTTTATTTATTTAATTTGAGGATTAATTATTGTCTTGAGGATTTATTTATTTAATTTGAGGATTAATTATTATCTTGAGGATTTATTTATTTAATTTGAGGATTAATTATTATCTTGAGGATTTATTTATTTAATTTAAGGATTAATTGTTGTCTTGAGGATTTATTTATTTAATTTGAGGATTAATTATTGTCTCGAGGATTTATTTATTTAATTAAAGATTAATTATTGTCTCGAGGATTTATTTATTTAAATTAAGGATTAATTGTTGTCTCGAGGATTAATTGGTTAAATATGTTTCTTTATCGGGGAGTAAGATAATTGTTTGAGGATTATTTATTAAGTGAGTCTTTATTTGAATATAGAGAACCAGAGACGTGGAACAAGTTGGAATATCGTACCGCAGAACACAGGCAAGTTTACTAATTCGTACTCCATCGTTCGGAGTATTTATATTTTTAAATTTATAAGTATGCTGATTAAGTTTTCGATATGCAAACTCAAGTATTCTTTCTAGTGATTTATACTAGATTTTATTCATGCAATTTACATACATATATATTATGACACGAGGTATTGAAATTATTGTACGAGGTGTTGAAATTTATTTCATGAGTTAGTCCATATTGTTGGGACGTTTATCGAGATACATCATTCGTACTCGCAGAGGAGATGCTAGGGATATATTATATATTATCTTTTTACTATATATGTATATTTATAGAGAGGGGTTATATATAAGTTAAGTTGTGAATACTGATATGGGTCACCTCATTTCGACTCCATGATCAGAATAGTTTTCTTAAATATTTCCTCTATACATTCGAGAGGAAAAAGTGACCGGAGTAACGCACCGGCCCAACCAGAGGAGTTTAGGGTGTGTTCGAGACGTCGGCTCATCCTTCTATCGATAGAAAACGAGGCGGGACAATAGACCGATCATCCATTACTTGAGGAGGTGTTTGAGGAGAAATCCAATTTTCGATATCCTAACGGTTAACCGATGCCTGTGTGGTTCTGTTAACTAGGGTGTTGATCTGAGCAGTTGTTAAATTTTATTTATTTAAATTCAATTGAGCAGTTCTGAGGAGTTATTGAATTATATTCAAGTGGTATTTTGAGAAGTTATTGAGATATATTTATTCCTTCATATGATTAGTATTTCGAGATTTATAAAAGTTCCGAGTTGACCTCTTTTCAAAAGTATATATATTATAGAGTGGTAAAAGCATATTTTGAGTGAGTTGTTGTTTTATATGTTATATATATATATTTATATACTTGCTGGGCATTCTTTGGCTCATTCTTGCTATTTAAATATTATTAATCAGAGGCATCTAGAGACGGCACTAGCATGGCGAACCGTGGCAAAGGGAAGGGGAAGGGCTATTAATTCAACACATTAGCCTTATAGTATCGAAGGAGGGTACCAACTGGGAAGAAATTGTTTAATGCTTTATTATCTAGTATTTTGAAGTTATAATAATATTTCAGAGATTCTGGGAGGTGAACTTGTGTTGTAATAACTTTTGATTTATGGAGTGCTCGTTCTAAGACTATAACCCGTGGAGTAAAATATGGAGTTGTTATGAATATTGTTGTAGATTATATTATGAGCAGGTGATTGAATTTTCCGCAAGAGGTATAATGACCTGGATTCCTGTAAGGGATTTGGGGCGTTACAGCATCGCTCTTAATTAAAATTTAAATATCGAGTAGGAAAAATTTATTCGAAAATTCGCGGTTATTACAAATCAAATGTGACACCTTCAAGTGATATTATAGACGAGAACACTATTGGTGATGCTTCATGTGCAGGATGTAGAAGTTAATGATGAAGAACTTGTTCGCCATCAGATTCCAATACACGAGATACAAGTTGGTCATGTTGATGAGGTGACAATCATTCACAAAGATATGAATGATTTAAAGTCACTCTTTGAAGATGTCAAAGAAAGTTCTCTCTTTCAGACAACTTATATTGACTTTATTTTTCCTCATTGGTTCTACAAAGTCAATCATGTAAATGATATAGCTAGATGGCTTCCAAAAGTTCGTGTCCAACTCGTATGGAGTCTCGTTTGTGGATTGTTAATTCTTCTTTGTTATAAAACTTGAGGTCGAGTTTTTTTTAAAGGCGAGGAGGATGATGCGGAACAAGGAATATTTAAATTAGTTTGTATATATTTTACATTATTATTTAGATTTAAAAGTAATTATAATTGATTAGGTAGTTTAGTTATATTAAGTATATTTATTAGGAAGATTCTAGATTATTCATTTGTTTCCTTCAATCAATTATGGTAGTAGATATTTAAATATTTAGTTTTCTTAGGAAATTACTTGGCTCCCAAGTAATTAATTATCTATTTAAACTCTTGTAATCCTTTATTACTTAATAGAGATGAATATGAATTGATTTTTATTAGATAAATCCGAGGATTTATTTGTGACTCCACCGATTCTCTGCGAAGATAGATAATTTATCCCTAGCCTTACCCTTTTCTCCACCTTGTCCTACATCAGTGAGCATCATACTACCATAGAGGTAATCATCTGAAGATCATCGATCTAAGTCCTGCAGGACAACTAGTCAGCTACTCATCATACGTTCAGGCAGTCTGATATTAGTTTAGGGGACAACTTGTGACTTTTACCAACTGACTTGTAAAAGCTAAGAACACAGTTGCCAGAGTAAACTGAAAATTCTACATACACTTAATTTGAAAGTTAAGCATACTGGTGACAAAGGGTAGATCTAGTTTACTGAAGCATGATGAATTTAAAATTAACATAATTGCTGTGACTAGTAAATGGGAGATCTGAAATGTAGTATAATCGCGGGCGGAGCCACTATATTGGCGAGCATACATGACCGCTGACCCTGAGTTTAAAAGGTTTAAATATTTCTTATATGTGCAAAAGTTTCAAAAGGCTGTTTAAATACATGTCTAGTAAGTAGTAAGTTGATAAAGGTCTGAGAAAGGGTGCGTGACTACATTTCTGCTAAAGGACATGTTTGTCATGTTGTAATCGTCTTCACATCTTCTGTAACTGGTTAGCAGTTTGAGGTTTCTATACTTGTTTATGTTCAGCGCACAAACGGTTTCATATTAGTTAAGACATTTGTATGTACTGGAAACCACAGATAGTTTATAGTTGAGAAATTATCTATTGTCTATCAAGGTATGATTCCTAAAGAATACACTGGAGAAAGTATCAAGAGTTGAATACTCTACACTTGTTAAAGTAATATGGAAGTCGCATAGAATGACATTTGTATTTGTTAAAGTAATATGGAAACCACAGATAGTTTATAGTTGAGAAATTATCTATTGTCTATCAAGGTATGATTCCTAAAGAATACACTGGAGAAAGTATCAAGAGTTGAATACTAATTGGAGGTCTCCCTGCACTAGTGTATTTGCTGGAATATAGAAGCTTGAAAAACAATTCATTGTCAAGCCTTCGTGGGTGCAGGTGTTTCTTTTTTATTACATAAATATTTAGAAAACTGCTGGATGTACCCACGGAGCGGTACAGGGGAATCACAAATAAGCAACACAACAACCAATAAACACTTCAAAAGACAGAAAGAATACATAAAATATACACCAGCGCTAACAGGGTTATGCGTTCTGATTCTCAAACGATCCCTCTGGAGCTGGCCCTTCGAAAAGCAAACCTGGAGTTCAGTTCTCGTTGGCAAGCTTTTCCATGTCAATCAATCAACAAATACCATTCTGAATATCCGAAGTTTCTGTCATAGCAGGTGTTCAAGTAACACTCGGGTACTAGTAAGATCTACTGTCTAAACCATAAATTTGGTACATATTCGCATTTTCTGGGATTCTGTTTCCTTTCTAAACAATCATGACCCTGTCTGAAGTGTTGTTCTTCAGCTATATATCATCAGAAGCACCAGAATGCACTCCAAGCAAACACATAGAAATGATATAACAGAACAAGACTCGAAATAATTTGGGAATCTTTCCTTTCCACTTTCCAGAACAGAACAACACCCCACACAGAGTAACCATATATTTTGTACCTCAAACCACAACGCAATTTCATCATAGAGAAGCCACCTTGGCTCGGATGACAAACTGTTGTAACAGAAAAATATTAACCTGTGGCAAAAACAAATAGATTAAACGATAAAGTCTTGTGAATTTCGATTCTGATGTTGGATTTGCCATTACTAATTCGACTAGAAGAGCTAATTTCACGATTAACTAGAGTAGTAGTTACAATCAGAAATGCAACATATGACCACCTTTAAGGTATCACATTTGGTGTTGGTTGTACAACCTGGAAAGGTATTAGATATACCTGGCATCTTCATCACGAAGCTCACGTTTATTATTTAATCTTCATAGTCATGCTCAAGCATGATCTTATTTTCCACAATTCAGTAAGAAAAATAATGTTAAAAATAATTATTAAGGCCTAAAAACTGATTTTGGGCAATATCTTGAACAATTAACTTTAAATCAGATTGACAGATTGTCACACATTCAAACGATCACGATTATTTATCAAAGACCACAATAAACATACCTGAAATACATAAAAAGCTGCAACATGTACAATCAAATCCAAGAATTATCAAAAGCAGCTGAAGTTATAACGAGTGAAAACTCCTGAAAACTGATCCTCCCATCACCATCAGTATCAGCTTCTCTAATCATCCCTGTCAACTCCTCTGCAGTCAACGCATGACCAAGCTTTGCCATAGAATGAGCCAACTCAGCCGCGGTAATAAATCCGTTTCCATCTCGATCAAACATCCTAAACAGCTGCCTCAGTTGAGCTTCAGTATAAGGAGATTTCTCAGGTAAAAGCTGTGGTGCCACTAATCCCACAAACTCCGAAAACTCAACAAGGCCATTACTATTGGTATCTGCCTTATGTATCAAAGTCTCCAGCTGATCACGACTCGGTTCCAATCCGAGTGATCGCAACAACGAGCCAAGTTCAAGTTGAGTCAAGCTACCATCTTTATTTCTATCAAATGATCGGAAAATTTCTCGGAGTTCTGCAATCTGATCATCATCTAATCTCAATGGTTCATTGCTGCTACCCATATCATAAAACAACAAAAAAAAACAGTTGACTAGAAATCACCGACAAGAAAATATTAGGCCTCTATGATGCCATTAATCCAAGTGGGTACAATCTAAATTCTCGTACCATAATAATTGTGCATGCTTTTCTTTCTTGCTTTCTGTCACCTTCTTGAGTATAATAAAAAGTGTTGATGATCCAAAAACAGTGAGAGATTTTATTTTGGTGGTAATGGATTTGAAACCTATCAAATCCAATAAAACATCTCTTTTCACTACTGCATATATGTAGTTTTTTGTGTTGTGGACTTGGTTCAGTGAATGGTTCTAATATATTTTTTTTTTTTTTGACGGTTGAATGATTCTAATCTTGTTTAAAGTTGACGAAGTAATAGGCCCTTGTTTTTAATAACAAGAGCTTGCAGATTTTTCCAACCAACTTCTAATATTTATTAATATTGTACATGTGTTAAAAGATTAACTTTTGTTAAAGAAATTATTTCTTTGTTCACTAACTTCAAATTTATTTACTTAAAAGTGTTCACTAATTTTATCAAAACAACAAAGATCCTAATTTTATTCAATCAACAAACTTTTTATTTGAGTTTGTCCACTTTGTATTTTAGGAGTTCGATTATAGATTAAATTTATCTTGTTTGATATTAAAAAACGGACTTAAAATGAAATGGAATTCAAAATTAAACGAAATATAAGTGAAAAACATGAAATACTGACAAATATTTATGAAAACAAACATTGAATATACAGTTTTGGGTATGAAACAATAACCCCTTTAATTAAAGATTTATAGAAAAGCCTATTCCGCTATGATTAGCACGTCGTGGAACATAATTTTGTAATAATTTATAAAATAATTCATTGCTATATAAAGAATGACATCGACTAATATGTCAGTTGAAATTACTCATTTTTAATTAGTTTGTCCTCACTTTTTAATAATCCTTTTTGTGAAACCCGCATATTAAACATGAATTGAGATTAAAATATTAATATTAATAAATTAATAAATACTATTTATATTAATATTAATAAATTAATAAATACTATTTAATTATGTAGTTATAGAGAATCGAATTCGAGATAAAGCTAAAAAAATTAGAATAAATAAATTTTTATAATTATGTAGTTGTAAGGAATCGAACCCGAGATGAAGCTAAAAAAATTAAAGTAAATAAATTTTATATAATTATGTAATTGTAAAGAATCGAACACCGAATTTAGTGATAATTAAATCTAGTATTTTAGAGTGATAATCAAATTTAGTATTTTGGTACTTTGATAAAACAATAATGAGTATAGATTAGTCTCGGCTTCCTAAGAGAGTAAACAACAAATCTGTGAAATTAGTTAACTTAATTTTGCAATTGTTCATTGTCTTTGATTTTATCTTACACATCAAGTAAAACAGAAAAATTTTAACATGTAAACTTTCAAATTGGTCTTTTTCGTATCACCGATGAGGATAAATAGGCGGCAAAGAGGTATTGGTTAAAACAGTTTGCAGGCTATCCCCACATACACTATTAGTGTGTTTATGTTGCCTCTATAGGTGTGTACAGAGATTGAGTCCTTAATCAACAGTTAGTGGTGGACATCTGCTAAAAAAGAGAGAGGAATACATTGGCGAAGTTGGGATAAGTTGAGTACTCATAAAGACAAAGGTGGGTTGGGCTTCAAGAGAGATTTTAACCTTGTGATGCTTGGTAGGCAAGGATGGCGTTTACTAACAGCTGAAACATCGTTAGTGGGGAGAGTTTTTAAGGCAAAATGTTACCCCAAAAATCATTTCTTGGAGGCAAATCTAGGACACAATCCTAGTTATGTGATGCAGAGCCGGAAAGGGAAGCCCACTGTTTTATTCAATGTTTATTTGCCAAAAGTTGCTGGAATATTATCTGTCAGGAGTATAGAGTGGATGGAGAGATAACTTTCAAGTCCTGGTTTGAAGTTGTTCTGGACCAGTATATAGATAAGGCGGAATTGATTGGTACAGTGTGTTGGGGGATCTGGAAGGCTAGGAAGGATGTGGTATGGAATAACAAGACTCCAATGGCGGGATCCGTGGTGACTATCGCAAAAGCACACCTTACATAATGGCAAATGGTTCAAAATATGGGTGCTTCTTGCCCCACGGCATCGGTTTTTTCTATTGGTGATGATGAACGTTAGGTCAAACAACAAGAGAGTGGGGTTAAGGTTAATTGTGATGCTACCGTGTTTAAACATTCAGCACAATTTGGAGTAGGATGGATCGTTCGTGATGCTAATGGAATGTGATTGTCTGTTGCGGCCACTGGTTTTAAAGGTTACCTAGAAATTCATGACGCCAAGGCCATCGGCATTAGAGAGGCATTAAGTTGGGTTGAAGAGATACAAGACGTGAGTGGAGTCGCTGGAGACCGGAAACAAGTGTCCTTTGTAGTTGAATCTGATTATCAACTTGCCGTGGGGGCTGTGTGCTATGACCCCACAACTTACGTACTCAAGAAAGAAGACTGGAAAAGGACAGGAAGGTCATCACTGAAGAATTGAAGGGGCAAAAGAGTCATTGCACTTGGGAGCATAAAAAGGGAGAGAAAATGGGAATTAGGGCATCGTATTATTGTGTAGTGAATTGGGGGAATTGGGTGAGAGCCGCCTCTTGAACGCGGTGGAGAGCTTGTAATCGTTATTTGATTTCTCTTGTAAAACACTTATTATTATTATTATCACTCCAGTAAGCCAGAGTATCTTATTGAGTGTTAAGGTTATCGATTTGCTTGTATTCTATATTATAATGGTGAGAGATTCGATTATTGGCTAGTCTGTAACAAAGTGATATCAGAACGGACATCGATCCATGGCCCTCAACAGTGAAAAGTTAATGATTGAACAAATTAGAAGAGCAGCTCAGAACGACCCATAGGGAGATGCGTGAAACCATCACCATTAAAGTAGGGGCCGCGGTGAAAGGAGCGGTGGCGGCGATGCAACAAGCCTTAATTACTAGGTTCCGTACAAGCTTCGAAGAGATAGCGAAGCAACAAGATGACAAACTCATGGCGGCCATCTCACGGTTGGAAGGGAGAATCTCACGATCTTTAGATATGCAAGAAGGACTTATCTCTACCATGAGAGATGAACAGTTAAAGTTCCAAACAGACATCAGATCTACGTTTTCCAACCTCATATCGGGTCAAACATGGGTGTCGGGTGTTGGTACAAACCCGATGGCGACGGAGGGAGAATTATGGTTTGGAAAAGGCAGTAGTAGTGGTAATGGAATGAAAGGGGGAGAAATTGGAGCAAGGGGGTCGGTTCCGGCGGATGGGTACGGGTTAGAAGGAAATGGGTCGGGTTCTGGTGGATATGAGTCGGGTCACTGGTTCGGACCCGGGGTTAGAAATGGATCAGGGTTTCAAGGGGAAGTTAATCGAAATCAGTGGAGGCATAAGAAATTGGACCTCCCACTCTTTGATGGGGAGAACCCTGATGGATGGATCCTTCGAGCGGAAAGGTTTTTCGACTTTTATGGTTTAACGGAGAAAGAAAAGGTGGAGGCCACCATAGTGGTGTTGGAGGGTAAGGCGCTGCTGTAGTTTCAATGGGAGCACAGGCGTCGCCCCATCGAAAGCTGGGAACAGGTAAAAAGGCTTCTTCGAAGACAGTTTAGATCTCAGTCAAATGGAACCTTGCAGGAACAATGGCTTGCTCACCACCAAGGAGGTACAGTCTCTGACTATCGTTTGAAATTTATGGAACTGCTAGCACCTTTAGATAATGTTTCAGAGGAGCTCTCATTGGGGCAATTCTTGAATAGGCTGCATGAGGATATAAAGGCAGAGGTACGGCTGTTGTGTCCACTTACGGTTGATCATGCGATGGAACTCGCACATATGGTAGAGGATAAACTGAAATTCTCTAAAACAAAGGGGGAATTCAAAGGGGGAATGAGTCAGTCAATGAAATCGGGATTTTCTTTCGGAGTTTCACCCACAACCTCCCTTCGCTCATACAACAACAGCTATATGTCTGGTCCCAAGTCTCATAGTCCATCAGCCCAATCTAACTACTCACAATCGATAGTGTCCACCAGGAATAGTCCAAAGCCTATGGGAAATGTGAGAAGACTGAGTGATAAGGAGTTGCAAGAGAAGAGGGCAAAAGGACTTTACTTTTATTGTGACGACAAATGGAATGTGGGGCACAAGTGTTAGAGAAAAGAACTGAGTGTTCTGGTAACCCAGGAGGATGGTTCTGGTCAAGAAGATGAGAGGGGTTCAAGGGAGATGGAGTCAGATAGCGAAGGGATGCAGGAAGAGGAGATACATTCAGAGGTTTCACTGAACTCAGTGGTGGGCATCACCAGTCCAAGAACCTTTAAGGTCAGGGGAGAGGTAAATGGAATGCCGGTAATTGTGATGATTGATCCAGAAGCTACGCATAATTTCATATCAATACAGACTGTGGATAGATTAGGGGTGGAGTGCAGTCTAGCGAAGAAGTTTGAGGTAGCTTTGGGAACAGGGGAGGTATTGCATAGCAATGGAGAGTGCAAGTCCCTAATATTGCAGCTGCAAGGATTGACTATCATTGAAGACTACTTGCCTATTAATTGAATTGGGGAATTCGGACATCATTTTAGGGTTGAAGTGGCTAGAGAAACTGGGGACCATGTCGGCCAACTGGAAATCACAGAAATTCTCTTTTAAAATGGGGAAGGAAACAGTAGTGCTGTAAGAGGATGCTTCGTTGGGTCGGTCTGGGATCACACTGAAGGCTATGATGAGGACGCTGCGCAAGGAAGGGCAGGGATTCTTAGTGGACACTACGCCATAGATGGCTTTATATAACATTTATCCATGGTGTTGCCGTCTGAAAAAATGTTGTCATAGCTATGTTTAACCTTACCTATTACAACATCGAGTTTTGTGTTAGCCTAAACATGATAAAGTGTTGGCGTAGATGTTGTATATGATTAATTAAAAAATAAATTAAATAATTATTTTACATAAAAGTGATAAAAATTCTTAAAAAATAATTTATTTATTTTTTGGAATTTGAATTGGAGTGAATGGTATTTTTTGTAAAGTAATGTATTTTTCAATAATTTTAAAATTAACAAATTTAAAACTTTTACATTTTTTAATTAAGAAATTGTATATATGTAGTAAAAATAATTTACAATAAATAACACTTTACATAAAAAAGTAAAAAAACTTATGGAATGAATTTATTTATTATACTGAAAATACTCCCTCCGTCCCTTTTTAGTTGGTACATTTGCAAAAAAACACACATATTAAGAAAGTTTTAATTTTGTAATTTGTTTCCATGTTTGCCCTTAATCTTAACATTAAATGATGAGTTATGAGTGTGTATATTAAATATAAAGTCAAACATTGGTATTAGAAATAAAGGGGTATATATGGAAAAATTGGTAAAAAATGTATTGGAACAAGGAATGTGATAATTATTTAGGGACAATTTTTTTTTTACAAATGTGCCAACTAAAAAGGGATGGATGAAGTATTAAATTAAATATGAATGAATGATGAATTTTTTGAATAATTTTAAAATGAACAAATTCTTTTTTAAAAAAAATTCAACAATGAAATAATTACAAAACTTACGTAAAAAAAACACACGATTTGATGAAATGCTAGAGCGGTAGTTCTACCGCCTCCCTCCTTTGCCCAAATTTTAACAAATTAACCCAATTATTTTCTCCCTCTCTCTTTCACTCTATCTCTCTCTCCCTCTCTGCATTTCTCTCCTATCTCTCTCTCCCTCCATCTCTTTCTCTATCTTTCTCTGCCTCTTTCTGTCTCTCTCCATCCCCCTCTCCCTCTTTCTGTCTCTCTCCATCTCACACTCTATCTCTCACTATAACTCTTTCTCCCTCTTTATCTCTCTCATGTTAGCTCACCCCTTTCGATCTTGTTCTAAACAAACTACACGAATTAGGCCTTCTTCGAATGAGGATTTCTTCAATTTGAGGCTTATTCGATTCACTGTTTTTCAAATTTGGTTTTTTTGGAATTAGGGTTTCTTCAATTTGGGATTGAAATTGGTTTTTATTTAACAACTCAAATTGATTAATTGCTCTTTGATTTTGGGTTCTCTCTGTTTCTTTCAGGGCCGATTGCATTGGGAGCCGATTAAGGCGTATTACTAGATCTGTCAGCAAGAAGACTGGAATTTTGCATTACCTTTTGTTTCTCCTGGTTAAAAGGTGTTGTTATTTTGACACTAACACTATTTCTACGCAGAATTACCTCTTGTGTGATGAAGATATTGGGGGACGAAAATCCAGTAAAGCAAAAGATCTCGTGTATTTACTGCATTAGATATATTCACATTCATTTTTTCTAGCTCTTGATATACTCTAAAATTATCTGTGGTTTAATAATGATGTGCAGCACTGGCTTTCTTACTGAGGACGGGTTATTTGATATGATTCGTGCATCAAATCGATCTCAAGCCACTGCCCAAAATGAAATAAAGAAATCTATGGAAAAGGCAGTTGCATCTACTCCAAAGAGCAGCCCTCAGGAGTTGGGAGTTAGCAGTATGTAAAAATATAACTTTGTTTTTATAGAAAGATTCGCATTCTTACATTATTACTCTACTTTAATCTCTATTACTTAGCTTGAGAGCATTTTTACTCTAATTTTATAGTTCAGATTTTACACACAGACACACATATATGACGTGATCTTAAATTTCACTTTGCAGAGCTTTATATCTCTTGGAAATCTATTAAGAAAACTTGCGCAAATTGGTCATGTAGTTTTTTAAGCACAAGGCCCTGTTATTATTATGTATTTGTACAGTTATGTTTCTCAAATATAACGAGGACTAGAAACAATGAAAAATCTACTTAGTATTTTGGCATTTGTTTCACTGCACTATTGCTAGACTTTTTTTCTTCTTTTGTTATTGTGTTGCATGGTTTCTTCATTTGGCTAGACTAATTGGTGTTCTTTTTCAAATATGGGATGGCCATGATGAGCTCTTTCATGATATATGGTTAGATGTCATTAACTTGTATTTATTTCTTTACTTGATAACCAAATCTGTTGTATAATAGTTTTATGGGCATCCACATACCTAAAAGAATTTGTATTGTTTATAGATAATAAATGGGATGGTAGTGATGCTCTATGTCTATCTGTTAATTGTTGACACAATGACCTGGCTTTTCACATGAGTTTTTTTTGTGTGTCAGTTCGAATTTTGGGGCAAAGTTAGTATCCTCGAAGGAGAGACTTGTTACGGCAGCAGAGGTTTTAAAAGCGATCAGATCTTAGCAATCAGATCTTAGTTACATTTATACCCTCACAGTTGGATTGGTGTGTATAATTCGAATTTATATGTGCATTCCATATTCTGATTCTATTGTCCAATTTATGTTGTTGCAGATGATAGCATTTTTTTAACAGTTGCCACAGCCCATCTCTAAGATATATCAAACGTGCTCTCCTTTCTTCCTGGGTTACGGGAGTAGAGTGCTCGATATTTTAAAGATGTTTCAGTTGCAAATGGTTACTCTATGGACTGAGTAGTTATCTTAAATAAAAAAATCACAATTAACTCTGCTTGATACTCATGAGAGAAAGATACAATACTGTTATTCATGCTATCATGAAGGTGATTCTAGGCTTAGTTATATATATATATATATTACGAAAGTGATTTGTTACTGGTTTTAAATTGCAGGTTGACTTGTTCATAGGAGAACCGTTTTATTACGGAGGTGATAAAATGCTTCCATGGCATAATTCATTTGGGTTGTAGACTTACAATATACGGGTTGATTTGGAATTTGATATATTCATGTGCATTTAGGAGTGAACGAACCAAGCTCAATTCCATCCCCTCCGAAGATGTGCTAATAATGCCTTGTAAAGGAATTTTAAGGGCCTGTGCTATGTCTCTACGGGTTAGTTCATAATATCTACTTTATTTTTATGCAGTTTGTGATTCTGTAATACCACTAATGGTAATATTTAGTGATTTAGGACTCTTCTCCAAAGAGGCCTTCTATATTACCAATATATGTTTACAATTTATTTATAATTAGCTGGTATCGGTATAATTAACGGGTACTTGCATTATATTTGAGAGTTAAGGCAGGTACGGTGTTAAATTAATTTTAAGATCTTTTTTGTGGACGTGACGTGATGTTCTCTTATGCCTCACACAAAGCAGTGACTGAATACAAGGAGGCTAAGGCTGTAAGTTATTAGTTTATTTTCCTTTTTGTGTTCAACACTTCCATATGTTTTAAATAGAATTAATATTAAGAAGAACAATGGCAGGGTATCAAAGGCTTCAGGCGCTTCTGCATAATGATACCAAATTCATTATGATTTTTTTTCAACTAATAAAATTGTAGAACAGTTGCTGATAGTTTTTTTTTTATTTACACCTTGTAGGATTTGAGAAGGCAATGTTTAGGAGAATGAATGAGAAGAAAAATGGGACAAAGCAAAGTTAATGAAATTGAAGGTATAAGGTCCCGTAAGAGGGCTATTTTCAGCTAGAAGGGGGGTTGAATAGCTTAATTCCAATTTAAAAATTATTATGGCATTTTAAAATATTTTTCCCGTTTTAAAATATTTTACCGAGTCGTGAGCAGTTTTATAAGTGCGGAAAATAAACGACAAGTAAAGTAAATACCACGCAGGAGATTTTATCCTGGTTCGCGATGGCGCAACCCCTAGTGGATTCGCTCACCCCTACTCCAGTCCCCGAGCTCCTCTCCGGACTCAAGATTTTCCATTAAAATAAACTCGCTCCTTTGGTAGGCGGAGAAGCCTTTACAACCCTTACAAATATTTGTTTTAGTGCGTAACTACCCGTTACCACTTCAAAATAAATGTAAACAAATACAAGACTTGTCTTGGTGCGTAACTACCCGTAACCACCTCAAAGTCGTTGTAAAACCTACACAACTTATCTTAGACAGCAACTCCCCGCTACTTCTTCAAAGTTGATGTAGAATCTTTGGTGTAGACTATCGATTCTTGGCTTTTGTTGGTCTTGGGTCTTAGATGAAAGGTCTCGGGTCTTTCCTCTTCCGCACGGTGCGAAGACTACTAACTCCCCGTTAGTACGTCTAGGACTTGGGTCTTAGAACGAGAATCACCTCACTTCAACTTCACCTCACTACAAAAGTTAGACAAATAATATCTACGAAATAAATATGATGAATGATATATATAATTTGGATTAGTATGTTACGGTACTAGATCCAAGGTTAACTTTAATATCCGTAAACGAATATTAAATTATATTGTTATTATTTAAGTATACTTTCTTTGATATTAAGTCATAATCAAAGTATACTTTTAATTACTCCAAATAAATATAAAGATGGATGGAGTAATATTAGAAGACCTTATTAAAAGCTATATTGCTTGAAGGCTTCGATATGTATACCTTTCTTAGACGAATATAATGTCAAGGTATACGGATAACTTCTTGCACGAACCACTACAATTACTAAACGTAATTGTAATAAAGACAAGTGGCTAAGATTGTGCTTTAGTAGAAGTTTATGTTGTACGAAGTATTTCTTAAAGAATATCCCACGGAGAGCACTGTAGATGCTAGTTAGGAATTTGTATAAATACTTTTCGTTACAACTTGACTTATGTCAAATATCAATACTCCGGTAAGATGAGATAAAATATAGATCTCGGAGTATGTTGATATATAAAGTCCTTTAAGCTTAATATGCTTAAGGCTTTTAAGATGTATAATTTCTTTGATATTAAATTACAAGTGTCAAAGTATACTCTTCTTTTACTTCTTGCACTAGATTAGTTATAGCCACTAACGAATAAAAAGTAAGATCGATAAATAAGTGGCTAAACTTGTGCTATTTGAAGTATTTGTTGAACGAAGTATTTCTTTAAAGAATATCTCACGGAGCACTAAAGATGCTAGTTGAGAATCCGTAAAAATACTTAATCGTTACAACCTCGACGTATGTCGGATAATTTCTTTCTCTTTTAATAAAGAGACTTTTGGAATCGTATAGATCCAAGAATAGAGATTGAGATGGAGTATAGAAGTTAAGCACAAATCTCAAATATAAATATGGTCGGTTAAGACACAAAGACGAAGCTAAAACTTACCACCTTTGGAAAACGATCGGAAAAGTTCGCCGGAAAAATTCGCCGGAGGTTCGGCCGGATTTTGGCACGGTGATCGAACTTTTGGGCAGCCCTTCGGGAGGCTGGAAAGTGGTAGTAGATGAGCTTGCTTGGGTGAACAAAGCTTGGTTGGGTGGAACTAAGCTTGTTGAACAAAAACCTTGAATATATGGATATATATATATATATAAGAGCGAGAAGGTTTTTGAGATGAAATAGATGAAGAGAGAAAATATGAACTTGAAAGTGTGTTCTACTTCTAAAATCCCAGCATGTATTTGGCTCTTAGCTTGTCTTTAAATGGGTGTGTGGAGGGGGGTATTTATAGATAAGGTTGGGTGGAAGGAATGGTGTAGATTGAATGAAGATGAGTGGATGTGATTAAAATCACTTGGATTGCCAACATGGAAAGTGGTTTGTGTTTCTTTGCAAGTGGATGCTAGCAAACAAAATAATATCCCAGCACTTTGAATCTATAATATAATATTCCATTCGTTCTAATTAACGAATAAATACGAACCAAGTATCGTTAATTAAATACCCGATAAATACGAAAACACCCAATAAATAAATCTAAAATTATGGAGCACTTCCAAATATTATAAAATAATATTCTGGAAGGTTTGGTCAATTTTGGTCAAGGTTGACTTGGTCAAACGTGGTAAACGGTTGACTAATCGTCTCGATTTTCGTGCCCGGATGAAAATACTCGAAAAATTACGAAACTTTAACCATGCATATAAAATAGCATTTAAATGATCAATCTTAAGTTTCAAGTCATTCTACAAGTGAAAGTATTTTATTTGGATTTAAAACGATTAAATCAGCTTTCCGTTCCGAATAAAATACGAGTGGTCTTTTCTCGAAAAAGATAAATATTTTGACCAATGTTTTGACTAGAATAAATACTTAGAATATATTTCCTAATATATAAAATATTTTGAGAGTGAAGGAAATATTTTTGAACGAATAAAGTAATTTTCTCCGAAATATAATATATTTGTAAAGCAGGAGAAAATTTACTTTAGTTATTTCTAGCATGAGAGGAAAATCTTCCTGATAGTAGAAAGTCCTTTCTAGGATGATAAAAATATTTTGAGTGTAAAGGGAGAATATTTTTGAATAAAACTGATCCTTTTTTTGATTTAGCACGAGTTCTCTACAGAACGTTAAATCTCGAATATTCTTTGTTCGAGCTTGTTGCCTTATTAATTTTGCAACGGAGATCTAAAAAATATCAAACCTCGATATTTCTTCTTCGATCTTATTGCCTTGGTGTAGAGATATATTCCGTAAAATGTATTTTGATTTTTCAGCGAATCGGAATATCTCTTATATTTTAATAAATATAGGATGATAAATTTTGCTAGAATTGACCATTTGACTTTTGACCGAATCAATTAAATATATGACCTAGTGGAGAGGATTCTACGTGTATTTAAATTTTATGTTAAATCGTACAAACACCAAAATAAATATTATATCGAAGATATCCTTTCAGAAGGTCCAAGACGAAGTCGATACAAAGGTGAATAAGGTCCGGAGGAACTTGACATGGATACATAGACTCTCTAGCGTTAGACATACTTTTTTTTTATTTTCATTTCCTTAAGTAAGGATATTTTCCAAGCTTGTATACCCTCCTTTGTTGTTCTTGTTTTGTTTTATAGTTGTGGATTATAAATTTTGTAATGGCATAAATTATTATGTTTGGTGAAATGAAAAGAATAGCTATTGATAAATTTTTAGCTATTGTTGCATTTATTATTGTGGAAAATTAATATATATATATATATATATATATGAATTTAGTTTTGTACAATATTAATTTTGGTACAGGTGGGTCCCACCTATCAATGGGTCCATTTTACAACAAATGTGTATCCTATTGCAACACAATTGATCATGTTGGTGTAGGTGTAAAAAATGTTGCAAATGACCCATTTTACAACAAATGTGTATCCTATGGCAACACAATTGATCATATTGGTGTAGGCGTAAAAAATGTTGCAAATGACCATATGCCAATGTCGAAAAAACTAACACCCGAAAAGTGTTGCCGTAGAAATTTTTGAGGCTATACCAACAAATTTTGGGCTTTCGGTAACATTTTTGAAGTGTTGCAAAAGGCCATCTATTGCGTAGTGGGAGTTTAATTACTTGGGAGGGACTCAACAAGAAGAAACGGGTGTTGTTGATGATATAAAATCAGTACCAACATTTCTGGCACCCCTGGTGCACCGGTATCAAAGTGTGTTTCACCTGCCAAAGGGGTTGCCTCCCAAGAGGAGTCACGATCATAATATAATGCTCAACGAAGGAGCAGACCCGGTAAACGTGAGGCCATACCGCTACCCCCAGGTCCAGAAAGACGAGATTGAGAATCTAGTGAGTGATATGTTAAAGGCAGGTATCATCCAAGTATCAAACTGTCCGTTTTCAAGCCCGGTTTTGTTGGTTAAAAAAAAAAAGACGGGCCATGTATCTTCTGCGTGGACTACCGGGCGCTCAACAAGGCGATAGTTCTAAATAAATATCCAAACCAAGTCATTGATGAACTCTTAGATGAGTTAAATGGATCGGCGGTATTCATCAAATTAGACCTCAAATCTGGGTATCATCAAGTGAGGGTGCCAAGTGAAGACATTCCAAAAACCGCTTTCCGAACACACGAGGGGCATTACGAGTTCTTAGTCATGCCCTTCGGCTTGACAAATGCCCTGCCACCTTCCAAGCAATCATGAATGAGGTATTTAAACCTTTTCTATGGAAGTTCGCTTTGGTGTTCTTCGACGATATTCTAATCTACAACCCAAACGAAGCGGAACATTTAAATCACGTGAAGACAGTGTTGGAGGTTCTACAACAACAGCTTTATGCGAACTTCAACAAATGTGATTTTGGGAAGGCAGAGGTAGCCTACTTGGGTCACCTGATTTCAGAAAAAGGGTGGCAGTTGATCCCGTGAAAATTAAATCTATGGTGGAGTGGCCGGTACCCCAGAATATTAAGGACCTTCGTGGTTTCCTCAGGCTGTCGGGTTATTACTGTAAGTTCATAAGGAATTATGCACATATCGCTGGGCCTCTTACTGATTAACTCAAGAGGGACTATTTTGGATGGAATGAAAGTGCTAATGAGGCATTTGAACATTTGAAAATAGCACTATCCACGGCTCTTGTCCTTAAATTACCAAACTTTAACCGCCCGTTCGTGTTATAAACCGATGCTTCCGGTTATGGGTTGGGAGCAGTGTTGTTACAAGAAGGGCACCCCCATTGCATATTTCATTAAAGTCCTAAGGCCAAGGACTCGAAGTAAATCCATATACGAGAAGGAGTTGATGGCCATTGCTTTAGCAGTCTAAAAGTGGAGACACTATCTTCTGGGCCATCCTTTCGTAGTACATACGGATCAACAGAGCTTAAAGTTCTTACTGGAACAATGAGAGGTTAGAGCTGATTATCAACACTGGATAAGCAAGTTAATGGGATACCAGTTTTCAATTGTTTATAAACCGGGAAAAACCAACAAGGCAGCCGACGCCTTGTCAAGGGCCTTTCCAGAAAATGTTGAATTATGTAACATGGTTTCAGTGGGCGGAGTTTCGTGGGCAGAGATCAACAAAACACTTGGGGTTGTCACGTTCCTTCAATAAGGGAAGGCAGATTTGGAAGAGAAACGACTTCTCCCAAAAGGGTATGAGTTGGTACATGGAATTGTGCATTATAATGGGCGGGTGGTCGTACCCCCTAAATCTGAATTGATAGAGAAGCTATTGAAGGAGTACCACGACTCTCTTATAGGTGGCCATTCGGGGGAAATAAAGACCTACAAGAGACTGGCCTAGGAGTGGTTCTGTCCTAGAATGCGTAAAATGATAGCTCAATACATTAAAGAATTTGAAACATGTCAACGACAAAAACAGTCTTTATTGAAGCCAGCTGGGTTCCTTCAACCATTACCAATACCCACCCGTATATGGAAGGATGTATCTCTCGACTTCGTGGAAGGATTACCCAAGTCAAGTGGAAGTGACACCATTTTGGTGGTGGTTGATTATCTATCTAAGTACGCCCATTTAATTGGACTAGCCCACCCGTTTTTAGCCCCAAGCGTAGCCTCGGTGTTCATTAAAGAAATTGTTCTGTTACATGTGTTGGGCTGCTAGCATGCCATAACTCCACATTAGTATGATATTGTCCGCATTGGGTCGAGTCCGCACGAATTTGTTTTTGGGCTCCTCCCAAAAGGTCTCATACTAATGGAATTAATCTGGCTGCTTATTAACTAGCAATCTGCCCCTCCCACAAACGATGTAGGACAACTCCTAACAATCCCCCTTCACACATCGGGCTCGACACCTGCCGAATCTGCCTCCTTTCGTGTGATCCCCCTAGGCACAACTGGAAATCCACCTGGCTATCTTACTCCCCCTAAGCCCACACTGGAAGGACTCCCCCTAGGCCCAACTGGTAATCCACCTGGCTATCTGACTCCCCCTAGGCCCACACTGGAAGGCCCACCTGCTCCTCCTTAAGCCCATTCTGGGATAGCCCTTCTTCCTCTTCTTAGATCCTTTTGGGAGCCCATCTGAGATTGTTATGGATCGTTACAACCATCACTCTGATACCACTTGTTGGCTTGTTTAGCAGGCCTTAACTCCACATTAGTATGATATTGTCCGCTTTGGGCCGAGCTCGCACGGATTTGTTTTTGGGCAACTCCAAAAAGCCCTCATACGCATGGAGTTATCTACTTTCTTATAAACTAGCAATCTGCCACTCCCACAAACGATGTGGGACAACTCCCAACAACATGGGTACCAAACAATAATTGTATCAGACCGATACCGTAGTTTCACGAGTCTCTTTCGGCAGGAGTTATTTCGAAGCCAAGGAACTACCCTCCTTCGTAGCACGGCCTACCACCTTCAGACGAACGGTCAAACGGAGGTGGTCAATAAGACACTCGAGGGTTATTTGAGATGCTTTGTTCAGGGCAAGCCTCGCACTTGGTCTTAATGGCTCTCATGGGCAGAGTACTGGTATAATACCAGCTACCAGGCATCAACTCAACACACCCCGTTTGAGATTGTGTATGGGAGACCTCCCCCTCCTTTGATCAGATTCACAGAACTAGATACAGTGGTGGCATTACTGGAAGAACAATTACTAGAAAGGGATGCTACATTGGATGAACTAAGGGTGAACTTGGTACAGTCCCAGCAACGGATGCGCAACCAAACTGACAGGCACCGGAGAGAGTTAGAATTCCTGCCTGGGAACTTGGTTTATGTTAAGCTCCAACCTTACCGCCTGCAGTCTCTAGCACGACCAAATGACAAACTGTCACCACGATTCTATGGGCCTTTTACAGTACTACAGCGGATAGGTCAGGTGACAAATCGTTTGGATTTGCCCACAATAGCTAGGATACACAATGTCTTTCATGTATCCCAACTGAAGAAGGCTGAAGGAGCAATCCAGGGATCGACACCCATACCACCACAGATTTCAGCAGACTTAGTTATGGAAGCTACACTAGAGAAGGTGTTGGAAGTCAGACATAAAAATCCACAAGGGAAAGAAGCGACAGAAGTACTAATTAAGTGGTCCGAGTTACTAGTATGGGAAGCTACGTGGGAAGAAATAGAGGGCATTGAGTTATGATTTTCGTATTTCCACCTTGTGGACAAGATGGCTGTGTTGGCCCCCGGTAATGCTATGACCCCACAAATTACGTACTCAAGAAATAAGACTGGAAAAGGACAGGAAGGTCATCACAAAAGAATTGAAGGGGCAAAAGAATCATTGCACCTGGGAGCATAAAAAGGGAGAGAAATTGGGAATTAGGACATCGTATTATTGTGTAGTGAATTGGGGGAATTGGGAGAGAGCCGCCTCTCGAAAGCGGTGGAGAGCTTTTAATCGTTATTTTATTTCTCTTGTAAAACACTTATTATTATTATCAGTCCAGTAAGCCAGAGTATCTTATTCAGTGTTAATGTTATTGATTTGCTTGTATTCTATATTATTGTGGTGAGAGATTCGATTATTGGCAAGTCTGTAACACTGTGCTAAATCAGATGCCCATTTACTCGCCCTTTGGTGTCATTGTTTATGATTGCAAAGAAACTGGTGGCTTCCTTGAACAATGTTAATATTGTATTTGTTAAACGATCTGGGAACCCAGAGTAGTTGATGGACTAGCTCGTTCATCTATTTCTAGTCCAGGTCGTATTGCCATGGGTGGTTTGTCTAGTCTGAGCTTAATGCTCTTTTGGAAGCAAATTTGCAGTAATTAAATTGTTTACTTTTATTTATAAAAAAAATAACGCCTATGATTAGACCTGACAAATTGGGTCTGGAGTCGAAGAACCGATCCAAAATTCATGGAACCGATATCCAATTTTATATCCGAATTAGATTAACCGAATCCGAAACAATTCGATCCGAACCGAAATCCGATCCGATATAGTCAAATCCGATTATTGTCCGAAAACCGTTCTTATCCGATCCGAAATTACCCGAACCGAATATCTTATCGATAATAATCCGAAATACTTGATCCGATGATGATCCGAAACCGATCAAATTCGAAAAAAATATTGTCCGAACAGAATATGAATCGAAGTACTTTCTAAATTGGAAACTAAAAACACCTATACTGAAAATTATGTGATGAAATAATATTATTGAGATTATACTTTATTTTTCTGTCTGACTCAAAATATTCTATATTTTAGGGAAAAAATGTTTCAAGATATCATATATGTATCAAAATATTCATGTATAGTAAATATTTTATTTCAGAAATAAAAACGAATGATATTATTTATTCTGGAAAATATGTATTAAATATACTGTATATCTACACATGTTGAACCTTCATATCTCCTGGATACAAATGTTTAATAATTAGTATGTTTATGAATTGTAATTAACTATATTTCTTTTACATAAAATAAGGTAATAACTAATAAATAACTAGTAACTATTGCTTATTATTAAATAATGGTTTTTTAAATAAATACTCATTCCTAATATGTGTATCAACCCACCCCGTCAAGATTCTTGTCAAACAAAATAAAAATCTAATAAATAATTTTTGGACATTTTTTTATTAAATAAAAAATTAAAAAATTATTCTACAAGTCTATTTCTCAACTAATTGAAAATCTTTTTTTTTAAATGATTAAGAAATAAAATCCATTTAGTAATATAAATAATTAAATGAGACTTATTAATTATAATAATATATTCATTTTCAACCATCGAAAAAAAATTTAATCACTTAAAAAATCTTTAAAAGACAAAATAAAAAATTAGATTAAAAATTATCACGTATAATTGAATATACGTGAAATCGAAATCGATTTATCAAAAATTTATCCGATTTTAATAAGAAATCGACCCGATCCGAAATTAGACCCGAACCAAAACTGATTAAAATTTTGTAAAACCGATTCTAGACCCGAACCGAATTAGATCCGATCTGATTTGAATTGTATCCAAATATATTAAAACCGAAAATTGATCTGATTCGAAATGGACCAATCCGAAACTAATTCGATTATCCGATTTGCCAAGTCTACCTATGATGGGTTAAATTGATAAAAACTTTAAAATGTAAACATTTTAAATAGGTCTTTTTTTATCACCTATAAGTATGACTTGATAAAACTTATGATTTAGAACAAATATTAATTTGTACGCTTATAAGCATTTTATTGTTTACAAAAATAATACCTATGATTAGTTAAATTGACAAGGACCTTTCTCTCTATTTTTTCGTTAAACATGTCATGTACAATTCTTTAACAATTTAATTAAATGAAAGATTAAAATAAATAATTTAATTAAGCAAAAGATTAAGACAAATATATTATATACGTAGATAAAAACAACACATGCAATTATACTTTATACATTTTTTTCTCTTAGATATTAAAAAAATATTACAAGGATACTAAATACACTATTTCAGAAATCATTTGCTAAATTTACGAGCGAATACCTTTTTTATATACCAAAAGACATAGTTTTCATAAAGAAATTTTAGCAAAATACATAAAAATTAATTTACATATGAATACATTTTAAAAAAATCACAAAAACAATTCCAAGTTTAAGTATATGTGAAAATTCATTATATAATATAAAAATATTTGCTCAAATAACCAACCTAACTCAAATACTAAGATGTAATTGATAATTCTAAATTTTAGGTTCTATTATGGATCATTTATATTTGATATATTGAATCAGTATTAAGAGTTTAAAGTTCTTTCTTAAAAGATTGATGTTTAGATGAAAAAATTATATAACATATGTGACTTGTAATGTTAAATTCATTATATATTACATATCTCAATTTAATATTATATTATAATTTAATCAAAAGTTTTAAATTTTTTAAAAGAATACCTTACTTTTGAATATAGTTTCTAAAACTGTATAATAACATACCTATATTTTCCATTTATTTTAACGTAGATGTTTTCGACATAATATAATTCATTATCATATATAGTTGAAAGATTTATTATAATTTTTATTGTCGTTGATAAAAAAACAAAAAGATAATATTTGAAATTTTTTACCTATGCATCAATATATATATATATATATATATATATATATATATATATATATAATTATCTACATATATAATCGTACATGTATATTTCTAATTGTTAAAATTAATTTATTATAAATTTGAAAAATTAACGAAAATTGTATGTTATTGTGATAGAAATCTTTAATCATTATACAAGATCTGTAAAAGAGTTATGTGATACCATATCATAAACATTATAGCATATTGTTATTATAAATGTTTTATCTGCACTAATAACATGAGGGAGATAAATTAAAATTTTTATTATGATATATTATGTTCATGTTGAAATCTTGGAGTTTAGAATCATTTTATATTTTTCTTTATTCAAATATATAAATCATTCCTTCTCATGTTTTTAATTCTTATGTTATTATGAATTATAAAATAAGAGGTACAACATTTTGTATTAATAAATTACATAATATTTTTAAAGAAAAATTATTTTTATATATAATATAATTCATCTTAATCTAATAAAACATATGAAAAAAATATTTTGCAATTTTTTAATTTATTTAATAAAATGGTATTATGTTCGGTAAAAAAATGTAATATAGTTCTAGAAATTCTAGCCATTTTCTGATATATCAGAAAAATATGATAAATTTTTTACATCAAACATAATTATGGACTTTTAATTATAAAACAAGTATAATATATTTCACAGTGTTAATTTTACAAATAATACAATAAATGATGACAAGTATTAAGTATCGAAAATTACAAAATCATAGAACAATAATAATGATATTTATAGAAATTACAAAATGTAAATTAATAATAATATTAAATTATTGTATCATTTGTTACCATCATACTAGCTTTTGAACCATTATGATTTTTGAACTTCTTCATAAAAAATTTATTTTTAATTAAAATTTAATATATGATCATTTAACAAGGGACTTCATATATAAATTTTAATATTGTAATAAACATTACTTTTTGATAAAGACGTACTATAACCATTTAAATTATACATAACAATAACGATATTTAAAACATGTTTACTTAAAATATGTTTCACTTAATTTTGGAATTATGTATATAAGATTTAATATTGTAACAAATAATTATATTATTAATACACCGTAACCATCCTAAGCACTTCAATTGTACTAAATGAATTAAACAAAAAATTTTAATCCTTATATACTTATAGTAATGTAATAAAGGGGGTATTATAGATATATTTTACGATCATTCCTGTTAAGCATTTTAGTCCTTTAAATACGATAACAATGTTCAACCCTAGATACGATAATTATAATCCCGCATTAATGGGATAAGTAACAATTGTTGCCCTACAATACTTTGCTCCTATTTATAGATATTATAACAACCACCTAGATGGAGATGAACATAATTTGCTTCCATATTTGAAACTTTAATTTTATTTATAGATATTATAATATAACAAGGCCTACCAAAATACGATAACAATTGACAATAAAAATTTTGGTCCTTTTACATTTTAATCCTATAAATACAACGATAAAAGGTATTAGACATTTTAACTCTAGATACATATTCTACATGTTTATATCCTATACGTATATGACAATCATTCTTATACAATTCAATTCTATTATATAAATTTATTGAAATAAAAAAATAAACAGCTTTTTTACATGTTTATATCCTATACGTAGATATGACGATCATTCTTATACAATTCAACTCTATTATATAAATTTATTAACAGACTCACAATCTTTAAGCTAAATATTGTAGTGCTAAAAAATCAAAAATTGTAACGTAATTGGTTGTTTATCATGACATCAAAATATTATCCCTATATAACAAATAAATTATAAAGGTAATGGTGGAACAGTGAATCATTACATTGCAACTTTTTTCTATTTTTCTTATTTTGTATTTTCCACCTTTTTTTGATAGGTTGTATTTCCACCTATATTAGTATTTTCATACATCATATTAGCCATTTAAAAACTTGTAAAGAGGCCTATTTTCATTCATCAAATGATAGATTTTCATATTTTTCCATAGATTTTCACAAATAATATTTTAAAATTTATTTTCTTTAGATAATATTTTAAAATTTATTTTCTTTTAAAGTATCACCCTCCTAAAATATCATCATTTTTGAAATCCTTAATCTCCAATTATATTTTTGGAGTATCCGAGAATTTAAATTTTTAAAATTTTCTACTTATTTAAAGTATCCAACTTTTGAGATATTAAAAATATTAAATATATAAATAAATATTGTTATTAGATATTAACAAATATTAAAAGTATAAAAAAATAAATATAGAATAAATTATGATATCCTTTCTTTTCTTCTTTTTCTTTTTTTAAATAGAGAATATTCTTTTTTAATAAAAATCTAAAATGATATCCAATCTATTTCTTCTGCTTTTTTTTTGAAATAGGGAATATATGATTTATTTTTGATTCAGATATCAAAACAAAAAGATTTGACCTATTTGACAATATGAGTAAATTGACGATTTCACCCCCATAAAAAATTGTTATAAATACCCAGTCTTGAGCCTTGTAGGAAACACTTGTACGCAAAGCTACAAATAGAGTCAAGAGTGCACAGAGAGAGTGAGAGAGTTTGTGCAGAGACACAAACAAAGAGAGGGAGAGAGAGATCAAAGAGAGGTAGCAATTTTATATGCACTAGACATTGAAAATAGTAGAATGATTATCTTTTTATTCCAACCTTTTTCTGTAATCCTTGAAATGTTTTTTTTTTTCGTTTTGTTGCGTTCTTCAATTGTGTGGGTGTGTTTTTCTGGTTTTCTTGTGGGGGTGTGTGGGCGCTTATGCCTGTCAACCCGCATGTCTTCTTTCTTTTGCTTGGTAGCTGTTTTGTCTTAAAATAAAGCTAGCTATCTAGAGTTCTGTTTACAAAGTTGCATTTTTCTTATTTTTATTTGATATAATTCTATACGTTTTGGTTTTGATCTTATCATGTGTTTGTACATGAATGAATATTTATATCTGAATTTTCTCTTTTTGCAGCCGATAAAGAATCTTAAGAAAGAGTAAAGAGAACAATGTCGGGGGACTTTCCATTCATTCCAACCAGTACTGGTTCATCAGCGGCAAATGGTGCCACTCATCCCTTGTATCCTGTCACATCTTTGCAGAATGTGAACCCGAGCATGTCATTCGGTCTTGCTTTCCGCCCATCAATTCCGGTATGTCACCAAACAATAACTAATTACACATCACTGCTATTTAAATGTACTTTTGTCTATTTTGCATGTTAATTTCTATCATGAATTGATTCAGCCTACACAAAGAGAAGAAAATGTACGGACATTGGCTATTGAGGAGATGGGTGGTGGCTCAAGCGGCTACCAGCAGAATGGAGGACTCTTCAGGAGCTATGTGCAACAAACCCGGACAGGGAGGACCAAGCACACTCCCCAGCAGATTCAAGGAATGGAAGCGTACGAACTATATATATTTTAATTAATTTACATCATTAATTAGTACGTGTTTTTATTAATAATTATTTTTTTTGTAGGATGTTCAAAGAATGTCCCAATCCAGACCAAGAACAAAGACTGAAACTTAGCGGTGATTTAGGTCTCAATCCATCGCAAGTGAAATTTTGGTTCCAAAATAGAAGAACCCATGAGAAGGTAGTTTGGACCCACTAAAAATACTCATAGATCATGTTATATTGAATAATTTTTTTAAAAAATTTTTAACTAGAATTTTTTATGTGTATTATTTACAAAATTTATCTTGCTGGCTATGTAAATCATAAAAATTCATTAAGGATATATACATGCGATTTTTTTATACTATGCATATATGGTAATTTTTAGTTGTGACTTACATTCAAAGGGGCAAGAGTATTACTATTTTATTGAATAATTAAATAATAATCATTTGATTAATATCTTCACGATATCATTATGGATCTAATTAATATAATTATTTGGGAAAATTCAAATGAGCATCCCAATAGAATACATTACTAAATTATTTTTGGTATTAAATATAATTTGATTATTTTTTATTTGATTTTACAGAGCAAACAAGGAAGGAATGACAGTGCTATGCTCAAGGCTGAGAATGATCAGTTTAAAAGAGATATTACCAGACTCAAGGCAACACTGCTTGGAAACATTACAGACGGTAATGGTTCAGAGGTGTCTACTGAAGTGCACCAACTTTGTCTGGAGAGTGGGGAAATCGATGACAAGATTGTATGTGTTTAACTTTATACTCTAGTATCACTTATATGGTATAAATATGCAAGTACAAAAAATATAAGAAAAATATTTTAATTATGTGATGGACCTTAGTTATATGATGAATTAATAAAGATGCTATAGGAATATTTTATACTAGTGACATTAAAATGGCGATGATTTTCTTATTTATTTAGCAAAAAAAAAAATGGCAATGATTACATAAAATATACCATATTGTATGTTAATAAGTTTAGTCATATAATTTGTTCTAATTTTGTGATACATATGCATTTAATTTCAGAATGGCAAACTTCGTGATGTTATTTCAAGACTTGGTGGGGTTACGCATACATTAGGACGTGCAGCCTCTCCAATTCCTTCTCCTTCTTTGGATTCATACACACCTGGGATAAGTTGGAATCCTATAACTGACCATCTAGGTTCATACTATAACTTACTAGTACATGTTATAACATAATAATACTTCGTTAACTTGATAACAACTAAAAATTTGGGATTTATTAATTTTGAAATTTTTATGTGGTTTTAACTATAGATGATACTGATCCTGAATGGCTTGTTGATGAAACTATTATGGATGATTTGTTTTCTAAGTCTGGCTTGGAGGTACAGTATGCGGAAACTGGTGATGGAGTTGGAGCAACATCTATCACTCCAATGGAAGAAGCTAAGAAGCAGGGCTCTGATTCTGTGATGCCCCTTGAGATTTTAACTATCGATGAAACTGATCCTGAATGGCTTTTTGATGCAACTGATCCTGAATGGCTTTTTGATGAAACTATTATGGAAGAAGCTAAGAAGCGAGGCTCTGATTTGGTGATCATGCCCCTTGAGGGCCAGACTAAAAAGCAAAAGGCAATGGATATTCTTCATGCAGACTCTGGTGATGATGGCCATTCCCCTGAAGCTAGAGGTCCCCATGCTGCAGGGGAGCTACACTAACGAGTCTGAAAGTGTAGTTGCATACACCTCCCTAGCTAGCTGTTGGAAAAGTAATGTTCCGTACGGATCCATCGATCATCCCTATCCATCCCCTTGAATATGTCTCGGGCCAGTATTGACCCACATGCCGACTGGCCTCGACGTCAAGTGTCGATTTTGTTACCAACCACCTTCAAAACATCATCCACCAAATTAGAACAGCGTTTGGAGGGCAGGCAACTAGCTAGATGCCCAGAAAACCCCATTTCAATCATACAAATTTTCTTTTTCGTTGTGGATAATTTTTTTATATTTTATATTTTTATTTCTTCATGTTGGAGTATTATTTAAGTGTTACAAATTCTTCATGTTTTTTCTTGAGCATATTTGGTTTAGAATTTTGATTATAGGCCCATCTACATATGAGAATCTCATAATTTTTTTAGTCTATCAATTAGATATAC
Source organism: Saposhnikovia divaricata (assembly GCA_036435485.1). NCBI lineage: Eukaryota > Viridiplantae > Streptophyta > Magnoliopsida > Apiales > Apiaceae > Saposhnikovia > Saposhnikovia divaricata. The sequence goes on along the minus strand of CM071598.1, from coordinate 187,370,405 downwards.
TAATTTACAAATAGATTTTTAATATTCATAATTATAATATTTAATTCACAAAGTTTTTTTAATGTTTATAATTTTAATCATATTTAAGTACTAATAATATCTTTTCAGTCTAACAACATAAATTTTTATTTTTGATATGTTGCGAATGGGGTTTTATACTTTTGAAAATTAATTTACATATTAAAAAAAATCAAATTATCCAATTATAATAAAAAAATAATTAAAGATATTAATTAAATTTTAGAAGTTCACTTTACTTTTTGGGCTTTATCTTAAAATTAAATTTTAACAATTTTTTACTTCCAAAAACTATGAAAATAATTATTAATTTAATAATAGTTTAACAATTATTATTCAACTAGAATTATCCCGAAATTAAAGAGAAAAGAAATTTATGAATTTTCACATTAAAAACTTTTTTCAATTTGTGAATCTACGATTTAAATTATTAAAACGTATAATTGAATATACATTTGAAAAAATCAAATAAATTTTTTAATATTATACCCTACCAGAGCTAACAAATTATGAATATGATCTCTCTCGAATTTATTATATATATATATATATATATATATATATATATATATATATAAGGATATAATTTTCTTTTTCACCAATTTTAAATTACTTCAAAATAGAAAGTTCAAAAAAATTGCATAAGAACTCCTAATTTAAAATACTATATACTGGGTGAAAATCATACTAATATATTTAACTTCAAAACTTTCTTGATGAAAACTAAATTAATGAATCCAATAAATAAACAATACTTTACATGGGCAAAGGACACAGATTAATGCCAAAAAAAATTGATTTTGAACATTAACTTGAACAACTAATTTTATATCACAAACTATCATAATTATAATGTTACAATAAACTTACCTAAAATATAAAAATAAAAATCTGCAACATATAGCTTCAAAAAAAAAAAAAATCTGCAACATATACAACTCATGAAAACTATCATTTCATTTATCATTTCATCTCCATTAGTATCAGTTTCTTTAATCCTTCATATAACTTCCGCGTCTAATTATCTACTCTCATCACTGTTTCATTTGTGCCTTCATTTAAGTTGTGCATCTCCAAAACAATTATATGCTCTCATCACTTTTTTAGTTATGCATCTCCAAAATAACTATATGTTCTCATCATTGTTTTAGCAGTTGTGCAAAAACATGTATATACAGCGTGAGCGATGGTCTTATCATGTAATAGTTGAGTGTCTCTGAACAAGTATGATGCTTATCTTTTATTTGCTAAAATAAGAAAAAATATTAAAAACACATATACTGTAATAAAGGTAGCTAGACATGCTGATAGTGGATAGGTATATGTAGGTAGCGGTTGCAGTTAGGTTAAAGAAAGACAGATGTATGTACACAATTAGGTTAAAGAAAGACGTTAGGTTAAAAGGCGGTGGCGGCCAACTAGTGTAAATGGATATATATCATTCCCCACTCATTTAGCCATGGGTAGGACTAGGGCTGAGCATTCGGTCGGTTCGGTCCAGAACCGAATCGAACCGAAAGAACCGAAAATCGAATTGTTATTTTTTTTGGAACCGAACCGAACCGAACAAGGCTAAGGGACCGAGCCAGAACCGAACCGAAATATTTCGGTCGGTTCGGTTCGGTTCTTAAGAACCGAATTTTTTTGAATTTTCATTAATATATATATATATTATTAATATAAATATAAATTTATTATATATATATATATATTATTAATATAAATATAAATAATATATATATATATAAATATATTACATTTATTATAAATTTATTATATATATATATTTATTATATATATATATATATATACATATATACATATAATTCGGGTGGTTCGGTTCTAACCGAAATTATTTATAGAAGAACCGAACCGAACCGAAATTTCGGTTCTAACCAAAGGAACCGAACCGCCCGAAAAAAGAAAAAAATTGGACCGAACCGAACCGAAATTGTGTGATTCGGTTCGGTTTTTTGGTTCCGGTTCGGTTTTGCTCACCCCTAAGTAGGACTTAGGAGGAGGAAAAAAAAAATAAACGTGATGCATAAAAAATTTTAGGTGCCCGCGCACAACATTTAGGGGTTAAGACATATTTTTTTTTCAAAATGTCATATGTGACCCAAGTGTTGACGGATAGCATTTAGAAATATTTTGCCAAAAAAAATTAATATTTAGGAATCAGAAATATTTTTCCAAAAAATGTAAAAGTCTTTGTAATAATATTATTATGTAAGTGATGTGAGATTACACGACAATATCAAAAAAGTATTTAGAGAGTTTTTCTTTACAATAATATTATTATGTAAGTGATGTGAGGTTACAGGACAATATCAAACTTGAAATTACGTATATAATTTGAAAATATTTTAAAGCTATTATTAAGGCATGTTGTATGTACATTGATAATGTTTTCAAAATAGTAAAATTTAAAGAGTAAATTTTGTTTGAATAAAAAATGTGCCATATAAGCTTCAAATTTAACAGCGTATGAGAATGTGTTGTAACAAAAAATAAAGAGAAAAAATTGTTGTTCTCCGTGATTTGCAAGTAATAGGGCGCTTTTGTTTTTTAATACAAATAAATGAAATGACATTTTTTGTTTGAGGCGAATAAATAAAAAAGACATTTTTTTAGATAAAGGTAAATGAAGTGACATATTTGGAGGTAAATAACTAAAACGAATATTTTGTTTAAGGCAAATAAATGAAATGATATTTTTTGAGGCAACAAATAAATGATAGTAATATATTTTGGTTTTGATTTTTCTTTTGCTAAATTTTGTTAATAGAAGTGTAAATTTTCTTTTTCGTTGTGGATAATTTTTTTATAATTTATATTTTTATTTCTTCATGTTGGAGTATTATTTAAGTGTTACAAATTCTTCATGTTTTTTTTTGAGCATATTTGGCTTAGAATTTTGATTATAGGCCCATCTACATATGAGAATCTCATAATTTTTTTAGTCTATCAATTAGATATACTAATTTACAAATAGATTTTTAATATTCATAATTATAATATTTAATTCATAAAGTTTTTTTAATGTTTATAATTTTAATCATATTTAAGTACTAATAATATCTTTTCAGTCTAACAACATAAAGTTTTATTTTTGATATGTTGCGAATGGGGTTTTATACTTTTGAAAATTAATTATTAAAAAAATCAAATTATCCCATTATAATAAAAAAATAATTAAAGATATTAATTAAATTTTAGAAGTTCATTTTACTTTTTATGCTTTATCTTAAAATTAAATTTTAACAATTTTTTACTTCAAAAAACTAAGAAAATAATTATTAATTTAATAATAGTTTAACAATTATTATTCAACTAGAATTATTCCGAAATTAAAGAGAAAAGAAATTTATGAATTTCAAATTAAAAATTTTTTTCAATTTGTGAAATCTACGATTTAAAGTATTAAAACATATAATTGAATATACATTTGATAAAAATCAAATAAATTTTTTAATATTATATCCAACCATTCTCAAGATCTAATAAATTATGAATATGATCTCTCTTAAACTTATTATATATATAAGAATATAATTATTTTTTTCTACAATTTTAAATTACTTCAAAATAGAAAGTTCAAAAAAATTACATTAACATTTCAAGAACTCCGAATTTGAAATACTATCATACTATATATTTAACTTCAAAAATTTCTTGATGAAAACTAAAAATTAATGAATCGAATACATAAACAATACTTTACAGGGGCAAAGGATACAGATTAATGCCAAAAAAAAAAAAAAACTGATTTTGAACATTAACTTGAACAACTAATTTTATATTACAAACGATCATAATTATAATCTTACAATAAACTTACCTAAAATATAAAAATAAGAAACTGCAACATGTACAACTCCTGAAAACTAATCCTTTCATATCCATTAGTATCAGTTTCTTTAATCCTTCAATCCTTTTCAGGGAGGATCATATAACTTTCACCTCTAATTATCTATTCTTATCACTATTTCATTTGTGCCTTCATTTAAGTTGTGCATCTCCAAAACAACTATATGCTCTGTTTTAGTATCACTATTTCATTTGTGCCTTCATTTAAGTTGTGCATCTCCAAAACAACTATATGCTCTGTTTTAGCCGTGCCTCCACCTAAGTTGGGGTCTCCAAAACAATTCTTATATGTGGTGGTCATCAAGCACATAAATAATGGGAAAACTGATCACCTAAGTTGGGGTCTCCAAAACAATTCTTATATGTGGTGGTCATCAAGCACATAAATAATGGGAAAACTGATCATTAGAGTAGTAAAATTTATGAGTTAGAAATATTTTTTTCAAAATGTAATATGTGACACAAGTGTTGGCGGACAGCATTTAGAAATATTTTGCCAAAAAATTAATATTTAGGAGTCAGAAATATTTTTTCCAAAAAATGTAAAAATATTTAGAGATTGTCTTTGTAATAATATTATTATGTAAGTTATGTGAGGTTACACGACAATATTAAAAAAGTATTTAGAGAGGTTGTCTTTACAATAATATTATTATGTAAGTGATGTGAGGTACACGATAATATCAAACAATATAGGTGAAATTATGTACATAATTTGTAAATATTTTAAAGCTATTATTAAGACATATTGTATGTATATTAATAATGTTTTCAAAAGAGTAAAATTTAAAGAGTAATTTTTTTTTTTGAATAAAAAATGTGCCATATAAGCTTCAAATTTAACAACGTTTGGGAATGTGTTGTAACAAAAAGTAAAGAGAAAAAATTGTTGTTCTTGGTCATTTGCAAGTAACGGGGTGCTTTTGGTTTTAAAGAGTAATTTTTTTTTTGAATAAAAAATGTGTCATATAAGCTTCAAATTTAACAACGTTTGGGAATGTGTTGTAACAAAAAGTAAAGAAAAAAAAATGTTGTTCTCGGTGATTTGCAAGTAATGGGGTGCTTTTGTTTTCTAAAACAAATAAATGAAATGACATTTTTTGTTTGAGGCTAATAAATAAAAATGACATTTTTTTAGGCAAAGGCAAATGAAGTGACATATTTGGAAGTAAATAACTAAAATGAATATTTTGTTTAAGACAAATAAATGAAATGATATTTTTTGAGACAACAATAAATGAAGTAATATATTTTGGTTTTGATTTTTCTTTTTCTTTTGCAAAATTTTGTTAATAGAAGTGTAAATTAATAATTGCAAAATGTGTGGAAGTTTGAAACAATATAAATTGAGGCAATTAAAATAAAAAGAGTGCTAGAACTTGACAATGAAGTCATAAATGAAAATATGCTTAAGTTAGTCAATATAAAACAGAAGACTGGAATAGGGTGCCAAAAATGAATTGGTAGCTGGTTTTTAATGTGGTTTTTATTGTAAAATTAATTATGTACTCATTGCACACATAGTAGGAATTTTTACATTAATCACCTAGATAGAAAATCTAATTACATATTATCTAAAGAAATAATGATATTTTTACCACATTTTTATTCATTTTGTACCAAAATAACGATTTGTGGGATAAGTGGCCAAAACTACCATCCTATTACGCATTTATCATATGCATAAAAAAAAAAAAGAAATTCTATTACGCATTTAGCAAATGCGATAACAAAAAAAAAATACTCATTTTACGCATTTGTCAAATGCTTAACAAAAGAAATACATATTACTCATTTGAGAAATGGGTAATAGGTCCTATTACTCCTTTGAGAAATGGGTAACATGTATAAATATCTATTACATATATATGAAATGCGTAACCCATCGATATTTATGGCCCACATTTCTGAAAAATGATATTTTTATCAGATGGTAGGGAGATTTGTGGTATTTATGGCCTTTAACATACACTTTTCGTATTTTAATATAAATACATTATTTAGTTTACATATTAAAATATAAATTTTTTATGCTAAATTCAATGGTTTTCATCTATTTATTTTAAGATCTAATTACTAATTACAAAAATTTTTGGACAAAATCCATCTTAAATTATTATTAAAATGTGTTTGGTTGTTAGTAGAACTATATTTAAATCTATACTATTATATTAAAACCGAAAGATTGAAAGTTTGTTGGTTCGGTTTTCGGTTTGGTTATCCTAATTATTAAAATAAATAATGTTACAATATAATTAATGGTAATTAGCCATTGCCGTTTTCACATTTACTTTTAGTTGAAGATATTACCTTTTATAAAAGCATCAATCGTACCATATTTTCAAATCATTAATATTTACTTTCTAATTAAAATATGTTACCTTTTTTATTTAAAACTAATCTTTCAATCATTAATATATACCCAAAAATATCACATCATATTTTCAATTATTAATAAAATATATTAAAAAATCCCTATACGTTGTTTATAATAATGAAGCGGTGTAATTCGTAAATATGAGTATATTAAATTATATTAAATTAAAAATAAAAAAATAATAATTATATAAAAACATCATTGTAATATTAAATAAAATTTAATAAATACCTAAAATATCGTATCTTTCAATCAATTTAAAAGACAATTACTTTTATCTGAACATATTACCCTTTATATACACCTAAAATATCGTATCTTCCAATCATTAATATTTCTTTTCTAATGAAAACACGTTACCTTTTAATTTAAAATATAATTTTACAATCATAAATCATTAATATTTCTTTTCTAATTAAAACATGTTACCTTTTAATTTAAAACATAATTTTGCAATTATTAATATATATCAAAAAATATCATACCATATCTTTCAATCACTAATAAAAATATATAATAGAAATCCGTATACGACGAATAATTACCTTTAGATTTTTAGCAAAAAAATCAGAACTATTATATCTGATGATTAAATATTTTATATAATTAAGTTACTTTACAAAACATTTAAGCTTCGAATTTCGTCAATGACTTATTTAATTTAAAATTTCATAATATAAGTTTTAAACAATGCATATCATTAATTAAATTTTAAATTTAAATTAAAATAATTATTCAAAATAATAATTATATAAAAGAATAATTATAACCTAAAATTGCATCATGGCTAGCTCTAGTTCGGGGCAATCCTACGACAAAATCCATGGAAATATGTTCCCATTTCCACTCGGGTATCTCTAAGGGTTGTAAAAGTCCACTTGGTCGTTGATGTTCGGCTTTCATTTTCTGACAGGTCAAACACTTGCTTACCCATTCTGCAATCTCTCTCTTCATGTTAGGCCACCAATAATTCAGCTTGATGTCTTGATACATTTTTATGCTCCCTGGGTGAATGGAATATCTCGAGTTACGCGCTTCGCTCAAAATTTCTTCCTTCAACTCTGTAACATTATGAACCCATATTCTCGATGCAAATCGATTAATTCCCTTATCATCTTTTGAACTCAAAAATTCTTCTCCGGTCAACTCTGATCTTCTTTCTTTCATTACTTGTTGCTGACAACGACGAATCTTCTCGAGTAACTCTGGTTGAAACTGAATGCTGTAATCTCTTTCATTGTTTTGGACTGGGACCTTGACCTCTAATTCCATTTTCTCAAATTCTCTGACCAATTCTTCTGAGGTTGTCAACAGGTTGAGTCTTTCCTTTCTACTTAAAGCATCAGCTACAACATTAGCCTTTCCTGGGTGGTAGTTTATCGAGTAATCATAGTCTTTGATCAATTCCAACCATCTTCTCTATCTCATGTTTAATTCCTTCTGCGTGAATATATACTTTAAGCTCTTGTGATTCGTGTAAATCTCGCATTTCTCTCCATAAAGGTAATGTCTCCAAATCTTGAGGGCAGAAACAATAGCAGCAAGTTCCAAATCGTGAGTAGGGTAACGGGACTCATATTCCTTCAGTTGTCGAGAAGTGTAAGCTATTACTTTCCCGTGTTGCATCAGAACGCATCATAAACCCTTGTGAGAAGCTGTAATAACAGTAAATTTTCGAATAAATATTCTCCACTCAATATTTAATTTTTTTAGAGCGATGCACTAGTATATTTTAAGTAGCGCGTTTTTAGTAAAATTTTAATATTTTAATATTCATTTGTGCGTAAATATTATATTATAATTATTTATTTATATTTATTTGGTATTTATTAAAATTAGGAGAATAGGATTTTAATTTTGAGTCGAATTTATTTTAGAAAGCGAAATTAAAGTTTCGTTTTAATCAGCCAGTATGGGAGAAATGCGATTATTAAGGAGACAACAATTATTTATTATTTTTCAGAAATCATGCCTCAGGACATGGTGCTGGTTTTAGGGAGTGTGCCTTTATGTTTGTCCCCCACGTTTTTTTTTTCATTTTTAAATGAACAAGACCGGGCCTTATATGTACTATATACTAACACAAGACCAGAAAGAGGAGAGTCTCTTTTATTTTTGTGCAAACACACCTCGTCTCTCTCTCTCTTTAAGCCATTCTCATGTCTCATTTTAAAAAACAAAACACAGGGCTTATATTTTTTGACACACACGAATAGAACATATGCACAAAAAAGAGTATATACAGATATATATTCCGCCCCAAATCACCATATCCAAAGCTCCGACTTTAAAGCACAAGTGAAGTATTTTGTTGGATCAATATCGGAAATAATGGAACCACTCCACGGCGGAGCAGCAGCAGTCTCTGGCGGCCTAAACGGTGTCGTATCATCCACAACAATAGATGCAACTCCGATTGAAACAACAAAAACATTAAATGATCCAAAAGAGAAGCTCGATTCGTACTTAAATATTAGGAGTGGTTTATGTTTTGTTGTGGGTTGTGTGTGGTGGTTGGAGAAGAAGTTTTGGTGGTGGTGTTGATAGTCGAGAGAAGAGGGTGGAGGGAGAGATTGAACAAGAGAGGGAGTTTGTGGTTGATTGTGTAGTTTCGATGGTTGAATTCGGAAGAGGGGGTTTGCAGTGGTGTGTGAATGTATATGTGCGTATTGTGTCCGTGAAGGTGTGCAGATGAGAGAGAGATGTGTTGTTGTCGAAAGAGAGAAAGAGAGACTCGAGAGAGAGGAAGGAGAGAGATGTGGGATGGGAGAGAAAGTAGGGGAGGAGGAGAGATAGTGGTGGTGGCGCGTGGGTGGTGGCGCGTGGGGCCCACGCGCCGTTGAAGGTATAATGTCGTTCGTGTCTGACTGTTATAATTGGGTTCGTTAAAAATGGAAATATTATTAATTTGGTTAGTAATAAATAAGTTAATAAAAATGGTTTAATTAATTAAATAGAAATAATTTGGTGATGTTGGACATAATTTAGAGATTTAATAATTGGTCGATAAAAAGAGGAAAAATTGTGAATAAATAGGATTAAAAAGCCGTATTATTTTAGTCGGCTTATAATTGTGTTTTCGGTTTATTTTAATTAACCGGATCAAATCAGATTATTTTAGAGGCTAAAATTTGAGTAATATTAAAATATTTACGAGAGTAAAATAAATTCTTTGATTATTTTATTTCTGGAATAAAATAGAGATTTATACCTTTGTTTCAATAAAAATGGATTCTTGAGTTAATTCATTTTGAGAATAAATATAGATTATTATTAATTGAATTAGTGAATTTTAGAGGATTATAGAGAATTCATTAGAGCTTTTAAATGAGAATTTTCTTACAATTAAATAGAGTGGGATTTACGGATATTAAAAATATTGTATATTTTCTGGATTTAATTCCTGAGTTCGGAGAAGATTTAAATATCCGTTATTTATTGTAGAGATTTTCGAGAGATATTATTATTTAATATTTAAATATTATATTAGCGATTAAGGAATACTTTATTTTGACGAATCGCTCACGTTTTTATGGTTGTCATTTTAGAGAATAATTCCCGAGCCGTAGATCGAAGCCAAGTTCACGGGTAGAGTATAAATTTTATCTGCATTCATTTGCACTACGAGATCGAGGCAAGTTCAATCCTACCCTAAATCTTGGAATTTTCATATTTCTATCCTTGTTAAGTCATTCGTATTTATTTTAGAGCTATCAAATTGTGAGACTTAGTTTGCTGCTTCTTACACTACAATAATTCTTTTGAAGATTATTTTCTCGTTGCAGTATGATTTTACTGTTAAGAGTACTTTACTTGCGAATTATTTTCCCTATAAGCGTAGAAGAATTTCAATTGCTATCGGGTCGTTCTCATTAATTCGAGACGACTACTTGATTTGATTCAGTGGAACTAGTCTCATTTGTTCGAGCTAGTTAAATTCATTCTTTTCAGTCGAATTTATTGTATAAATTCGGCAATATTTATTGATTATCTATTAGTTGGTTCATCTCTCGAATCAACAAATGAGAATTATAAAATTAGGATCGTTAGAGTTTTACTTATTGATCAAGTGAAAAATATTCTATTTAACGTTCATCAATTGTGGGTATTATAAATATTCGAGTGGTACTATTTGTTCAGTACAACTCAAGATAATTATTTTAAGACTATCCTCACTATTTCGAGACAGTTGCATTTATTGTCAAGGTTTGGCATTTTGTTCGTGTCAACTAATAAAATATTATTATCATTGAGAGTTTGCATCAGTTCCTTGTTCGGATTGATGGCACAATTGAGTCAGACTGGCAGTCCGCCAGATTAACAAATATTTTCCTGGAAGAATTATCTCAAGTTACCTGTTCATCAAATATTCGGGAATTCTGTATTCTACTGGTCAATTTTGGGAAAGAGGCCCATTATAGAGAAAGAGAGACTCGTGTACCGTAATACGGACACGAGAATATTTAGGCACTTTGTTGCCAGGGTTGAATTAATAACCCACTATGATGCTAGCATTTCATACATATATTATATTGTTGATATCGTATTGTAGCCGTGATCGGGCGAAGTGCGGTGTCATTGGAGGACGGTATTCTCGGTCGGATAGTTGATCGCCCCACCGAGATACCGAGGGGTGGAAGACCAGTTTATTCTTAAATCATGAGTCATCAGAGTTATATCAGTTGAGACTTTGAGTAGTCTATTTTCGAGATGAGTATTGAGTCATCAGAGTTATATAAATTGAGTCTTTCGAGTATTCTATTTTCGAAATGAGTATTGAGTCATCAGAATTATTTCAGTGGAGACTTTCGAGTATTCTGTTTTTGAGATGAGTATTGATTCAATGTCAAATTGTGATATCCGATGTTTAAAAATGATGGGTATTCTCTTTTGGTAAATATTATTATATTTATACCCCGAGCAATGAAAGAACTTGCTGAGCACTATAGTTGCTCATTCTTGCTTTAAAACATTTTGTTCAGCTGTCAAGATGGAAAGATGCGAGACGTCCAGCCAGGAATCCAGAGGAAAGGAAAAAGCTTCAGACTATGCTGACAAGAATTAGAATATCCAGCTGGAACCTTTATTTTCTATATTTGAGAACTTATGAAAGATATTATCCTAAGATGTACTAAGACGTATTGTAATATTTTGTGAGACCGATCTTGGATCTGCGGAATGGGACTTTTATGCTCCGTTCTATTAAATATTTCGCTTTATTGCGCTAACGTGTGCTGCAGGATATTCAGATAATGTGACGACCTGGATCCCCAATCAGGGCGGATTTGGGGGTGTTACAGTTTTGGTATCAGAGCATAGTTATATTTTTAGGAATAGTACGAGCCTAGAATTATAACACGACGTGAGAGTTTAGAGGTATAATACAATGTTTAGATTTTAGCACTAAGTGCCTTACACCTTTACCTATATTTATATGCGTATCTAGTCGACCAGAACCTGTTTGCGATCGAAACTTTTTGTACTTTTGTAGATGTCTACTTCAGGACCAGATGATTTTCATTCCGTCAGAGACAGATCTCCTTTGCCTTATTCGCATGAACCCTAGTTTCCAATTAATTTAAGATAGGATGCCTAAGTTTCCATTATTGTTAAGATTGAATGTTACCCTGCAGAGTTTCCACATTTTGTAGATGTTGTCAATATCTTTACCGGTCAGAGTTGGACCAGCATGGGGTGCGTGCACCAGAGATGGACTTAAAGAAGGATGCAACTATGTGTTCCAAGTTCGAGGCTAAATTCTTAAACGATTTTGTGACCGGCGTTAGTTTTCTAATGATATAACTTATAGAGGTTGAAATGGTTCCCTATGATAATGTGTTTCTCGTAGATTACCTTTTAGAGATTTTCTTCCCTGACAAGCTACCAGAGTCTGCAAGTGTTGTTTTGTTCGAAAATCGATAGTTGTTCCTAAGAGCTTATTTTGTGCTAGGAAATCGTTCTTTAAATAACTTCCTTATCAATGATTATCGATAATTCTTATCATTCGAATTTACTTAGACAATTTCTATCCCGTTTGAAAATGACCTATGTTGTTTAGAGGTTAAGTTACCCATCATCAGGTATTTTCATAAATACAAACCCCTTTCATACTCATTCATATATTTGACACCCTTTGAGATACTGAGATGAACAACCCTAAATATATAGGGGAAGACTATCTGTCTCTATGATAGAAGTCTGGTGGGACGCTACCGTTAGTATTGTTGTTTGTCGTTAGAGTACCAAAGGCTGTCCACCTTATGTACTATGACGGTTGTCCTAATGATACATGCAACAAAACAGATGTTCAATGATCATCATGATCTCTCAGTTAGTCCCTTATTAAGATTTTCACTATCAAGAATTGAGTATTCACATGTTATTTAACATTCGTTCCTTTATGAGTTATCTCTATTCAATGTTCTTATGGATCCTAAAATGATTGGGGCCTAAGAATTCTAAAAGTGTTATGCGGAAATTTGAAAATGATGAAACTTCTCTTCCAAAAATGGAAATTTCAACAACTCAAGTTGGAGCGTCGATTTCTAAATAGGAATAGACCATTGCGCTAATTATTAGCTAGTCAGATCTTCGAAACCCTACGTATTGCCTCATGGTTATGTGTTAAGGTTCTAAGAATTTGGTCTGAATATGGAGAAATTATTGAGCTCAATCCTTTTGAAAGTGAGAAGCGAAATCGATATCGAGTATACATTGACGATATATTACTTGTTGACGACAGAGTGATCGTTTTTCATATAGGAAAAGAAAGAGAACATTAATGCGTGTTTCCACTATTTTTTTTCTGAGTATAGTAGCTAAACGGCGACTTAACCCTTGGAAGTTTTAAGATTAATGTTTGAGACAATTAACATGATTGTGATACTTCAAACTCTTGAGGCATGTCTTATCGTATTTTCTGAGATTTTCTTGCCCCAAGTACGACAAGTGTTTTACCCTTTATATCTACAACATTTCTTTAAATGAAACACACCGCGATTGAGAATCAAAGTGAGAATATTTTGGATTATAAAGTAGAGTCAAAACCCAGGATCTAGACTAAAACCAAATTAATGGTATATTTGGAAGTTATTCATTGATTTTCTTTAAAATAAGAAGACCCTATGAGGAGAAATGCATTTTACAATTGAGAAACTCAAATCATACCATTGCTATTAAGACTTATAGGTAGTAAGACATTGTAAGACCAAAAGGTTTACTAATTCTAAAGAAATGAGAACATGGTTGAGAGAAATGTAGAATATTTCCTTTGAATAGCGTTGAATAAGCTAGGACTATCTCCGTTAATATGTTATGGTGAATAAAATTATTGGTGGATGGCAAAAGAGAACTATTGAAGGCACGATGGTGATATCTTAAGTTAGAATTATTGAGTTGATACTTAGCAAGTACTATTTTAAGTATGTTGTGAATCATAGGAGGATCAAGCTCCTTAAAACGAAAGCATCCAAGACCATATGAGCAGAATATATTTATATTTTTGGGAAAGAGTTGGTATTATTATTTAACCTACATAAAGAAGGATATTCTTACTTCAAATGAGGAAGGAATGGAGATTTTGGATGAAAAATATTAGTAACCCCGAGAGAAAACACAGTTATAAGATTGGCTACACCTCTAGGAGACAAGCCAAGTATACACACTTTTAATATGAGTATGACAGATGTTATCAAGGATCATAAGGTCCCGTGTCCCGATGTTTCAGATAACCTTCGAAGGAGCATCCAGTGCCTTGACTTGCAGCACCTCCTAACAACAAGCCGACAACAAGAACTTTCAACATGATTGTAATAGATGCCATTGATTAGAGCGATATGATCGCAGGTTCGCTTCCAGTGAATTTTGAGAATGCGTGTGTTCTATTTGAATCTTGAATCTGTGCCTTTAGAGGAGATTCTGAGCATAGAAGTAGCTAATCAGGAAATAATACCAGTAAACCGATTGTGTCCGAATTGTTCTATAGAGATACATGGGCAACATTTTGACGCTGACCTCATTCCTTTTAAGTTAAGGAAATTTGACGTAATCCTATGGATGGATTGGTTATCACGTTATGATGCTTAAATAAATTGTCGACGTAAGATGGTCAACTTAAGTGGACTTAATGGTATAAAAATTTCATTTTACGGACGGAAATCGACTAAGGATTTTCTGTCAATGATTCAAGCTAAAAGATTACTTCGGCAAGGATGTCAAGCCTACCTGGCTCATGTGATAGATACCGAGAAGCAGACCCCTACGATGGAAGAGATCCCCATAGTTAATCAATTTAAAGATGTTTTTATTGACGAGTTGCCTGGAATTCCATCGGATCAAGAGATAAAATTTGCAATCGACCTAGCACCAGAAACTGCACCAATCTCGAAGGTGCCGTACAGAGTGACACCAGTAGAAATGAAGGAATTAGCAACACAACTACAAGAGTTACTTGAAAAAGGTGTAATCAGACCAAGTATATCCCCGTGGGGAGCTCCAGTATTGTTCATGAAGAATAAAGATGGATCTATGCAACTATGTATTGATTATCGTGAACTGAACAAGATGACCATCAAGAACAGGTACCCTCTGCCTCGAATAGACAATCTATTTGAGCAACTTAAGGGAGCTGTACATTTTTTCGAAGATTGATTTGAGATCCGGCTATCATCAACTAAAGATCAAGCTTGAGGATATTCCTAAGACTGCATTTAGGTCCCGATATAGACATTATGAATTCCTAGTTATGTCTTGGATTGACAAATGCTCCGGCTGCTTTTATGGACTCGATAAATCATGTGTTCAAGAGATACTTGGATAAGTTAGTGATTGTAGTTGTGGATGACATTATGATATACTGGAAGTCTCCAGAGGAACATGTTGAACGTCTCCATTTGGTTCTCGGAGCGCTAAGAAAGGAAAAGTTATATGCAAAATTTTCGAAGTATGAATTCTAGCTGAAAGAAGTTCAGTTTTTAGGACACATTGTGAGCGTCGAAGGGATTTCTGTAGACCCCGTAAATATAGAAGCCGTAGCAGAATGGGAGAGACCCAAGACTCCAACCGAGGTTAGAAGTTTCCTCGGATTGGCCGGATACTATCGTAGATTTGTGAAGGATTTCTCAAAGATAGCTACGCCATTGACTCGACTTACCAGAAAGAGTGAAAAGTTTGAGTGGACCCCCAAATACGAAGATAGCTTTCCGGAATTGAAGAGATTGACTACTGCCCCAATGTTGACCTTACCCGATGAGAAAGGCGATTTCGTGATTTTCAGCGATGCTTCTCACAAGGGTTTAGGATGTGTTCTGATGCAACACGGCAAAGTAATAGCTTACGCCTCTCGACAGCTGAAGGAATATGAGTCCCGTTACCCTACTCACGATTTAGAACTTGATGCTATTGTTTTTGCCCTCAAGATTTGGAGACATTATCTTTATGGAGAAAAATGCGAGATTTACACGGATCACAAGAGCTTAAAGTATATATTCACGCAGAAGGAATTAAACATGAGACAGAGAAGATGGTTAGAGTTGATCAAAGACTATGATTGCTCGATAAACTACCACCCAGGGAAGGCTAATGTTGTAGCTGATGCTTTAAGTAGAAAGGAAAGACTTAACCTATTGACAACCTCAGAAGAATTGGTCAGAGAATTTGAGAGAATGGAATTAGAGGTCAAGGTCCCAGTCCAAAACAATGAAAGAGTTTACAGCATTCAGTTTCAACCAGAGTTACTCGAGAAGATTCGCCGTTGTCAGGAACAAGTAATGGAAGAAAGAAGATCAGAGTTGACCGGAGAAGAATTTCTGAGTTCAAAAGATGATAAGGGAATTAAGCGATTTTCATCGAGAATATGGATTCCTAATGTTACAGAGTTGAAGGAAGAAATTATGAGTGAAGCGCATAACTCGAGATATTCCATTCACCCAGTGAGCACAAAAATGTATCAGGACATCAAGCTGAATTATTGGTGACCTAACATGAAGAGAGAGGTTGCAGAATGGGTAAGCAAATGTTTGACATGTCAGAAAGTGAAGGCAGAACATCAACGACCAAGTGGACTTTGACAACCCTTAGAGATATCTGAGTGGAAAGGGAACATATTACCATGGATTTTGTCGTAGGATTGCCCCGAACTAGAGCTAGCCACGATGCAATTTGGGTTATTGTCGACCGACTCACTAAATCTACGCATTTCCTACCAATTAGTGATAAGTACTCTGTTGAGAGATTGGTGAACATATACCTAAAGGAAATTGTGGTTCGTCATGGAGTGCCTGTTTCGATTGTATCTGATCGCGATGCCTGTTTTACTTCTCGATTTTGGAAAAGTTTCCAGGAATGTTTTGGCACGAAGTTAAATTTGAGCACTGCATATCATCCACAGACAGACGAACAAAGTGAATGGATAATATTAAAATCTCGGAAAAGCGCGGGAAGCAGCCTCATTTCTTTCCTCTCCGTGATATTAAGAGCTTGTGTACTTGATTTCAAAGAAAGTTTGGATGATCATTTGCCCTGGTTGAGTTTGTTACAACAATAGTTACCACTCTAGCATAGGTATGGCACGATATGAAGCATTATACGGAAGGAAGTGTAGATCACCACTATACTATGATGAATTAGGAGAGAATAAAATACTAGGACCAGAATTACTTCAACAAACCAAGCAGGCAACAGAAGTTATTCGAAAAAGGTTAGTTGTAGCTAAAGATCGACAGAGGAAGTATGCAAATCAAAAGAGAAAGGACAGAACATTTGAAGGGGGAAATAAAGTGATACTGAGAGTTTTACCTTGGAGGGAGTAATGAGAATCGGGAAGAATGACAAGTTGAGCCCTAGATATATAGGACTTTTTTTAAAATTTTCAAGAAGAGAGGACCGCTAGATTATCAGTTGGCCTTACCTCCAGACCTTCAGCATATCCATGATGTGTTCATGTTTCTGTGTTAAGAGAATACCATTCTGATTTCAGACATGTTATAACCTATGAACCAGTGGAAATCTGTCCTGATCTAACGTACGAAGAACATCCAGTACAAATCCTAGATTTTAAAGTGCAAGAGGTAAGAACTAAGAAAGTAAATTTAGTGAAGGTACTTTGGAGAAATCACCAAGTTGAGGAAGCCGCGTGGGAATTAGAAAACGAAATGCGAAACAAATATCCTGAGTTGTTTAGCGCAAAATTTTGATTCCGAGGACGGAATCCTATAAGAGGGGAAGACTGTAATAACCGTAAATTTTCGAATAAATATTTTCCACTCAATATTTAATTTTTTTAGAGCGATGCACTAGTATATTTTAAGTAGCGCGTTTTTAGTAAAATTTTAATATTTTAATATTCATTTGTGCGTAAATATTATATTATAATTATTTATTTATATTTATTTGGTATTTATTAAAATTAGGAGAATAGGATTTTAATTTTGAGTCGAATTTATTTTAGAAAGCGAAATTAAAGTTTCGTTTTAATCAGCCAGTATGGGAGAAACGCGATTATTGAGGAGACAACAATTATTTATTATTTTTCAGAAATCATGCCTCAGGACATGGTGCTGGTTTTAGGGAGTGTGCCATTATGTTTGTCCCCCACGTTTTTTTTTCATTTTTAAATGAACAAGACCGGGCCTTATATGTACTATATACTAACACAAGACCAGAAAGAGGAGAGTCTCTTTTATTTTTATGCAAACACACCTCGTCTCTCTCTCTCTCTCTATCTTTAAGCCATTCTCATGTCTCATTTTAAAAACAAAACACAGGGCTTATATTTTTTGACACACACGAATAGAACATATGCACAAAAAAGAGTATATACAGATATATATTCCGCCCCAAATCACCATATCCAAAGCTCCGACTTTAAAGCACAAGTGAAGTATTTTGTTGGATCAATATCAGAAATAATGGAACCACTCCACGGCGGAGCAGCAGCAGTCTCCGGTGGCCTAAACGGCGTCGTATCATCCACAACAATAGATGCAACTCCGATTGAAACAACAAAAACATTAAACGATACAAAAGAGAAGCTCGATTCGTACTTAAATATTAGGAGTGGTTTATGTTTTGTTGTGGGTTGTGTGTGGTGGTTGGAGAAGAAGTTTTGGTGGTGGTGTTGATAGTCGAGAGAAGAGGGTGGAGGGAGAGATTGAACAAGAGAGGGAGTTTGTGGTTGATTGTGTGGTTTCGATGGTTGAATTCGGAAGAGGGGGTTTGCAGTGGTGTGTGAATGTATATGTGCGTATTGTGTCCGTGAAGGTGTGCAGATGAGAGAGAGATGTGTTGTTGTCGAAAGAGAGAAAGAGAGACTCGAGAGAGAGGAAGGAGAGAGATGTGGGATGGGAGAGAAAGCAGGGGAGGAGGAGAGATAGTGGTGGTGGCGCGTGGGTGGTGGCGCGTGGGGCCCACGCGCCGTTGAAGGTATAATGTCGTTCGTGTCTGACTGTTATAATTGGGTTCGTTAAAAATGGAAATATTATTAATTTGGTTAGTAATAAATAAGTTAATAAAAATGGTTTAATTAATTAAATAGAAATAATTTGGTGATGTTGGACATAATTTAGAGATTTAATAATTGGTCGATAAAAAGAGGAAAAATTGTGAATAAATAGGATTAAAAAGCCGTATTATTTTAGGAGGTTTATAATTGTGTTTTCGGTTTATTTTAATTAACCGGATCAAATCAGATTATTTTAGAGGCTAAAATTTGAGTAATATTAAAATATTTACGAGAGTAAAATAAATTCTTTGATTATTTTATTTCTGGAATAAAATAGAGATTTATACCTTTGTTTCAATAAAAATGGATTCTTGAGTTAATTCATTTTGAGAATAAATATAGATTATTATTAATTGAATTAGTGAATTTTAGAGGATTATAGAGAATTCATTAGAGCTTTTAAATGAGAATTTTCTTACAATTAAATAGAGTGGGATTTACGGATATTAAAAATATTGTATATTTTCTGGATTTAATTCCTGAGTTCGGAGAAGATTTAAATATCCGTTATTTATTGTAGAGATTTTCGAGAGATATTATTATTTAATATTTAAATATTATATTAGCGATTAAGGAATACTTTATTTTGACGAATCGCTCACGTTTTTATGGTTGTCATTTTAGAGAATAATTCCCGAGCCGTAGATCGAAGCCAAGTTCACGGGTAGAGTATAAATTTTATCTGCATTCATTTGCACTACGAGATCGAGGCAAGTTCAATCCTACCCTAAATCTTGGAATTTTCATATTTCTAACCTTGTTAAATCATTCGTATTTATTTTAGAGCTATCAAATTGTGAGACTTAGTTTGCTGCTTCTTACACTACAATAATTCTTTTGAAGATTATTTTCTCGTTGCAGTATGATTTTACTGTTAAGAGTACTTTACTTGCGAATTATTTTCCCTATAAGCGTAGAAGAATTTCAATTGCTATCGGGTCGTTCTCATTAATTCGAGACGACTACTTGATTTGATTTAGTGGAACTAGTCTCATTTGTTCGAGCTAGTTAAATTCATTCTTTTCAGTCGAATTTATTGTATAAATTCGGCAATATTTATTGATTATCTTTTAGTTGGTTCATCTCTCGAATCAACAAATGAGAATTATAAAATTAGGATCGTTAGAGTTTTACTCATTGATCAAGTGAAAAATATTCTATTTAACGTTCATCAATTGTGGGTATTATAAATGTTCGAGTGGTACTATTTGTTCAGTACAACTCAAGATAATTATTTTAAGAATATCCTCACTATTTCGAGATAGTTGCATTTATTGTCAAGGTTTGGCATTTTGTTCGTGTCAACTAATAAAATATTATTATCATTGAGAGTTTGCATCAGTTCCTTGTTCGGATTGATGGCACAATTGAGTCAGACTGGCAGTCCGCCAGATTAACAAATATTTTCCTGGAAGAATTATCTCAAGTTACCTGTTCATCAAATATTCGGGAATTCTGTATTCTACTGGTCAATTTTGGGAAAGAGGCCCATTATAGAGAAAGAGAGACTCGTGTACCGTAATACGGACACGAGAATATTTAGGCACTTTGTTGCCAGGGTTGAATTAATAACCCACTATGATGCTAGCATTTCATACATATATTATATTGTTGATATCGTATTGTAGCCGTGATCGGGCGAAGTGCGGTGTCATTGGAGGACGGTATTCTCGGTCGGATAGTTGATCGCCCCACCGAGATACCGAGGGGTGGAAGACCAGTTTATTCTTAAATCATGAGTCATCAGAGTTATATCAGTTGAGACTTTGAGTAGTCTGTTTTCGAGATGAGTATTGAGTCATCAGCGTTATATAAATTGAGTCTTTCGAGTATTCTATTTTCGAAATGAGTATTGAGTCATCAGAGTTATTTCAGTGGAGACTTTCGAGTATTCTGTTTTTGAGATGAGTATTGATTCAATGTCAAATTGTGATATCCGATGTTTAAAAATGATGAGTATTCTCTTTTGGTAAATATTATTATATTTATACCCCGAGCAATGAAAGAACTTGCTGAGCACTATAGTTGCTCATTCTTGCTTTAAAACATTTTTTTCAGCTGTCAAGATGGAAATATGCGAGACGTCCAGCCAGGAATCCAGAGGAAAGGAAAAAGCTTCAGACTATGCTGACAAGAATTAGAATATCCAGCTGGAACCTTTATTTTCTATATTTGAGAACTTATGTAAGATATTATCCTAAGATGTACTAAGACGTATTGTAATATTTTGTGAGACCGATCTTGGATCTGCGGAATGGGACTTTTATGCTCCGTTCTATTAAATATTTCGCTTTATTGCGCTAACATGTGCTGCAGGATATTCAGATAATGTGACGACCCGGATCCCCAATCAGGACGGATTTGGGGGCGTTACAGAAGCATCTCTGAAAATCACGAAATCGCCTTTCTCATCTGGTTAGGTCAACACTGGGGCAGTAGTCAATCTTTTCTTCAATTCCTGAAAGCTGTCTTCGCATTTGGGGATCCATTCAAACTTTTCACTCTTTCTGGTAAGTCGAGTCAGTGGCGTAGCTATCTTTGAGAAATCCTTCACAAAGCTACGATAGTATCCAGCCAATCCATGGAAACTTCTAACCTCTGTTGGAGTCTTGGGTCTCTCCCAATCTGCTATGGCTTCTATCTTTGAGGGGTCTACCGAAATCCCTTCGCCGCTCACAATGTCCAAAAAAATTGAACTTCTTGCAGCCAGAATTCACACTTCGAAAATTTTGCATATAACTTTTCCTTTCTCAGCGTTTCCAGAACCAAACGGAGGTGTTCAGCATGTTCCTCGGGAGACTTCGAGTATATCAAGATGTCATCAATAAATACAATCACGAAGTTATCCAAGTACCTCTTGAACACACGAGTCATCAAGTCCATAAAAGCAACTGGAGCATTCGTCAATCCAAAAGACATAACTAGGAATTTGTAGTGTCCATATCGAGTCCTAAAGGCAGTATTAGGAATATCCTCAGGCTTGATCTTTAGTTGATGATAGCCGGACCTCAAATCAATCTTCGAAAAATGTATAGCTCCCTTAAGTTGGTCAAACAGATCATCGATTCGAGGAAGAGGGTACCTGTTTTTGATGGTCATCTTGTTCAATTCACGGTAATCAATATATAGTCGCATAGATCCGTCCTTCTTCTTCACGAACAATACTGGAGCTCCCCACGGGGATACACTTGGTCTGATTACACCTTTTTCAAGTAAATCTTGCAGTTGTGTTGCCAACTCCTTCATTTCTACTGGTGCCATTCTGTACGGCATCTTTGATATTGGTACGGTTCCTGGTGCCTGGTCAATTGTGAATTCTATCTCTCGATCCAGTGGCATTCCAGGTAACTCGTCAGGAAAAATATCTTTAAACTGATTAACTACAGGGACTTCTTCGATCGTAGGGGTTTGTTTCTCGGTATCCATCACATGAGCCAGATAGGCTTGACATCCTTGCTGAAGTAATCTTTTAGTTTGAATTATTGACTGGAAATCCTTAGTCGGTTTCCATCCGTGAAACGGAATTCTTATACCATTAGGTCCACTTAAGCTGACCCTCTTACGACGACAATTTATTTGAGCATCATAACGTGATAACCAATCCATTCCTAGGATTACGTCAAATTCCCCTAACTTAAAAGGAATGAGGTCTGCGTCAAAACGTTGCCCATGTATCTCTATAGAACAATTCGGACACAATCGGTTTACTGGTATGACTTCTTGATTAGCTACTTCTATGTTCAGAATTCCCTCTAAGGGCACAGATTCAAGATTCAACTTATTCATGAAGTTTTCAGAAATAAAAGATTTGGTAGCTCCAGAATCAACTAGAACACACGAATCCTCAGAGTTTACTAAAAGCGTACCTGCTATCACATCGCTGTCATCGATGGCATCTCGTACAGTCATGTTGAAGGTTCTTGCTGTCGGCTTGTTGTTGGGAGGTGTTGTGAGTCAAGGCACTGGATTTTCCTTCGCAGGCTGTCGACAGTCTCGGGACACGTGACCTTTTCTTCCACAGTTGAAACAGGTGACAGATTTATCCTTGCAACTAAAAGCATAATGACCCTTTTGTCCACAGTTATAACAATTCATGCTCGCTTGATGACAGGGTCCAGGGTGTTTCTTCCCACTTCTCTTACATTCTGGTAATGGTGGCCTTCCTTGCATCACACTAACTGTCTGTGGCTGTTGGAACCTCTGGTTGCTTCCTCTGGTATCATGATTCCCAAACCTTCTTGTATCACTGCTTCTATTCTCCCTCTTCACAAATGGTTTTTTGTCGCTCCGATTATCAGTCCTTCTCACAAAGTTACTTCCGCTGCTCTGAAACTTCCTCTTCTGTCCATCCTTCGGGTACAGTTCACTTCCACTTTCCACTATAGCCGCTTTCTGAACTAAGGTTGCATAATTGGTGATCTCGAACACTACAACTTGATTCTGTATCCAGGGCTTCAATCCTTGTTGGAAACGCTTTGCTCTCTTCTCCTCAATGTCTACATGATAGGGTACAAACCTCGAGAGTTCTGTAAACTTGGCCTCATAGTCTGCAATAGTCATCGTCCCTTGCTTGATGTAATATCCGCAAATTTCGAATAAAATTTTCTACTCGATATTTAAATTTTATTTAAGAACGATGCACTAGTATATTTTAATTGGCGCGTTTTTGTAAATTTTAAAATTTTATATATTCATATGTGAGTGAGTAAATATTATATTATATCTATTTAATTATATTTATTTGGTATTTATTAAAATTAGGAAGATTTAGGAAAATAGGATTTTAATTTTTGGGTTGATATTAAATTTAAAGCCCAAAATTTATTTTAGAGAACGAAATTATAGGCTCGTTTTAATTAGCCAGCAGGGGAAAACGAGCTTAATATTACTGATTTGACCAATTTGAGCACGAGGAGGAGATAATGAGACAACATCTTTTCTTTCCCGAAACACAACAACACTTTTACAAAACACAAAAATTCTCTTTTCACAAAACACAATATTCTTTTACAAAACACTAAATGTTCCATTTTTTTACTTTTTTTTTATCTCGGTCCCCATGTCTTGTTTCCTTTAAAACAGAAAAAAAAATCCGGACCTATATATCTATTCAGACAAAACCCGGCCATACATTCTTTTTTTTTCTCTTCTCTGCAAAACAGAGTAAACCCACAGGTAGTTTGTTTTTCTTCTGTTAATTATTTTTCTTTCTTCTTTTTCCTGTTGTCGATTTCAATTTGGTGATTGAATGCTTAGATTCGCGTTTTGTTTATTTTTTCGATTAGTATTTGAATGGTGGTTGTGTTGGGTTTGGTTATGTCGACTGGGTGGTGTTTGAATAGGGGAAGGGGGAGACGACCACCACCGCTGCGGTGGTGGTGTTGGTTGGTTTAATCAGCGGAGGTGGGTGGTTGTCAAAGAGAGAGTTGGAAATAGAGTAGAGATGAGGAGAGGTTGAGGGAGATTTGGAGAGGAGAGTGGGGGGAGATTGAGAGAGGCAGTGGGGTGGAGAGATTGGAGATAGAGAGAGAGAGAGAGACAGAGAGAGAGAGAGAGAGAGAGAAGGAGAGACAGGAGAAAAGAGACAGTGCGGGGGGAAAGTTTTTCCGGACGGCGGTGGTGGCGCGTGGGCCCCACGCGCTGTCGTGAAACTTTCGGTGAAATCTGTTAAAAACGTAAAAAGGAAATAAAATAATAATAAAATATATTTATATATGTATATATAATAATAATAATAATAATAATAATAATAATAATAATAATAATAAAGAGTAAATAAAATGATATTTATATATATATTATAGATTTAATAAAAATTATAGACTTATTAATAAATAAAGAGATGTTAATAATTGAATAAAAATAGTAATATGATAATACAGTGGCAATAAAATTGATGAACAATGCTATAAACGGGTTATTAAAATTGGATTAAAATGAATAAAAAGAGTCTGTTGTAAAATATTTTTATAAAGGATTTTTGGTAGATTAATTAATATTTAAAATAGAAAAGAAAAAAAAAAGAGAAAAGAAAATGATTAATATTTTGGGTATTAATTGATTATTTGATGAATGGTGGAATGGTTAAAATTAGATTTAAATGGAATAAAAGAAATGAATACTTGGATTATTTTGTTTGGAGAATGAAATAGAGATTTATTTCTTAAAATAAAACTTAATTAAATTAGGGCAATTAGAAATGTAGTGAGATTAATAATATTAGGATTATTTCTAATAGAATTATATTTTTCTAAAAAGTGAGAGTATTAATAATGGGTTTAATGTGAATGAAAATGGTTAATTGGATAATATTGCTGTGAGATTTAAGAGAGTTCAATAGTAATTAAATTAGGGAATTTTCGAGAATTGTGGATAATTTATAAGAGTCAATTTAAATTAGAAGTACTATTTGAATAAATGATTTTACAAAAATGGTATAATTGTTTATTAATTAACCCGAATATTAGTAAAAATGTAGAAACTTAAGATTTACCTTGTACGTCGTATACTAAATGTGCGTTTTTATTCGATTATAGAGAACCGGAGACGTGGAACAAGTTGGAGTGTCGTACCGCAGGGCTCAGGCAAGTTTACTAACCCGTACTCCATCGTTCGGAGTATTTATATTGTTATCTATATATAGTATGCTGATTAAGCTTCCAATATTCATAAGCAAATATTCTTTCTATTGGTTTATACCAGATTTTATCCATGCAATTTACATGCATATATATTATTGTTGAGCTGTTTATTACACGAGATGTTTGCAATTTATTTTATAAGTTGGTTTATATTGTTGAGACGTTTATCGAAATACTTCATTTGTATTCGTAGAAGAGATGATAAAGATATAATTAATAATATTTTCATACTACAGAATATTTATATTTAAAAGTGGGATTATATATATATCTATATAAAGTAAGTTGTGGATTATTGCTTCTAAAAGCAAAAGTGACCGGAGTAACGCACCAGCCCAAACTGTTGCATATAAAGGGTGAAGGGCCGAGAAAGACGGCTCATCCTTCTGAGAAGTTTTATTTGGGTGGTTCGAGACGTCGACCATCCTTTCTATCGATAGAAAATGAGATGTGGCAATGGACTGATCATCCATTACTTGAGAAGGCATTTCGAGAAGAAGTCCAATCTTAGATACCTTAGACTGTTAGCGGATGCCATTGTGGTTCTGTTAATAGTAGAGGGTGTTGATCCGAGAAGTTATTAAATTATATTCGAATGGTACTTTGAGAAGTCGTTGAGATATATTTATTCCTTCATTTGATTAGTATTCCGAGATTTGTAAAAAGTTCTGAGTTGACATCTTTTCAAAAGTATATATATATATATATTATAGATTGGTAAAAAGCATATTTTGAGTGAGTTGTCGTTTTATATGTTATTTATTTATATACTTGCTGGGCATTCTTTGGCTCATTCTTGCTATTTAAATATTATTAATCAGAAGCATCTAGAGACGGCACTAGCATGGCAAGCCATGGCAAAGGGAAGGGGAAGGACTACTAATTCAGCGCATTAGCCTTAGTAGCGAAGAAGGGTACAGGCTGGGAAGAAGTTGTTTAATTCTTTATCTAGTATTTTGAAGTTGTAATAATATTTCAGAGATTCTGGGAGGTGAACTTGTGTTGTAATAACTTTCGATTTATGGTGTGCTCGTTCTAAGACTATAATCCGTGGAGTGAAATATGAAGTTGTTATGTATGTTGTTGTAGATTATATTTTGAACAGGTGATTTAATTTTCCGCAAGAGGTGTAATGACCTAGATTCCTGTAAGGGATTTGGGGGCGTTACACTTGAGTTCTAAAAACTTAATTTCCATATGATTCTCCAGATACTTGGGGAAATACCTCTATAGGAACAACGTTGTAAATCTGGCCCACGGTATAACCGCATTACCTTCCATAGCTCTCTTCGCTTCCCTCCAGTATTTAGCTTCACCTTTTAACATATACGCTGCAAACACTGTCTTCTTATCTTCTTCCGCTCCCACAATCACAAAAGTCTTCTCTATTTCTAGTAACCACATTCTAGCCTCCACTAGGTTAGTGGTACCTTTAAACTCAGGTGGATTCAAAGATTTGAACGATTTGAAACTCACTGTAGCTTGAGTTAGTTGAGCTGGAGGTGGATTTCCTCCTACTGGATGTTGGTTCTGTTGAGGCTGAGGGTTCTGAGCATGTTGAAGAAGAAAGTTCAGAAGTAGGTTCATCGGGTTATTATTCTGGTTGGGATTTTGAGCGGGCTCTGGTTCCGGGTTTGGATTCCGGACTGGGTTCCGAGGTGGAACCTCATAATCTTGATTCGCTTCAGGTTGAGGATGAGGATTTCTTGGGGGTCTTCCTCTCTTAGGTGGCATCTTTTTCTATAAGAGCGAAAACAATAGGGTATGTTACGTCTCAGGTATGCAGTTATACGACACCATTACTGGCACAGTTATGATAGGCATTCATAAATAATTACTCTATCAAATTCCTGGTTTCTCAAAATATATCATACTCAAAATCGTGATTTTCTCTGGTCTCTTTATAAACGATTACTCCTATTCCTAGTTATAAAAGGTTTCAGATACCTGTAAAGATCTATCTCAGTTTAAATGGCGATTCTCGGGAAAACCTTATAAGTTCTAAAATTCAATCGTTATTAATCTTTGGTTCTCGAATTTTGGTTAAACTCATTTTAAGTCGTAGTTTCTGAAAAGAAGTTGTTATCTATATCGGGGTAGCATGGGGAAACAATATCACATGATACTCTACCGTAACACAATTTTCTAATAAATAAAGTAAGATAGCAGTACTACTAACAGATCAGAACATGTAATAATAAAGAGGTACCATACTGGTACAGTCCAGGTCATAATACTGAATACATCCATAATAATACAGACCGAAAACCTGAATATAGTACATCGTGGGGATAATAAGGATTACTACCCTACATGTTGGTCGTAAAATTAACTACATCAAGTACATTGATCATGAGAATATGTGCACCCTAAGAGCAAGGCCAATGCATAGCTATAGTTAGTCCTATAGCTATAATATGGAACTAAGTTTGCAATTTCATTACTCCAATGCATAGCCATTCTTAGTCCTATATAGCATAAATGGATAGTTAGTCCTATATTTAGGACTAAAAATGGCTATAGCCATTTTTAAAAACTCATCCTACCAACTAGAATATGGAGGGAAAATGAATTATTTAGTTAGATTTGAATGTAGTTGGTCCTATTTTACTACAAAGCATTGGAGCATAGTTGTATTTTAAGACCAAAAACAACTTTTTAGTCTCAAATTATAGCTATAGCTATAGCCATTTTAGCTTCAAGCATTGGCCTTGCTCTAATACAGAAAAATCTAACGTGATGCCATCCAGAAAGTGGGTCACCACTAGCCAAACGATGGGGATGCTCAAGCATGCATATATGTCATCAGCGGGGGAACATCTCACCGACCCTCCTATGGAACTCTGTGATGATATCTGAAATCATAGTGGCAACTCTGGCCCGATCAATCTGCCCGGTACTGGATGATGGCAAGGCAGCAAAGTCAGTCTGTAGTCCAGTCAAAATAATGAGAGCAATCTGATGCATGATCTCCATCGGGACGTTTCTAACCATTAGACTCCTTCCATGATGCACAGCAAAAGGATCTGGAATAGCCAACAGTCTAAGGATACCATCCCTAGTAGCAAAGATCTCCTCATAGCGAGACCATAACCATCGGTAATGCTGGAACAGGGTATGGTGAATGTGCCAAGGGACCATCTCACCCGCCACCCCAGCATACTCAGGGGGAACTGGTGGCATAGCAGTCGTAGCAACAGTAGTCACAGTGGGCTGAGTCGGAGCAGGAACAGGTATAGTGGGTGAAGATGGAGCAGTATCACAAACAGGAGTGTCGCCGATACGTGGGAACATGTAGTCAGGTATAGTAGAGACTATCGGAGTCGAAGTATAAATCGGGATAGGAGCAGTAACCAAATCTGGGAAAGCTGTAGCCCTAGTAGGTGTAGCAACTTTGGAAACTGGAACAGCTGAGCTAGGCACCACCTCAGTGTGGACGGGTGAAAGCTGGCTCTCATCAACCGGATCAGTAATCTCGGGCACTGGGGTCTCAACTCTGAACATCTCAGGAGTATAGTCTCTAGAGTCTCAATAGAAGCTGGAATCTGAGCTGGCTGCTCAGTCTCTAGAATAAGAGCCTCTAAGTCAATCACTAGCATAAGAGAATCAGCTATCTCAATCACTTTGTCAGGAGAATCTACGAAGTCTATCATGTGTGGAGGAGAAGGTGTAAGAATCCGAATAGAAGAGTCCTCTGAGTCGCTGTCCATCGGTACGATCTCCTCAGATTGGTCACTGTCTGAACCTGAGCTGGGGTCTAGTGATCCATAAGGATAGGGTGTAGGAGGTCTATCTCGAGCAGAACGAAAGTCAGCAGATCCAAAAGTGGACATCTACAAGAGTACGAAAAGTTTCGGTCACAACCAGGTTCCCAATCGACTAGATATGCCTATAAATATATAAAGGTGTAAGGCACTTAGTGCTAAAATCTCAACGTCATATTATACCTCTTAAATTCTCACATCGTGTTATAATTCTAGGCTCGTACGATTCATAAAATATAACTAATGCTCTGATACCAAAACTGTAACGCCCCCAAATCCACCCTGATCGGGGACCCGGGTCGTCACATTGTCTCAATATCCTGTAGCACACGATAACGCAATAATAAAACGAAATATTCATTACAACGGAGCATAAGTGTCCCACTCCGCAGATCCAAGATCAGTCTCACACAATATTACAATACGACATATCACATCTCCGGATAATATATTACATAAGTTCACAAAAGTAGAAAGATAAAGGTTCCAGCTTGATATTCTAGTTCTTGTCCGCATAGCCTGGAGCTTTTCCCTTTCCTCTGGATCCCTGGGTGGACGTCTCGCCTCTTTCCATCTTGACAACTGAATAAAATGTTGTAAAGCAAGAATGAGCAACTATGGTGCTCAGCAAATTCTCTCTTGCTCGGTATATAAATATAATAAGATTTACCAAAAGAAATACTCAAAATATTTAAAATCGGATATCACAATCTGACTTTGACTCAATACTCATCTCGAAATCAGAATACTCGAAAGACTCATTTGATATAACTCTGATCACTCGTGATTTAAGAATAAACTGGTCTTCCGCCTCTCGGTATCTCGGTGGGGCGATCAACTATCTGACCGAGAATACCGTCCTCCAATGACACCGCACTTCGCCCGATCACGGCTACAATAGGATATCAACAATATAAAATATAAATGTATGAATGCTAGAATCATAGTGGGTTATTAATTCAACCCTGGCAGCATAGTGCCTAAATCCTCGTGTCCATATAACGGTACACGGGTCTCTCTTTCTCTATATTGGGCCTCTTTCCCAAAATTGACCAGTAGAATACAGAATTCCCGAATATTTGATGAACAGATAACTTGAGATAATTCTTCCAGGAAAATATTTACAAATCTAGCGGACTGCCAGTCTGACTCAATTGTTCCACTAATCCGAACAATGGACTGAGGTAAATTCTCAATAATAATATTTTATTGGTTGACACGATCAAAATGCCAAACCTTGACAATAACGACAACTATCTCGAAACAATGAGAATAGTCTTAAAATGGAATGTTTCGAGTTGTACCGAACAAATAGTACTACTCGAATATTTACAATACTCATAATTGATGAACGTTAAATAGAATATTTTTCACTTGATCAAAGAGTGACAACTCTAACGATTCTAATTTTGTAACTCTTATTTGTTGATTCGAGAGATGAACCAAATAAAAGATAATCAATAATTATTGTCGAATTTGTACAATAAATTCGACTGAAAAGAATAAATTTAACTATCTCGAACAAATGAGATTAGTTTCACTGAATCACAATAATAGTCATCTCGAATTAATGAGATCGACCCAATAGCAAGGAAATTGATTCCACGCTTATAAGGGATATAATTCGCAAATAAACTAATTTTAATAGTAAAAAAATATTGCAACGAGAAAATAATGCTCGAAAGTATTATTGCATCATATGAGCAACAAATAAATCTCGTAATTAGGGCCAGCTCTAAAGTGTTCATACTCAGAGATTAAAATTTGAAGTCTGTTTTCCCTGACTTCATCAGTTCCTTCATTAATAGTCTCAATAGTTTCCCACATATGCTTTGCAGTTTTACAATTCATCACATGACTGTACATCACAGCATCTAGGGAATCTAATAGTATGAGTCTCAAATTTTTGTCTAGTCCTGCATCCTCTTTTTCATCAGGAGTATAAGACGCAGGGTCTTTTTCATGGGTTCTAACAGGTGTTGTAACAACTCCATCAGTAACAACTTTTTGTTCAATGACCTTAGGAATTTTAGGTCCATTTTTCAGAACACCCAGATATTTAGAATTTGTAACATGAAGAAACAGCTCCATTTTATTTTTCCACATATCATAATTATCTTTATTAACGATAGGAATCTTAACAAGGACTTTTGAAGACATGATGAATTTTTAAGTGAGTTAAAAATTCGAAATGGATTTTTGACTGAATAAAAATAGGATCTTGATTTGTGTATCAATCAATAGGCTCTGATACCAATTGTTAGGTCCGATAAGATTGTAGAAGGGGGGGTTGAATACAATCTATACCAATTTATCGAAATTTGTCTGGATAAATTTAATTTATATTTTGACAAATTTGTGCGGAATAAATTGAAACAAATTTCAAGTTGAATATAACAATAATTTAACTTGATGGGTGTTACAATTTCAGTACAGAAATTAATCAAGTTGATAAAAACTAATTTAGAAAATTCGACATGAACTTTTCTAATTTAGTTAATAAAAATCAAGATTAGAACTAGGAAACTTAATTCGCTAGTAGTACAAGAATAATAAATAAACAAGTTCGACCGGATAAAATATTACAAGAGAGATGAACTTGATTTTACAGAAATTAATTTGTTCTTGAGCTTGGGAGAGAAAATTGAGCTGCTGGGATTTTTCTGATATTCAGTTCTGGTCTTTTGCTGCTTTGCTGCCTGTCTTGTATTTATCCTTCTGCCTCTTTGCTTCAGTATGACTTAGGTGGTCATATTAAACCTTTGGTATGACATAATCTGGATATTGAGGCTGATTGGTATGAAATAAACTGACTTAAATCTCCTTGATATGACTTAGAATAAATCAATATGACTTGCATAACGCTCATTATGACTTAAATAAAAGGTCGGTATGACCTAATAAAAAACTCGGTATGACCTAAACAAAAAACTCGGTATGACTTAATATTAGTTGTTGAAACAACTGATTCAACACTGCCACATTTGAAGCCCAGTCGCAGGCGGAGAGAGTGTGCGACACGCGCTGGCTGATTGTGCTGTTTCTGTCTGGCGCGTGTAACACACGCGCGTTGTAGGCGCGTTCAAGCTTCCCAGACCATAATTCCCGCATGCATGTGTTGACAGACTTTTGTTCTCTTTTCTTTTGATTTTGCTGCTCTCCCCTTTTTTTATAATCTCTTTCTGTCGACTTACTTCCTCCTCTTTTCTTTTTATTTATTTTTGTTTCTTTTTCTTTTCTTTTGTTTTTCTTTTGAATTTAATTTAATTAAATACTTAATCAATTAATCATTAAAATAACTAATGATTAATTAATTAATTAAATCAATTCAGATTAATACATTAATTCAAAATTAATTAACATGATAATTAATTTAATAAATTAATTAATTCGACATGAATTAATTTATTAAATTAAATCAATTACATAATTATATTAATTAAAAGAGAATTAATATAAAACTTTTGACAGCTCAAATCTTTTTCTTGAACCACTGAAAGTAATAAAGAATTACCACCGGATTTTCGTTGACGCTCGATGCACGGTCTGGTTCATGAGCGACTAACTCCAACGACTTTTCTTTATTTTTGACTCTATGATTTGGTTCCTTTCTTTTCATAACATACCAGTCTTGACAGCTTGAACTACTGAAGTTAATGATGAACAACCACTGTTTAATGTTGACACTCGATGTACTGTCTGGTTCATGAGTGACTAACCGCAATGACTGTTCTTCATATATTGACTTTAAAATCTGGTTCCTTTTCTTTTCTCCTCTCTCTATTAATTCTTCTGTACTGTCTCTGTCACTGTCGAAATCTCTGTCACTTTAAATGAATCCACTTCTTTAATGAATACTTCACTGAGGCTTGATCAGATGTCTGAACTTCTTTCAATGTAGTAATTCTTCAAGTCTGTAGATTGACCTTGATCTTTTTCTTCTGACAGATAATACTATCTGAGATTCCTTGTGACAGTCTATATACTATTTACTATTACAATCTTGTTTAAGTTGAGTTGTATCCTCGAAATACAAATAGGCTACATCATATGCCTTTCAATCTCCCCCTATTTGTTTGTTAGACAATAACAAGCAAATACCTAGAG
This sequence comes from Saposhnikovia divaricata, assembly GCA_036435485.1. Lineage (NCBI taxonomy): Eukaryota > Viridiplantae > Streptophyta > Magnoliopsida > Apiales > Apiaceae > Saposhnikovia > Saposhnikovia divaricata. The sequence goes on along the minus strand of CM071598.1, from coordinate 187,337,129 downwards.
GATAACTCAACTAACTCACTTAAACAAGAAAAAGATAAAACTTTTAAGAACTAAGTAAATAATACAAAAAAAATTTCTCTGGTTTAGATTTAACAATTCCAGAATCTTCAGTTGATGAAATGATAAATGATTGATCCTCTAGCACTGAACTGATCTTCAATAGATAACTCATCTTCATTTCTGATTCTTCATTTACATCTTACATAGATAGAATGCATTTTTAACATTGAAAAATTTTCTAAGAAAATATTGCATTTTATCTTAAGAGAAATGATATACAGTTGTGATTTCAAAAGATTTACTATGTAAGCAATCACAGCTGTAGAAAGAGATTTTGAATTTAAGGAAGATAAAAATCTTGAGCTGGTTTTACTAAACAAAAACATAGGCAAAAATCCAATTAATAAATATTAATCGAATCAATGTATGTTAATGTTTAAACCAATACAAACAAAACTATTTTATCATGTTTTAGGTCCTGTAAGATAGATACCAACTATTAGAAATTGTTAGCACTTGATAGGTCTTGTCTTCCAATTGTTAGATCCTGAAAATCAAACATTAGTTCCTAACCAATTGTATAGACACATACCAATTTGATACCAACATTGGTCAATTGTTAAGTCCTTAACACGAAGATCTGTTAACAGCAATCACAAAACAAAGATTTATACTTAAACTGTAGGTTTTGTGTGTGTTAAGAAGAAGAACAACAAAAGAACCAAGTACAGGGACCTGTTTGTAAGTTTTGAAAGTATAGTGACTAAACTGTAAAAAACTATACAACATATTTATATACACATGAAAAAGAATATACAAAAATAAGAAATAATATATATAATAATTATACAAAATAAAAACTATAAGAAAAGAAAATTCAAATAAAACTAAACAAAGAAGAAAAATTTGAATTAACATAAAAATAATAAAACTATACATAAGTAATAATTTACAAACAAAAATTTTTATTTTTATTAATTTTAATTTTTATATTTTTATATTTTCTTTTAAATTAAAAAATAACTGTATTAATAATATTTAAAGAATATTAAAGATAAAAGATAATAATTTAGAAAAATATCTACAACAATATAACTACTTAAAATAACTAAATAGAAAATATAAAATACTAAAAATACCATAGGTTGTCCTTTTGACGGAATTAACACATTAATAACAGAAGAACAAACACTACAAAATATTGAATAAAATATTAACTATTTACATAAACATTTGTAGCAAATTAATAAATCTATATATATTTTCGAATAAAATGACTTTCTTATCAGAAAATTATTTTGAAAGAAAATATGATTTATTAAAAGATCACAAATATTCAAAAGGAATTTTCAACAAAAATAGATTTCTCACTAATTTCTACTTGTAAAATTTGAGAAAAATATTTTTAGAGAAAATAAAATTATTCTAAAATTAAAAGAAGTAAGTAGGAAAATATTAAGAAGATAATGACAATGATTTAAGAATTAACAAGCAAGATTATAAGTTGATAAAATAATTATACAAGTGATTTAAATCAGAAAATATTCACAAAATAATCACTTGTAAATTATTAAAGATCAAACCTCAGATATTAACTAGTTTAATTACTAGGACTGTTTAACATACCCAATTCATCAACAATTCTTGTGAATGTGGATTCGTCAAGAGACTTAGTAAAAATATCTGCTGTTTGGTCTTCCGTGGGTACTGAAAGTAACTCCATGATACCATTCATGACATGCTCTCTAATAAAATGATACCTGATGTCGATGTGCTTGGTTCTCATATGCTGCACAGGATTGTTGGAGATTGCTATGGCACTTGTATGATCACATAATATAGGAATATTATCCAGTACAAAGCCATAGTCTCTCAGCTGATTCCTAATCCACAAGATTTGAGCACAACAGCTTCCAGTAGCTATATATTCAGCTTCGGCTGTTGAGATAGAAACTGTTTGTTGTTTCTTACTGTACCAGGAAACCAATCTGTCACCTAGGAATTGACAACTCCCGGAGGTGCTTTTTCTGTCTACAACACTTCCTGTATAATCTGAATCTGTATATCCAACAAGATTAAAACTAGATACTTTAGGGTACCAAATACCTAAGTTAGGTGTACCTTTAAGATATCTCAAGATTCGTTTAACAGCAATGAGATGCACATCTCTAGGATCCGCTTGGAACCTTGCACACAAGCATGTAGCATGCATAATATCTGGTCTACTTGTAGTAAGGTAAAGTAATGAGCCTATCATACCTCTATAGCTTGTGATATCTACCTTGGCAGAATTTTCACATACTCCAAACTTGACAGCTGTAGATGATGGTGTCTTTGATGAAGATGAGTCCTCCATTTGATATTTCTTGAGGAGCTCTCTGACATACTTATATTGACAAATAAATATTCCATATGTCCTTTGACTTACTTGTAATCCAAGAAAGACCTTCAGTTCACCCATCATGCTCATCTCAAATTTACCCTGCATTAGCTTAGCAAATTTCTTGCACAAAAGATCATTAGTAGACCCAAATATTATATCGTTGACATAGACTTGGACTAATATTGTATCGTTCTTATGTTTCTTTGAAAAGAGAGTTTTGTCTATGACACCTCTAACGAAACCATTTTCAAGTAAAAATTCAGAGAGAGTGGCATACCATTTTCTTGGCGCTTGCTTAAGACCATAGATAGCCTTGAAGAGAACGTAGACATAATCCAATAGATCTGGATCTTCAAAGCCAGAGGGCTGTTCTACATACACCTCTTCATCTAGCTTACCATTCAGAAAAGCACTCTTGACATTCATTTGATAAACTTTGAAGTTTGAGAATGCTGCGAATGCCAAGAATATTCTGATGGCCTCAAGTCTTGTCACTGGTGCATAGATTTCATCATAATCAATTCCTTCAGCTTGATAATAACCTTTAGCAACCAGTCTTGCCTTATTCTTCATCACTTTGCCATCTTCATCAAATTTGTTTCTGAATACCCATCTAGTGCCTACTACTGTTCTGTTTGTAGGTCTGGGTACCAGCTTCCATACTTCTTGTTGTTTGAATTGATTGAGTTCATCTTGCATCGCAATCACCCAATCAGGATTAGAAAGAGCTTCTTCAGTTTTCTTACGTTCCATTTCAGATAGAGACCATGAATAATTACATTGATTTTGGACAGCTCTTCTAGTTTTTACACCAACATCTGGATCACCAATGATTAGCTCAAAAGGATGAGCTCTATTCCAAACAGTCTGTTTGGGAAGATTTAATCTTGATGATTCACCTTGTTCTTCATTGTGATGTTGAGTATGACTAGTTGATCCCTCATTAACTCCCCCTGAGTTGTTGCCAGGTTGACTAGATGAATGTTCAGGAGTGTCAGTGGTATCTTCAATATTTTATTGTTTGCACCACCATTACCCTGATCATCCTCATCATTATCATTGTTGTCATTAGCATCAGCAAAAACATCAGGTGGATTGTCATCATCTGAATCTGGATCTGTCATATCCTCAAAAGATAGCTTTTCAGATGAATCTTCAGTTTGGATACTAGGAAGTTTAGTGTCATCAAATGTTACATTGACACTTTCAATCACAGTCTGTTGATCAATCACGTACACCCTGTAAGCTCTATTTGTATAACCAATAAAAATTGCTTCATGTGCTTTGGTCTCAAATTTTCCACCTTGTTCATCTCCTTCTTTAAGCACAAAGCACTTTTCCCCAAATACATGAAAGTATTTGAGTGATGGTTTCTTACCAGCCATAATTTCATATGGTGTCTTCATTTGATCTTTATTGATTAGAGTTCGATTCTAGGTATAGCACGCAGTATTGACAGCTTCAGCCCAAAAGTACAATGGAAGCCTTGACTCACTTAACATAGTACGTGCAGCTTCAATCAAGGTTCTATTCTTTCTTTCCACTACCCCATTTTGCTGAGGAGTTCTTGGAGCTGAGTATTGTCTGGTTATACCCTTCTCAGTGCAGAAGTCATTTAGAACTGCATTCTTGAATTCAGTTCTATTGTCTGATCTTATAGCTCTCACTGGATACGTAGAATCTCGCTCAATTAATTTGATGTGATCAATCACCAGTTGTGGAGTCTCATCTTTAGAATTTAGGAACAGGACCCATGTGTATTTTGAAAAATCATCGACAATCACAAGAGCATATCTTTTCTTTGACATTGATATAACGTTAACTGGACCAAACAAATCCATGTGAAGTAGTTGTAAAGGTTCAGTTATTGATGATGTGTCAGTGCTCCTGTGACTTGCCCTTTTTAGCTTGCCTTTTTGACATGCATCACAAAGTCCTTCTTGAGTGAATTCCATTGAAGGTAGACCTCTCACCAACTCTCTTTTAACCAGAGAATTCATTGTCTTAAAATTAAGATGAGAAAGTTTCTTGTGCCATAGCCAACTCTCATCATTAGATGCTTTAGTGTAGAAGCAAGTGATTTCTTCAGTGCTTCCTGAGTTCATATTGGCTACGTACAGATTGCCTTTTCTAACTCCTGTCAGTTGTGGCTTTTCATGTCTCTTGTGTGAAATTAGACAATTCTTCTTGTTGAAATGAACTTCATAACCTTTGTCACAGAATTGACTGACACTGAGCAAATTGTGTTCAAGTCCTTTCACAAAAGAGACTTCATCAATGATAACATTTCCAGCTTCAAGTCTGCCATATCCATCAGTTCTACCTTTACTGTTATCTCCAAAGGTAACTACTGGGCCGGCCTTCTCCACCACATTTGTCAGCAGGGTTCTATCTCCAGTCATATGCCTTGAACATCCACTGTCCAAGATCCAGCTTACTCGTTCAACCTGTTCAATACCCTGCAATGACAAACGGATTAAACCTTCTTTGGAACCCAAATTTGATTGGGTCCAGAGTATTTAAAGTATTGGCCTTTGTCAGGCAAAACAACATTTTTAACCTTGACACCAATTTTACCATTAGTCAATAAACATTTTACCCTATAAACAGATTTGACAATCTTTTGTTTCAGTTTAGGTATCCATGTTTGTTTAGTAACAATATCATTGACTGGACATTTGACTTTGTAAATAGCCTTAGTAAAACTTTGTTTAGGCTTTGGTACAAATGTCTCTCTCCTAACATGAGGAGGACTAGCAGTCTTTGATCTAACATTTTTATTTCTGTTCATATGTTGTCGAGGAGCAGTCTTATTATCACATGCATGATTACCATTAAAGTAAGCAGACATCACATTAAAAGCACAAGACATACAGTTGACAGCACCACATGCTTTATGATTAGAATCAATGATAGGCATGTTACTCATGTTAGACATGTTATTGTTCTGTTTCAACTTATTACCACCTAATCCAGTCTTAGAAGAACTAGTTGTTTCAACAACCTTGACTGGCACTTTAGGTACATCTTTCTTGGATGAAACATTTTCTGGATTAGTGTCCTCAACAGATTTAGCCTTAACAAAGACTGTGACATCTTTCTTGGATGAAACATTCTTTGGATTAGCGTTCTTAACAGATTTATCCTTAACAACGACTGTGCCATTTGTACTGTCCTCATTTCTCATTTCTTCGTGGATAACCATAGAAAGAATATCTGGTGGTCCAGCATCAGATTTTTTAAATAGAGGTTCTTTAACATTCTTGAGTACATGTGGTGTTCCCCTTTCTTTAGCACTAACAGGGTTAGGGGAATTTATGCCCAATGATCCAACAGCTTCATTGTAGCCATACCCTATACCTGTTGTTTGTTCTACAACTTGATTGTTAAAAAACTCTTTGGAAACTTTAACAGAATTATAACAAGCCCTGACCTGTGTTTCAAGTTCAGTAATTCTAGCCATTTGTTTGCCTACAACTTCTAGAATCAATTTCTCCTTTTTATGAAGCGTTGTTATTTCATCTCTTTGTTGATCTTGATTAATGTGCACCTTTTTCAATTCTGACACTTCATTGCCAAGTTCAGTGCTTAGCAGATCTAGTCTTCTATATTCAGTTTGTGCATTACCTATGGAATTATAAAGACTACGAATCAATTCAGTGTCAGTAAGAATTACTGGTTTGTTATGATGATCAGATGCTCCATCATTTGCCACCAGCGCAAGAATTCCAACTTCTTCATCTTCACTGTATGTGTCATCCCAGCTTTTGCCTTGTACCACATAGGCCGTGTCTGTGTTCTTCTTACCAGATGCATACTCTCTCCTTGCATCTTGTTGAGGTTGATGACACTCATTTGCAAAGTGTCCAAGTTCATTACATTTAAAGCACCTAATCCTGCTTCTGTCTACCATTCCAGTTTGGTAGCCACCCCTTGTGCTACTTGAGGAAGAACCTCCTCGCTGGAATCTATTGTAGTTAGATTTGAACTTGAACTTGGGATTCCTCCTAAATCTGAAGTTACTGAATTGCCTCACCATCATAGCCATTGACTCATCTTCCAACTGATCCAGCTCTTCCAATGAGTAGAAATCTCCACCAACCTGACTGACAGGTGTATGACCAATCTCAACTTCAACCTGTTCCTTGTCAGCACTGCAAGGTTGAACCACCTTAGCTTCCACTTGCTTTGGAGTCTCAACCACTAGAGCTGTAGAAGAACTTGGAACCCTACCTTCACCATGAATTTCTTTCTATTGAACTTGTTCCAACTCATAGGTTTTCAAAATGCCGAAGAGCCTTTCAAGAGTAATTTGATTCATGTCTCTAGCTTCTCTAATGGCAGTTATTTTATGTTCTAGGTGAGTAGGCATGGTCAGTAGAAACTTCATGTTAATCTCCTTTTGTGTATATTTCTTGCCATGGATTTTCAAGTTGTTGATTATTTTGTTATACCTTTCAAACACTTCCTGAATTATTGCAAATAATGCTCGAAAGAATTATTGCATCATATGAGCAACAAATAAATCTCGTAATTAGGGCCAGCTCTAAAGTGTTCATGCTCAGAGATTAAAATTTGAAGTCTGTTTTCCCTGACTTCATCAGTTCCTTCATTAATAGTCTCAATAGTTTCCCACATATGCATTGCAGTTTTACAATTCATCACATGACTATACATCACAGCATCTAGGGAATCTAATAGTATGAGTCTCAAATTTTTGTCTAGTCCTGCATCCTCTTTTTCATCAGGAGTATAAGACGCAGGGTCTTTTTCATAGGTTCTAGCAGGTGTTGTAACAACTCCATCAGTAACAACTTTTTGTTCAATGACCATAGGAATTTTAGGTCCATTTTTCAGAACACCCAAATATTTAGAATTTGTAACATCAAGAAACAGCTACATTTTATTTTTCCACATATCATAATTATCTTTATTAAAGATAGGAATCTTAACAAGGACTTTTGAAGACATAATAAATTTTTAAGTGAGTTAAAAATTCAAAATGGATTTTTGACTGAATAAAAATAGGATCTTGATTTGTGTATCAATCAATAGGCTCTGATACCAATTGTTAGGTCCGATAAGATTGTAGAAGGGGGGTTGAATACAATCTATACCAATTTATCGAAATTTGTCCGGATAAATTTAATTTATATTTTGACAAATTTGTGCGGAATAAATTGAAACAAATTTCAAGTTGAATATAACAATATATTAACTTGATGGGTGTTACAATTTCAGTACAGAAATTAATCAAGTTGATAAAAACTAATTTAGAAAATTTGACATGAACTTTTCTAATTTAGTTAATAAAAATCAAGATTAGAACTAGGAAACTTAATTCGCTAGTAGTACAAGAACAATAAATAAACAAGTTCGACCGGATAAAATATTACAAGAGAGATGAACTTGATTTTACAGAAATTAATTTGTTCTTGAGCTTGGGAGAGAAAATTGAGCTGCTGGGATTTTTCTGATATTCAGTTCTGGTCTTTTGATGCTTTGCTGCATGTCTTGTATTTATCCTTCTGCCTCTTTGCTTCAGTATGACTTAGCTGGTCATATTAAACCTTTGGTATGACATAATCTGGATATTGAGGCTGATTGGTATGACATAAACTGACTTAAATCTCCTTGATATGACTTAGAATAAATCAATATGACTTGCATAACGCTCATTATGACTTAAATAAAAGGTCGGTATGACCTAATAAAAAACTCGGTATGACCTAAACAAAAAACTCGGTATGACTTAATATTAGTTGTTGAAACAACTGATTCAACACTGCCACATTTGAAGCTCAGTCGCAGGCGGAGAGAGTGTGCGACACGCGCTGGCTGATTGTGCTGTTTCTGTCTAGCGCGTGTAACACACGCGCGTTGTAGGCGCGTTCAAGCTTCCCAGACAATAATTCCCGCATGCATGTGTTGACAGACTTTTGTTCTCTTTTCTTTTGATTTTGCTGCTCTCCCCTTTTTTTATAATCTCTTTCTGTCGACTTACTTCCTCCTCTTTTCTTTTTATTTATTTTTGTTTCTTTTTCTTTTCTTTTGTTTTTCTTTTGATTTTAATTTAATTAAATACTTAATCAATTAATCATTAAAATAACTAATGATTAATTAATTAATTAAATCAATTCAGATTAATACATTAATTCAAAATTAATTAACATGATAATTAATTTAATAAATAAATTAATTCGACATGAATTAATTTATTAAATTAAATCAATTACATAATTATATTAATTAAAAGAGAATTAATATAAATCTTTTGACAGCTCAAATCTTTTTCTTGAACCACTGAAAGTAATAAAGAATTACCACCGGATTTTCGTTGACGCTCGATGCACGGTCTGGTTCATGAGCGACTAACTCCAACGGCTTTTCTTTATTTTTGACTCTATGATTTGGTTCCTTTCTTTTCATAACATACCAGTCTTGACAGCTTGAACCACTGAAGTTAATGATGAACAACCACTGTTTAATGTTGACACTCGATGTACTGTCTGGTTCATGAGTGACTAACCGCAATGACTGTTCTTCATATATTGACTTTAAAATCTGGTTCCTTTTCTTTTCTCCTCTCTCTATTAATTCTTCTGTAATGTCTCTGTCACTGTCGAAATCTCTGTCACTTTAAATGAATCCACTTCTTTAATGAATACTTCACTGAGGCTTGATCAGATGTCTGAACTTCTTTCAATGTAGTAATTCTTCAAGTCTGTAGATTGACCTTGATCTTTTTCTTCTGACAGATAATACTATCTGAGATTCCTTGTGACAGTCTATATACTATTTACTATTACAATCTTGTTTAAGTTGAGTTGTATCCTCGAAATACAAATAGGCTACATCACATGCCTTTCAGTTAGGGTAGGAAGGAACTTGCCTCGATCTCGTAGTGCAAATGAATGCAGATAAAATTTATACTCTACCCGTGAACTTGGCTTCGATCTACGGCTCGGGAAATATTCTCTAAAAATGGCAACCAGAAATACGTGAGCGATTCGTCAAAATAAAATATCCCTGATCCGATAATATAATATTAAAATATACTAATAGTAAAATATCTCTTGAAAATCCCTACGATAAATAACGGAAAATAATTCTCGGATAATAACTCTTTCTTCGAACTCAGGAATTAAATCTAGAAAATGTATACTATTTTAATATCCGTAAATCCCACTTTAAAACGAAAATAGGGTTTCCGATTATAACGGGAATAATCCATTTTTAATCTCGTAAATAATTTAATATTATTCCGGTTTTAATATCTAAAATAATCTGATACGATCCGTTTAATCAAAATAGTCCGGGAATACTAAATATCCGTCTTCCGAAATAAAACCATACTTAACTCTATTTATTCATAATATTCCCTCTTTTATCAACAAATCATTAAATCTATAAATTACGTCCAATAATCACAAAATATTTCTTTTTAAATAATTAATCAATTTTAACATTCTTTTATCCACATATTAATCCATAATGATTTTTCCTCTTTTAACCAAACATAATTATTTAATAAAAATCCTACTTTAATTACCTCATCATTTTGAATATCCAATCAAATATTTCTCCAAATTTTCACCATAATTAGTATTATAACTAAATCATTGGAAAACACCTCTTTTATTATATATACTCCCCGATTAACAGACAACATACAGTTACCACAATTATGCCAGCGGCGCGTGGGGCCCACTCGCCACCACCGCCGCCGCGCGTCCACCTCCCCTGTTCTTTTTCCATCCCTTTGCATCTCTCCCTCTCATAAACCTCTCTCCTCGTTCTCTCTCTCTCTATTCACTCTCTCCCTCCACTCTCTCTCCCCCGACTATCTCTCTAATTTACCACCACAACTCCGAACGCCACAATCAAACACAACCTCCATCTCTCAATCTCTCTGTCTCTCACAATCTCTCTCGACCTCCCTCTCCATCTCCCCTTCCCTCCCGTCGTCGTCTCTCTCCCTCTTATCTCTATCTCCGCCTATCTCTCTCTCTCTCTCTCTCTCTCTCTCTCTCTCTCTCTCTCTCTCTCTCTCTCAATCTCTCTGTACTCTCTTCCACCTCACTTTCTCTCACGGCAACACCCAGTCCCCCTCCCCGACTACACACACACAACAGCCTCCCCTCCACTCACTCTCTCTCTCTTGTCCGTCTCATCCCTCTCCTCTCTGCCTCTCATTTCACCAACATCAACAACAACTAACACTTACAATACCCAATACATAATATTCAAGCCCAATCAACTTAATGTTATAACTAAAATCAACATATAACACAAATTCATAAAAACGGAATTTAAAGATGAAAAACTACCTGAGATTATACCCGGTTTTTATCTAAATTTATGGTCGGGTTTTGATTTAAAAGATATAGGAGATGGTAGTGTTTAAAAAGAAAACTAGAGCTTTTGTGATTTAAGGGGAGTAGTAGTCGATCTTTAACAGGAAAAGAAAAAAATTAAACTACCTGTGGTTTGTACTTGTTCGGGTAGTAATATAAGGTTTGAGTTTTATGCTCTGTTTGTATCATTATATGGTCCGGTTTTTCTGTTTATTTAATCCAAAAGGAACAAGAGTGGGGGACAAAAGGAAGTGATGGAAAAATAACGATAGTGTTTTTGTGCAATGCTTGGTAAAAAGAAAATGTTGTCTCCTCAATAATCTCGTTTCCCCCTTCAGTCTAATTAAAACGAGACTCTAATTTCATTTCCTAAAATAAATTCGACCCAAAACTAAAATCATATTTTCCTAAATTTCCTAATTTTAATAAATACCAAATAAATATAATTAAATAGATATAATATAATATTTACTTACATATGAATATATAAAATTTCGAAATTTTACAAAAACGCGCTAATTAAAATATACTAGTGCATCGCTCTTAATTAAAATTTAAATATCGAGTAGGAAAAATTTATTCGAAAATTCGCGATTATTACAAATCGATTGTGACACCTTCAAGTGATATTATAGACGAGAACACTATTGGTGATGCTTCATATGTGCAGGATGTAGAAGTTAATGATGAAGAACTTGTTCGCCATCAGATTCCAATACACAAGATACAAGTTGGTCATGTTGATGAGGTGACGATCATTCACAAAGATATGAATGATTTAAAGTCACTCTTTGAAGATGTCAAAGAAAGTTCTCTCTTTCAGACAACTTATATTGACTTTATTTTTCCTCATTGGTTCTACAAAGTCAATCATGTAAATGATATATCTAGATGGCTTCCAAAAGTTCGTGTCCAACTCGTATGGAGTCTCGTTTGTGGATTGTTAATTCTTCTTTGTTATAAAACTTGAGGCCGAGTTTTTTTTAAAGGCGAGGAGGATGATGCGGAACAAGGAATATTTAAATTAGTTTGTATATATTTTACATTATTATTTAGATTTAAAAGTAATTATAATTGATTAGGTAGTTTAGTTATATTAAGTATATTTATTAGGAAGATTCTAGATTATTCATTTGTTTCCTTCAATCAATTATGGTAGTAGATATTTAAATATTTAGTTTTCTTAGGAAATTACTTGGCTCCCAAGTAATTAATTATCTGTTTAAACTCTTGTAATCCTTTATTACTGAATAGAGATGAATATGAATTGATTTTTATTGGATAAATCCGAGGATTTATTTGTGACTCCACCGATTCTCTGCGGAGATAGGTAATTTATCCCTAGCCTTACCCTTTTCTCCACCTTGTCCTACATCAGTGAGCATGATACTACCATAGAGGTAATCATCTGAAGATCATCGATCTAAGTCCTGCAGGACAACTAGTCAGCTACTCATCATACGTTCAGGCAGTCTGATATTAGTTTAGGGGACAACTTGTGACTTTTACCAACTGACTTGTAAAAGCTAAGAACACAGTTGCCAGAGTAAACTGAAAATTCTACATACACTTAATTTGAAAGTTAAGCATTCTGGTGACAAAGGGTTAATCTAGTTTACTGAAGCATGATGAATTTAAAATTAACATTGCTGTGACTAGTAAATGGGAGATCTGAAATGTAGTATAATCCCGGGCGGAGCCACTATATTGGCGAGCATACATGACCGCTCACCCTGAGGTTAAATGGTTTAAATGTTTCTTATATGTGCAAAAGTTTCAAAAGGCTGTTTAAATAAATGTCTAGTAAGTAGTTAGTTGATAAAGGTCTGAGAAAGGGTGCGTGACTGAATCTGAACCCCAACTTTTTTAAGAGTACTTTAGTACCTAACATCAGAAAGTATACTGTTTATTATGTATCATAAGTGCAAAAGAATGATATGTGTCACATGTCCAAAAAAGATGAAAGAAATGAATTGGCCGAGTTAGGATTCTCTTCAACTGAAAAGTGCAGTTTCAAAGTTTTTTTTTCCTGGCATACCCTGAATTAAATTTCTCCCTCCGCCACCATGTTTAATCATGCTTTAAAGATTTCATGTATAGATTAATTTGTTATTGTTACGATATGCTGTTTCTGGTTCTGTGATATGATGCCTTTGTTTCCTTACTATCTACGGTGAGCAGTTTCGTTTTATGAGCTGCATCTGTGCGGTTTTATATGTTCCTTGCTAACTTTTACATGTGATTTTTTATTTAAGTAAATGAATTTTTTTTTTTATTTGAGGTCCTAATTTATTCGTTATATCTTTTCCATTTTGAGATATCTAGACTGGTGAGGAAGTACTAATATGTTCAATTTGGAATGCAGTCAGTAAAAGCAACAAACACGATGGAATTAGCTGACAGAGCAGTTGGATTTCTCTTATCATTTATTAGCTTGTCAATTTTTACTTATTACACATTTTGGGTAATCATCCTGGTAAGTTATTTTCCTCTTATTTTTGTTTGTGGGTGTGTGAAGATTGTTATCTGACTGTAATTTTTTGATCTTTTAGCCATTTGTTCACAGTGATCATTTCGTGCACAAGTACTTCCTACCTCAAGAATATGCCATTCTCATTCCTGTATTTGCCGGTGTGACGCTCCTAAGCTTCTTGTGTGTATTCATCGGATATGTGATGCTAAAATCAAAAAAGAAAAAGGCGTAACGCATTCATCTTTCAACATTCCGGGTTCGTGGTTCTACATTTCTGCTAAAGGACATGTTTGTCATGTTGTAAACATGTTTGTCATGTTTGTCATTTGAGGTTTCTATACTTGTTTATGTTCAACGCACAAACAGTTTCATATTAGTTAAGACATTTGTCTGTACTGGAAACCACAGATAGTTTATAGTTGGGAAATTATCTATTGTCTATCAAGGTATGATTCCTAAACAATACACTGGAGAAAGTATCAAGACTTGAATACTCGATGAAAGTAAAAAGGCAGTACTACACTTGTTAAAGTAATATGGAAGTCGCATAGAATGACATTTGTTGGCCAATCTCCTCTACTAGATTGGAGGTCTCCCTGCACTAGTGTATTTGCTGGAATATAGAAGCTTAAAAAACAATTCATTGCCAAGCCTTAGTGGGTGCAGGTTTTTCTTTTTATTACACAAATATTTAGAAAACTCCTGGATATACCGGCGGAGCGGTGCAGGGGAATCACAAATAAGCAATACAACAACCAATAACACTTCAAAAGACAGAAAGAATACATAAAATATACACCAGCGGAAACAGGGGGTTATGGGTTCTGATTCTCAAACAATCCCTCTGGAGCTGACCCTTCGAAAAGCAAACATGGAGTTCAGTTCTTGTTGGCAAGCTTTTCCACGTCAATCAATTAACAAATACCAATCTGAATATCTGAAGCTTCTGTCATAGCTGGTGTTTAAGTAACACTCAGGTACTAATAAGATCTACTGTCCTAACCATAAACTCCGTACGTTCGTATTTTCTGGGATGTGTTTTTCTTCTTAACAATGATGACCCTGTCTAAAGTGTCCGTTCTTCAGTTATATATCATCAGAAACAGCAGAATGCACTCCAAGCAAACACATAGAATTGATAATGTAACAGAACAAGACCCCTAATAACATGGGAATCTTTCCTTTCCACTTTCCAGAAGAGAAGAAGACCCTACAAGACTACGGACTTACATCATGAAAGCCACCTTGGCTCGGATGACAAACTGTTGTAACACGAAAAATCTTAACCTGTGGCAAAACAAATAGATTAAACGATAAAGTCTTGTGAATTTCGATTCTGGTGGAGGATTTGCCATTACAGTAGAACATCTCTAAATTAATACTCTCTAAAATGATAAAAAGTCTCAGTTCCACTTGGTAATTGATAGTTATAATTTTACCCCTCTAAAGTGATAATCTGTCTAAAGTGATAATTTTTTCCAGTCCCAACGACGTCACTTTACAATAAGAAATGCAACATATGACCAACTTTAAGTGAAAAGGTATCATATTTGGTGTTGGTTGTACAACCTGGAAAGGTATTAGATATACCTGGCATCTTCATCACGAAGCTCACGTTTCTTATTTAATTTTCATAGTCATTGCTCAAGCATGATCTTATTTTCCACAATTCAGTAAGAAAAATAATGTTAAAATAATTATTAGAATTTGATACTTCACCAGAAATTTATGGGGCGTGCCACCGGTCCATATTTTACAGGGGCAAAGGACACAGATTAAGGCCTAAAAACTGATTCTGGGCAATATCTTGAACAATTAGCTTTAAATCAGATTGACAGATCGTCACACATTCAAACGATCACGATTATTTCCCAAAGATCACAATAAACATACCTGAAATACATAAAAAGCTGCAACATGTACAATCAAATCCAAGAATTATCAAAGGCAGCTGAAGTTATAACTAGTGAAAACTCCTGGAAACTGATCCTCCCATCACCATCAGTATCAGCTTCTGTAATCATCCCTGTCAACTCCTCTGCAGTCAACGCATGACCAAGCTTTGCCATGGAATGAGCCAACTCAGCCGCGGTAATAAATCCGTTTCCATCTCGATCAAACATCCTAAACAGCTGCCTCAGTTGAGCTTCAGTATAAGGAGATTTCTCAGGTAAAAGCTGTGGTGCCACTAATCCCACAAACTCCGAAAACTCAATAAGGCCATTACTATTTGTATCTGCCTTATGTATCAACGTCTCCAGCTGATCACGACTCGGTTCCAATCCGAGTGATCGTAGCAACGAGCCAAGTTCAAGTTGAGTCAAGCTACCATCGTTATTTCTATCAAATGATCGGAAAATTTCTCGGAGTTCAGCAATCTGATCATCATCTAATCTCAATGGTTCATTGCTGCTACCCATATCATAAAACAACAACAACAAAAAACACACTTGACTATAAATCACCGACAAGAAAATATTCTGGCTCTATGATGCCATAAATCCAAGTGGGTACAATCTAAATTCTTGTACCATAATAATTGTGCATGCTTTTCTTCCTTGCTTTCTGTCACCTTCTTGAGTATAATAAAAAGTGTTGATGAACCAAAAACAGTGAGAGATTTTATTTTGGTGGTAATGGATTTGAAACCTATTAAATCCAATAAAACATCTCTTCTCACTACTGCATATATGTAGTTTTTTGTGTTGTGGACTTGGTTCAGTGAATGATTCTAATTTTTTTTTTTTTGACGGTTTAATGATTCTAATCTTGTTTAAAGTTGACGAAGTAATAGGGTCAGGAAAGTGAAAAACTATTCCCCTATGGTAGTCTAAAAAGGCCCTTGTTTTTAATAACAAGAGCTTGCAGATTTTTCCAACCAATTTCTAATATTTATTAATATTGGACATGTGTTAAAAGATTAACTTTTGTTAAAGAAATTGTTTCTCTGTTCACTAACTTGAAATTTATTTACTTAAAAGTGTTCACTAATTTTATCAAAACAACAAAGATCCTAATTTTATTCAATCCACAAACTTTTTATTTGAGTTTGTCCACTTTGTATTTTAGGAGTTCGAAATATAGATTAAATTTATCTTGTTTGATATTAAAAAACGGACTTAAAATGAAATGGAATTCAAAATTAAACGAAATATAAGTGAAAAACATGAAATACTGACAAATATTTATGAAAACAAACATTGAATATACAGTTTTGGGTATGAAACAATAACCCCTTTAATTAAAGATTTATAGAAAAGCCTATTCCGCTATGATTAGCACGTCCTGGAACATAATTTTGTAATAATTTATAAAATAACTAGTCGATAAAGCCGCGCTTCGCGGCGGCGTTACAATATTTTTTAAAAAATTCAATACAATTACGTTATAATATAATATTAAAATTAAAATATAATAATTAAATAATCTTCTCTAATGAATCGATTTTTTGTCAAACACGATTATTTCCATTGAGCCGCTCTCTTATTAAAACCGAAATCCCAATTTTAACATATATTATAAAGACTTATATAATAATTTTTATCTATAAAATCGAACCGTAAAAAAAAATTATGACATCAATATCACATTCTAATAGATAATACAATATTTTCTAGTGAGCTGTCTTCCCGTTAAATACGTTTCGAGCCGCTCTTATTTGGAACCAAAATTTTAAATTCATTATATAAAGAGAGTTAATTCTAATTTTTATATTTTTTAAACTTTCTAATATTTATGGAGTTTTAAAAGATGAAAATACATCTTATATTTTCTGTATATTATAGGTATTCCTGTATTTATTTTTAACTTCCGCATGGGAATGTCTTTCTGTTATGTTAACATATCAAAAAAAAAAATACGAAGACTTTTCGTTACGGGAATAATATTAAATTAATGGATATACTTTTCTAATGCAAGTATAATTAACTTGTATAAAAAAAATAAATATAAAGGATTTCTGGAAAAAAGAAATATAATTTTAAAAAAATCGTATAACACGTCTCCACCGTCCTCGTATTATACTTCCAATAAAACATTTTATTTAATGTATTTCTTATATATTCAAACATCTTTTATGCGGTCTTCTTTAATGAACCGTTTTCTCGTTAAACACGGTTATTACTATTGATCCGCTCTCTCGTTAAGACCAAAAACCTTACTTTTACATATACATTTGTATGATAATGTTTATTCATAAAAATCAAATCCTAAAAATAAAATAAAATTTATAACATCAATATGATATTTTAATAGCTAATACAATCTTTTATAGTGAGTCGTCTTCCCGTTAAACACACGTTTCGAGCCGCTCGCGTTTGGGATCGAAATTCCAACTTCATTACATAATATTGATGATACTTATCTTACGGAACAACTTTTTTCCTTAAAATCAAAACCTAAAAAATAGAAAAAATTCCAATATATACTTTCTATAGACTTTCTAAAATTTATGGAGTTTTAGAAAATGAAAACATATATTATTTTCTTTTCATATTATAGATACTCCTGTATTTATTTAGAATTCCTGCATGAGAATGTTCTTTTATTGTGTTAACACATTAATTATTTTCTTTTTAAATACGATGACTTTTTTTATGACAATAGTATTGGATTTATAAATAAATTTTCCTAATAGAAGTCTAATTAACATATATAAAAAAATATAATTTAAGAAGATCGTACTTTCTATAAAATATTTAATTATATGCATGCTCTATATATTTAAACACCTATTCTACTTCTAATAGAACTTTTATTTATATATTTTTTCTATAAATTCGAATTCTTATTCTCTATAAATTCGAACTCCTATTTTACTTCAAACACTTATTCTACTTCTAATAGAACTTTTATTTATATGTTTTTTTCTATAAATTCGAATTCTTAGTCTCTATAAATTCGAACTCTTATTCTACTTCTAATAGAACTTTTAACTCGCGTTTGGGATCGAAATTCCAACTTCATTACATAATATTGATGATACTTATCTTACGGAACAACTTTTTTCCTTAAAATCAAAACCTAAAAAATAGAAAAAATTCCAATATATACTTTCTATAGACTTTCTAAAATTTATGGAGTTTTAGAAAATGAAAACATATATTATTTTCTTTTCATATTATAGATACTCCTGTATTTATTTAGAATTCCTGCATGAGAATGTTCTTTTATTGTGTTAACACATTAATTATTTTCTTTTTAAATACGATGACTTTTTTTATGACAATAGTATTGGATTTATAAATAAATTTTCTTAATAGAAGTCTAATTAACATATATAAAAAAATATAATTTAAGAAGATCGTACTTTCTATAAAATATTTAATTATATGCATGCTCTATATATTTAAACACCTATTCTACTTCTAATAGAACTTTTATTTATATATTTTTTCTATAAATTCGAATTCTTATTCTCTATAAATTCGAACTCCTATTCTACTTCAAACACTTATTCTACTTCTAATAGAACTTTTATTTATATGTTTTTTTCTATAAATTCGAATTCTTAGTCTCTATAAATTCGAACTCTTATTCTACTTCTAATAGAACTTTTAATCATATGCCTTATAAATACTTATTTTACTTCTAATAGAACTTCTAATTATATGTCTTCCTTATAAATTCAAACTCTTCTTCTCTATAAATTCGAATACTTATTCTACTTTTAATATATTAAATGATATTTTTATATTTATTTGTGTTTAAAATTCTAAAATTCTTAAAAATTAGAAAAATAGATTGAAACGATCTTAGAGCGCCACATAAACTCCCGCGTATCCTCCTTTATATATATATATTGATTCATTGCTATATAAAGAATGACATTGACTAATATGTCAGGGTACAAGGGTCATTCTCAGTTGAAATTACTCATTTTTAATTAGTTTGTCCTCACTTTTTAATAATCCTTTTTGTGAAACCCGCATATTAAACATGAATTGAGATTAAAATATTAATATTAATAAATTAATAAATACTATTTATATTAATATTAATAAATTAATAAATACTATTTAATTTTGTAGTTATAGAGAATCGAATTGGAGATAAAGCTAAAAAAATTAGAATAAATAAATTTTTATAATTATGTAGTTGTAAGGAATCGAACCCGAGATGAAGTTAAAAAAATTAAAGTAAATAAATTTTATATAATTATGTAATTGTAAAGAATGGAACACCGAATTTAGTGATAATTAAATCTAGTATTTTGGAGTGATAATCAAATTTAGTATTTTGGTACTTTGATAAAACAATAAAGAGTATAGATTAGTCTCGGCTTCCTAAGAGAGTAAACAACAAATGTGAAATTAGTTAACTATAATTTTGCAATTGTTCATTGTCTTCGATTTTATCTTACACATAAGTAAAACAGAAAAATTTTAACATTTAAACTTTCAAATTGGTCTTTTTCGTATCACCGATGAGGATAAATAGGCGGCAAAGAGGTATTGGTTAAAACAATTTGCAGGCTATCCCCACATACACTATTAGTGTGTTTATGTTGCCTTTATAGGTGTGTACAGAGATTGAGTCCTTAATCAACAGTTAGTGGTGGACATCTGCTAAAAAAGAGAGAGGAATACATTGGCGAAATTGGGATAAGTTGAGTACTCATAAAAACAAAGGTGGGTTGGGTTTCAAGAGAGATTTTAACCTTGTGATGCTTGGTAGGCAAGGATGGCGTTTACTAACAGCTGAAACATCGTTAGTGGGGAGAGTTTTTAAGGCAAAATGTTACCCGAAAAATCATTTCTTGGAGGCAAATCTAGGACACAATCCTAGTTATGTGATGCAGAGCCGGAAAGGGAAGCCCACTGTTTTATTCAATGTTTATTTGCCAAAAGTTGCTGGAATATTATCTGTCAGGAGTATAGAGTGGATGTAGAGATAACTTTCAAGTCCTGGTTTGAAGTTGTTCTGGACCAGTATATAGATAAGGCGGAATTGATTGGTACAGTGTGTTGGGGGATCTGGAAGGCTAGGAAGGATGTGGTATGGAATAACAAGACTCCAAAGGCGGGATCCGTGGTGACTATCGCAAAAGCACACCTTACATAATGGCAAATGGTTCAAAATATGGGTGCTTCTTGCCCCACGGCATCGGTTTTTTCTACTGGTGATGATGAACGCTAGGTCAAACAACAAGAGAGTGGGGTTAAGGTTACTTGTGATTGTGACGCCCCTAGATCCGGGGTCAAGGATCCAGGTCATCACAGTCCAATTTCCATTCAATATCAATATCTCTTGAGTTTTTTTTTTATATAATAATTAAGCAATTGACCCCACACTAATACACACACACACACCAATCATATGCTCATAGAACAACATTCACAATATTAAAAGTTTAAAGTTAACAGTTATTACAAACCCAGAATTATACTAAGTACATTGTTGAATAATACTTCTACAGGAAGCATTTCAACAACCAAAAGTTTATTACAAACTTACACCCTTAATTTACATAAGTCTACTAAGCCCCTTTCGCTTGTCACTACCTCGGGGATGGTCGCTAGCACTCGCTCAAAAGGTCGCCTTTCCCTTACCCTCTTGCGGGGTGTAGTGCGTAGTATCGGCATGGGACCTAGCTGCTATATACATAAGTAGCAAGAGTGAGCTATAATAGCTCAGCAAGATAATATTGTAACCTAGAATTTAGAATGTGAACAGGTATACATATATGTATATGCATATATAATAGCAGAAAACAATTAAAATCCTTAAGGAAGAATAAAGCTCTTATTTAATAATACATCATCCACTTACTATTATAAGAAAGAAATCTAAAATAATATAATATCAGTTTTTCTTCATCTGTAACCATAATTTCATCATCTCATATCATTATTCTGTTTTCAGTATAGAAATCTGAAACCATTGTCTACACTTTCTTTTCAAAAACATTAGGGATATCTGCTGTCGCCTGATACGTTAGGACGATGATCAGTCGCCTAATCGTACCTGCTCTCTTTTTACTACCGGTAGAAGGAATGAAGATCATCCCTGGAGGAAGGCCACCTGCTAACATCCTCCCTTGGCATCTTCGTGCCGTAATAAAAATAATAAATGCTAGACTGTGTCGCACACAGCCCTGACACAGCCACTTACGCAAGTCTGTTGCAATCCCCCTTTTGTCACATCATTATTCCCTTTTTAAAATATCATTCCACATTTCAATTTTCTCGCTTTCATTTCCACATATCATTCACTCATATCATTTCCATTCTCGCACATTACTTCTATAAAATATATATATAACATAATGCTTTGATTATGATCCAGACATCTCTTTCATATTCAAAAAATCAAATATACTTTATATTCATAAAATATTCCGTCTATTTTAAAAGTAGTAAATAATAATCAAATAATATTTATTAACCCACTGATATTTAAAAAGAATGTCTTTAGCAAAATATTATAAATCATATAACCCTAGATAACAACTGATACCATTCTTTTATTTACTTTAGATAACAACTGATACCATTTCCTCATATTCTCTTAATCATAAGGCATGTTCACTTCATGCATAATCATCTCTATACATATCCATCTCATACTCATCTCCACATTCATATTTCATAATTTCTATCCATTTCTCTTTAATTTCAATATCAGGGAAGTAATTCTTAGCAATATAGCAAACATAGAATAACATATGTATTCCATGAAATCATTTACTTTGAAAATAAAAATAGTTTTCCAAGGTAAGGATAGAAAAAATTTTGCCTCGGTTTTGGTATCCTGACAGTATGGCTCGTCCCTCTTCCGGAGTTTCTATAAACACAAAAGGACCGTCGTTAGAATACCACATCTCTTACTCATTACACTCTTGTATAACGTTACCTTTGAAACTTTAATATATGTTTAACGTATTACTATTACCCCAAAGGTTCAAGAACTTAACCATTTAAAACCTTAATCGAAGTTTCAGGGGTTTTCACCATTTCCCCTAACGATCACACTTAATTGTAAAAATTCTCAGAAAATATGGATTTCGAATTTTACCACAAGGTCAACTGGTAACAACTCTTTGATTACCTTACTACACTATCCCAAAGTTTCATAATTTTTAAAAATGTTTAAGTTTGGTAGTCATTGCCTCAAAGTTGACACAACTACGTTTTCTCGGTTTCTGAACCGCTTTCACTAAAACTGACTTTTCTCCTAAACCGTTCATCAGATTTTAACGTACCTTATATCAAAACGATCTATGAACTAAGCTCTATCATTTCATGGTCAATTGGTCACCTAGACAGTAGGGTACCGTATGGATGCAGGGGGTCCAAAACAGGGCAAATCACATCCTAACGAAAATCGGGCATTATAACGGCTATAATTTCGTACTTTCCAAAATCAAACTCCTCCAAATCAAACATCCCCTTATACACCATCACCTACACCATGTGGTTTACATCCGAACCATGGTTACAAGTCCACAACACACAATTTCCATATCAAAACAACCCATTTATAACACATAATCATCATAAACTAGGCAATAACATCACTTAACCACTAACCAACTCAATTTTCACCATAAATACAAAGAGGGCAAGAGTAGTTATACCTTCTTGAAGCTTTGACAACACTTAACAAGCCTTGGTAACCCTTAAACAACCTTACACTAGCTTGGATTAACTAAAAGAACCATGAAAATCAAGTTAGTTTCTTGAAAACTACTATTCATTACTATTCACCTTCACTTCTATGATTTGATTACCTTGCTAAATGATGATGGTTGGCCTTGAAACTTTGTGAATGATCCTTCCTAACCTCCAAGAAGCCCCATGAATTTCCTCTTGATTTGTTATTGAAGAGAGCTAGGGTTTTGGTTTTTTTTTTTTTATCAAAGTTGCCGAATGGAATTATGGAATGGGGGGAGAGGTTTTCTTGCTTGTTTTTGATCTTATCTCATCCTATCATCTAATCTCTAGAGTGTTGTGTAAGCTTGGTGATAATTATGAAAAATCTATATGTTAAAAGACTAATCTACCCTTAAATTTGTGTTAGTGGAAGGTGATATCATTAGTGATGTCATTGAGATGATCTAATATTCTCTTTTCCTTATTTTCTAAGTAAAATGTTTATAATTTTAGTAAATGGTAATGTGGTATGTATCCTTGTTAGATTACTAATCTTGGTTTCTTGGTTTCCATACTCGTCTAATTGTGGTTCGTTTCGAGTATACCTCATTATCTCAGTGGTTTTCGAAATCGTTTACCAATCCAAATTCCTTTGATAATTCCTTAAATTAATAATCCTTTAGGTTACCCTAATTGATAAGTGGATTTTATATCCACTTATTGTCCGCTAATTGGACCTAGATTGGTGGTTTTTCTTAAGTATGTTGTGTCTTTTAATTCATTTTTTGTTAATTAAGTTTTTGTTATGCAGAACTCGCAACTTTAGGTATCGTGGCGATAAAAGGCTAAAAACGGTGAAATTTTGCACCAATTCGGAATTAAGAGATTGCCAAAAGAATTATCATAAAGAAATTCTGAGTGATATATTCTTAAAGCAGAAATCCCGGTTGGAATTGATATATTTTCTGTTAAGCAGAAGGAATTCAGTTTCAGATCCTCAGCAGGCCGTAATTTACGCCTGAACGAGCAAGGAGAAAATAGAATTATCACAAGAATATGGAAAGTGATATATTCTTAAAGCAGAAATCCCGGTTGGATTTGATATATTTTTTGTTTCGCAAAAGGAATCCAGTTTCAGATCCTCAAGAGGCCGTAATTCGCACCTGGACGAGCAATGAGAAAATAGAATTATCACAAAAAGATGGAAAGTGATATATTCTTAAAGAGAAAAGCCCGGTTGGAATTGATATATTTTTCGTTAAGGAAAAGGTGTCCGGTTTTAGGCCCTCAATTTACCGCAGCTCAGGACATAATGATTCATTTATATTGGCAAATATTTTATTTAATTAGAAAATTATAATTATAAATATCTCATAATATTAGATATTTATTTTTATAATTTCTGAATTAAATTAAATATTTGTTAATTAAAAATTATAAGTTAAAAAAAAAAAGAGAATCGAATTATGTTTGTAGCAGGTGGTGAAGTTCACCAAAGTGACAAGATAATTGAGGTCGGCAATAAACAAAAGAATAAAAGAAAGAGTTGGTTTCAATTTGCAAAAGCCGCCCGCCAGTGCCATGCATTTGTTTTGTTTAGTTTGCTTTCGGCTGTTTTATATTTATGGTGTGCTAATTGTTTTTTTTTTGTTTTTTTTTTGTTTTATTTTATTAGTGTGGTGTGCTAATTTTTTGCTATAAATAGCCTAGTTCTCAAGCTTGTAAAACACAACATTTTTGGAGAGCAATAAATTCTCTCTTGTATTCTCTCTTCTTTCTTATAATTTTAAGTTTCATTTTTATACACTTTAAATTTTTGCAATTTTAGTGTAATTGTTATTTTGGTTGAAGAATTTACGGGGATTATTTGGAGCGCTCTTTTCTTTCACTGGAAGCTATTTCGGTTCTACTTTCTAACTCTTGTAATTTTCATATTTAATTTATCGTAATTTTTAATTTAGTTTTATTATTGTTTTGTTGTTGTTGTTATTAATATTATTATTATTATTATTATTATTATTATTATTATTATTATTATTATTATTATTATTATTATTATTATTCTTATTCTTATTATTATTACTATTACTATTACTATTACTATTATTATTATTATTATTATTATTATTATTATTATTATTATTATTATTATTATTATTATTATTATTATTATTATTATTATTCTTATTCTTATTATTATTATTACTATTATTATTATTACTATTACTATTATTATTATTATTATTATTATTATTATTATTATTATTATTATTATTATTATTATTATTAGTATTAGTATTGCTATTATGATTTCAATTAATCCCATGATGACGATTCGTTTAATTATGAACTAATCGCCGTCATGGGATTCTAATGGATTTATTTACGTAATTTAGTAATTCGATGCCTTAATAATTTGTATTATGATAAAAATTCAGATTGCCTAATGTGGTTGCGCTTAATTTATTAGTAGCTAACGTCTAAATTATTAATTCCTAATGAATGCGAAAGTGGATTTAGGAATTTAGAATTTGCCATGTTAGCATAGGTTCGTAATTGTCACATACATTTACGATAAGTGATAGGATTTTTTTCACATCACCCTATGTAGTCATAATAAAGGAATTTATTCGTAAACCAATTATGTTTTCAAATCTTATAGACATATAGGGTCTAAACATAAAAGGTGTCCTCGCGACTTCTATCTTTTTAAGTGGATGTTCGTGTGGTTTGACATAAGTTAAGACTGAAAGGCGCTTATGTTATTTTCGTGTTCCCGACTAGCTTTCTTAAATTATCAAAATTACTTTGAAATTAAGGCATCAATTCTAAATGAAATAAATAATGAAATTAGAATCCCATGTTTTTCTCACATATAAATTTTCATTTAATTAAATTAATTAGTTCGAATTATTTAATATTACTAATTTAATTAATCAATTAGAAAAATACAAAAATACCCCCTTTTGATATTTATTCAAGCAGTTTGTTGTTTAATCATACGTCGTTGCTTAAATATTATTTCTGAACAAACACCAAGTCTCTGTGGGAACGAATTTATCATATTACTTGTGACCGCGTACACTTGCGCAGTT
Source organism: Saposhnikovia divaricata (assembly GCA_036435485.1). Taxonomy (NCBI): domain Eukaryota; kingdom Viridiplantae; phylum Streptophyta; class Magnoliopsida; order Apiales; family Apiaceae; genus Saposhnikovia; species Saposhnikovia divaricata. The sequence goes on along the minus strand of CM071598.1, from coordinate 187,311,228 downwards.
AGTTTTCGAACCAACACTAATACACCAATTTCTCAATATATAATTCCTTTAATATCTCCATGCTCCTTAATATCTGATAAAATAGGAGCTCATTCGAACTCGAAATCCTCAAAAATCCATATTCAGGAATTTCTGAAATCTATCGTCATTTCGAGTCACTTATTTCCCTAGTACAACACTAATATGATTTCTGTTTACTCATTTTCTGTTTCAATTATAAGGTACCAACATATCATTTCCCTAAATCCTCAAAATTTACTATTCATGTGATCACTGTAGCATTGCTAAAGTTAGGGTTATTACAATCTTCCCCCCTTAAAAGGATTCCGTCCCGGAATCATGTTGGAAATGTCCATAGGTATCTTTTTCATTCACACCTTATAACTTCCACACTATTTCCTCTATCCTTTTCCTTTCATAATATCTCTATCTTGTTTGCGCAGAAATACACCAATATCACTTCCTTGTCATTCATCAACATGCCATTTAGTTTATCAATAGCAGTACTTTTACTGTCTTTTCCTTACAAATTCCATCATGTTTCTAGTCATTCCATGTTATTTCGTCTCTCCTTCCACTTTCGACGAAGATATCCGCCACCACATTGGCCTTTTCTGAATGGTAGTGTATCTCACTTATGGTTTGACCATCTTCTGATCTCTATCATGACATAATATTAACACCTCAATATTCCTATAGATCCTCTCTGTAAACTTTTCCAGAAAATTAGCTCCAATAATATTTTTTAAAACAGTTGTAAGAAAATACTACCTATAATATATATTTCCTGTTCGTCTCAACGAGCTTGTGTTTTCCCAAAACACTCCTACTTTTCTTTTCATAACGTTTCCTAGCCCTTAACAGATACTGATTTTCCTTATCTATATTATTAACTTATTTATTCCATTAATTGATTAAGTCGATCCTTAACCAAAGACTTACACACAAAATTTAAATCGAAAAACAAGTACCTGTATCCGCATCTGGTTTCGTCAACGCTTCCCCTAAGGTCATGTTGTACACTCTAGCAGTAGGCCTATTTGAAGCAGTCACACTCTGACCTGGCGCGTATGACCCACCGGAACGACAATCTCTAGCAATGTGTCCTAATTTCCCACACTGGTAACACTTAACATCTCTTTTAGGGTTTGTATCAGTTGATGGGCACTGGTCAAGGTAGTGTCCTTTTTGTCCACACTTAAAACAAGTTACTCCCAGCACCCTACAAACTCCTATATGCTTCTTACCACACGTCTCACAATCTGGTAATGGTGGTCGTGATTGATTGGACTGAAATGTTCCTGAAGATTTACCACCCTGATTTACCGTCTCACTAGTAGTCTTGTTACCCCCCGACTTTCCCACAAATTGAGATTTTTGTCCTCTACCCCCTTTGTTAAAGTAGCTTCCCTCACTTGAACCTCCTTTCGGACCCTCAAATCTTCTTTTCTTATTCTCCCGACCTATTTGAGCCTGTTCACTCTCGGCCTCTATAATTGATGCCTTTTGAACCACTGCAGCATAATCAGTCAACTCAAATGGGGCCACTCTCGTTCGTAACCAGGGTTTCAATCCTTGTTGAAACCTTTTCGCTCGTTGTTCTTTAGTACGCACAAACTCGGGAACAAACCTCGACAGTTCTGTAAATTTAGTTTCATACTCTGCCACTGTTAGGTTATCCTGTTTTAACTCCAGAAACTTTATTTCCATTTGGTTTTCTAAATACCTAGGAGAATACTTTTCTAGGAACACCCTAGTGAAACGCTTTCAGGTTATCACTCCCTCTTCTTCAAGGTTCTTCTTAGCTTCCCACCAGTAATTTGCCTCTCCCTTTAAGAGATAGGCTGCAAAGACTGTTTTCTAATCTTCCTCTATCCTCAGTATTTCGAAAGCTTTCTCCATTTCTTTTAGCCATGCCCTGGCTACTACTAGGTTAGTGGTTCCCTCAAATTCTGGGGGCTTTAATGACTTAAAGGCACGAAAGGAATTAGCTGCCTGATTGGGGAGAACAGGTGGTTGTTGGGGATTCTGTGGATTAGCCAAATTCTGCCTTAATAGTTCCATGAATTGGTTAAAGGGATTGCCTCCCGGATTTCCTTGTTGGCCAGTTGATTCCTCTTCTCCTTCTTCATGATTTTCTTCATTATGAGCATTTTCGTTCAGTCTATTACCTTCTATATTTTGACTTCTTTCGTCTCTCTCATTTTCCCTTGCATTCGCTCTACTATCACGTCTAGGCGGCATAGTTCTGTACATAACAATAGTCCTTATTAATTACCCGAATTTGGGTTACAATATACATCATTTCTAGATACACAATTATATCATTAATTAAATCATTTGCACATCACGATATTCTTATCACACGATTTGCATCTAGTTATATTATAACTTTAGTAGGTAAGTGTATCGCCCTTAACACGATAGCCTTTTCATTAAGTCAATCACCTTTTATACATCAATATTTTTTAGTCTCAACATTTATTATTAAAATTCAGCAAAAATTTAGATAGAAATGCACAAACTTCATTAATTTACATAAATATTTTACGACTTGGGTACAACGTCTTTTACTAATAGGGTACATGGTTCGAAACATAACTGTACATACTAATCTGCTACAACAAAAGTGCTACTAGCTGTCTTCCAATCAGACTGGGATTAAAACAGCAACCAACTAAACTAATCCCCCAAAAAGACATCAGTAAGATGACTAGTCTGATTAGTGACGTAGACTACTATCCCGACTCACAGTCCTGCCCTAATAATGTCCCGGATCTGGACTACCATAGACGTGACTGTATCCACTATCGCAGCCCTTCACTCTTGGTCTCCTCTATCAGCTAACAGCCTCCTAATGTCACCCAGGGCCTGCAGCTCAACACTCACTAATCCCAAAGATATACCATCAGGAATGATACCTCCTATCCCTCTCTCTGACCTCCGCATCAGTGTGTCTATCACTCGGCGGGACTCCTCCAACTGGCCCTGTAGGGCAAAGTACTCTGTCAAAAGAATGGCTGGTAGGGAGTCACCTGTCGGTAAGGGTGCCTCCTGAGGGGGCACAGCAGCTGGGGCAGGTGCCTGTACAGGTGGAGGTGGTGGAGGTGCAAATGGTGGGGATGGAGGAATAGACTCGGTATCTGCATCCTCAGACGGATCTCCCTCTATCTCATCCTCTGAGAAGATAAAATGTTCGGGCGGAGTGAATGGCTCAGCTGGATCCTCTAGAGGGCCAGGACTCGGTGAGGGAGATGGGACTGGTGATGGTACTGGAATAGGTAAGGCAGGGGTAGGTATCATATGGATATCGGTCCACTCAGTCTCCTCATCCTCCTCAGCTATGACTGCCAACCTAGGCCTCTTACGTAACGGCCTCTCCTCCTCCGGAATCTCCCATCTCACTCTAGAAGGACCTGCCTCATCAGATCCTGTAGAAGGTCTACCTATATATGGCACTATGGCCACAGCATCTCTCCGTCTCTGCTCCTCTGCCTCCTCTCTCTCACATTTCTCTCTGGCCACCGCCCGGCGTCTCTCCCTGAGGTCCTCGACTGCATACTCAGGGACCTCTACCCCGGCCATCTGAAGATCTACGAGCTCCTGCTCTGACATCCCTAGCCACTAGGGGTCTTGACTCGGCTCACCCATCTCCGCTCCCTATAATAAAACATAAAATTCTATTAGTAACAGTCTATAAAATTATAATATATGCTTAAAGTAAATACTACCTGCGATATACCACCCCTGAACTTGATGGAAGTTCACAATTTATATTATAACTAATACATTTATTATTATCACTTTTGTTCTTGAGCATTATGACTCTTAGCTCTGATACCATCTGTGACGCCCCTAGATCCGGGGTCAAGGATCCAGGTCATCACGGTCCAATTTCCATTCAATATCAATATCTCTTGAGTTTTTTTTTATATAATAATTAAACAATTGACCCCACACTAATACACACACACACCAATCATATGCTCATAGAACAACATTCACAATATTAAAAGTTTAAAGTTAACAGTTATTACAAACCCAGAATTCTACTAAGTACATTGTTGTATAATACTTCTACAGGAAGCATTTCAACAACCAAAAGTTTATTACAAACTTACACCCTTAATTTACATAAGTCTACTAAGCCCCTTTCGCTTGTCACTACCTCGGGGATGGTCGCTAGCACTCGCTCAAAAGGTCGCCTTTCCCTTACCCTCTTGCGGGGTGTAGTGCGTAGTATCGGCATGGGACCTAGCTGCTATATACATAAGTAGCAAGAGTGAGCTATAATAGCTCAGCAAGATAATATTGTAACCTAGAATTTAGAATGTGAACAGGTATACATATATGTATATGCATATATAATAGCAGAAAACAATTAAAATCCTTAAGGAAGAATAAAGCTCTTATTTAATAATACATCATCCACTTACTATTATAAGAAAGAAATCTAAAATAATATAATATCAGTTTTTCTTCATCTGTAACCATAATTTCATCATCTCATATCATTATTCTGTTTTCAGTATAGAAATCTGAAACCATTGTCTACACTTTCTTTTCAAAAACATTAGGGATATCTGCTGTCGCCTGATACGTTAGGACGATGATCAGTCGCCTAATCGTACCTGCTCTCTTTTTACTACCGGTAGAAGGAATGAAGATCATCCCTGGAGGAAGGCCACCTGCTAACATCCTCCCTTGGCATCTTCGTGCCGTAATAAAAATAATAAATGCTGGACTGTGTCGCACACAGCCCTGACACAACCACTTACGCAAGTCTGTTGCAATCCCCCTTTTGTCACATCATTATTCCCTTTTTAAAATATCATTCCACATTTCAATTTTCTCGCTTTCATTTCCACATATCATTCACTCATATCATTTTCATTCTCGCACATTACTTCTATAAAATATATATATAACATAATGCTTTGATTATGATCCAGACATCTCTTTCATATTCAAAAAATCAAATATACTTTATATTCATAAAATATTCCGTCTATTTTAAAAGTAGTAAATAATAATCAAATAATATTTATTAACCCACTGATATTTAAAAAGAATGTCTTTAGCAAAATATTATAAATCATATAACCCTAGATAACAACTGATACCATTCTTTTATTTACTTTAGATAACAACTGATACCATTTCCTCATATTCTCTTAATCATAAGGCATGTTCACTTCATGCATAATCATCTCTATACATATCCATCTCATACCCATCTCCACATTCATATTTCATAATTTCTATCCATTTCTCTTTAATTTCAATATCAGGGAAGTAATTCTTAGCAATATAGCAAACATAGAATAACATATGTATTCCATGAAATCTTTTACTTTGAAAATAAAAATAGTTTTCCAAGGTAAGGATAGAAGAAATTTTGCCTCGGTTTCGGTATCCTGACAGTATGGCTCGTCCCTCTTCCGGAGTTTCTATAAACACAAAAGGACCGTCGTTAGAATACCACATCTCTTACTCACTACACTCTTGTATAACGTTACCTTTGAAACTTTAATATATGTTTAACGTATTACTATTACCCCAAAGGTTCAAGAACTTAACCATTTAAAACCTTAATCGAAGTTTCAGTGGTTTTCACCATTTCCCCTGACGATCACACTTAACTGTAAAATTTCTCAGAAAATATGGATTTCGAATTTTACCACAAGGTCAACTGGTAACAACTCTTTGACTACCTTACTACACTATCCCAAAGTTTCATAATTTTTAAAAATGTTTAAGTATTGTAGTCATTGCCTCAAAGTTGACACAACTACGTTTTCTCGGTTTCTGAACCGCTTTCACTAAAACTGACTTTTCTCCTAAACCGTTCATCAGATTTTAACGTACCTTATATCAAAACGATCTATGAACTAAGCTCTATCATTTCATGGTCAATTGGTCACCTAGACAGTAGGGTACCGTACGGATGCAGGGGGTCCAAAACAGGGCAAATCACATCCTAACGAAAATCGGGCATTATAACGGCTATAATTTCGTACTTTCCAAAATCAAACTCCTCCAAATCAAACATCCCCTTATAAACCATCACCTACACCATGTGGTTTACATCCCAACCATGGTTACGAGTCCACAACACACAATTTCCATATCAAAACAACCCATTTATAACACATAATCATCATAAACTAGGCAATAACATCACTTAACCACTAACCAACTCAATTTTCACCATAAATACAAAGAGGGCAAGAGTAGTTATACCTTCTTGAAGCTTTGACAACACTTAACAAGCCTTGGTAACCCTTAAACAACCTTACACTAGCTTGGATTAACTAAAAGAACCATGAAAATCAAGTTAGTTTCTTGAAAACTACTATTCATTACTATTCACCTTCACTTCTATGATTTTATTACCTTGCTAAATGATGATGGTTGGCCTTGAAACTTTGTGAATGATCCTTCCTAACCTCCAAGAAGCCCCATGAATTTCCTCTTGATTTGTTATTGAAGAGAGCTAGGGTTTTGGTTTTTTTTTTATCAAAGTGGCCGAATGGAATTATGGAATGGGGGGAGAGGTTTTCTTGCTTGTTTTTTATCTTATCTCATCCTATCATCTAATATCTAGAGTGTTGTGTAAGCTTGGTGATAATTATGAAAAATCTATATGTTAAAAGACTAATCTACCCTTAAATTTGTGTTAGTGGAAGATGATATCATTAGTGATGTCATTGAGATGATCTAATATTCTCTTTTCCTTATTTTCTAAGTAAAATGTTTATAATTTTAGTAAATGGTAATGTGGTATGTATCCTTGTTAGATTACTAATCTTGGTTGCTTGGTTTCCATACTCGTCTAATTGTGGTTCGTTTCGAGTATACCTCATTATCTCAGTGGTTTTCGAAATCGTTTACCAATCCAAATTCCTTTGATAATTCCTTAACTTAATAATCCTTTAGGTTACCCTAATACACCAATTTCTCAATATATAATTCCTTTAATATCTCCATGCTCCTTAATATCTGATAAAATAGGAGCTCATTCGAACTCGAAATCCTCAAAAATCAATATTCAGGAATTTCTGAAATCTATCGTCATTTCGAGTCACTTATTTCCCTAGTACAACACTAATATGATTTCTGTTTACTCATTTTCTGTTTCAATTATAAGGTACCTACATATCATTTCCCTAAATCCTCAAAATTTACTATTCATGTGATCACTGTAGCATTGCTAAAGTTAGGGTTATTACAGTGATGCTACCGTGTTTAAACATTCAGCACAATTTGGAGTAGGATGGATCGTTCGTGATGCTAATGGAATGTGAATGTCTGTTGCGGCCACTGGTTTTAAAGGTTACCTAGAAATTCATGAGGCCAAGGCCATCGGCATTAGAGAGGCATTAAGTTGGGTTGAAGAGATACAAGACGTGAGTGGAGTCCCTGGAGACCGGAAACAAGTGTCCTTTGTAGTTGAATCTGATTATCAACTTGCCGTGGGGGCTGTGTACTATGACCCCACAACTTACGTACTCAAGAAAGAAGACTGGAAAAGGACAGGAAGGTCATCACTGAAGAATTGAAGGGGCAAAAGAGTCATTGCACTTGGGAGCATAAAAAGGGAGAGAAAATGGGAATTAGGGCATCGTATTATTGTGTAGTGAATTGGGGGAATTGGGTGAGAGCCGCCTCTTGAACGCGGTGGAGAGCTTGTAATCGTTATTTGATTTCTCTTGTAAAACACTTATTATTATTATTATTATTATTATTATTATTATTATTATCAGTCCAGTAAGCCAGAGTATCTTATTGAGTGTTAAGGTTATCGATTTGCTTGTATTCTATATTATAGTGGTGAGAGATTCGATTATTGGCTAGTCTGTAACAAAGTGATATCAGAACGGACATCGATCCATGGCCCTCAACAGTGAAAAGTTAATGATTGAACAAATTAGAAGAGCAGCTCAGAACGACCCATAGGGAGATGCGTGAAACCATCACCATTAAAGTAGGGGCCGCGGTGAAAGGAGCGGTGGCGGCGATGCAACAAGCCTTAATTACTAGGTTCCGTACAAGCTTCGAAGAGATAGCGAAGCAACAAGATGACAAACTCATGGCGGCCATCTCACGGTTGGAAGGGAGAATCTCACGATCTTGAGATATGCAAGAAGGACTTATCTCTACCATGAGAGATGAACATTTAAAGTCCCAAACAGACATCAGATCTACGTTTTCCAACCTCAGATCGGGTCAAACACGGGTGTCGGGTGTTGGTACAAACCCGATGGCGACGGAGGGAGAATTAGGGTTTGGAAAAGGCATAGTAGTGGTAATGGAATGAAAGAGGGAGAAATTGGAGCAAGGGGGTCGGTTCCGGCGGATGGGTACGGGTTGGAAGGAAATGGGTCGGGTTCTGGTGGTGGACCGGGCAGTGGATATGGGTCGGGTCACTGGTTCGGACCCGGGGTTAGAAATGGATCAGGGTTTCAAGGGGAAGTTAATCGAAATCAGTGGAGGCACAAGAAATTGGACCTCCCACTCTTTGATGGGGAGAACCCTGATGGATGGATCCTTCGAGCGGAAAGATTTTTCGACTTTTATGGTTTGACGGAGAAAGAAAAGGTGGAGGCCACCATAGTGGCGTTGGAGGGTAAGGCGCTGCTGTAGTTTCAATGGGAGCACAGGCGTCGCCCCATCGAAAGCTGGGAATAGGTGAAAAGGCTTCTTCGAAGACAGTTTAGATCTCAGTCAAATGGAACCTTGCAGGAACAATGGCTTGCTCACCACCAAGGAGGTACAGTCTCTGACTATCGTTTGAAATTTATAGAACTTCTAGCACCTTTAGATAATGTTTCAGAGGAGCTCTCATTGGGGCAATTCTTGAATAGGCTGCATGAGGATATGGTACGGCTGTTGTGTCCACTTACGGTTGATCATGCGATGGAACTCACACATATGGTAGAGGATAAACTGAAATTCTCCAAAACAAAGGGGGAATTCAAAGGGGGAATGAGTCAGTCAATGAAATCGGGATTTTCTTTCAGAGTTTCACCCACAACCTCCCTTCGCTCATACAACAACAGCTATATGTCTGGTCCCAAGTCTCATAGTCCATCAACCCAATCTAACTATTCACAATCGATAGTGTCCACCGGGAATAGTTCAAAGCCTATGGGAAATATGAGAAGATTGAGTGATAAGGAGTTGCAAGAGAAGAGGGCAAAAGGACTTTACTTTTATTGTGACGACAAATGGAATGTGGGGCACAAGTGTTAGAGAAAAGAACTGAGTGTTCTGGTAACCCAGGAGGATGGTTCTGGTCAAGAAGATGAGAGGGGTTCAAGGGAGATGGAGTCAGATAGCGAAGGGATGCAGGAAGAGGAGATACATTCAGAGGTTTCACTGAACTCAGTGGTGGGCATCACCAGTCCAAGAACCTTTAAGGTCAGGGGAGAGGTAAATGGAATGCCGGTAATTGTGATGATTGATCCAGAAGCTACGCATAATTTCATATCAATACAGACCGTGGATAGATTAGGGGTGGAGTGCAGTCTAGCGAAGAAGTTCGAGGTAGCTTTGGGAACAGGGGAGGTAGTGCATAGCAATGGAGAGTGCAAGTCCCTAATATTGCTGCTGCAAGGATTGACTATCATTGAAGACTACTTGCCTATTAATTGAATTGGGGAATTCGGACATCATTTTAGGGTTGAAGTGGCTGGAGAAACTGGGGACCATGTCGGCCAACTAGAAATCACAGAAATTCTCTTTTAAAATGGGGAAGGAAACAGTAGTGCTGTAAGAGGATGCTTCGTTGGGTCGGTCTGGGATCACACTGAAGGCTATGATGAGGACGCTGCGCAAGGAAGGGCAGGGATTCTTAGTGGACACTACGCCATAGATGGCTTTATATAACATTTATCCATGGTGTTGCCGTCTGAAAAAATGTTGTCGTAGCTATGTTTAACCTTACCTATTACAACATCGAGTTTTGTGTTAGCCTAAACATGATAAAGTGTTGGCGTAGATGTTGTATATGATTAATTAAAAAATAAATTAAATAATTATTTTACATAAAAGTGATAAAAATTCTTAAAAAATAATTTTTATTTTACATAAAAGTGATAAAAATTCTTAAAAAATAATTTATTTATTTTTTGGAATTTGAATTGGAGTGATTGGTATTTTTTGTAAAGTAATGTATTTTTCAATAATTTTAAAATTAACAAATTTAAAACTTTTACATTTTTTAATTAAGAAATTGTATATATGTATTAAAAATAATTTACAATAAATAACACTTTACATAAAAAGTAAAAAAAATTATGGAATGAATTTATTTATTATACTGAAAATACTCCCTCCGTCCCTTTTTAGTTGGTACATTTGCAAAAAACACACATATTAAGAAAGTTTTAATTTTGTAATTTGTTTCCATGTTAGCCCTTAATCTTAACATTAAATGATGAGTTATGAGTGTGTATATTAAATATAAAGTCAAACATTGGTATTAGAAATAAAGGGGTATATATGGAAAAATTGGTAAAAAAATGTATTGGAACAAGGAATGTGATAATTATTTAGGGACAAATTTTTTTTTACAAATGTGCCAACTAAAAAGGGATGGATGAAGTATTAAATTAAATATGAATGAATGATGAATTTTTTGAATAATTTTAAAATGAACAAATTTTTTTTTAAAAAAAATCAACAATGATATAATTACAAAACTTACGTAAAAAAAACACACGATTTGATGAAATGCTAGAGCGGTAGTTCTACCGCCTCCCTCCTTTGCCCAAATCTTAACAAATTAACCCAATTATTTTCTCCCTCTCTCTTTCACTCTATCTCTCTCTCCCTCTCTGCATTTCCCTCCTATCTCTCTCTCCCTCCATCTCTTTCTCTATCTTTCTCTGCCTCTTTCTGTCTCTCTCCATCCCCCTCTCCCTCTTTCTGTCTCTCTCCATCTCACACTCTATCTCTCACTATAACTCTTTCTCCCTCTTTATCTCTCTCATGTTAGCTCACCCCTTTCGATCTTGTTCTAAACAAACTACACGAATTAGGCCTTCTTCGAATGAGGATTTCTTCAATTTGAGGCTTATTCGATTCACTGTTTTTCAAATTTGGTTTTTTTGGAATTAGGGTTTCTTCAATTTGGGATTGAAATTGGTTTTTATTTAACAACTCAAATTGATTAATTGCTCTTTGATTTTGGGTTCTCTCTGTTTCTTTCAGGGCCGATTGCATTGGGAGCCGATTAAGGCGTATTACTAGATCTGTCAGCAAGAAGACTGGAATTTTGCATTACCTTTTGTTTCTCATGGTTAAAAGGTGTTGTTATTTTGACACTAACACTATTTCTACGCAGAATTACCTCTTGTGTGATGAAGATATTGGGGGACGAAAATCCAGCAAAGCAAAAGATCTCGTGTATTTACTGCATTAGATATATTCACATTCATTTTTCTAGCTCTTAATATACTCTAAAATTATCTGTGGTTTAATAATGATGTGTAGCACTGGCTTTCCTACTGAGGACGGGTTATTTGATATGATTCGTGCATCAAATCGATCTCAAGCCACTGCCCAAAATGAAATAAAGAAATCTATGGAAAAGACAGTTGCATCTACTCCAAAGAGCAGCCCTCAGGAATTGGCAGTTACCAGTATGTAAAAATATAACTTTGTTTTTATAGAAAGATTCGCATTCTTACATTATTACTCTACTTTAATCTCTATTACTTAGCTTGAGAGCATTTTTACTCTAATTTTATAGTTCAGATTTTACACACAGACACACATATATGACGTGATCTTAAATTTCACTTTGCAGAGCTTTATATCTCTTGGAAATCTGTTAAGAAAACTTGCGCAAATTGGTCAGGTAGTTTTTTAAGCACAAGGCCCTGTTATTATTATGTATTTGTACAGTTATGTTTCTCAAATATAACGAGGACTAGAAACAATGAAAAATCTACTTAGTATTTTGGCATTTGTTTTACTACACTAATGCTAGACTTTTTTTCTTCTTTTGTTATTGTGTTGCATGGTTTCTTCATTTGGATAGACTAATTGGTGTTCTTTTTCAAATATGGGATGGCCATGATGAGCTCTTTCATGATATATGGTTAGATTTCATTAACTTGTATTTATTTCTTTACTTGATAACCAGATCTGTTGTATAATAGTTTTATGGGCATCCACATACCTAAAAGAATTTGTATTGTTTATAGATAATAAATGGGATGGTAGTGATGCTATATGTCTATCTGTTAATTGTTGACACAATGACCTGGCTTTTCACATGAGTTTTTTTTGTGTGTCAGTTCGAATTTTGGGGCAAAGTTAGTATCCTCGAAGGAGAGACTTGTTACGGCAGCAGAGGTTTTAAAAGCGATCAGATCTTAGCAATCAGTTCTTAGTTACATTTATACCCTCACAGTTGGATTGGTGTGTATAATTCGAATTTATATGTGCATTCCATATTCTGATTCTATTGTCCAATTTATGTTGTTGCAGATGATAGCATTTTTTTAACAATTGCCACAGCCCATCTCTAAGATATATCAAACGTGCTCTCCTTTCTTCCTGGATTACGGGAGTAGAGTGCTCGATATTTTAAAGATGTTTCAGTTGCAAATGGTTACTCTATGGACTAAGTAGTTATCTTAAATAAAAAATCACAATTAACTCTGCTTGATACTCATGAGAGAAAGATACAATACTGTTATTCATGCTATCATGAAGGTGATTCTAGGCTTAGTTATATATATATATATATATATATATATATATATATATATATATATATTTTACGAAAGTGATTTGTTACTGGTTTTAAATTGCAGGTTGACTTGTTCATAGGAGAACCGTTTTATTACGGAGGTGATAAAATGCTTCCATGGCATAATTTATGATTTTGGTATGTACTACATATTCATTTGGGTTGTAGACTTACAATATACGGGTTGATTTGGAATTTGATATATTCATGTGCATTTAGGAGTGAACGAACCAAGCTCAATTCCATCCCTTCCGAAGATGTGCTAATAATGCCTTGTAAAGGAATTTTAAGGGCCTGTGCTATGTCTCTACGGGTTAGTTCATAATATCTACTTTATTTTTATGCAGTTTGTGATTCTGTAATACCACTAATGGTAATATTTAGTGATTTAGGACTCTTCTCCAAAGAGGCCTTCTATATTACCAATTTATGTTTACAATTTATTTATAATTAGCTGGTATCGGTATAATTAACGGGTACTTGCATTATATTTGAGAGTTAAGGCAGGTACGGTGTTAACTTAATTTTAAGATCTTTTTTGTGGACGTGACGTGACGTTCTCTTATGCCTCACACAAAGCAGTGACTGAATACAAGGAGGCTAAGGCTGTAAGTTATTAGTTTATTTTCCTTTTTGTGTTCAACACTTCCATATGTTTTAAATAGAATTAATATTAAGAAGAACAATGGCAGGGTATCAAAGGCTTCAGGCGCTTCTGCATAATGATACCAAATTCATTATGATTTTTTTTCAACTAATAAAATTGTAGAATAGTTGCTGATAGTTTTTTTTTTATTTACACCTTGTAGGATTTGAGAAGGCAATGTTTAGGAGAATGAATGAGAAGAAAAATGGGACAAAGCAAAGTTAATGAAATTGAAGGTATAAGGTCCCGTAAGAGGGCTATTTTCAGCTAGAAGGGGGGGTTGAATAGCTTAATATCCAATTTAAAAATTATTATGGCATTTTAAAATATTTTTCCAGTTTTAAAATATTTTACCGAGTCGTGAGCAGTTTTATAAGTGCGGAAAATAAACGATAAGTAAAGTAAATACCACGCAGGAGATTTTATCCTGGTTCGCGATGGCGCAACCCCTAGTGGATTCGCTCACCCCTACTCCAATCCCCGAGCTCCTCTCCGGACTCGAGATTTTCCCTTAAAATAAACTCGCTCCTTTGGTAGGCAAAGAAGCCTTTACAACCCTTACAAATATTTGTTTTAGTGCGTAACTACCCGTTACCACTTCAAAATAAATGTAAACAAATACAAGACTTGTCTTGGTGCGTAACTACCCGTAACCACCTCAAAGTCGTTGTAAAACCTACACAACTTATCTTAGACAGCAACTGCCCGCTACTTCTTCAAAGTTGATGTAGAACCTTTGGTGTAGACTATCGATTCTTGGCTTTTGTTGGTCTTGGGTCTTAGATGAAAGGTCTCGGGTCTTTCCTCTTCCTCACGGTGCGAAGTCTACTAACTCCCCGTTAGTACGTCTAGGACTTGGGTCTTAGAACGAGAATCACCTCACTTCAACTTCACCTCACTACAAAAGTTAGGCAAACAATATCTACGAAATAAATATGATGAATGATATATATAATTTGGATTAGTATGTTACGGTACTAGATCCAAGGTTAACTTTAATATCCGTAAATGAATATTAAATTATATTGTTATTATTTAAGTATACTTTCTTTGATATTAAGTCATAATCAAAGTATACTTTTAATTACTCCAAATAAATATAAAGATGGATGGAGTAATATTAGAAGACCTTATTAAAAGCTATATTGCTTGAAGGCTCCGATATGTATACCTTTCTTAGACGAATATAATGTCAAGGTATACTGATAACTTCTTGCACGAACCACTACAATTACTAAACGTAATTGTAATAAAGACAAGTGGCTAAGATTGTGCTTTAGTAGAAGTTTATTTGTACGAAGTATTTCTTAAAGAATATCCCACGGAGAGCACTGTAGATGCTAGTTAGGAATTCGTATAAATACTTTTCGTTACAACTTGACTTATGTCAAATATCAATACTCCGGTAAGATGAGATAAAATATAGATCTCGGAGTATGTTGATATATAAAGTCCTTTAAGCTTAATATGCTTAAGGCTTTTAAGATGTATACTTTCTTTGATATTAAATTACAAGTGTCAAAGTATACTCTTCTTTTACTTCTTGCACTAGATTAGTTATAGCCACTAACGAATAAAAAGTAAGATCGATAAACAAGTGGCTAAACTTGTGCTATTTGAAGTATTTGTTGAACGAAGTATTTCTTTAAAGAATATCTCACGGAGCACTAAAGATGCTAGTTGAGAATCCGTAAAAATACTTAATCGTTACAACCTCGACGTATGTCGGATAATTTCTTTCTCTTTTAATAAAGAGACTTTTGGAATCGTATAGATCCAAGAATAGAGATTGAGATGGAGTATAGAAGTTAAGCACAAATCTCAAATATAAATATGGTCGGTTAAGACACAAAGACGAAGCTAAAACTTACCACCTTTGGAAAATGATCGGAAAAGTTCGTCGGAAAAATTCGCCGGAGGTTCGGCCGGATTTTGGCACGGTGGTCGAACTTTTGGGCAGCCCTTCGAGAGGCTGGAAAGTGGTAGTAGATGAGCTTGCTTGGGTGAACAAAGCTTTGTTGGGTGGAACTAAGCTTGTTGAACAAAAACCTTGAATATATGGATATATATATATATATATATATATATATATATAAGAGAAGGTTTTTGAGATGAAATAGATGAAGAGAGAAAATATGAACTTGAAAGTGTGTTCTACTTCTAAAATCCCAGCATGTATTTGGCTCTTAGCTTGTCTTTAAATGGGTGTGTGGAGGGGGGTATTTATAGATAAGGTTGGGTGGAAGGAATGGTGTAGATTGAATGAAGATGAGTGGAAGTGATTAAAATCACTTGGATTGCCAACATGGAAAGTGGTTTGTGTTTCTTTGCAAGTGGATGCTAGCAAACAAAATAATATCCCAGCACTTTGAATCTATAATATAATATTCCATTCGTTCTAATTAACGAATAAATACGAACCAAGTATCGTTAATTAAATACCCAATAAATACGAAAACACCAATAAATAAATCTAAAATTATTGAGCACTTCCAAATATTATAAAATAATATTCTGGAAGGTTTGGTCAATTTTGGTCAAGGTTGAGTTGGTCAGATGTGGTAAACGGTTGACTAATCGTCTCGATTTTCGTGCCCGGATGAAAATACTCGAAAAATTACGAAACTTTAACCATGCATATAAAATAGCATTTAAATGATCAATCTTAAGTTTCAAGTCATTCTACAAGTGAAAGTATTTTATTTGGATTTAAAACGATTAAATCAGCTTTCCGTTCCGAATAAAATACGATTGGTCTTTTCTCGAAAAAGATAAATCTTTTGACCAATGTTTTGACTAGAATAAATACTTAGAATATATTTCCTAATATATAAAATATTTTGAGAGTGAAGAAAATATTTTTGAACGAATAAAGTAATTTTCTCCGAAATATAATATATTTGTAAAGCGGGAGAAAATTTACTTTAATTATTTCTGGCATGAGAGGAAAATATTCCTGATAGTAGAAAGTCCTTTCTAGGATGATAAAAATATTTTGAGTGTAAAGGCAGAATATTTTTGAATAACTGATCCTTTTTTTGATTTAGCACGAGTTCTCTACAGAACGTTAAATCTCGAATATTCTTTGTTCGAGCTTGTTGCCTTATTAATTTTGCAACGAAGATCTAAAAAATATCAAACCTCGATATTTCTTCTTCGATCTTATTGCCTTGGTGTAGAGATATATTCCGTAAAATGTATTTTGATTTTCAGCGAATCGGAATATCTCTTATATTTTAAATAAATATAGGATGATAAATTTTGCTAGAATTGACCATTTGACTTTTGACCGAATCAATTAAATATATGACCTAGTGGAGAGGATTCTACGTGTATTTAAATTTTATGTTAAATCGTACAAATACCAAAATAAATATTATATCGAAGATATCCTTTCAAAAGGTCCAAGACGAAGTCGATACAAAGGTGAATAAGGTCCGGAGGAACTTGACATGGATACATAGACTCTCTAGCGTTAGACATACTTTTTTTTTTTTTCATTTCCTTAAGTAAGGATATTTTCCAAGCTTGTATACCCTCCTTTGTTGTTCTTGTTTTGTTTTATAGTTGTGGATTATAAATTTTGTAATGGCATAAATTATTATGTTTGGTGAAATGAAAAGAATAGCTATTGATAAATTTTTAGCTATTGTTGCATTTATTATTGTGGAAAATGAATATATATATATATATATATATATATATATATATATATATATATATATATATATAGAGTAGGGATCTAGAGAGAACCTCTTAAAAGGAGAACTAAGAAAACTAAATTACAATATACCACATATGGTATGCAAACTGATCGTTGGGAGATAGAGAAAAATGTGGTGAAATTAGATTTTAAAAAAATATCACCGATTGACCGGAAAAATCAAATTAAAAACGGAGGGAATTAGGTGGTATTGTGTGTGTGAGGGTGTATTTGATTAGTGTGTGGGTGCCCCTGGCGGGGCCGTTGATTATAATACATCCAATGGTTAGGATTGGTTCTCTAAGTTCTCTTTTTAAGGGGGTTCTCTTTTGAGCATTAGCCTATATATATATATATATATATATATATATGAATTTAATTTTGTACAATATTAATTTGGTACAGGTGGGTCCCACCTGTCAATGGGTCCATTTTACAACAAAAGTGTATCCTATGGCAACACAATTGATCATGTTGGTGTAGGTGTAAAAAATGTTGCAAATGACCCATTTTATAACAAATGTGTATCCTATGGCAACACAATTGATCATATTGGTGTAGGTGTAAAAAATGTTGCAAATGACCCTACGCCAATGACGAAAAAACTAACACCCGAAAAGTGTTGCCGTAGAAATTGTTGAGGCTATACCAACAAATTTTGGGCTTTCGGTAACATTTTTGAAGTGTTGCAAAAGGCCATCTATTGCGTAGTGGGAGTTTAATTACTTGGGAGGGACTCAACAAGAAGAAACGGGTGCTGTTGATGATATAAAATCAGTACCAACATTTCTGGCACCCCTGGTGCACCGGTATCAAAGTGTGTTTCACCTGCCAAAGGGGTTGCCTCCCAAGAGGAGTCAGGATCATAATATAATGCTCAACGAAGGAGCAGACCCGGTAAACGTGAGGCCATACCGCTACCCCCAGGTCCAGAAAGACGAGATTGAGAATCTAGTGAGTGATATGTTAAAGGCAAGTATCATCCAAGTATCAAACTGTCCGTTTTCAAGCCCGGTTTTGTTGGTTAAAAAAAAAAGACGGGTCATGTATCTTCTGCGTGGACTACCGGGCGCTCAACAAGGCGATAGTTCTAAATAAATATCCAAACCAAGTCATTGATGAACTCTTAGATGAGTTAAATGGATCAGCGGTATTCATCAAATTAGACCTCAAATCTGGGTATCATCAAGTGAGGGTGCCAAGTGAAGACATTCCAAAAACCGCTTTCCGAACACACGAGGGGCATTACGAGTTCTTAGTCATGCCCTTTGTTTGCACTAAATCACGCAAGCGTACGTGGTCACAAGTAATATATGAATAAGTCGAGTTCGTTCCCACAGAGATCTGGTTAAGGTTTTAATTCAGTTATTGTACCTATGCAACAATGTATGGTTATTACTCACTGCTAAGACAAATAACAAATTTGAGTTTTAATTAACTAAACTAACTAAGATGCAAATTATCAACTAAAAATTAACTGACTAACGATAATTAAAATCAAATTACTTACGCAATATGAACCATGGAATCCTAACTTCAATACAAACTTCCTTTAGAGATCATGCCCTTTTATCAATACATGTGGTGGTTATGATAACTAATCGGACAACACGAAATAAGTATACGTTACCTTTCAGTACACGCACACCAATCTACACAATATCCACATAAGATAGAAATCATGCAGGCACCAATTATGCTTAGACCCTATATGTCTATAGAATTTGAAAACATAATGGTTGAAGATCAAGTATCCATAAGATTACATAAGGTAGTATGAGACGGTTAGAAACACACCACAAACATGAATAACATTCATGGACTTATGCTAGCATGACCAGTTCTAAATCTAAAGATCCACTGTCGCTTCACTAAAGATTAACAAGATAGATGTTAGCTACGCATCTATATGAATTAAATACAACCCTGCAAGGATATCGCAAATGCACCACACATATATCAAGTTAAGCAATCAACATCTAAATTCCATAAGTAAATCCGTTAGAATCCCATGACAACGATTAGTTCATAATCGAACCTCTCGTCATCATGGGATCTGATGAAACCATGATAAAAACAAAGTATGAAAAGATACAAATAAAACTAAGTAATTGATATGTAATGGTGTGTTAAATTACAATGGTAGGATGTGTTTATATAGGCTCTAGAAGTCTTGTCCACCAAGCAATTGCCTTTTTAGAGTTGGAATAGAAGATTGACAATTTCCGTTCTTGAATGAGAATAGAATTGCAAATTCCATGTGTAGATCTGATTCTGGAATGTTCTAGCCGCCCAAAGCAATTACCATACTTAATAGAAGTAGGAATTGTGGCAATTTCCTTGTTGGAATAGAATTCTGCAACTTCTGGAAGTTTCTGTTTTGATTGAAAATTCTCTTCAATAATTCTGGACTCCGGACCACCTTAGAATGATAGAAAATCTCGTTAGCTTCGCGTGGACTGTAAGATCGCCCAAAACGGACTTGTAGAACTCAAGATATGGCCAAAACAAAATCAGAGTTTCTGGCTGATTTTTCACCCGCACCGCGCGCGACCGCGCTACTGTTCACGCCCGCGCTACTGTTCATTCCCGCGCGCCCGCGCCCGAAATTAGTACAAATTAGGCGCGGCCGCGCCCGACTTACTGTTCATTTGCTGATTTTGCTCTATTTTCTTCGTTTTAACTCCGATTTTCATTCCGTTTCTTCCGGCTCTCTCGCAATTTGATGTACTATTATTCTTTAAGCTCAAAACCCACCATTTAAGCATGGAAAACATCATCCCACATCCGACTCTTATTCCTACACAAATTCACTAAAAGCACATCAAAAACACCACATACTTGAGTTCAAGTCATCAATTCAAGCCGATAGGAAGCATTCCAAGTGGATATAACATCCACTTATCACACCCCCAAACTTAAACCGATGCTTGTCCTCAAGCATAACAATTATAACTATATACAACTGACTAGTACCACTTCCGTAGGTGATCACGGTTGCATTTGGCATATGCAACAAGCCCTTTAAACCCCTAGGCAGCCCCAGTGGACGAGTAAGGTCTCGTGAGGGCCTATAGCGAATATACCCACAAAATTCAATGCAATGCAATGCATGAATGCAACTAATATGAAAATGCAATTAATCTAGTACTAATATCCTACCATACCTTCAAATCCTCTCATGCCATATCAACTTAAGAATCAAAGTAAATACGCAATGTCTTGGTGTCGAAAGTGCAAGCATTCACATAGTCTACTCAATGAACATGCATAAGCTCTCAAAAGTCCATGTCAAGTGTAAGAATAAGTTAGTAAACATGCTAAACCTACAAGAGCACTTCTTTGAGACAAAACTCGGAATCTCATACGCAAAAACAAGCAAACACTCACAATCCACTCACAAAAGAATATTCACTCAAGAACAAGGGTAAGTGTATCACTCAATTCCAACAAAATCATAAGCATGCTTGACATTTGGTATCAATCTAACTCTTAACACAACATACATCAATGACGATAATCAAAAGGTCTTTATTTGGGTTGTAACGGGGCTAGGAACAAGGTAAATAAGCCAAAACAGGTGAAGTGTCAAAAGCTAGTAAGTACCATGATGAATCATACACAACACCCTATTTCCCCCCCCCCCCCACATAATTTATTATTTTTCTTCCAACAAAAACGCTCGACTAGTCGACTAAAGTAGGATCACAACAAACACAAATATGCTCTCATAATATAACTTTTTTTTCTCTCTTCTTTTTCTTTTTCTTTTTTTCTGTTTTTTTTTTCTGTTTTTTTTTTCGAGAGCTAAAGCAACAATAATATAGACAATAACAATGATCCCACGATTTTATTACACATGCCGACTATCAAGCAAACAACTAAACCCAAATTTTCAATATTTCCCCCAAAAGTATGACCAACAATAAACCCCTTCTTGCACACCTTATTACTCCCTTAAGCACTCTACTAGCCTTTGACAATGTGGGTTCAAATTAATGTAAGGCCAATACAAGAAAAAGGTCTAGGCAAGTAATGTGGTATGTCACCAAAAAAATAGGATTAAGCTCAACGGGTTAACTAATTGATCATGTAAACATGGTGTGGTAATATGGGAAAATATGCGGTTATTCCTAAATGCCTTTATCATTTTAATCGTCAAATAATGTCATGCGTTTCAAGAAAGACCTCAAACAACTGCTAGCAATGCAAACAATCCGTGGACACTCAAGCAAACGAATAATATGCAACACATATGCAATAAGGCTCAAAATCTCACTTGGCGGGAAAAATATACTCAATCCCAAGCAAAAATCTCTCTAATGCACCTACTTGTATTCAAAGCATGCAAACTAAATCAACTTGCACATATTCATGTCCTTCTAATTACTCATAACATTCAATAAGTCTACTTACTTCAACTTACTAGTGCATGTGTGTGCACAAGAACAAAGCATACCACTTCTCAATCAAAAGCGTCAACAACACAAAATTCCTATCAAGCATGGGTGCAAATGCAAACTATTATGAACTCACATGATATACGAACATAAAAACAGAATGTCCTATATGAAACAAACGTAGATATCATGAACATAAATGCATAATTTACTAATACTAATATGCAAAGCATGAAATCCTACATGGACACAATGACTAACAATCACATATATATACACTACTTATCCCTCAAACCACCCCCAAACTTAAAATATTCAATGTCCTCATTGGATGGAAGTAAATACGAGGGAAAGTAGAAAACATACCAGTATACAACAATGCTTGGGTTGCCTCCCAAGAAGCGCTTCTTTAACGTCAATAGCTTGACGTTACTTCCAAACCTCCATTAAGGATAATAATAGTTTGCCTGGTCCTCTCTTCGTGAGACTTCATCGTCATCACGGCGGCACACTTTCTGCCCCTTCTCCTCGCTTGGCCTATTCGTATAACAAATATGTCCAATTCCAATGCCTTCTTCTGTTGACCCAAAATCTGTCAATTTGTAGAACAACACATACTCGCGGGCTTCGGTTGAATATAATGGAGGAGGGTAAATGTAAGTTGCTGCTGTAAGAACCCCAAATTTTGGATATAATTAAAACTTTTTATTAAGTAATGATAAAACGAGGAACAATGATTCCAACAACAAGGTCACCAGCTCTAATGAATGGTGGTTTCAAAGAACAATGATTGTAATGAATGGATATTGCTTTGGACAATGATCTTGATGCATTGGTATATTGTCAGAATAGAGTAATTCGATGGTTGAGGACCTAGATAAGAATAATCTACCATCTAGGAAGGAGCTAATGGACCCTTGAAGGGAAATGAGTACGTGCATAGTGTTTCCCGTACGTGCATAGTATTTCCCGTACGTGCATAGTGTTTCCCGTACGTGCATAGTGTTTCCTGTACGTGCATAGTAATTTGATGGATGAATAGTGATTTTGTAAGTTGGAAAACTTTTCACGCCACCCTATGTACGGGACGTGATATGGATGTTTCGAAGTCATATTAGTAATACGCGGAGGAAATAAGTGAATGCAGAGACGATCGGAATTCAGAAATTCCAAATTCTTTTTCGGTATAATATTTGACCGGACAGTGGATTAAATATTATTATAATCCAAGAATTGAGATATTAACTTTGAGGATTTGATATTTTGGGATGTTATTATATTTGATTTAAGAATGAAGGTTGGAAACCACTGAGGCAGTGAAACAAGCGTTCTAGAAATCGCTAAAACGTTATAACGAGATTAATCAATAAAGCGAACAAATCCTAGATTACGGATTAAGTTCGTATCGAGATTAAATATCCTACATGGTCATCACGAGGATTATATTAAGGATTGGGGAAGGTATTATGAATATCGAGAAATTTCCCGGTAAACCCTAGAAGTGAAACTACTTAGTTATTCGTCCGAACGATCAATCGAAACGGGCAATAACCGGACACAGAAACAAGCAGAGGAAGCAAGAGTCTTGTGTAAGCTACTAGAATAAATATCTAGCAACCAAGTGGCTTAAAGTAACTAGCATACTTGGAGATGGAAGTAGTACTTAGATATCAAACCAATACTTAGCATGAAAACCATTCAAAACTCAACACATGTCCATGCCAAATACATCATCTAGTACCTCATCACTTTATTAAAGCAACCAAGGATGAGATATTATGCAAAACACTTCACTTTATGCATTATTATCAAAGAAACAACCAAGCAACTCCAACACTCTCTCTAAAAGCCCCATTCGGCTTTTTCATAAATTCAAAAGGGGAAATCAAGCTTCCACTCCTTGTTTGATCTTGTAATTTTTAAGGTGAATCCTATATTTCAAGAAAGTAATCTCCTCAAAATTTTAGCTTCAAACTCCTTTGTTTCCATTTTCAAAAAAATCAAGAAAGAGGAGGGTAAATAGTGCTTTCATGAAACTAACTTTGATTTTCTTGATTCTTTTGAATGATCCAAGCTTTGTTAAGGTGTTCTAAGGATTGATCAAGGTTTATCAAGGTCTTACATACTCCAAGGAAGGTATAAACTTCAAGAACCCTAGTCTTTGATTTGAGTTTTAATGGAGTTTTGGATGAGTTTTAGTGTTGTATGCATATTTAGAGTACTAAATCTATGTGTGGGTTTTATGAGATGATAGTATAGCTTATATGAACGGAAAGACATTGCTTGGTCTTAGTTCAAGGATAAATAACATGTATGTGTGATTTGGAGTGGATAGTATAATAATTGGAGGATTTTGATTTTTGGAAAAGCATGT
This sequence comes from Saposhnikovia divaricata, assembly GCA_036435485.1. Lineage (NCBI taxonomy): Eukaryota > Viridiplantae > Streptophyta > Magnoliopsida > Apiales > Apiaceae > Saposhnikovia > Saposhnikovia divaricata. Next base: position 187,287,339 of record CM071598.1, on the reverse strand, counting down.
AAACATAGCCGTCGTAATGCCGAATTTTCGATAATCTTTAAAAACCGTGCATCACAGTAGCATGAACTCACTGTCCAGTGTTGTATTTTCCCATGATAAGATAGGTTATATTATAAGCTTCGTTTTGATATAAAGAACGCGTGAAACGGACTTACGGTTTAGGAGTTACGGTTGGTTTACTAAAAGTAGTTCGAATCCGTAAACGAAAGTTCGTAACTGAAATTGAACCCCGATAAAATACGTAAGTCAGTGGCGAATCTTGGTAATTAAATACTAGAGGTAAAAAGGAAGGTGTGAGAGAAAACCTCATGTGAAACGGATCGTTTTCCGATTTTATAAAAATGTTCGAATCAAAGTTAATCGCGAACGAACCCCTAAAAACCCGCTTGATTATAACTTCGTTAAAACACTTAGAAAACGAGCGATAAAACTCGGAGTATAGTATTGGTTCATAACAATCGACTTTCGGACTTATATGACTTAAGTATGTCCCAAGTGTAAGTACAATGACATGTTGTATTAACGAACGAATGTCGGGTCGGATCGAGGATAAAAGGAATCCACTAAAAGGGGTATAACGAGATAACTCGAGAACGTGTTTCGACTTAAGTATAACTTAACTTTTAAGATGTTAAGTGATTAATCCCGAATGCCTTGGCTATTTATAGATCACCAAGCTGACCCGGGACCCGCTACCACTACCCCTTATCGTACTCGACTACCAGGCAAGTGTTCAAACCTTTGAATCTGTTGTTGTGATAATATATGTATATGATTTCTGTTTTACATATGTCATCGCATGCATGCCTGTTTCCAATTATATTGTGACTCTGGTTTTTTTTTTTTTTTGATACTTGTTCCCTGAATCGATATTGGCTTATAGACTAGATACGATTTATCAGTAATAAGCCGGATTATTTTGGTAAGACCCTTAGCGAAGGGCATATGATATTCATTCTAAATATAGACCGGGAGTCGGTATTTTGAGTTATAGATAGTCGTGGAAACCCGGAGGGATTCCAACGACAGATTATTATTTATCTGAGGAAGGTTATTGTTAAACGTTATTATATTCCATAAAGTATAAATTACTTGGAAATATTTCGAGGAATGTTATTCGAGTATTATCTTAGTCGAGAGATAATAAATGAATGTTAATTTTGAATATTCATTTAGAGTTGATATTTAATGAATATTATTTTGATATTCTTTAGAATGTTATTTATTAAATGAATATTACTTTCGAATATTCATTTAAGGTTTTATGTACTTAATGAATATTATTTTAAAATATTCATTGGAAGCTCTATTTACATAAGGAATATTATTTCGATTATTCCTTTAAAGTTTTGATTACTAAATGAATATTATTTGGATATTCATTTAGAAGATTATTTATTAAATGAATGCTATTTGGATTTTCATTTAAAAGAGTAAATATTAAATGAACATTATTTTCGAATATTCATTTAAGGTTCGACTTATTTATTGAATACTATTTTAAATATTTATTGGAGTTTAATTGTTTAATGAATATTATTTCGAATATTCATTTAAGGAGGGATTTATTTATTAAATAATTCCATATATTCATTCGAGGATTACTTACGAGCAATATTATGTGTTAATAATATTCCATAATTATTATTGAGTAAATAAATATTCTTGGAATATTTATTTAATCCTTTTAAAATTCTTTTTAAAATAATTTATATTATTCGGAGATTACCTTCCACCTCCAGATATTATGTAAAATATTTCGGAGTCATATTATTATTAATCTTATATCAAAAAAGGTTCTCAGACATCATTCTTCTTTGAGTCTACCTCTCTAATAATAAGGGAACCTTACATGGAAAATGTTATTTATCTTGTCGACTTCCCGGTCATAAAGTATTCTCTCCACTCGCAACTCGGATGCTATCGACTTATTAAGTCATTGTTTACCTTCTCATCTTTCGAGGGGTAAGATGTTGGAACAAGTTGATATCAGTTACCAAGTAATAGCTTGGGAGTTATTGGTAAATTTTCCTTTCCAACAAGATACGACTACTTTGTGGAGTCTTATCAACAAGTATTATACTTGGGGAAAGGGGACGAACGTTACATTCAGAATCATGAATTCTATTTGAACTAGGAGTCGTGTAAGAGGCCGAGTAGCGCCGGTCCATCCCCTTTGGCCCAACCGTTGGCCGGGGAGAGCTAGTAAGGCGGTATACAAGTAAAGCCGTCAGTTTATCCTTCTACCGGTAGTAAATCTAATTTGAGTTGTACGATCTTGACTGATCATCAAGATTGGAACAGCGGGCGCGGTGAATACTCCATCATTGGTTCATCATCCAAACTTATTTATTTTCTGCAACATGATTACTGTTGGCAGAGCTGGAAAAGTGTTCGTAACTGGAATTGCAATATTTTCCTTGCAAGTTCCTCTTTATAATATCTTGCTTATTTTCGAAATAGCAGATATTCCCTCATATATTTACATTTTGAGTTACCTTGTAACTTCATCGTTCATATTATACTGGCATCATTTCCGTAAATGCATGGCATATGGTTTGAAAGATACTTCTGAACTGTTATACATTATCGTTCAGTTATATATTATTGTTGGTGGGCTATTGCTCACCCTTGCTTTATTATTATATCACAACAACAGCTAGACCAGATGACTCGCACGAGGCGCACTCGACGCGGGCGAGGACGATGAGACTACCAGAGCTGAAGAAGAAGCTATTGGTAGGATGTATTTATTCTTTCAGTACCAAGAATATAGTCTAGTATGACTTATGTAAATGGATGGCAAAGAGTATGTAATTATATTGAAATTCTTTTGGATTGTAAGAACTCATAATGTGATTAATAAAAATTTGATTGTTACTCTGATTTCATCTCTGGGACTATGACGGGTGTGTTTATATTGTTGTGTTGGGTCATAGAGACGCAATTTATTTTATGTTAAGGAAAGTTAAATTGTTGTGGACAGAATTGGAAACCGTAACCACCGGATCCCGAACCCCGGATCTGGGGGTGTTACAGAAGTGGTATCAGAGCGTACGTTATAAACCCCAGAGATGAGGTGACGTTAAAACAATAAATTCAATAAGATAATAAGAACTCTTGCCAAGTTCATAGTCGGACTACTTAATGTGGTGATGACATATAAAAACCCTTATGGGAACTCGTAAGTATAATGATAGTAACTTAGCTCGATACCGTATCGACGAGTAAGGCGACTGACCTTGAGGCATACGAGCAACAGCGCGATGATGCTTTATATGCTAAAGATCAGCGGGTAATTCGATGGAGTACCCTACTGGAGACCCGGAAGAGGTTCCAGTAGATAAGGAAAATCCTGTTAGGATAAGGAGCTTACCCTTGGGTAATGAGGGTCGCAGCCAGAATGACTGTGATGATTAAGATATGGTGCTCAGAAAAGTGAGTATAAAGAACCGAGATATTATTAAGAGATCTGAAGATGCATGTTGAATTCATAGCCGGACTACCAGATGTAGTACCAGCAAGAAAGAAGGATTGGAAGAATTACTTGAGATCTTATACGGAAATAGATGAGAATCCTTAGAGATTTTCATCTTAACAAAGAAAGAGCTAGATGGATGTATGATTATCAAAGACAGCGATATAGGACGAGGAGCAGAGTCCCTAGGAATAGTTGAGAATGAGGCAGTAAGTGCCATATCATTTGATAAATGAATCAGTATGAATATTGTCAGTAATAATTTGCCACGAGAAGGCAGATGTCATAGGTTATAATTTACAAAACCAAAGTGAGGTTAATAAGGTGGTTTTATTCAGGGAAATGTTCATGAATGAATCAGTAGAAAGTAAAGACATTGGGAAGTGACAGCATGATTGGGTAAAATTATATAAGGAAGTAGTAAGCAAGACAATGATCTCATAACTTACCGGAAGATAAGACCAGTGAGTCAAGATGAACTCGTAATGAGACTACTGCCAGAGACTGAGTATAGAGTTAATTCAACTCAGTTAAATGATGAACCAGAAATGTTAGATGCATGTGATTCAGAGGAATATTAAATTCCTTCTTCTCTTTGAATGGATTATAGTAGTACCTTAAGTTTATTCCGATGCGGAATTATAATAGATCAAGTAATACGATCAGCAGTTAAAGAGAAAAATGTGATAAAATCTTCCTGGAGCTAAAAGGTGAAATTGGTAATGACCAAGAGCTGGCATTGCTTAATGGAAAAAGGAGACTTTGTGCTTCCAACGACGCTTCGCATAAAGGGTTAGGTAGACCGACATTTGGTAGTATTGAATATCAGGACGTATAGGTATCAGGATATTGTGACAGGTTTCAGTTTGAAACGGTTGATTCCCTTCTAAGGGATGGATATAATTGATTCCTCTCCAGTGGGTAAACTTCCAATCTGATGATGATTATTTCGTTAACTATGACTGCTTATGATTCCACCTGCTTGGAGGTTCATAGAACTATTCTTCAGATTTCGAAACTGGTCTCCTTAATGTTACCAGTAGGTGGGTAGATTGATCAAAATTTCCCTGAGTCTGGAAAGGAATTCGGTGAATTTTGGCAAACCTTGTCTGTCTGATTATCAGAGAATGTCATGGAAGAGAGTAGAAACTGGAGCAAACCCTGTGATTTGGGTAAGGATGCTGTAAATGGGTTAGTAAACGGACCCTGAGCATTACAATCGACGGTAGTGATAAAATGATGAAGTGAGATTGGACGAAAACAGGAAATGTAAGTAAGAAACTAGCCGGACGGAGAAACTCCGGGATTGACTTAAGTGAAAAGGCTGTTATGCCAGGAATAATAAGCTTGCGTGGCACGCGGGATTGATAAGAATCGTTGAAAAGATAAAAGTGGAGGAAAGGTGACCGGAGACGGTGCCGAGTAGTCGATTAAGACTTATATGGAGTAAAGTTTTGGAAGGTAGAAAGGTATCAAAGAAGAAGACACTATGCCGGCAATTGCTAGAAAAGTAATGCTATTAGCCAACCCCTAAAATCATATTTTTTTTTTTTATTTTAGTGTGGCCGGTTGAGGCCAAGTCATAAAGGATTATCGAGTGACTAGACCAGCAATGAAAGGACAAAGCAGGGTTGCTTCTAAGAAAGCACCGACTGCAAGGGCTTCTGATATAAAGGAAACATTAATGAGATCGTAGGAATCTTATGCTGAACAACCCATGTTTTGATTGGGAATTCACTAGACCTTTTTGGGATGGGGTCACCCGTACTGAAGTGACTCATGTGTATATGGATGTCCAAGATTTCGAGTAAAATGGAAGTATAGTGACTTGAGATGTATGATGTTAGGGTATCATGAATACCATGAATATATTATGACGAAGGAAAGTAAACAATGAAGGTATATGAAGAGGGTATAGAAAAGGTCAGAAATTGAACAGTATGCTGTAGGAATTTTGTCTGAGGCAAGTACCTTTGCGAAGAACGATAAGCACTAAGAGATTCACGTTGAACTCGACCAATATCTTCCAGAACATCCTTGCTACCATTAACAAGTTCGGTAAGAGAGGAGATAGGCATACGTTGCCTTTTTGGAAGGCCAAATAGGCTGACAACTATCTGAAAGAAGAGGGTGGCATTAAACCACCGATCGATTATCAAATGAGAATGATTGAAAAGAGACCTTTATTAAGGATACATGATCTGATTGCCAATTATAAGATGCAAGAATTCCTTGGCAGTTGAATTAAGGATAGGATATCCATAAATTAAGACAAACCCTAGGGGATGCACAAGGGGTGACATTAACCCTAATAACGACATTATGACTTCAGATGATATGAGCTGGACTTGCTAAGGCAACAATGACCGGTAAGGATTATTAAAAAGAGTTCTGGAAAGAACATAGATAGAATTATTAGAGTATTGATCAATGACATTTTGATATACCCTGTACCCAGAAAATACAGGAGGAAGGATGAGGATGACCTAAGAAACCGTACAAGGAAAAGTTAATATTCTGAGTTTCCAACTAGAAGTTTGGAAGAGAATATAAGACACAATAACAATAATGCCAGATGAGGCATGTATGAAACCATGATGAGGTATGGATGGAACCAAAGAAGGTTGAGATTATCCTAAGATAAGGAAATAACGAAGAAAAGAAGTATCCTAAGTAGGATTGGGAATAAACGTGATAAAGTTCCCACGGGTAGGTGGAAACAATGACTTATGGAAAAAGACTGATAGATATATTTTTCTCCTTCAGCAGAGCTTAAGGGAGAATGCTTTCACCCAACAGTGATGAGAATGAGGTAAATTGAAATGTATCCAGAGAACAAGGATTACCAGAAATTATTATCATCAGGAAAGGCCAATGAGGTGGCCGACAGTCTAAGTATAAAGGAATAATTATAAATGTTCATACCGAAGAAACAAAATGATATTTGGAAAGACCTTGAAGGTCATATTGGAGTGGAGGAAGTTACATTCCTTCTGATGATTGTGTATGAATCGACGGTAATAGTAGTTTAAGTAAAGATTCGATTCCTGATGAGTCTTAAGCATATTACATATCTTAGAAGGTCCCATTTTGAGGCAAACCAGGACCATGATATAATATTGATGAAGTAAACCGTTAAGTTTCCAGTCTTTTATTGAAGATGCATAAGTGATAGTTTCATCAACCGGACCTAGCTGCGATGCTTGAAACTCTTCTGCAATTCTATCTACTTCATGTTATATCTACATCAAGTTCAGGAAGTGTTCCTTATGGATAAGGAATAGTGATTACTTTGTCTCCCTAAGGGATTCGAAACCCGTAGGGTTAGCTATTAATGCACTACGTAAACAACAAGCGATGGTGATTCTTCTAAGAAAATAGATGACAATGTAAAGATAAAAGAAAGTGCTGCCATTGATTAACTAAATGGCATGTTGATGAATGACAAACAAGTTTATGTTAGTGTACTGCGCAAACAAGATAGAGAATATGAGGTTGATGATTCATGATGTTAAAGATATTCCCATGGAAAGAATTAATGAGACTTGGAGGGAAGGGCGGTTGAGCCCGAGACTTATTGGGCCACCTGAGAGTTTAAAGTGTTCGGACGGCGGTATTCGAGCCAGCCTTACCCCCAAAACTTATAGCACGGTCATAACGGGTTTTCATGTGGCCAGGCTACGCCAGTAAAATGCAGATGTTAGACAGATGATAGGAGTACGAGCATGTAGATATACGACCTGGTCTGACTCACGAAAGACAACCTGTGGAAAACCACGGATAGAAAAGAACAAGTGATGAGAAGTAAGGTTGGCAGAAGTAGATTATATTGAATCTAAGTTAAAGGGATCGGCCAGATTCAATTCGGAGAATTTAAATTGGAATAATGTGATGATTATAGAGTAAATGTAACGGGATACCAATAAGGAGGTACCAAGTGCAAAATATGTCTCAATAAAAAGATGAAGGTGAAAGTAAATAACAGAAGTAAATAAGAATCAGATAATAAGAAGGATGTGATTGATAAAGAAAAGACGGGGAAAGCAACTATGGAATATGAAGCAAGGAATGTTATGAATGGATTAATAAAAGGGTTTTTTTGATAAATTCTCGGGATGACAAGCTGATAGTGTTAATATTATAGATATGAAAAAGCTAGTAGCGTGACATGGAATGTCAGTAACAATGGTGTCAAGTGAGAAATCTAAGATTTAACCTGAAAGGTTGAAGGATTTCCCGAATGTGAGTATCGCTAAGATTGAACAAGAGTAATTGTCCATAGAATAATGGACAAAGCAGCAAGATATGTTGACATGTGAGATTGCGATCAAATAGTATTGGATATAATTATGATTAATTTCTTCTTTGATAAACCTCCATAGTTCAGAGGTAAAGTCTGAGTATGATATTCTACAATCATGAAAGCTTTCTATAATCCTTTAGAACTCTTTTCTCTTCTTCTCTCTTATTCATCTTCTTTATGAATTGAGAAGAACGACCCTTTTAGGAGGGGAGGTACTGCTACGTGACTATCTGTCTATGTGATAGAAGTCTAAGTGGAATGCCATGACTTGTTTAATTGCTTGTCAAGTACTAAAGGCTGGCCCCCTTCTGTACTAACAATGCAATATAACAAATGTTCAACTGATCATAGTGATCTCTCAATCAATCTTTCCACTTCTCTATATTGATCGAGATTGTGAAGAGTAAAGCAATCAGGAAATGCACAGTACGAGCGAGGGTACCTCCGAATTCGTAGGGTGATAGTGATGCCAATGTTACTGCAGGTATCAATAAGGATAAGACTGAGTAAGAGTATAACCCGGATAGTGAGTTGTACGAAAAGTAGCAACGTTGATGGAAAAAAAAAAGGATACAGTATGGATTGTAGCACTAGAAGATGTGCTGAGGAAGGGTAGAACGACTAAGAATTGACCGGGAAGCTAAAAAGGGAACGACAGGCAAACGACTCTTTGCTTCCTACCTGATTCCGGGACGGAATCCTTTTAAGGAGGGGAGACTGTAAGAACCCCAAATTTTGGATATAATTAAAACTTTTTATTAAGTAATGATAAAACGAGGAACAATGATTCCAACAACAAGGTCACCAGCTCTAATGAATGGTGGTTTCAAAGAACAATGATTGTAATGAATGGATATTGCTTTGGACAATGATCCTGATGCATTGGTATATTGTCAGAATAGAGTAATTCGATGGTTGAGGACCTAGATAAGAATAATCTACCATCTAGGAAGGAGCTAATGGACCCTTGAAGGGAAATGAGTACGTGCATAGTGTTTCCCGTACGTGCATAGTATTTCCCGTACGTGCATAATGTTTCCCGTACGTGCATAGTGTTTCCTGTACGTGCATAGTAATTTGATGGATGAATAGTGATTTTGTAAGTTGGAAAACTTTTCACGCCACCCTATGTACGGGACGTGATATGGATGTTTCGAAGTCATATTAGTAATACGCGGAGGAAATAAGTGAATGCAGAGACAATCGGAATTCAGAAATTCCAAATTCTTTTTCGGTATAATATTTGACCGGACAGTGGATTAAATATTATTATAATCCAAGAATTGAGATATTAACTTTGAGGATTTGATATTTTGGGATGTTATTATATTTGATTTAAGAATGAAGGTAGGAAACCACTGAGGCAGTGAAACAAGCGTTCTAGAAATCGCTAAAACGTTATAACGAGATTAATCAATAAAGCGAACAAATCCTAGATTACGGATTAAGTTCGTATCGAGATTAAATATCCTACATGGTCATCACGAGGATTATATTAAGGATTGGGGAAGGTATTATGAATATCGAGAAATTTCCCGGTAAACCCTAGAAGTGAAACTACTTAGTTATTCGTCCGAACGATCAATCGAAACGGGCAATAACCGGACACAGAAACAAGCAGAGGAAGCAAGAGTCTTGTGTAAGCTACTAGAATAAATATCTAGCAACCAAGTGGCTTAAAGTAACTAGCATACTTGGAGATGGAAGTAGTACTTAGATATCAAACCAATACTTAGCATGAAAACCATTCAAAACTCAACACATGTCCATGCCAAATACATCATCTAGTACCTCATCACTTTATTAAAGCAACCAAGGATGAGATATTATGCAAAACACTTCACTTAATGCATTATTATCAAAGAAACAACCAAGCAACTCCAACACTCTCTCTAAAAGCCTCATTCGGCTTTTTCATAAATTCAAAAGGGGAAATCAAGCTTCCACTCCTTTTTTGATCTTGTAATTTTTAAGGTGAGTCCTATATTTCAAGAAAGTAATCTCCTCAAAATTTTAGCTTCAAACTCCTTTGTTTCCATTTTCAAAAAAATCAAGAAAGAGGAGGGTAAATAGTGCTTTCATGAAACTAACTTTGATTTTCTTGATTCTTTTGAATGATCCAAGCTTTGTTAAGGTGTTCTAAAGATTGATCAAGGTTTATCAAGGTCTTACATACTCCAAGGAAGGTATAAACTTCAAGAACCCTAGTCTTTGATTTGAGTTTTAATGGAGTTTTGGATGAGTTTTAGTGTTGTATGCATATTTAGAGTACTAAATCTATGTGTGGGTTTTATGAGATGATAGTATAGCTTATATGAACGGAAAGACATTGCTTGGTCTTAGTTCAAGGATAAATAACATGTATGTGTGATTTGGAGTGGATAGTATAATAATTGGAGGATTTTTATTTTTGGAAAAGCATGTAAACATAGCCGTCGTAATGCCGAATTTTCGATAATCTTTAAAAACCGTGCATCACAGTAGCATGAACTCACTGTCCAGTGTTTTATTTTCCCATGATAAGATAGGTTATATTATAAGCTTCGTTTTGATATAAAGAACGCGTGAAACGGACTTACGGTTTAGGAGTTACGGTTGGTTTACTAAAAGTAGTTCGAATCCGTAAACGAAAGTTCGTAACTGAAATTGAACCCCGATAAAATACGTAAGTCAGTGGCGAATCTTGGTAATTAAATACTAGAGGTAAAAAGGAAGGTGTGAGAGAAAACCTCATGTGAAACGGATCGTTTTCCGATTTTATAAAAATGTTCGAATCAAAGTTAATCGCGAACGAACCCCTAAAAACCCGCTTGATTATAACTTCGTTAAAACACTTAGAAAACGAGCGATAAAACTCGGAGTATAGTATTGGTTCATAACAATCGACTTTCGGACTTATATGACTTAAGTATGTCCCAAGTGTAAGTACAATGACATGTTGTATTAACGAACGAATGTCGGGTCGGATCGAGGATAAAAGGAATCCACTAAAAGGGGTATAACGAGATAACTCGAGAACGTGTTTCGATTTAAGTATAACTTAACTTTTAAGATGTTAAGTGATTAATCCCGAATGCCTTGGCTATTTATAGATCACCAAGCTGACCCGGGACCCGCTACCACTACCCCTTATCGTACTCGACTACCAGGCAAGTGTTCAAACCTTTGAATCTGTTGTTGTGATAATATATGTATATGATTTCTGTTTTACATATGCCATCGCATGCATGCCTGTTTCCAATTATATTGTGACTCTGGTTTTTTTTTTTTTTGATACTTGTTCCCTGAATCGATATTGGCTTATAGACTAGATACGATTTATCAGTAATAAGCCGGATTATTTTGGTAAGACCCTTAGCGAAGGGCATATGATATTCATTCTAAATATAGACCGGGAGTCGGTATTTTGAGTTATAGATAGTCGTGGAAACCCGGAGGGATTCCAACGACAGATTATTATTTATCTGAGGAAGGTTATTGTTAAACGTTATTATATTCCATAAAGTATAAATTACTTGGAAATATTTCGAGGAATGTTATTCGAGTATTATCTTAGTCGAGAGATAATAAATGAATGTTAATTTTGAATATTCATTTAGAGTTGATATTTAATGAATATTATTTTGATATTCTTTAGAATGTTATTTATTAAATGAATATTACTTTCGAATATTCATTTAAGGTTTTATGTACTTAATGAATATTATTTTAAAATATTCATTGGAAGCTTTATTTACTAAAGGAATATTATTTCGATTATTCCTTTAAAGTTTTGATTACTAAATGAATATTATTTGGATATTCATTTAGAAGATTATTTATTAAATGAATGCTATTTGGATTTTCATTTAAAAGAGTAAATATTAAATGAACATTATTTTCGAATATTCATTTAAGGTTCGACTTATTTATTGAATACTATTTTAAATATTTATTGGAGTTTAATTGTTTAATGAATATTATTTCGAATATTCATTTAAGGAGGGATTTATTTATTAAATAATTCCATATATTCATTCGAGGATTACTTACGAGCAATATTATGAGTTAATAATATTCCATAATTATTATTGAGTAAATAAATATTCTTGGAATATTTATTTAATCCTTTTAAAATTCTTTTTAAAATAATTTATATTATTCGGAGATTACCTTCCACCTCCAGATATTATGTAAAATATTTCGGAGTCATATTATTATTAATCTTATATCAAGAAAGGTTCTCAGACATCATTCTTCTTTGAGTCTACCTCTCTAATAATAAGGGAACCTTACTTGGAAAATGTTATTTATCTTGTCGACTTCCCGGTCATAAAGTATTCTCTCCACTCGCAACTCGGATGCTATGGACTTATTAAGTCATTGTTTACCTTCTCATCTTTCGAGGGGTAAGATGTTGGAACAAGTTGATATCAGTTACCAAGTAATAGCTTGGGAGTTATTGGTAAATTTTCCTTTCCAACAAGATACGACTACTTTGTGGAGTCTTATCAACAAGTATTATACTTGGGGAAAGGGGGACGAACGTTACATTCAGAATCATGAATTCTATTTGAACTAGGAGTCGTGTAAGAGGCCGAGTAGCGCCGGTCCATCCCCTTTGGCCCAACCGTTGGCCGGGGAGAGCTAGTAAGGCGGTATACAAGTAAAGCCGTCAGTTCTTCCTTCTACCGGTAGTAAATCTAATTTGAGTTGTACGATCTTGACTGATCATCAAGATTGGAACAGCGGGCGCGGTGAATACTCCATCATTGGTTCATCATCCAAACTTATTTATTTCCTGCAACATGATTACTGTTGGCAGAGCTGGAAAAGTGTTCGTAACTGGAATTGCAATATTTTCCTTGCAAGTTCCTCTTTATAATATCTTGCTTATTTTCGAAATAGCAGATATTCCCTCATATATTTACATTTTGAGTTACCTTGTAACTTCATCGTTCATATTATACTGGCATCATTTCCGTAAATGCATGGCATATGGTTTGAAAGATACTTCTGAACTGTTATACATTATCGTTCAGTTATATATTATTGTTGGTGGGCTATTGCTCACCCTTGCTTTATTATTATATCACAACAACAGCTAGACCAGATGACTCGCACGAGGCGCACTCGACGCGGGCGAGGACGATGAGACTACCAGAGCTGAAGAAGAAGCTATTGGTAGGATGTATTTATTCTTTCAGTACCAAGAATATAGTCTAGTATGACTTATGTAAATGGATGGCAAAGAGCATGTAATTATATTGAAATTCTTTTGGATTGTAAGAACTCATAATGTGATTAATAAAAATTTGATTGTTACTCTGATTTCATCTCTGGGTCTGGGACTATGACGGGTGTGTTTATATTGTTGTGTTGGGTCATAGAGACGCAATTTATTTTATGTTAAGGAAAGTTAAATTGTTGTGGACAGAATTGGAAACCGTAACCACCGGATCCCGGACCCCGGATCTGGGGGTGTTACAGCTGCAGCCTTTGGTTCCTCAAAAAGAACTTCCTCCATTGGCTCTAATGCGCTATCATAATCTGAGACAAGTAGAAGACCTGAATCTTTCCCATAGTCATCAACCGCTTGGTACTCACATACCAATTCTCAAAATTTGTGTAGCTCACCAGTGTCTGTCCCAAATAGTGCCCTTTCCAAAGCATCCACCTCACCAGCATGATCAAATTCCTCACATGGCTTGTGAACACTCACCTCACCTTGGAATTTGTCTTCTTCAATTATGCATGCAGTACCCTGCTCCAATTCACCATTATTTTCTGGAATTGCCTCTGGTATGAATTGTTCATTCTCTTGTTCCAAGGCACTCCTAACTTGAGCAACTATTGTTTCCAAAGATTTGATAGACGCCTCGTTACTCTTTACACGCATCCTAATCTCCTCCAGAGTCTCTTGTTCCAATGATCTCACAGCTTGAGCAACTAGTGTCTCCAAAGATTTTAAAGACTCCTCGTTACTCTTTATAAGACTCCTAAGCTCCTCCATAGCATCAACCTCATCTGATTGAAAAGTAGGAGTAGGTTGCTGATGTTGAAACTCTTCACTTCCAAAGAAATATGACATATCTGGAACATCTTGCTGGTACTGTTGAGGATGGTATGAAAAATATGGTTGTTCCTCATAAGTGACATATGGATCTACTCCTTCGTAGTAACAATATTGTGAGGGATCATGAACGCCCAAACACCGCTCACATTGATAAGGCATGGATGTCCTCGAATATGCCCACCATGGCAACTCCTCGCATGCCATATTCAAAAACTCAAGTACCTGAAACACACCGAACTAAACAAGATAGGTAAGAAAAATCTGAGTCAGTGAACTCTAACGACCACTATTGACAAGCACATAAACCAAAAATAAAACACCAATGATCCCCGGCAGCGGCGCCAAAAACTTGTTTGCACTAAATCACGCAAGCGTACGTGGTCACAAGTAATATATGAATAAGTCGAGTTCGTTCCCACAGAGATCTGGTTAAGGTTTTAATTCAGTTATTGTACCTATGCAACAATGTATGGTTCTTACTCACTGCTAAGACAAATAACAAATTTGAGTTTTAATTAACTAAACTAACTAAGATGCAAATTATCAACTAAGAATTAACTAACTAATGATAATTAAAATCAAATTACTTACGCAATATGAACCATGGAATCCTAACTTCAATACAAACTTCCTTTAGAGATCATGCCCTTTTATCAATACATGTGGTGGTTACGATAACTAATCGGACAACACGAAATAAGTATACGTTACCTTTCAGTACACGCACACCAATCTACACAATATCCACATAAGATAGAAATCATGCAGGCACCAATTATGCTTAGACCCTATATGTCTATAGAATTTGAAAACATAATGGTTGAAGATCAAGTATCCATAAGATTACATAAGGTAGTATGAGACGGTTAGAAACACACCACAAACATGAATAACATTCATGGACTTATGCTAGCATGACAAGTTCTAAATCTAAAGATCCACTGTCGCTTCACTAAAGATTAACAAGATAGATGTTAGCTACGCATCTATATGAATTAAATACAACCCTGCAAGGATATCGCAAATGCACCACACATATATCAAGTTAAGCAATCAACATATAAATTCCACAAGTAAATCCGTTAGAATCCCATGACAACGATTAGTTCATAATCGAACCTCTCGTCATCATGGGATCTGATGAAACCATGATAAAAACAAAGTATGAAAAGATACAAATAAAACTAAGTAATTGATATGTAATGGTGTGTTAAATTACAATGGTAGGATGTGTTTATATAGGCTCTAGAAGTCTTGTCCACCAAGCAATTGCCTTTTTAGAGTTGGAATAGAAGATTGGCAATTTCCGTTCTTGAATGAGAATAGAATTGCAAATTCCATGTGTAGATCTGATTATGGAATGTTCTAGCCGCCCAAAGCAATTACCATACTTAATAGAAGTAGGAATTGTGGCAATTTCCTTGTTGGAATAGAATTCTGCAACTTCTGGAAGTTTCTGTTTTGATTGAAAATTCTCTTCAATAATTCTGGACTCCGGACCACCTTAGAATGATAGAAAATCTCGTTAGCTTCGCGTGGACTGTAAGATCGCCCAAAACGGACTTGTAGAACTCAAGATATGGTCAAAACAAAATCAGAGTTTCTGGCTGATTTTTCACCCGCACCGCGCGCGACCGCGCTACTGTTCACGCCCGCGCTACTGTTCATTCCCGCGCGCCCCCGCGCCCGAAATTAGTACAAATTAGGCGCGGCCGCGCCCGACTTACTGTTCATTTGCTGATTTTGCTCTATTTTCTTCGTTTTAACTCCGATTTTCATTCCGTTTCTTCCGGCTCTCTCGCAATTTGATGTACTATTATTCTTTAAGCTCAAAACCCACCATTTAAGCATGGAAAACATCATCCCACATCCGACTCTTATTCCTGCACAAATTCACTAAAAACACATCAAAAACACCACATACTTGAGTTCAAGTCATCAATTCAAGCCGATACGAAGCATTCCAAGTGGATATAACATCCACTAATCACACCCCCAAACTTAAACCGATGCTTGTCCTCAAGCATAACAATTATAACTATATACAACTAACTAGTACCACTTCCGTAGGTGATCACGGTTGCATTTGGCATATGCAACAAGCCCTTTAAACCCTAGGCAGCCCCAGTGGACGAGTAAGGTCTCGTGAGGGCCTATAGCGAATGTACCCACAAAATTCAATGCAATGCAATGCATGAATGCAACTAATATGAAAATGCAATTAATCTAGTACTAATATCCTACCATACCTTCAAATCCTCTCATGCCATATCAACTTAAGAATCAAAGTAAATACGCAATGTCTTGGTGTCGAAAGTGCAAGCATTCACATAGTCTACTCAATGAACATGCATAAGCTCTCAAAAGTCCATGTCAAGTGTAAGAATAAGTTAGTAAACATGCTAAGCCTACAAGAGCACTTCTTTGAGACAAAACTCGGAATCTCATACGCAAAAACAAGCAAACACTCACAATCCACTCACAAAAGAATATTCACTCAAGAACAAGGGTAAGTGTATCACTCAATTCCAACAAAATCATAAGCATGCTTGACATTTGGTATCAATCTAACTCTTAACACAACATACATCAATGACGATAATCAAAAGGTCTTTATTTGGGTTGTAACGGGGCTAGGAACAAGGTAAATAAGCCAAAACAGGTGAAGTGTCAAAAGCTAGTAAGTACCATGATGAATCATACACAACACCCTATTTTCCCCCCAACATAATTTATTATTTTTCTTCCAACAAAAACGTTCGACTAGTCGACTAAAGTAGGATCACAACAAACACAAATATGCTCTCATAATATAACTTTTTTTTTTCTCTCTTCTTTTTCTTTTTCTTTTTTTTCTGTTTTTTTTTCTGTTTTTTTTTTTCGAGAGCTAAAGCAACAATAATATAGACAATAACAATGATCCCACGATTTTATTACACATGCCGACTATCAAGCAAACAACTAGACCCAAATTTTCAATATTTCCCCCAAAAGTATGACCAACAATAAACCCCTTCTTGCACACCTTATTACTCCCTTAAGCACTCTACTAGCCTTTGACAATGTGGGTTCAAATTAATGTAAGGCCAATACAAGAAAAAGGTCTAGGCAAGTAATGTGGTATGTCACCAAAAAAATAGGATTAAGCTCAACGGGTTAACTAATTGATCATGTAAACATGGTGTGGTAATATGGGAAAATATGCGGTTATTCCTAAATGCCTTTATCATTTTAATCGTCAAATAATGTCATGCGTTTCAAGAAAGACCTCAAACAACTGCTAGCAATGCAAACAATCCGTGGACACTCAAGCAAACGAATAATATGCAACACATATGCAATAAGGCTCAAAATCTCACTTGGCGGGAAAAATATACTCAATCCCAAGCAAAAATCTCTCTAATGCACCTACTTGTATTCAAAGCATGCAAACTAAATCAACTTGCACATATTCATGTCCTTCTAATTACTCATAACATTCAATAAGTCTACTAGCTTCAACTTACTAGTGCATGTGTGTGCACAAGAACAAAGCATACCACTTCTCAATCAAAAGCGTCAACAACACAAAATTCCTATCAAGCATGGGTGCAAATGCAAACTATTATGAACTCACATGATATACGAACATAAAAACAGAATGTCCTATATGAAACAAACGTAGATATCACGAACATAAATGCATAATTTACTAATACTAATATGCAAAGCATGAAATCCTATATGGACACAATGACTAACAATCACATATATATACACTACTTGTTAGCACAAAATCACACCAATCACACCAATCTACACAATATCCACATAAGATAGAAATCATGCAGGCACCAATTATGCTTAGACCCTATATGTCTATGGA
The DNA here is from genome assembly GCA_036435485.1 of Saposhnikovia divaricata. Classification (NCBI taxonomy): domain Eukaryota; kingdom Viridiplantae; phylum Streptophyta; class Magnoliopsida; order Apiales; family Apiaceae; genus Saposhnikovia; species Saposhnikovia divaricata. The sequence goes on along the minus strand of CM071598.1, from coordinate 187,269,638 downwards.
ATTTGAAAACATAATGGTTGAAGATCAAGTGTCCATAAGATTACATAAGGTAGTATGAGACGGTTAGAAACACACCACAAACATGAATAACATTCATGGACTTATGCTAGCATGGCAAGTTCTAAATCTAAAGATCCACTGTCGCTTCACTAAAGATTAACAGGATAGATGTTAGCTACGCATCTATATGAATTAAATACAACCCTGCAAGGATATTGCAAATGCACCACACATATATCAAGTTAAGCAATCAACATATAAATTCCATAAGTAAATCCGTTAGAATCCCATGACAACGATTAGTTCATAATCGAACCTCTCGTCATCATGGGATCTGATGAAACCATGATAAAAACAAAGTATGAAAAGATACAAATAAAACTAAGTAATTGATACAAATAAAAACTAAGTAATAATAAGTTGCCCAGTTCTTTTGGGAGAATATAATTTGCAGGTATGGAATCCCACGAATTTTGGTGACAGACAATGGGACACAGTTCAATAATGAAGAGTTCAAGAAGTATTGTGAGGAGAATGCAATTGAGCTTCGTTTTACCTCTGTGGCTCATCCACAAGCCAACGGGCAAGCTGAGGTAGCTAATCGAATTATCCTTGATGGACTGAAGAAGAGGGTCGAACGCTCTAGAAACACTTCGGTAGATGAGTTGCTGCCCATACTATGGGCATACCGTACCACTTGTAAAGTGACCACTGGAGCAACCCCGTTCCTGCTGGCTTACGGAGCTGAGGCAGTTGTGCCTTTGGAGATCATGCAAGTGTCACCTCGAGTTGAGGCCTTTGAACCAGAAACTAACGAAGAGGGTATGAGACTCGCCCTGGACCTGATTGACGAAGTCAGGGATGAGGCAAACGTTAGAAAAGTGGAGCATCAAAAGAAAGCATCCTTTTATTACAACCACAGGGTTAAGGAAAGGTTCTTTCGACAAGGCGATCTGGTTCTAAGGAAGATCGAGGCTTCTGGAGTTGGCCAGAAGGGAAAGCTAACCCTTAATTGGGAAGGACCGTATCGAGTCAAGAAGACGTTGGGACGAGGATCATATAAGTTGGAGACCTTGGACGGGGTTGAGGTGCCCCGTACTTGGCATGCCTTGAACCTCAAAGTTTATTATGTATAAGCTATCCTTGCATGGATTCAGCTTTCTATCTATTTATTATGGGAAGTAGAAATAAGGTTCGATGAAACCATTCCAGGGCTTAACGCCCCGAGTAGGACAATAATAAGTTATGTAAGGGTTGAACCCATTTCAAATTATTAATGCAAAGTTTGTTTCCCTTCAATGATTCTGTGATTTTGTTTATGTACCAAGCACCTGTTGAGTGTGAGTCTAGAAAGGCCAAGTATCGAAAACAAGTAAACAAACAAATGAGGAAACAAATGCATAAATAAAGACCCCGAAAGGCCAACAGTTAGGTTACATCAACAAGACAGATAAAAGTTTGGTCCCCAAGGACCGTGAATGAAATCTAGACAAATAAAGCCACATACGGCTAACAAGGCCATGCAAGGCCACGAACTAACTCCAGCTACTCCTCCCCAGAATCCTCTTCGCTAGACTCCTCTCCGCCGCTCTCCTCTTCCTCACTCTCCTCCTCGGAGTCTTCGCTGGAGTCATCTCCGGGCTCTGCAATCACCATTGGCTGAACTCTAGCAACTTCGTCTCCTTTTTCCTCGGAAGATGAAGAAGAAGTAGAACTGCCCTCATTCCGGATTAGTCTCTTCCCAGGTATGGGTTGGCGAACTACTCCAACTTTCTTTGCAGGCGGGAGTTTCTTCCCACGGGAGCCAGAAGAAGATGAGTCTTGGCTAGCAGCTTGAACAGCCCCCTTTCAGTTGGATCCAGAGCGTCGATGACTGCCTTTGGAGCCGGACCCTGATGCCTGAGGAACAACTTTAGTTCCTGAACCAGAAGCTAGGTTAGCCGGGATGGCGCCCCAATTTGGGCAAGGAAAATCAGCCGGGTTGACAACAGATGGATGCCTATGACTCACAGCGTTAATGGCCTTATCCCAACCAACAGACATGTTGAAGGGACGCACCTCATCATCATGATCATCAATGAGCTTAAGAAAATCTTCAGACCTATGGTAGGCCTGGATCACCTTGTTGACTTCAGAGGCCTTCTTTTTGGCTAGAGAAGCAAGCTGTTTGCGGGTAGATGCGGCATTAGCTTCAGCACGAACAAATTGGGAGTGCAGATCGTCAATCTCTTCCCTGAACCTTATTGAGTCATTTCTCAAGCTAACATTTTCGTCCCTAAAGGCCCGGCCTTGGGTCGAAACAGTTTGAAAATAAGCGTTGGCCTGCAACAAGGAAATGAGTGAGCCACGAGGAATATGCAAAGTTGAAATCAATAACAATGTCAAACTTAACAGAAGGAATTTCATACCTGATACAAGGCCTGGGCGCCCATGAGTTGAGACTCATCCATTTTGTCACCCGCATGCATAGTCGCTTGGTCAGGAGGAGTGATTGAAAGCTTGGACCAGTCTAGGGCTAAATGAGGACTCCCAAAGACCGAGTCTTGTTCGCATAAGCCCCAAGGAGGTATGAAAGGAGTCCGGACATCCCCGTCAGCGTTTCGGGATCGTTTACCACCTTGAGAACAGCGCTCCAAGAAATTAGGGATGTGAGGCTTAGTTGGATTCAGCTTCTCCTCAGCCCTTTTCTTCATCCTCTTGGTAACAGCTGGCCGGTTTTCAGGACGATTGTCAATCTCCTCAGCAGCTGAAATACAAAGAGAAAGATATCGGTATAAGAACAAACAGAGTTCACAATAAGCTCAAGTAAGAAAGTTACCCTCAATGTAAAGAAAGCTAAGGCCAGCCCCAATAAGATTCTTTTCATTTAGAAAAGTTTTATAGTGTGTGCGGCCGTCATCAGCAAGAAGCCTATCTCGATCCAACAATTCTGAATCAGTAAGGTCACACACGAAATGTGAACTATCCTCCACGGACCCGAATTTCTTCACAAAGAAGTTGCCCCAGTCACCACCCTTCCACTCAAGAACTACAAACTCCCTTTCCCAGAAATGTTGTGAATCTGGAAAGGAGAAGGGATTCACCATGTGTGGAAGTTTGGCTCGGTGCTTGAGGCTCACCCATCCTTTCTTGGAGTCAGAAGAGTTGCTGGCCCCAAAGATACTTCGAAACATTGTGGTTGTCGGATGAATCCCCAGTTCCCGACACCTTATCAAGAAAATAGAAATGTACCTCCAAGCATTGGGATACAACTGACAGGGGTGGATCTGATACTCAGCCAGCAGTCTAATGATAAAATTGTCAACCGGGAACCTGAACCCAGCATCTAAGGCACCCCAGTAAACACAGATCCTCTAAGGATGCCAGTTGCATGTTCTATCTGATGGATTTGGGAGACGAACCTTGATGGCACTCGGAAAGTGATAAGACTCCCTTATCATTTGGACATCCCGTTCCAACAACTTACTGGGACTATTAAAAGAATCTAGGCTAGAACAGTTGGGAAATGCATCCCTCGTGATATTTAGAAGTTCTAGCAAGGATTCAAATCTATGTTCAACATAAGTAGGAGGTTTGATTCTTTCTTTACCTTTGGCAGTCCTCATTTTACTCCTCTTCGACATAGCTTCCATCATGGAGACAGGGGGAGCCATTGGTTGATCACCTTCCGACATCTTAATACAGAAGGTGAAACTTGATCTTGGATCTGAAACCTGATCTTGAAGCTCAAACTTGATCTTGCAACTTGAACCTAGAGAACTTAAGAATTTGAGAGCTCAGAAATGAAGAAGTGAATTGAAATGAAGGCTACTTCTCCTCTTTTATAGAAAATACATGACCTGGTACATCAGGTTAAATCTCAGCTTGGTTCGTGTTTACAGGTCATCTATCGTTTATAGATGAAAAAAGGACAGAAATTATCCACGTTATACAGAAAGAATCGATATAATTCATATCTGTCGGAAAAGAAATAGCTGGAATATTTGCTGCAGGGATGTTTGCACTTAAAAAGATAAACAACGAGTTTAGTCATAAACACTAGGTTAGTAGTGCTAATCCTGAATTAAGGTGTAATACCGATAGAAGTCACGAATGACCAAACTGACGACCTAAGATCAAGATCGAGTTTCTGGATCCCTAGGATCGAGATCCAGCTTCTAGATCCCTGGGATCGAGATCCAGCTTCTGGATCCTTGAAAGTCACGGGTGACCAAGATACTAAATTAGAGATCGAGATCCAGCTTCTGGATCCCTGGGATCGAGATCCAGCTTCTGGATCCTTGAAAGTCACGGGTGACCAAGATACTAAATTAAGGATCGAGATCGAGCTTCTGGATCCTTGAAAGTGGCCGACCATGACACCTGAAGGAGCCACAGCCGACCACCTCGTAGCCGACCACGGCGTTTTGGGATGCCTCGGCCGACCACGAGCTAAACGACCACGAACCGGCCGACCAAGGCGCGCCAAGGAGCCCCGGCCGACCAGCCCGCAGCCGACCAGGTGCCGGCCGACCACCTGGGATCAAGGCCTCTCGGCCGACCAGGTGTCAGCCGACCACCTTGGTTCGAGGCCCTTCGGCCGACCAGGTGCTAGCCGACCACGAGCTAGCCCTCGATCCGGCCGATCGCGGGTTAGTTCGTGGTCCTGAATCTTGATTTTTCAGCAAATCTCGAGTAGTTTCTGGACCTAAATCTCGATTTTTTTGGGTGGTTTTCAGAGCATCGTTTAGTGTCATTTAGTGCCGTTTAGCACAGTTTATCGCCGTTTAACATCGTTTCAACGTCGTTTAAGGCTGTTTAGCACCGTTTAGTGTCGTTTAGTGCCGTTTAGCACCTTTTATCGCCGTTTAGCGTCGTTTAACGTCGTTTAAACGTCGTTTAAGGATGTTTAGCACCGTTTAGTGTCGTTAGTGCCGTTTAGCACCGTTTATCGCCGTTTAGCGTCGTTTAACATCGTTTAAACGTCGTTTAAGGCTGTTTAGCACCGTTTAGTGTCGTTTAGTGCCGTTTAGCACCGTTTATCGCCGTTTAGCGTCGTTTAACATCGTTTAAACGTCGTTTAAGGCTGTTTAGCACCGTTCAATGCTATTGGCACAATCTAACATCGTTGTGAACGCGTCGGTCGCTCCACGCTTTACATCAAAACGATATCAAAGATAAACCCTGACCCGAGTCTCGAATTAGACAAGTAGAACTTCAAGGAAAACCTGATCAGTTTTCCTAGAAGTTGGGGGGCAAATGATATGGGCTGAAAATAAGCCCTAAAGACACATTTAATGTGGCATTAATTAGGCCAAGAATGGTCCAAACGTGGGGTCCATCAGGTGGGCCCAAAACCCCAATTATAATATTAATTCGTAATTAATATTGGGGGAAATAAACAGCTCAGCAATAAGAGTTGGATAAGGATATTATTTCCACCAGACTTAGCCACCAAGGCATCCAATTCAATATGGAAACTGATTCCTACAAGGAATAGATCTAGAACCTTCCTCAAAGACTTGTCCACCAAGTCTCTGACTCCTACCATAATTCTAAGGCTCCTGCAGCCTATTTAAAGGGCCAGACCCCTCATCTCAGAACTACGTTTTTGGCTTGATCTTTGATATTCATCAAAGTACGTAGGCATCTTGTGAAGGCAGATTTAGCCACGAACACAAGAACAGCCATTAAAGCTCGAAGCTCAACCACCCCAGCATTAATTACAAATCGTAACCTAGTTTTTATTCCACAACAATACCATATCATAAACATTATAGCATATTGTTATTATAAGTGTTTTATCTGCACTAATAACATGAGGGAGATAAATTAAAAATTTTATTATGATATATTATGTTCATGTTGAAATCTTGGAGTTTGGAATCATTTTAAATTTTTCTTTATTCAAATATATAAATCATTCCTTCTCATGTTTTTAATTCTTATGTTATTATGAATTATAAAATAAGAGGTACAACATTTTTTATTAATAAATTACATAATATTTTTAAAGAAAAATTATTTTTATATATAATATAATTCATCTTAATCTAATAAAACATATGAAAAAATTATTTTGCTATTTTTTTAATTTATTTAATAATGGTATTATGTTCGGTAAAAAAATGTAATATAGTTCTAGAAATTCTAGCCATTTTCTGATATATCAGAAAAATATGATAAATTTTTTATATCAAACATAGTTATGGACTTTTAATTATAAAACAAGTACAATATATTTCACAGTGTTGATTTTACAAATAATACAATAAATGATGACAAGTATAAAGTATCGGAAATTACAAAATCATAGAACAATAATAATGATATTTATAGAAATTACAAAATGTAAATTAATAATAATATTAAATTGTTGTAGCATTTGTTACCATCATACTAGCTTTTGAACCATTATGATTTTTGAACAACTATGATTATAAATAATTCTTCACAAAAAAATTTATTTTTAATTAAAATTTAATATATGATTATTTAACAAGGGACTTCATATATAAATTTTAATATTGTAATAAACATTAGTTTTTGATAAAGATGTACTATACCCATTTAAATTATACATAACAATAACGATATTTAAATCATGTTTACTTAAAATATGTTTTCACTTAATTTTGGAATTATGTATATAAGATTTAATATTGTAACAAATAATTATATTATTAATACACCGTAACCATCCTAAGACACTTCAATTGTACTAAATGAATTAAACAAAAAAATTTAATAAAAAATTTTAATCCTTATATACTTATAGTAATGTAATAAAGGGGTATTATAGATATATTTTACGATCATTCCTGTTAAGCATTTTAGTCCTTTAAATACAATAACAATGTTCAACCCTAGATACGATAATTATAATCCCGCATTAATGGGATAAGTAACAATTGTTGCCCTACAACACTTTGATCCTATTTATAGATATTATAACAACCTAGATAGAGATAAACATAATTTGCTTGCATATTTGAAACTTTAATTTTATTTATAGATATTATAATATAACAAGTCCTACCAAAATACGATAACAATTGACAATAAAAATTTTGGTCCTTTTTCTATTATATAAATTTATTGAAATAAAAAAATAAACAGCTTTTTTACATGTTTATATCCTGTACGTAGATATGACGATCATTCTTATACAATTCAACTCTATTATATAAATTTATTGAAATAAAAAAATAAATAACTTTCTTCAATCCTTTATTAACAGACTCACAATCTTTAAGCTAAATATTGTAGTGCTAAAAAATCAAAATTGTAACGTAACTGGTTGTTTATCATGACATCAAAATATTATCCCTATATAACAAATAAATTATAAAGGTAATGGTGGAACAGTGAATTGCATTACATTGCAACTTTTTTCTATTTTTCTTATTTTATATTTTCCACCTTTTTTTGATAGGTTGTATTTCCACCTATATTAGTATTTTCATACATCATATTAGCCATTTAAAAACTTGTAAAGAGGCCTATTTTCATTCATCAAATGATAGATTTTCATATTTTTTCATAGATTTTCACAGATAATATTTTAAAATTTATTTTCTTTTAAAGTATCACCCTCCTAAAATATCATCATTTTTGAAATCCTTAATCTCCAATTATATTTTTGGAGTATCCGAGAATTTAAATTTTTAAAATTTTCTACTTATTTAAAGTATCCAACTTTTGAGATATTAAAAATATTAAATATATAAATAAATATTGTTATTAGATATTAACAAATATTAAAAAAAATAAAAAAATAAATATAGAATAAATTATGATATCCTTTCTTTTTCTTCTTTTTCTTTTTTTAAATAGAGAATATTTTTTTAATAAAAATCTAAAATGATATCCAATCTATTTCTTCTGCTTTTTTTTGAAATAGGGAATATATGATTTATTTTTGATTCAGATATCAAAACAAAAAGATTTGACCTATTTGACAATATGAGTAAATTGACCATTTCACCCCCATAAAAAATTGTTATAAATACCCAGTCTTGAGCCTTGTAGGAAACAATTGTACGCAAAGCTACAAATAGAGTCAAGAGTGCAGAGAGAGTCAGAGAGTTTGTGCAGAGACACAAACAGAGAGAGGGAGAGAGAGAGAGATCAAAGAGAGGTAGCAATTTAATATAAAACCTTTTTCTGTAATCCTTGAAATGTTTTTTTTTTCGTTTTGTTGCGTTCTTCAATTGTGTGGGTGTGTTTTTCTGGTTTTCTTGAGGGGGGTGTATGGGCGCTTATGCCTGTCAACCCGCATGTCTTCTTTCTTTTGCTTGGTAGCTGTTTTGTCTTAAAAGCTAGCTATCTAGAGTTCTGTTTACAAAGTTGCATTTTCTTATTTTTATTTGATATAATTCTATAAGTTTTGGTTTTGATCTTATCATGTGTTTGTACATAAATCAATAATTATATCTGAATTTTCTCTTTTTGCAGGCGATAAAGAATCTTAAGAAAGAGTAAAGAGAACAATGTCGGGGGACTTTCCATTCATTCCAACCAGTACTGGTTCATCAGCGGCAAATGGTGCCACTCATCCCTTGTATCCTGTCACATCTTTGCAGAATGTGAACCCGAGCATGTCATTCGGTCTTGCTTTCCGCCCATCAATTCCGGTATGTCACCAAACAATAACTAATTACACATCACTGCTATTTAAATGTACTTTTGTCTATTTTGCATGTTAATTTCTATCATGAATTGATTCAGCCTACACAAAGAGAAGAAAATGTACGGACATTGGCTATTGAGGAGATGGGTGGTGGCTCAAGCGGCTACCAGCAGAATGGAGGACTCTTCAGGAGCTATGTGCAACAAACCCGGACAGGGAGGACCAAGCACACTCCCCAGCAGATTCAAGGAATGGAAGCGTACGAACTATATATATTTTAATTAATTTACATCATTAATTAGTACGTGTTTTTATTAATAATTATTTTTTTTGTAGGATGTTCAAAGAATGTCCCAATCCAGACCAAGAACAAAGACTGAAACTTAGCGGTGATTTAGGTCTCAATCCATCGCAAGTGAAATTTTGGTTCCAAAATAGAAGAACCCATGAGAAGGTAGTTTGGACCCACTAAAAATACGGGTTAAATCTCAAAGTGCTCATTGAAGTGGAGGGCTGGTATCAAATTGCTCACTCTAGTTATCGGCATCTCATTTGAATCATTAAAGTCATAATAAATATCAAATGGATACCTTTAAAATATATTCGAAAAATAAAAATAATTTTTCATTGATTTCTACATATTTTTCTTGAATGCTTCCATAACCAAACGAAAGGTTAATAATTCTAGTATTTCTGATAATATATTTAGATTTTTAAAAATTCACTTTCTATTTATTTTTAATTTTATTGTCATTTTCCTTGTTTTAATTAAAAATAAATAGTAAATAAACTTTTTAAATTCTAAATATATTATCAAAAATACTAGAATTATTAACCTTTCGTTTGGTTATGGAACCATTCAAGAAAAATGTGTAGAAATCAATGAAATATTATTTTTATTTTTTGAGTATATTTTAAAGGTATCCATTTGATATTTATTATGACTTTAATGATTCAAATGAGATGCCGATAACTAAGGTGAGCAATTTGATACTAGCCCTCCACTTCAGTGAGCACTTTGAGATTTAACCCCTAAAAATACTCATAGATCATGTTATATTGAATAATTTTTTTAAAAAATTTTTAACTAGAATTTTTTATGTGTATTATTTACAAAATTTATCTTGCTGGCTATGTAAATCATAAAAATTCATTAAGTATATATACATGCGATTTTTTTATACTATGCATATATGGTAATTTTTAGTTGTGACTTACATTCAAAGGGACAAGAGTATTACTATTTTATTGAATAATTAAATAATAATCATTTGATTAATATCTTCACGATATCATTATGGATCTAATTAATATAATTATTTGGGAAAATTCAAATGAGCATCCCAATAGAATACATTACTAAATTATTTTTGGTATTAAATATAATTTGATTGTTTTTTATTTGATTTTACAGAGCAAACAAGGAAGGAATGACAGTGCTATGCTCAAGGCTGAGAATGATCAGTTTAAAAGAGATATTACCAGACTCAAGGCAACACTGCTTGGAAACATTACAGACGGTAATGGTTCAGAGGTGTCTACTGAAGTGCACCAACTTTGTCTGGAGAGTGGGGAAATCGACAAGATTGTATGTGTTTAACTTTATACTCTAGTATCACTTATATGGTATAAATATGCAAGTACAAAAAATATAAGAAAAATATTTTAATTATGTGATGGACCTTAGTTATATGATGAATTAATAAAGATGCTATAGGAATATTTTATACTAGTGACATTAAAATGGCGATGATTTTCTTATTTATTTAGCAAAAAAAAAAAATGGCGATGATTACATAAAATATACCATATTGTATGTTAATAAGTTTAGTCATATAATTTGTTCTAATTTTGTGATACATATGCATTTAATTTCAGAATGGCAAACTTCGTGATGTTATTTCAAGACTTGGTGGGGTTACGCATACATTAGGACGTGCAGCCTCTCCAATTCCTTCTCCTTCTTTGGATTCATACACACCTGGGATAAGTTGGAATCCTATAACTGACCATCTAGGTTCATACTATAACTTACTAGTACATGTTATAACATAATAATACTTCGTTAACTTGATAACAACTAAAAATTTGGGATTTATTAATTTTGAAATTTTTATGTGGTTTTAACTATAGATGATACTGATCCTGAATGGCTTGTTGATGAAACTATTATGGATGATTTGTTTTCTAAGTCTGGCTTGGAGGTACAGTATGCGGAAACTGGTGATGGAGTTGGAGCAACATCTATCACTCCAATGGAAGAAGCTAAGAAGCAGGGCTCTGATTCTGTGATGCCCCTTGAGATTTTAACTATCGATGAAACTGATCCTGAATGGCTTTTTGATGCAACTGATCCTGAATGGCTTTTTGATGAAACTATTATGGAAGAAGCTAAGAAGCGAGGCTCTGATTTGGTGATCATGCCCCTTGAGGGCCAGACTAAAAAGCAAAAGGCAATGGATATTCTTCATGCAGACTCTGGTGATGATGGCCATTCCCCTGAAGCTAGAGGTCCCCATGCTGCAGGGGAGCTACACTAACGAGTCTGAAAGTGTAGTTGCATACACCTCCCTAGCTAGCTGTTGGAAAAGTAATGTTCCGTACGGACCCATCGATGATCCCTATCCATCCCCTTGAATATGTCTCGGGCTAGTATTGACCCACATGCCGACTGGCCTCGACGTCAAGTGTCGATTTTGTTACCAACCACCTTCAAAACATCATCCACCAAATTAGAACAGCGTTTGGAGGGCAGACAACTAGCTAGCTAGATGCCCAGAAAACCCCATTTCAATCATACAAATTTTCTTTTTAGTTGTGGATAATGTTTTTATATTTTATATTTTTATTTCTTCAGGTTGGAGTTAAGTGTTACAAATTCTTCATGTTTTTTTTTAGCATATTTGGCGTAGAATTTTGATTATAGGCCCATCTACATATGAGAATCTCATAATTTTTTTAGTCTATCAATTAGATATACTAATTTACAAATAGATTTTTAATATTCATAATTATAATATTTAATTCACAAAGTTTTTTTAATGTTTATAATTTTAATCATATTTAAGTACTAATAATATCTTTTCAATCTAACAACATAAATTTTTATTTTTGATATGTTGGGAATGGGGTTTTAGACTTTTGAAAATTAATTTACATATTAAAAAAATCAAATTATCCCATTATAATAAAAAATAATTAAAGATATTAATTAAATTTTAGAAGTTCGCTTTACTTTTTTGGCTTTATCTTAAATTAAATTTTAACAATTTTTACTTCAAAGAAACTAAGAAAATAATTATTAATTTAATAGTTTAACAACTATTGTTCAACTGGAATTATCCCGAAAGTAAAGTGAAAAGAAAGTTATGAATTTTCACATTAAAAACTTTTTTCAATTTGTGAAATCTACGATTTAAATTATTAAAATATATAACTGAATATACATTTGATAAAAATCAAATAAATTTTTTAATATTATATCTAACAAATTATGAATATGATCTCTCTCAAATTTATTATATATATATATATATATGGATATAATTTTCTTTTTCACCAATTTTAAATTACTTCAAAATAGAAAGTTCAAAAAAATTGCATAAAAACTCCTAATTTGAAATACTATATACTGGGTGAAAATCATACTAATATATTTAACTTCAAAACTTTCTTGATGAAAACTAAATTAATGAATCCAATACATAAACAATACTTTACATGGGCAAAGGAATGCAAAAAAAAATTGATTTTGAACATTAACTTGAACTATCATAATTATAATGTTACAATAAACTTACCTAAAATATAAAAATAAAAATCTGCAATATACAACTCATGAAAACTATCATTTCATTTATCATTTCATCTCCATTAGTATCAGTTTCTTTAATCCTTCATATAACTTTCACCTCTAATTATCTACTTTCATCACTGTTTCATTTGTGCCTTCATTTAAGTTGTGCATCTCCAAAACAACTATATGCTCTCATCACTGTTTTAGTTATGCATCTCCAAAATAACTATATGTTCTCATCACTATTTTAGCCGTTGTGCAAAAACATGTATATATTGTAGAGTTATACAGTGTGAGTGATGGTCTTATCATGTAATAGTTGAGTGTTTCTGAACAAATATGATGCTTATCTTTTATTTGCTTATAATATGTTTAACATATATGTTCCAATATTATTGTAATCAAGATGTATAAAATAAGAAAAATATTAAAAACACATATACTGTAATAAGGTAGCTAGACATGTTGATAGTGGATATGTATATGTAGGTAGCTAGACATGTTGATAGTGGATATGTATAAGTAGGTTGCGGTTGCAGTTAGGTTAAAGAAAGACAGATGTATGTACACAATTAGGTTAAAGAAAGACGTTAGGTTAAAAGGCGGCGGCCAACCAGTGTAAATGGATATATATCATTCCCTACTCATTTAGCCATGGGTAGGACTTAGGAGGAGGAAAAAAATTAGGTTAAAAGGCGGCGGCCAACCAGTGTAAATGGATATATATCATTCCCCACTCATTTAGCCATGCGCACAACATTTATGGGTTAAGACATATTTTTTTTTTCAAAATGTCATATGTGACCCAAGTGTTGACGGATAGCATTTAGAAATATTTTGCCAAAAAAATTAATATTTAGGAATCAGAAATATTTTGCCAAAAAATGTAAAAGTCTTTGTAATAATATTATTATGTAAGTGATGTGAGATTACACGACAATATCAAAATGGTATTTAGAGAGTTTGTCTTTACAATAATATTATTATGTAAGTGATGTGAGGTTACAGGACAATATCAAACAATATATGTGAAATTATGTATATAATTTGTAAATATTTTAAAGCTATTTGTTATGGAATAAAAAGTAGGGTGTATTTATTGCGTATTGAATGCTAGGGTTAGGGAGAGCTTCGAGCTTTAATGGATGATCAAGTGTTTCGTGACTTAACTCGGGTCCTCACAAGATGCATACGTATCTTGCAATATATCAAGAATCAAGCCAAAAAACGTAGTTCTAGGATGAAGGATCAGGTCCTTTATATAGGCATCGGATGCTTTGGAGTTAGAGTAGAATTAGGTGTCTTGGTGGGCAAACCACAGCTTAGGCCCAATTCTAGAGCCTTCTAACAGATAAGAAGATAAGTATTGGAATTATATGCCTTGAAGATCACTCCTGATATGATTTGGTTTCCTTGTTGACTCAAATATGGGGTCTTTTATTTGGCTGATTTTACAGCTACGAATTTATTATCATTATTAAGGTTTTGGGCCTCGTAATTGGGCTTTGACCTTGGGCCAACTTAGGTTCATTTAATGCAACATTAAATGTGTTTTTAGGGCTTACTTTCAGCCCATATCATTTGCCCCCCAACTTCTAGGAAAACTGATCAGGTTTTTGTAGAAGTTATAATTGTCTATATTAAGATTCGGGATCATTTTTATCCCTTACCCGAGACTTTTCCTACCATATTAATGGGATTTTATTTGTACACTAGTGTTTCACATGTATCGTCTTGGTTGTAAAGTGTGGAGCGACCTACACATTTACGACGATTTGCCTTATTCGAGGTACTTCGGCACTTTTATAGAGCTTTTATGCATTTCTAGCCCGAAAATATTTCTATAATTTTTCTTGTATTTTTCTGTGCGTTTCCTAATATTTTAGGAATTTTTTTGTACTCGCATGTATTTTTCTTAATTTTTCCTAATAATTTAGGAATTTTTCGGGTACCCACAGGTATTTTTCTTAATTTGTTGACTTATCAATCAAAAATATTAAATTGTGCTTCAAGCATAAAATAATTTTAAAATTATTTTTCCACTTTTTTTTTTGGATGTTTGGAATTTAATTTCCAATTTTCCCCTATTTTGGAAAAATAACATAACAATTATTTCCCACTTTCCAGATTTTTTGTGTACCAACGGGCATTTTTATAAAAATTTCCGAATGGAATATTGCTATGGGGCCCAGCCCAATTCGTGCTTCACTCGGTTTTTCCATTCGGAAGAATTTTTTTTTTTTAAAAACGGCGTCCGAATGAACAGCCATGGGGCCCAGCCCAATTTTGTGCTTCCAGCCTTCCAGTCGGTTCTTCCATTCGGCAGTTTACTTTTTTTTTTTTTAATTTTCCGAATGAACCTTTCGGCTTTTGTCAATTTTGTCTCCTGCTCGGCAGTTTCGTTCGGCTCCCTTCTTTCCTTTTTTTTTTTGAATTTTCCGAATGAACCTTTCGGCTTTTGTCAATTTTGTCTCCTGCTCGGCAGTTTCGTTCGGCTCCCTTCTTTCCTTTTTTTTTTTTTAAGCAATTTCCAATTGAAAATTGCTATGGGGCCTAGCCCTTTTTGTGTTTCGGCTCGGCAATTTCATTCGGATTTTGAGCCGTTCGGAAATTTAATTTTCGTACAGAAATTCGAATCGAAAATGTTTGGAGCCTACTTTCGAAATTCCAAATTTTGAAACTTCCCTCTCCTTTTTTCCGCCATAATTAAGGAGCCAATTTTCAAAAAATTTAAAATTTGAAACTCCCCCCAATTTTGACCTGCAACCTTCTATAGAAGGTTAAAGTGACCTGCTAGGCTTCCTATAAAAGAGTAGTAGATGTGAACTTCTCATTCACACTTCTCACTCTCAAATTCTCCAATTCTCTCTCAAATTTTTAGATAGTTTTAGAAACTTGAAGTGTTCTTGAGTTTTTCAAGTGTTTATTTCTTAAACACTTGAAACTTTCGAAGATTTGAAGATCAAAGGAGGTTTTGCTTGAAGAGTTTGAGTTGTTCTTCACCAAGTTCATCCATTTTTTTGTCATTCAATCCAAAAAGTTCAAGATGGCTGGTGGTTCTAAAGATGTGGCTTCAAAGATTGCTGCTATATCTCTCGGAAGAGGTAAACCTTCTCCTACTCTTGTTTTAGAGCGTAGGGTTTACTCAATTCCTGAATTGCTAGAGGAGTTAGGAGATGCTTTCCCAAATAATTCACAATTAGATTCTTATATTTATCCTTCTTGCATAACCGCATTAGATGCTGGTAAATTAGCTGATAAATACAGTATTAGATCTCCTTTCGAGATTGTTCTTCCTGAACCGGGTGATAGAACTTGTAATTGGAGTCCAGAAGATTTGTTTGTCTATGAAGATGCCATTAAATCGGGTCTTAGGTTTCCCATACATGACTTTATAATTCGTTTGCTAGCCGAAATTAGAATTAATCCTTGTCAACTACCCCCCAACTCTTGGAAGGCAATTCTTTGTTTCATGGCATTATGTCTTCAAAAAGGGTACCCCCTTAGTGTCCTTTTGTTTAGGAGTATATTTCTAGTTCGAAATAGTGCGAATACCCAACCAGGTTGGGTTCATATCCAGCACCGTCCTGGTGTTCCTCAAATCTTTGATTTCCTTTCTACTCCGAAAAAAAATCCAAACTGGCGGAGGAAATTTGTAATTGTTCGTTGGAGAGGTGGAGATTGGGGCAAATACTTCAAGTCTCAGTTTTGCAAAGTAAAAGATCCGGGGAAATTCGATAAGATGCTTCTCCCGAGTGAAATTTCGCAACGGGATGAACTTTGTAAAGATAACGGGCATACTCATTACAGAGCTATAATCAAAGAATCTATCCACCGGGAAATCGGACTTAGTTCAATCAGTGAAGAGGGTAATTTTTACTTAATGCTTTGGTCTTTATTAGAAATGTACCCGTTCTTAGTTCGCTTTTTGTGTTGTTCTGTATTTTTTCAGCTGCAGCGATGATCGATGCGGAGCTTGGAGTTGGGGGTCCGGATGAGGTCACTCGGAGGTCAACCCTAAGGTTGCACAAGGAAGCTAATCCTTCTGAGCCCCTGGTACCCAGTTTCCTGACTCATAGCCTCAATGCCGACAAGAGAAGGCGAGTGCCAGAGAGTTCGCCCACGGCTGCATTCAAGCCCGGATGGGGCATTTGCGATCATGATTCTATTGGGGGTGATAACAATTTGGCAGCAGAGTGGTCAAAGCACGGAATTCCAATTGCTGATCAGGTGAACATAGTTCTTCGGAAAAATATGATTGACGAGACCGAGGCACAAGGTGCCCACGCCATATTCATGGTTGGTTTTTCTTTATCCCCGCTTTAATTCTATTTTTGCCATCATCTTGTCATCATTCTGACTTATTCTTCTTTTCTCTTTTTAGGCCAATGCTTACTTTCAGTCACTCATCTATCAGTCTAAAGAGCTTCGGGACTCTGAGCAAACGGTCAAGAAGGAAAACAAACGCCTTATCAAAGAGAAGGGAGTGTTGGAGGAGCGCATTCTTACTGCGGAGAAGAGTCTTTCTGAGCTTAGGGCGGAGAATCAGAAGCTCGTGATGGATCGAGCTAGGGCTATTGACGACTACATGGAATCCGAAGACTTCCTAGCCTTTATTGATGATCACGATGATCAAGTCCATCCCGGGGTTTTTGCCAAAGGGTGGAATCAGGCCCTTAGCTCTGTTATTGCTCAGCATCCGGGATTGTTTAACCCGGACGTGGACTTCAAATGTCCTTTACCAGTTGTGGGCGCTTCCTCCTCTGGAGTTCAGAATGGGAACCCTATGGACGTTGTCGAGGAGAATGAAGAGACTCAGGATCACAATATTCAGGTAGATGATCAGGAGGCCGAGGAGTAGGCCGGTCTTAGTTTTATCTTAGCTATTCGCCCCTTGCGGCTTATGTCTACTTATGTTTGTACCGAACTTAACCTTCGGGTTCTTAACTTATCTTAGCCATGTCCTTTATGTTTTATGTTTATCGAACTTAACCCTCCGGGGCTTACTTATGTAGTTTTTCCCCTTTGTCAAATTTGTCTTTCACTTATTACTTGTTTATTGCGCTTTTAGAGTTTTCTTAGTATTAAGCCACATGGCTCACACCATCAGGTGCTTTGATACAACATTTGTTTTTCGTGCTTAGAATAACAAAACAAAAAGAACTACTCATGCTGAAGGCAGAAACAACTTTTATTAATAAGTGGACAAAGATGTCAATAAACCAGGATCAACCCTTACATAGATACTCTACTTCCTACTCGGAAATCAACTACTCCGTATGGTTTCGTCGACTTTATTTCTACTTCCTACTAGATATAAGTCATATCTTATGCAAGATAATCAAACATAATAGACTTTGAGGTTTGATGCATGCCAAGTACGAGGCACCTCATCTCCTTCCAATGTCTCCAATTTGTACGATCCACGTCCCAGTGTTTCCTTGACCCGATATGGGCCTTCCCAATTTGGAGCCAGCTTCCCCTTCTGCCCAACTCCGGATGCTTCAATCTTTCTAAGTACTAGGTCCCCCTGACGGAAGAACCTTTCTTTCACCCTTAGGTTATAGTAGAAGGAGGTTTTCTTCTGATGTTCAACATTCCTAGCATGAGTTTCATCTCTTACCTCCTCTATCAATTCCAAGGCTAATCTCATCCCTTCCTCATTGGTATCAGGTTCAAAGGCTTCGACCCGCGGAGATGCATGCATGATCTCTACAGGTACCACAGCTTCAGTCCCATAGGCTAGCATGAATGGGGTTTCCCCAGTTGTTACTTTGCACGTGGTTCGGTATGCCCAAAGGATGGGTAACAACTCATCAACCCAAGTGTTTCTTGAATGCTCCACTCTTTTCTTGAGTCCATCTAAGATTATCCGGTTAGCAACTTCAGCCTGCCCATTGGCTTGAGGATGTGCTACCGAGGTGAAACGGAGATCGATACCGTTCTCCTCACAGTAGTATCTGAACTCCTTATTATTGAATTGTATCCCATTATCCGTTACCAAGACTCGTGGGATTCATACCGACACATGACGTTTTCCCATAGGAACTGTGCGACCTGCTTGGTTGTGATCTTGGCCAAAGGCTTAGCCTCAATCCACTTAGTGAAGTAGTCGATAGCCACAATCAGAAACTTCCTTTGTGCGGTGGCCATAGGGAACGGTCCGAGTATATCCATTCCCCACATAGCAAAGGGGATGGGTGAATTCACGGATGTCAACATCTCAGGTGGTTGCCTAACCACTGGTGCATGCTTTTGGCATCGATCACATTTCTTCACATATTCTTTGGCATCAACCATCATCTTAGGCCAATAAAACCCAAGTCTGACAATCTTGTGAGCCAGGGCCCTGCCCCCCAAGTGCTGCCCATAGATTCCTTCATGTACCTCTTCAAGTGCTGACCTAGCTTCTTCGGGTCTAAGGCATTTCAAATATGGGATTACATAGGATTTCTTATAAAGAATTCCTTCAATCAATGCATACCTCAAGGCCCTTACAGACAATCTATGTGCTTCCAAGGCATTATTCGGGAGCCAACCAGTCTCGAGGTGCATCTTGATTGGATCTAACCAACACTCCCTGGTGCCAATGGGTGCCACCAACTTCGAATCTATGGTGGGGGTTCTCAGAACTTGGAAGTAAACACTTCCCGAATGATTCTCTATCTCGGAGGAGGCAAACTTAGATAGGGCATCTGCTTTGGTATTTTCTTCCCTAGGAATGTGCTCAATGTGACATTCTTCGAATTGGGTCATTACTGCCTTCACAAGTCTTAAGTATTTAGCCATGGTTTCATCCTTTGCTTCAAACTTTCCATTGACTTGTGCCACCACCAGTCTTGAGTCTCCACACACCTTCAAATTCTTAACTCTTAAGGCCCCAGCTAGGCCAAGTCCGGCTATCAGAGCCTCATATTCTGCTTCATTATTAGTAGTCGGAAAATCCAACTTCAGAGCGTATTCAATTGTGAATCCTTCGGGACTTTGTAGGACAAGACCTGCACCACTTGTTTTTGTTTTTGATGCCCCATCAAAATAGAGCACCCAATATTCCTTCACGGACTCTTCATCCTCTTTTATCAGCTCATTGCCTTCCTGAGGTATATCCTGCCCCCCGACTTCTTGGTTGTCAATGGTGCATTCAACTACGAAGTCAGCTAGCGTCTGTGCTTTAATGGCCGTCCTTGGCTTGTATCTGATGTCAAATTCTCCTAGCTCAATTGCCCACTTAATGAGCCTACCACTGGCCTTTGGGCTATGCAAAATGTTCCTTAGAGGTTGTTCAGTAAGAACCTCAATCTTATGTGCCTGAAAGTATGGTCGTAGCTTCCTTGAGGAAGTTACCAACGCCAAGGCAAACTTCTCAATGGTGGAGTAATTCAACTCTGCTCCATGCAAAACCTTGCTCACATAGTATACGGGCCTCTGAATCTTAGCTTCCTCCTTCACAAGCACGGCACTCACTGCTTGATTTGATACTGCCAAATATAAGTAAAGGATCTCTCCTTCATTTGGCTTTGCCAACAACGGGGCCTCGCCCATGTATTTCTTCAACTGCTCAAAAGCCTCCTGGCTTTCTTCGGTCCATTCAAAGTTCTTTACTATCTTCAGAGTTTTGAAGAATGGTAGACACTTGTCCCCGGATTTTGAGACAAATCTTCCCAATGCAGCAATCCTTCCTGTCAACTTCTGTACATCCCTTATGGAACGAGGTGGTTCCATATCCAGAATAGCTTTGATCTTATCGGGGTTAGCCTCGATTCCTCGCTTCGAGACCATAAGACCCAAGAACTTCCCTGAACCAACACCAAAAGCACACTTTGCCGGGTTTAACATCATCTTATGGTGCCTCAGCACTTCAAATGCCTCACGTAGGTGCCCAATGTGATCTGTCTTGCGTAGGCTTTTCACCAGCATATCATCCACATAAACTTCCATAGTCTTCCCAATGAGATGAGCAAAAATCTTATTTACCAACCTCTGATAGGTGGCTCCTGCATTTTTCAACCCGAAAGCCATCACTAGGTAACAAAATACACCGAAATCAGTGACAAATGAGACCTTTGGAATATCATCCTTGTGCATCTTGATTTGGTTGTAGCCACTAAAGCCATCCATGAAGCTCAACATCTCGTGCCCAGCCGTGGCATCTATCAACATATCGATCCTTGGCATGGGAAAACAGTCCTTTGGGCATGCATCATTCAAATCAGTGAAGTCTATACACATCCTCCACTTTCCATTGGCTTTTTTGACCATTACGGGATTGGCCAACCATTCCGGAAATTGTATCTCCTCAATAAATCCGGCCTCCAGGAGCTTGTCAACCTCCTGTTTTATGGCCTCTTGCCTCTCGGGTGCAAAATTTCTCTTCTTTTGCTTTACCGCTTTCCGGTCTGGATTCACATTCAAGTTGTGTGTTATCAATTGGGGATCTATCCCTGGCATATCAGCTGCTGTCCATGCAAAGACATCACTGTTGTCTTGCAAAAAGGCAACCAACTCGCTCTTTAAGGGGTCCTTCAGAGATGCTCCTATATATGTGACTTTTTCAGAATCTCCTAACTCCAAAGGTATAGGAATCAAGTCCTCTGCTGGTTTTTCTCTTCGTTCTTCGTTCTTCGTTCTCTCGAACGTCCATATCCTCGATTGGGAGGACTTGCCCCCTAGTTCCATCCGGCCTCAGTGCGGCCACATAACAACTCCTTGCCATTTTTTGGTCTCCTTGGTGAACCGTTTGAGGTAATCCCTACGACTTTCATTCTTTCCTTGTATCACTGTCATGAGGGATGCAGAATCTTTCTCATGAATTCTTCCACCAATGAACTGACTGACAAAAGCATTGCTTAACTCCTTGAAAGAGGCAATAGAGTTTGGTGGTAGGCGACTGTACCATCGTTGTGCCATGCCCGCTAGGGTTTGGGGAAACGCCCTACACTTCAAAGCGTCGCTGGCGGGTTGTAACAACAAGGCATTAGAAAACGTCATTACATGATTGGCAGGATCCCCTGTTCCATCATAAGTCTTTATGGTGGGCATTTTAAACTTTCGAGATATGTGAGCATTCATCACTTCTTCCGTAAAGGGAGGAGTTGGATCATCGGGATCTCCAAGCTGCATCAGGTCTTTAGGATCGCTTTTGGGGATTTCCACCCTAGTGTTTCTATCTCTTGGGACTTCGGTCCTCCTCTGTCTCCTTGGGGTTCCTGTAAAACAACACCTAGAGGGGGGTGAATAGGTATTTATGGTTATTAATGTGAATTTATAAACTGTTTTGAAAATAACTGAAAACAGCTTGCTGTTTGTAATAACACAGTTCACAAACAGCACGCTGTTTGTATCTAAAATGCAATGCAGACAGAATATAAACAGTAAGTAAAAGAGACACACAATCTTTTAGCCAGGTTCGACCCCTAATCCCCTATGGTCTACGTCCTGGTCCCTTACCAAACTTGGTAAGAGAATATATTATTGATCAACTATAATCCAATTACAAGATACAACAATATATCTCCCTTAACCCTTGCTGCTTACAAACGGCTTGCTGTTTACCTGTGCTGAACCAACCCTCTAAGTACTACTTCCCAAGTATACTTCTCTAGTCTAGTTCGACTCACCCTAAAACCTGAAGCCAATCTTGTACAGCAACAAAACAATACACTTTGAACAATACAAATGTTTTGAAAGAATACAACTCAACCTATAAATCCTCAAAATAATGAATATGCGAGTATGAAGAGGTTTGAAGGTTTTGAAGGGTTTAGCAATGTAAGCTCTGAAGTTGTTTGAATGTTTCTTGTTTTATGCACGTTGTATTCAGTACCAAGAACTGATAATACTAAGTGCCTGTTTGGCATTTCATTTGGGAGGAAACTTATGGCTTATAAGGCCATAAGTCCTTATGGGGGGTGTTTGTCAAAATAAGTTTTAGCTAAACTTATGACTTATAAGTTCATAAGTTGAATGTTAGGAATTTTTAACTTTCAACTTATAACTTATAACTTATTCTCGATATACGTAATATATAATATCCTTCAAATCTTCAAAACCATATATCTCTCGATCCATTTATTAGAAAATTGATATGTATATATCAAATTTTCCTATTCATCGAGATCTATCCATTGATATCCATTGTTATATATAAAAAAACAAATATTTTGAAAATTATAAAAAAAAGTTAACTTATAAGTTCTGATTTACCCAAACAATCTACTGATTATAAGTTTTGATTTACCAAACACTCTAATCTCTACTTTACTTATCACTTATATGACATAAGTGCTTATAAGTCATAAGCTACTCATTTTAAGGTAAGCCAAACGGCCCCTAAGTTCTTATATAGGTGAACAAGAAGGGTTTGAATTTCTTTGATAAAAATTTCCAACGGTATGAATTTAATCCGTTAGAGAGAAGCAATGCTTTTGAGCTTGAAGAAATACTTTGATAATATGCAAAGCTGAAATCTGGAGCGTGTATGAAGAGAAGAGAATGTGCAGGGAACAATGTTATGATGAGTCCCATGTGATATATTTTGAGTGGAGATAAGGTGGTGTATTAAAATAAGGTAAAGTAACCTTATTTAACAAAAAGGAATATTTGCTTGTCTCCAAAAGCTTGAGCGGTGGGAATGTTCATCATATATTCTGAGGACCTTTACATATAATCTATATATCATTTCCTCTTGATGTCCTTTGATTTTCCCGAATGGATCTTTAATTCCATCAGACACAATCAGCTTGCTCATTGTACAATTGGCACGCTGTTTGAAATAATTGGCTTGCTGTTTGAGGTATACTGATTATGAAATCAGTAAGCTGTTTTGTCCTGCAGAAACAAGTTAGAGCACACACAAATGGCATGCTGTTTTAACCTGCAAAACCAAGTTAGAACTAACACAATGGCATGCTGTTTTATATCTGTAAGCGCCAAATAGCTTACTGTTTGTTATCATCAAAACCTAGGAGTTTCAATCTCCCCCTTTTTGATGATTACAAATCTTTTTAGGAGAATTTTGAAACTCCCCCTAAATTCCTGCATCTCAACATTAGATATAAAACAATAATTATCTGAAGGTTATGAGCATTAATATAGCATATCCAGGATAAACTTAAACTTAGTGGATAACCATAACACAAAGCAACATATGCCACATAACCATTAAAACAGGAATAAAAACCAGTTCAACAGGAATAATAACATTCAAGTACCACAACAGACATAGCAAGTTCCACAGACATAAGACATAAACCGAGTTCAAACATAAAACATAAAACACATTTTGAATTCTCCTAAATTCTCCCCCTTAATTCATCAAAAACTAAGGGTCACTTGTTTGAGCATTTGACTTGGTAGCCTCTGTATCTGTGTCATCTCCAGGAGCATCCTTTGCAGCAGCTTTGGCTAAGTTGTCCAACCCTTGACCATGTTCAATTTCTGAGTGAGCAGTAGATGTGTTACCAACTGTCTTGAGCATTAATTCCTTCATTGTGGTGACTTGAGAGATGAGATCCTTCATAGCACCTTTAATGGCTTGGAATTCAGCGTTGAGGTCCTGCACATCAGTTCTGATTGCTTGAGTATCATTTCGAAGGGAAATGATCTCACTAGTCATGATTGTCATATCGGCTTGTAGAGATTGAGACACCAGGTTCTGAGTTGCAGTTTGAGGAGCAGTAGAGGTAGTAGGATCATCATGTGGTGGATCATCCTGAGGAACCACAATTCTAGACAACACACCATCTTCAATTTGCAGATTGTTTAAAGTCAGAAACTTCTGGTCCATGCAGTCCTTAACAACAACCTTAGTCATACCTTTGACATTGACATTAAACAACTTAAACACTTTGGATAGCCAAGAAGCATAAGGCAGTCCACTAACAGATTTCTCCACTGTAGCTTGCATCTTTTTCAAAATAAAGGAGGACAAATCAAAGGACCTTCCAGTTAAAATCATAGCCACAATCACCACATCTTGGCAAGTGAAATTTGATTTGTTTCCCACTCGAGGACAAATATGTGACCTAGCTATCTTAAAAACCAGGTGAGCTAAAGGAGTTACTATGGTGGTAGGAGGAGGGTTTGTGTCTAATGGCTTGACATTACCCATTAAGACTTGTAACTGATCATCAACACTAAAATCAGGAAGGGACACATACCCCTGAGCAGTATAAACATCAGTAGCACTATCCATTTCAATTTTAAGAAGCGAACTTAGGATTGGAGGATTCAATTGAATCTTCGTACCTCTAACCGTGGATATAGCATTCCCAAACTTATCAGTTTGCAAATTAGCATAGTATTCTCTTACTAAATCAAGATAAAAGTAATTAGGCATATCAGATACGAACGACTCTAGACCAATATCTTGAAATAGTTTCATTACACCACACTCATCGAAGAGAGGAGTAATCTTACTTGATAGAGGTTGGCCGTTGATGATACCCCGATTCTCCAAATCCAAATCCTTGTACCGGTCTTCACACGCAGGAGAAACAAACACTGGCGACATGGTCATTTTGAGCTTCTTCGATTCTGGAGTTGGAGTGATTTCATCACCACTTTCTAGCATAATAGTTTCCTCTTTCTTTGAAACAGATGGAGAAAGTTCCCTACGAGCCCTAGTCTTTCGAACCATGGTAGGAGATGGATAAACCCTAATTTCCGCTTAATCGCCGCTGAAAAACCCTAATCGCCGCTTAGAGAAAGAGAGGGTGTGTTTGAGTTGAAATGAACCGGCTAAACCGTGTCTCTCTAGTTTTGATTGATTTTAGGGGAGAATTTAGGTTTAATTAATAAAACTAAATTCTAATTAAATAAACAATTGATAAGCACATTACTATTGTTAAAACAGCCAAATTTCTCAAATTTTAATTTTAACCAAGATTTCTTAAATTATGAAATTAAATGAGCATTCATCTAAACTTTAGCAATTTTCTTAGCACATAATCATTTAGCATGTTATAGCAATAATCAGAATATAATCATGGCTATTTTTACAAGTAGAAAACCAGAGGAGGCAAACAGCATGCTGTTTGTAACTAAAGTTAGGACAAATGGTAAGCTGACCTGTTCAGTAACTGTCAATCAGCACGCTGTTTACATAGAGCACATACCAAGTTGCATTCGAATGACTGAGAATCTTTCTTCAGCAAGGGGCTTTGTGAAAATATCAGCTAGTTGATATTCAGTTGGAACAAAGACCAACTCTATCTTGCCTTTAGCAACATTGTCTCTCAAGAAATGGTGTCGAAGATCAATATGCTTCGTTCTTGAGTGATTCACCGGATTCTTAGAAATGCTAATGGTGCTAGTGTTGTCACAGTTGATTGGAACTTTTCTACACTTGATATCAAAGTCCCTTAGAGTTTGAATCATCCATAGAAGTTGAGAACAACAGCTCCCAGCTGCTAGATACTCCCCTTCTGCAGTGGGTAAAGCAACCGAAGTTTGTTTCTTGCATTGCCAAGAAACTAGGCTTTGTCCAAGGAATGTACAAACACCACTAGTACTTTTTCTATCAATTAAGCAACCTGCATAATCTGCATCACTATACCCAACAAGATCAAAAGTATTTGTGATAGGGTAAAACAAACCAAGAGAAATGGTACCACGTAAATATCGAAATATTATTTTAATGGCATTTAAGTGAGATTCTTTGGGGTTTGATTGAAACCTTGCACAAACACATACACTATACATTATGTCAGGTCTAGAAGCAGTTAAATACAGTAGGCTTCCAATCATACCTCGATATCTTTTAATATCAACAGCCTTACCATTTTCATCTACAATCAGCTTGCTGTTTTGCACCATGGGAGTTGATTTTGGTTTTACATCTTCAAAACCGAATCTCTTCAATAGACTTTGTGTATATTTGGATTGGTGCACAAAAATTCCATCTTTAGATTGCTTGATTTGAAGACCCAAGAAGTAATTGAGTTCGCCCATCATGCTCATTTCGAACTCACTATGCATACACTTGGAAAACCACTTACACATAGATTCATTAGAAGCACCAAAAATAATATCATCCACATATATTTGTACAATCAAAATATCTTTACCATTTTGCATAATAAATAATGTGGGATCAATTTTACCTCGAGTGAATCCATTTTGGATTAGATACTTACTAAGCCTTTTGTACCAAGCTCTAGGGGCTTGCTTTAAACCATAAAGAGCCTTCTTTAGCTTGAATGCATAGTTTGGATATTGTTCATTCTCGAATCCGGGAGGTTGTTTAACATAGACTTCCTCTTCTAGCACACCATTTAGGAATGCACTCTTCACATCCATTTGATATAGCTTGATCTTTTTGTAACATGCATAGGCCAGAAGCATCCTTATTGATTCCAAACGAGCAACAGGAGCATAGGTTTGATCAAAGTCAATGCCTTCTTGTTGGTTGTAGCCTTGAGCTACAAGTCTTGCTTTATTTCGAGTAATGGTGCCAAATTCATCAACTTTATTTTTGAACACCCATTTAGTTCCTATAAGTGAAGCATCTTCTGGTGGCTTGACAAGTTCCCAAACATCACACCTTTCAAATTGATTTAATTCTTCTTGCATGGCCATGATCCAATTCTCATCTTTTAATGCATCATCTATATTTTTAGGTTCTTCTTGAGCTAGGAAGGCTGCATGAGCACAATAATTTGCCTTCCCTCTTCTTGTAGTAATTCCATCAGTAATGTCACCGATGACTAACTCAGGTGGATGATTCTTGACCGTTCTTTTTGCCCTAGGTAAAGAATGTTGAGCTATTTCTTCATGAGTTGTCTTTCTCATCTTTGATGGTGGTGACTGTTCTTCTCCATCATATAGAGGCAATTTTGCAGTAGCCCTAGATCCTCTAGGACCTTCCAAAGTCATTTTTGCTATTTTTGAAATTGAATCTTCCACTTCAGCTTGCTGTTTTGAACTTTCAGCTTGCTGATTGTCAGTGTCTACATCCTCTTTGGCTTGCTGACTTTCGGTATCACTTTCATCTTCAGCTTGCTGATTTGAACTGCCATTTTGCTGATTTATACTTCCAGCTTGCTGATTTGCACTTCCAGCTTGCTGATTTGCACTTCCAGCTTGCTGATTTGAACTTCCAGCTTGCTGATTATCAGTGACTTGAGGTTGCACAATTTCTTCTTCACCTGCAAATCCTTCCTCAACTCTTGGTAGATCATTGTTAGGTTATTGAAAAGTAACATCAATAGATTCTTCAACAATATGCTTATTAATATTATAAATTCTATAAGCTCTACTTGTTATAGAATAACCAAGAAATATGGATTCATAGGATTTAGCATCAAATTTACCATCTTTACCAATTGTTTTGAGGACAAAACACTTTGAACCAAAAATCTTCAAGTAACTGATATTTGGCTTCTTGTTTCTCAACAATTGATAAGGAGTTTTGTCCAACATTGGCCTGATTATGATTCGATTCAACAAATAGCATGCTGTATTCACAGCTTCGGCCCAAAAGCTTCTAGGTAGCTTGCTTTCTTGCAGTAGAGTCCTTGCTGTTTCTTGAAGTGACCTATTCTTTCTTTCCACCACTCCATTTTGTTGTGGAGTCCTTGGAGCAGAAAATTCATGAGAGATTCCCTTTTGTTCACAAAATGTGATAAATTTGTCATTGACAAATTCACCTCCTCTATCACTTCTTATACCTACAAGTCTTGTATCATGCTTGTTCTCAAGTAGTTTAATCAGTTTCTCAAATTCATCAAAAGCACAATTTTTAGTACTAAGAAACAATACCCAAGTAAATCTAGAATAATCATCTACAATTACAAAACCATATTGTTTACCTCCAATACTTTTATAAGATTCTGGACCAAATAAATCTAAGTGCAGAAGCTTTAAGGGTTTAGAAGTATATACCATTTTCTTAGCTTTGTGAGTACTTCGAATTTGTTTACCCAATTGGCATGCTGAACATACTTCAACCTTAGTATATTTCAGTTTTGGTAGTCCTCTGACCAGATTCTTACTTGAAAGTTTATTGATCAAGTCCATGTGTGCATGTCCCAACCTCCTATGCCATATATATGGATCATTGTCGATTGCAGCCAAACAGCATGCTGTTTCCTGCATTTCGAAGTCTAATACATATATATTTCCTTCCCTTCTAGCAACTAGTGGGATTTTATTAGCACCAATAGTAATAATAGTTTATCTATGCCAAACTGAACAAAATGTTCATCATCAAATAATTGAGTGACACTAAGTAAATTATATGAAAGAGCTTTGACATATTGAACTTTATCGATTGAAATATTACTATTACCAATAGAACCAATACCAAGGATTCGAAGAGTTTTGCTATTGCCAATTGTAACTCTTCCTCCTTTCTTCATGTTGAGACTTATGAACTGAGACTTGTCTCCACACATATGTCTAGTGCAACCGCTATCCAAGATCCATTGTTTCGACTTTATTTTGGCGGCAAGACATATCTACAAAACAAACAAACACAAACTTAATGTTTTGGTACCCATATAGGTTTGGGTCCAAACTGGTTAGTAGCAATAATATATAACACATTTAATTCAGCTTTCTTGATCCATTTTTGGATCACTTTTGGTGACTGTTGGCGTGCTGTTTGTCTTCTGTCAGGAGCATTCTGGTATGCTGTTTGTCGCCTGACTGGTACATTCTGGTAAGCTGTTTTCCCTTTATCATTGATTTGAACCACACAATGAATTTCCAGATGGCCTTTTCCACCACATTTGTTGCATGTTTTCCAAGGCATGGCATAATCATAAGGTATGCCATTTTTACCATCATATTTGAGGACTCCAAGCTTCTTGTGTATGTCCATGCCAACTCCTTCTCTGACTACAGGGACTTTTGCCTTCTTCATCATTGTCTTTAAGGTGTCTTCTCCTTGTACAAAAGTTTCCATCCCTATCTGGAGGTCCTTGACCTCTTTTTCCAGAAGAGAGATCAAATCAGCTTGCTGATTGATAAGTTCAGCTTGCTGTTTTCTCTTTTCCACAGATTTTGAGAATTCGGCTTGGTTTGACTCTGTGTTCTTAAATGATTGTATGCATTCATTCCTTTCTTCAATCTGTGACTTCAATCTCCTAAGTTCTTTCATAAGAACCTCATTTCTTTGTAGAATCACTTTGTTGACTCCTTCGAATTGAACTAATTTCTCCTTTAAATCAGTAATAAGATCATTGTGATTTGTTTCTGGATTCTTCTCAGCCATTAAATCAGCAATCATTTTCTTCAACTGATTGTTGTTCTTTTCCAGCTTGCTATTCTTATGTTTTAGTTCCATAAACTCAATTATGGATACATGATTTGGTACCTGCACGGTTAGTTCTTCTAGCATATTATGAGATGAATTTAAATCAGAATAGATTGAATTTACCTCACTTGCATCATCTTCTGAATTCGAATAATCACTATCCACACAATCTTCTTTTATGGATCCTAGTGAACTTTCTTCATCATTTAGACCTACAAGGGCCAAATTCACCATGTCTTCACTTGAGTCATCACTGGAGTCTGAATCATCATCACTCCAAGTCAGTAGAGCCTTTACTTTTCTCTTGTCCTTGAAAGCAGCTTGCTGTTTAGACTTTAGCTTAAAACAGTCCTTCTTAAAATGGCCTGGCTTGCCACATTCGAAACAAGTTTGTTCCTTGGCTTTCCTTTTGGAGAATTCACCTCTTTCCCTTTTCATTCTATTTTTCTTTTCAATCAGCCTCTTGATCTTTTGTGAGATGAGTGCCATTTATTCGTTAGATTCTTCATTAGATTCAAACAGCTTGCTGTTTGCAGACTCTGGCTTGCTGTTTGTAGAGTGAAGAGCCAAATTCCTCATTTTGGCTAGGGGAACCCGAACATCTTCAGCCTGACCTTTGCTTATCTTGCTTTCAAATTGTTCTAGCTCTGCAAACACAACTAGGTGATCCATAGTGTCGATTGTTGAGGATGATTCCAAAGCCGTGACCTTGGCTTCATAAATAAATGGTACCGCACTTAACACTTTCATGTTAATTTCATCTTGTGGAATGTCTTTTCCAAGTCTCTTTAATGAGTTTATAGTAACTTGGAACCTTGCTTGACCTTCTTTGATAGTTTCATCATCCTTGAGCTTGAAGTTTCCAAAATCATTCATTAGTTTGCTAAGCTTCACCTTCCTCAAGGTTTTTGATCCTTCATGATAGGTTTCCAAAGCATCCCACATTTCTTTTGCTGTTTTTAGGGAGGAGACTTTGTCATACTCAGCTTGATCTAGAGCATTCATTATAGAGTTTCTAGCTTCTCCATTAAAACCACATTTGATAATTTCATCCATAGTGAGATCATCAACATCTTTCGGTTGATTCTTTTCATCCAAGAATTGATAATCTCCTTTCTGTACAACTCTTAACACCAGTGGCCTCTTGGATAAGAATGTTTCCATTCTACATTTCCACCAATTGTAATTTTCTAATCCAGTGAGGAGAGGAGCCCTATAATCGGCTTTTGCTTCAAGATAATGTTCTGCCATGATCGATACTTTCCTGTTACAGAATTGTTAGTATACCAAAGCTCTGATACCAATTGTAAAACAACACCTAGAGGGGGGTGAATAGATGTTTATGGTTATTAATATGAATTTATGAACTGTTTTGAAAATAACTGAAAATAGATTGCTGTTTGTAATAACACAGTTCACAAACAGCACGCTGTTTGTATCTAAAATGCAATGCAGATAGAATATAAACAGTAAGTAAAAGAGACACACAATCTTTTAGCCAGGTTCGACCCCTAATCCCCTATGGTCTACGTCCTGGTCCCTTACCAAACTTGGTAAGAGAATATATTATTGATCAACTATAATCCAATTACAAGATACAACAATATATCTCCCTTAACCCTTGCTGCTTACAAACGGCTTGCTGTTTACCTGTGCTGAACCAACCCTCTAAGTACTACTTCCCAAGTATACTTCTCTAGTCTAGTTCGACTCACCCTAAAACCTGAAGCCAATCTTGTACAGCAACAAAACAATACACTTTGAACAATACAAATGTTTTGAAAGAATACAACTCAACCTATAAATCCTCAAAATAATGAATATGCGAGTATGAAGAGGTTTGAAGGTTTTGAAGGGTTTAGCAATGTAATCTCTGAAGTTGTTTGAATGTTTCTTGTTTTATGCACGTTGTATTCAGTACCAAGAACTGATAATACTAAGTTCTTATATAGGTGAACAAGAAGGGTTTGAATTTCTTTGATAAAAATTTCCAACAGTATGAATTTAATCCGTTAGAGAGAAGCAATGCTTTTGAGCTTGAAGAAATACTTTGATAATATGCAAAGCTGAAATCTGGAGCGTGTATGAAGAGAAGAGAATGTGCAGGGAACAATGCTATGATGAGTCCCATGTGATATATTTTGAGTGGAGATAAGGTGGTGTATTAAAATAAGGTAAAGTAACCTTATTTAACAAAAAGGAATATTTGCTTGTCTCCAAAAGCTTGAGCGGTGGGAATGTTCATCATATATTCTGAGGACCTTTACATATAATCTATATATCATTTCCTCTTGATGTCCTTTGATTTTCCCGAATGGATCTTTAATTCCATCAGACACAATCAGCTTGCTCATTGTACAATTGGCACGCTGTTTGAAACAATTGGCTTGCTGTTTGAGGTATACTGATTATGAAATCAGTAAGCTGTTTTGTCCTGCAGAAACAAGTTAGAGCACACACAAATGGCATGCTGTTTTAACCTGCAAAACCAAGTTAGAACTAACACAATGGCATGCTGTTTTATATCTGTAAGCGCCAAATATCTTACTGTTTGTTATCATCAAAACCTAGGAGTTTCAGTTCCTTCCAAATCAACAAAAGGAATTTCTCCTCCTGTTGTTGGTGGGGGTCTATTCTGATTTTGTCTTCGCTGTTCCCTTTCTATGTCCTCCTTTAGTTTTTGGATCTTGGCCTCATGAGCCTTGATTTTTTTAGCAGCCGTTAAGGGAGGTCGATCATGAGTTCTTCGGCGTCCAATAGGTTCTTTACTTGGACGACGTCTCCTTGGGGCTTCATCCCTATCTTCTTCCGAGGATGAGTCATCAGAATACGGGCCTGAGTAGTCATATTATTGCTGGCCTTGATTGGGTCCTAAACCTCTGATGTAAGGTAGATTGTATGGCTCGTGTATCTGGAGGGCATGACCGCTTGGTCTGGCCTGGTATGGGGGTAGTTGGGTAACCCATATATCGGGTTCGTGCTTGCGGGGATCACGGTAGTAGAGATCTAAGCGATGGGGGGAACGGATTGACCTCCAAGAGGGAAGACTACCATCTGTAGGGGATTCGTCCCATGAGTAGAGGGATTCGTCACCGAAGGCAACGATCCATGAGTTTGCGCTTCAGTTCCTTGTGGCTGAGTGATCAGTGGTTGAGAACTCGCCCCTGGGGGCACTTGTTCCCCGATCGGGGGTGCGGTGGTGTTAGTGATGGTTTCAGAAAGTGTTGGTGTTCTCCGGGTGGTAACCATGGTTGATATCCGAATTACCACAGACGGCGCCAAATGTTATGGAATAAAAAGTAGGGTGTATTTATTGCGTATTGAATGTTAGGGTTAGGGAGAGCTTCGAGTTTTAATGGCTGATCAAGTGTTTCGTGACTTAACTCGGGTCCTCACAAGATGCCTACGTATCTTGCAATATATCAAGAATCAAGCCAAAAAACGTAGTTCTAGGATGAAGGATCAGGTCCTTTATATAGGCATCGGATGCTTTGGAGTTAGAGTAGAATTAGGTGTCTTGGTGGGCAAGCCACAGCTTAGGCCCAATTCTAGAGCCTTCTAACAGATAAGAAGATAAGTATTGGAATTATATGCCTTGAAGATCACTCCTGATATGATTTGGTTTCCTTGTTGACTCAAATATGGGGTCTTTTATTTGGCTGATTTTACAGCTACGAATTTATTATCATTATTAAGGTTTTGGGCCTCGTAATTGGGCTTTGACCTTGGACCAACTTAGGTTCATTTAATGCAACATTAAATGTGTTTTTAGGGCTTACTTTCAGCCCATATCACTATTATTAAGGCATGTTGTATGTATATTGATAATGTTTTCAAAATAGTAAAATTTAAAGAGTAAATTTTGTTTGAATAAAAAATGTGCCATATAAGCTTCAAATTTAACAACGTCTGAGAATGTGTTGTAACAAAAAATAAAGAGAAAAAATTGTTGTTCTCCGTGATTTGGAAGTAATAGGGTGCTTTTGTTTTTTAAAACAAATAAATGAAATGACATTTTTTGTTTGAGGCGAATAAATAAAAATGACATTTTTTTAGGTAAAGGTTAATGAAGTGACATATTTGGAGGTAAATAACTAAAACGAATATTTTGTTTAAGACAAATGAATGAAATGATATTTTTTGAGGCAACAAATAAATGAAGTAATATATTTCGGTTTTGATTTTTCTTTTTCTTTTTCTTTTGCAAAATTTTGTTAATAAAAATGTAAATTAATAATTGCAAAATGTGTGGAAGTTTGAAACAATATAAATTGAGGCAACTAAAATAAAAAGAGGGTTAGAACTTGACAATGAAGTCATAATTACAAATGAAAATGGTCATTCCCCTGAAGCTAGAGGTCCCCATGCTACAGGAGAGCTGCACTAACGAGTCTGAAAGTGTAGTTGCATACACCTCCCTAGCTGTTGGAAAAGTAATGTTCCGTACGGATCCATCGATCATCCCTATCCATCCCCTTGAATATGTCTCGGGCCAGTATTGACCCACACTACAAGAAAAATGACCATTTATGACGGAAATTTAACACTGAAATCGTCGCAATTAGTCCCAATTACGACGGAAAAAATTCGTCATTTTTGCTCGAGTCTTAAGTTTGGATTTTCGTCACAAATACAAATTTCGTCACAAGTTCAAATTTTCGTCATAATTTCCGACACGGGGACCCACTTCCTACAATAAAATAATAAACGAACTTATGATGGAATAAATTGTCATAAATTTATATTTTTAGACGAAAAAATCCGTCATATGCTCATAATTTACGACGATTTTTTTTGTCGTAAGCTTACTTTTGGGACCCACCTGCTGCCACAATAAAATTAAAAAAATCAAAAAGAATATAAAAGGATGAACAATCGTCGTAAGTTACCCAAAAATTCGTCGTAAGTTACTAAAACAACATTTTGTTGCTTTTTCAGGTTCCAGCCATTTTCGGCTTCCAAATTAATACTAAACCTATCCAATCTCACTAGTATAATCCTAAAATTAACTTCAAAAGTAATAACATAGTACATAACTGACTTTAATAGGTACGTATTGCAGCACCAAATCGAACAGAAAGGAGAAGAGGCTTAGATGAATCCCCAAAAAACGCACCCATGTCTTCCTGCACAAACTCCAGTCCTTCCAGTATCTCTTCCCATAGTCCTGGTAGACTCTTTCCATTCTTTTGATATTCCTGGCATGCTTCTGTTGATATTATGAAGCCTGGTGGAACTGATAAACCAATGCTTGCCATTTCAGCCAGGTTCCCTCCTTTGCCTCCAAGCTAAAAGCATTAAACAAATATAACAAATATGACATCACATTTTAGTTGTGGAACGAGAACTAACATAAGAAAGGATATGACATCAATTACAAAGAAGAAAAACAAATACAACAGTATATTACTGATATGGGCTGAAAATAAGCCCTAAAGACACATTTAATGTGGCATTAATTAGACCAAGAATGGTCCAAACGTGGGGCCCACCAGATGGACCCAAAACCCCAATTATAATATTAATTTCGTAATTAATATTGGGGGAAATAAACAGCTCAGCAATGAGAGTTGGATAAGGATATTATTTCCACCAGACTTAGCCATCAAGGCATCCAATTCAATATGGAAACTGATTCCTACAAGGAATGGATCTAGAACCTTCCTCAAAGACTTGTCCACCAAGTCTCTAACTCCTACCATAATTCTAAGGCTCCTGCAGCCTATTTAAAGGGCCAGACCCCTCATCTCAAAACTACGTTTTTGGCTTGATCTTTGATATTCATCAAAGTACGTAGGCATCTTGTGAAGGCAGATCCAGCCACGAACACAAGAACAGCCATTAAAGCTCGAAGCTCAACCACCCTAGCATTAATTACAAATCGTAACCTAGTTTTTATTCCACAACATTTGGCACCGTCTATGGGAAGACAACATCAACCATGGTTCAAACACGAAGAACAACATCGACTGAGGCCATACCCCTTAGCTCTGCTCCACCTGCCACCTCTGATCCGCTCATCACCGCTGAAGAAGGACAATTACCCCCATCAACAGGGACGGTCATTCAACCTCTAACCTCTCAACCCTCAGGGACGATTCCCCATGCTGAGGGAACTTTGCCTGTGACTATCCCTCAAAGGCAAGAAACTAACCCTCTTCAGATGGTGGTTTCTCCTCTTGATAGCGTTGATCGTACGCTACCCCCGGGGGTACAGATCCACACTACGGATCTCCCTTTGAATACCAACCCGATGTATGGGCTGCCTAATTATCCCCCTCAACACAGGGAACCTGGACCGAGCGGTCATGCATTACAGATCCGAGATCGAGAGTACGATGATTACTCGGGCCCCTATACTGATGATTCAACGTCTGAGGATGACGATGATGATCGTGATGAAGCCCCGAGGAGGCAACGTGCTAGTAGAGAACCTCGAATAAGGTCCCAAAGAATCCATGATGGACCTCCACAAACGGCTGAGGAAAGGATTAAGGCTCATGAGGCTGAGATCCAAAGGCTGAAGGATGATATTGCTAGAGAGCAAGCAAGTCGAAGTCTGATTCGACCTCCTCCAGTTACAGGGAGGATTCCCATTATAAATCTGGAGAGGCCCTCAAGGAGACAGCGAAGGGCTGAAGCCCCAACTGAAAAATCGACAAAGGTGGAGACCCCAAAAGTAACCCCAAGGATCTGATGCCACTTGGGGATCCTGATGATCCCACACCTCCGTTCACTGAAGAGGTAATGAATGCTCGCATCTCGAGGAAGTTTAAGATGCCGACGATTAAGGCCTATGATGGGACGGGCGACCCCGCAAACCATGTTAGGACATTCTCAAATGCACTGCTGTTGCAGCCTGCAAGCGACGCCTTAAAGTGTAGGGCGTTCCCTCAAACCCTGTCTGGCATGGCTCAAAGGTGGTATAGCCGCTTACCTGCAAACTCAATTGGCTCATTCAAAGAGCTGAGTGCCGCCTTTGTCAGCCAGTTCATTAGTGGGAGAGTTCATGAAAAAAGTTCTGCATCCCTTATGTATGTGGTGTAGGGGAAGGACAAGAATTTGAGGGATTACCTCAAGCGATTCACCAAGGAGACGCTGAATATCACTGATCTGGAAAATAAGGTGGCCATGGTAGCCCTGGAACACGGAACCACTGATCTCTTCTTTAAAAGGTCTTTGGAAAAACATCCTCCTGAAAATATGGCCGAGCTCCAACGAAGGGCCGACAAATATATCAAGGCTGAGGACAGCATGAAGAAGGAAACTGCAGAAGGCAATGGCAAGGGTTCTAATGACTCGAAGAAACGAAAGCAAGAGCAAGAGTACGATGCTAGGGACAAGTATCCCCGGACTAGCAAGGATTCTGAGTCACCACCAAAGAAGGGTTTGGGACCAAGGTTTTCTGATTATGCAAGACTGAACGCTCCTAGGAGTCAAATCTTGCTAGATATTGAGAAAGATAAAGACTTCCGATGGCCGAAGCCACTTAGGGGTGATCCCACGAAGAGAAATAAGGATCAATACTATAGGTACCACCGTGATGTGGGTCATGATATAGATGATTGTAGACAGTTGAAAGATGAGATTGAGTTCTTGATCCGAAAAGGAAAGCTAAGCAGGTTCACAAAGAATGATGATCGTGGAACCCAAAGAAGGGACTATGACAGGAGAGACAATGACAGAAGAGATAACGATCGTGATCGTGATCGTAACCCACAGCCCCGAGGGCCAGTTGTTAATATGATTTGGGGAGGCCCGACAGCGGCCGGCACGATTCGAAACTCTCGAAAAGTGTATGCCCGAGAAGTAATGCACATCGTGGGAGAAGCCCCAAAACATGCTAGGACTGAAATAGTTATTGGGTTTGATGATTCAGACCTCGAAGGGGTAAAGTTCCCCCTATGACGACCCGTTGGTCATAACTCCTATGATTGGAAACTCGGAGGTGAAACGAGTCTTGATAGACAATGGAGCTTCTGTTGATATCTTGTTTCACGATGCGTTTGTGAAAATGGGGTGCACCGATTCTCAGTTAACCCCCACCAACATGCCGATCTACGGATTTAATGGAGTTGAGTCCAAGGTTGAAGGGACTATTCAGTTACCCATGACAATTGGACAGGAACCTAAAGAGCCTACTCAGATGCTGAATTTCCTTGTGATCAAGGCATCCTCGACTTATAACGCGATCCTAGGAAGGACTAGACTTCATGCATTCAAGGCTGTGGCCTCCACATATCACATGAAGATTAAGTTTCCAACCAGGAATGGTGTTGGAGAACAAAAGGGTGATCAGAAGATGGCAAGAAGTTGTTATGTATCCGCATTTAGGGCTGATGGAATCGGGGGGCAGGTACTTCCGATCGAAGACATGGATGTCCGTGGTGATGATGAACACCGAGGAAAGCCAGCAGAGGACTTAATACCTATTCCTCTAGAGCTAGGCGACCCTGAGAAGGTGACTTATATAGGAGCCTCTTTGAAGGAACCCCTGAAGGGCAAGTTGATAGCATTCTTGCAAGAAAATAGTGATGTGTTTGCCTGGACAGCAGCTGATATGCCAGGGATTGATCCCCAACTCATAACTCATAGATTGAATGTCGATCCTAATCGGAAGATAATACAGCAGAAGAAGAGGAACTTTGCACCTGAAAGGCAAGAGGCCATAAAGCAAGAAGTGGAAAAGCTCTTAGAAGCTGGGTTTATTGAAGAGATTCAGTTTCCAGAATGGTTGGCTAACCCTGTGATGGTCAAGAAAGCCAATGGTAAGTGGAGGATGTGTATAGACTTCACCGACTTGAATGACGCATGCCCTAAGGATTGCTTCCCTTTACCAAGGATAGACATGTTAATAGATGCCACAGCTGGACATGAGATGCTGAGCTTCATGGATGGGTTCAGCGGCTACAATCAGATTAAGATGCACAAGGATGACGTCCCTAAGGTATCTTTCATAACTAACTTTGGTGTTTTCTGCTATCTTGTTATGGCTTTCGGTCTCAAAAATGCAGGAGCTACTTACCAACGACTGGTGAATAAGATATTCGCCCATCTGATTGGAAAAACCATGGAGGTCTATGTTGATGACATGCTAGTCAAGAGCCTGTTCAAGGCAGATCACATCAAGCACCTCAGAGAGGCATTCGAAGTGCTGAGGCACCACAAAATGATGTTGAATCCAGCCAAGTGTGCCTTTGGCGTTGGATCAGGAAAATTTTTGGGTCTGATGGTTTCAAAGAGAGGCATAGAGGCCAACCCTGACAAGATCAAGGCGATCTTAGACATGGAACCGCCACGCTCTATAAGAGATGTGCAGAAGTTGACAGGCCGGGTAGCGGCTTTAGGAAGATTCATCTCCAAGTCTGGTGACAAATGCTTTCCTTTCTTTCAAGCATTGAAGAAGGTGAAAATTTTTGAGTGGACCCCTGAGAGCCAATAGGCCTTTGAACAACTAAAGAAGTACATGGTTGAAGCCCCGTTGCTGGCCAAACCTAGTCCCGGGGAGACTCTTCATCTATACCTGGCGGTATCTGAGCAAGCGTTGAGCGCCGTTCTCATTTGAGAAGAGAAGAAGGTCCAGAAACCTATCTATTATGTCAGCAAGGTGTTGCATGGGGCTGAGTTGAATTACTCTCCCATTGAGAAGTTCGTGTTGGCTTTGATAACAGCCTCGAGGAAGTTACGCCCGTACTTCCAGGCACATAAGATTGAAGTCCTGACGGACCAACAGTTGAGAAACATATTGCATAGCCCGAAGGCTAGTGGAAGGCTAATCAAGTGGGCGATTGAACTTGGAGAATTTGATATCACGTATAAGCCTCGAACAGCCATTAAGGCTCAGGCATTGGCTGACTTCGTGGTTGAATGCACCATTAGCAACCAAGAAGTCGGGGGGTATGAGATAATAACAACCCCTGAGAAGCAAGATAAAGATGAAGAACCTGAACCTGATCAGAAGGAATATTGGGTGCTCTATTTTGATGGAGCATCAAAAACAAAATCTAGTGGCGCAGGCTTAGTATTGCAAAGCCCCGATGGGTTCACAGTTGAATATGCTTTGAAGTTGGATTTCCCGATAACCAACAATGAAGCTGAGTATGAGGCCTTGATAGCCGGTTTAGGCTTGGCCAGAATCATGAGAGTCAAGAATCTCAAAGTTTGTGGAGATTCAAGATTAGTAGTCTCTCAAGTAAATGGTGAATTTGAGGCCAAGGATGAAACTATGGCAAAGTATCTGCGAGTGGTGAAAGCTGTCATGACTCAGTTTGACGAGTGCTATGTAGAACACATTCCGAGAGAAGAGAACGTTAAGGTCGATGCCCTATCTAAGTTCGCTTCTTCCGAGATAAAAAATTATGCAGGGAGTGTTTACTTCCAGGTCTTGAAGGCCCCGACTATCGACTCAAAATTAGTGGCACCAATTGATGTGGGAAGCTATTGGATAGATCCTATCAAGCTCACCTCGAAACCGGATGGCTCCCTGACAAAGCCTTGGAGGCACGAAAGTTGTCAGTGAGAGCATTGAGATATGCCTTGATTGAGGGCGCCCTTTACAAAAGGTCTTTCGTTATCCCGTACTTGAAATGTTTAAGGCCCCAAGAGGCAAGGGAAGCTTTGGAAGAAGTTCATAAAGGTATTTGTGGGCAGCACTTGGGGGGCAGAGCCCTAGCTCACAAAATAACTCGTTTGGGATTCTACTGGCCAGAGATGTTGGCCGATGCACAGAGCTATGTCAAGCGGTGCGATCGATGCCAGAAGCACGCTCCGATAGTAAGGTAGCCGCCTGAGATGTTAACATCGGTTAGCTCCCCTATTCCATTCGCGATGTGGAGAATGTGTGACGCCCCTAGATCCGGGGTCAAGGATCCAGGTCATCACAGTCCAATTTCCATTCAATATCAATATCTCTTGAGTTTTTTTTTAACTTAATATTTAATACTTAAGCAATTGACCCCACACTAATACACACACACACACCAGTCATATGCTCATAGAACAACATTCACAATATTAAAAGTTTAAAGTTAACAGTTATTACAAACCCAGAATTCTACTAAGTACATTGTTGAATAATACTTCTACAGGAAGCATTTCAACAACCAAAAGTTTATTACAAACTTACACACTTAATTTACATAAGTCTACTAAGCCCCTTTCGCTTGTCACTACCTCGGGGATGGTCGCCAGCACTAGCTCAAAAGGTCGCCTTTCCCTTACCCTCTTGCGGGGTGTAGTGCGTAGTATCGGCATGGGACCTAGCTGCTATATACATAAGTAGCAAGAGTGAGCTATAATAGCTCAGCAAGATAATATTGTAAACTAGAATTTAGAATGTGAACAGGTATACATATATATGCATATATAAGCAGAAACCAAAAATAATCTTTAAGGAAGAATAAAGCTCTTATTTAATAATACATCATCCACTTACTATTATAAGAAAGAAATCTAAAATAATATAATATCAGTTTTTCTTCATCTGTAACCATAATTTCATCATCTCATATCATTATTCTGTTTTCAGTATAGAAATCTGAAAACCATTGTCAACACTTTCTTTTCAAAAACATTGGGGATATCTGATGTCGCCTGATACATTAGGACGATGATCAGTCGCCTAATCGTACCTGCTCTCTTTTTACTACCGGTAGAAGGAATGAAGATCATCCCTGGAGGAAGGCCACCTGCTAACATCCTCCCTTGGCATCTTCGTGCCGTAATAAAAATAATAAATGCTGGACTGTGTCGCACACAGCCACTTACGCAAGTCTGTTGCAATCCCCCTTTTTGTCACATCATTATTCCCTTTTTAAAATATCATTCCACATTTCCATTTTCTCGCTTTCATTTCCACATATCATTCACTCATATCATTTCCATTCTCGCACATTACTTCTATAATATATATATATATATATATATATATATATATATATATATATATATATATATATATATATATAACATAATGCTTTGATTATGATCCAGACATGTCTTTCATATTCAGGAATCAAGTATACTTTTATATTCATAAAATATTCCGTATATTTTAAGAGTAATGAATGATAATCAAATAATATTTATTAAACCACTGATACTCAAAAAGAATATTTTTAATATAGTATTATAAACCATATAACCCTAGATAACAACTGATACCATTCTTTTATTTACTTTAGATAACAACTAATACCATTCTCTCTTATTCTCTTAATCATAAGGCATTTTCACTTCATGCATAATCATCTCTATACATATCCATCTCATACTCATATCCATATTCATATCCATCTCATACTCATATCCATATTCATATACATCTTCGTATACCTTTCTTTTCAATATCAATACTCAAGGAAGACAATTTCTTCACAATATAGTAATAATAGCATCACATATATATTCCATGAAATCAAGTTTCTTTGTGAAGATAAGTAGTTTTACAAAGTAAGGATAGAAGAAATCTTGCCTCTATCTCTGTATCCTTGCAGTATAGCTCGTGGCTCTCTCGAAGTTTCAATAAACACAAAAAGGACCGTCGTTAGAATACTACATTCCTTTCTCACTTTACTCTTGTATAACATTACCCTTGACACTTTACATATGTTTAACGTATCACTACTACCCCAAAGGTTCAAGAACTTAACCATTTATAAGTTCAATCGAGGTTTCAGGGGTTTTCACCATTTCCCCTAACGACCACACTTAACTGTAAAAATTCCCAGAAAATATGGATTTCGAATTTTACTACAAGGTCAACTGGTAATGACTCTCTGACTACCCTACTGCAATGTCCCAAAGTTTTATAATTTTTAATAATGTCTAAGTATGGTAGTTATAGCCTCAAAGTTGGTACAACTACGTTTTCTCGACTATCGAACGTCTTTCACTAAAACTGACTTTTCTCCTAAACCGTTCATCAGATTTTAACGCAATTTATATCAAAACGATCTATGAACCAAGCTCTATCATCTCATGGTCACTTGGGAGTCTGGACAGTAACCTACCGTACGGGTATAGGGTCCAAAAACAGGGCAGATTCTTGGTCTAACGAAAATCGGACATTATAACGGCTATAATTTCATACTTTCCAAAAATCAAACTCCTCCAAATCAATCATCCACCTTATATACCATCACCTACACCATGTGGTCTACATCCCAACCATGGTTACAAGTCCACAACACAAAATTTCCATATGAAAACAAACCATTTATAACACATAATCATCATAAACTAGACATTAACATCACTTAACTACTAACCAACTCAATTTCCACCATAAATACAAAAAGGGCAAGAGTAGTTATACCTTCTTGAAGCTTTAAAGATCCTTAATAAACCTTGGGCACTCCTTAAACAACCTTAGATTAACTTGAATCAACTAAAGAAACCATTAAAACAAAGTTAACACTTGAAAATTACTATTCATTCACTATTCATCTTCAACTTCTATGATTTTATTACCTTGCTAAATGATGTTAGTTTGCTATGAAACTTTGTAGATGATCCTTCCTAACCTCCAAGAAGCTCCATGAATTTCCTCTTGATTTTTAGTTGATTCTAGCTAGGGTTTTGAAATTGATTTTTTCTTGATGAATAGTGACCTACGAATTTTGATGAAATGAAGAAGATGAGATTTGTTTTGTATTGGTTAGATCTTATCTTGGCTAATATCTTGATAATTCTATAGTGTCATGGAAGCTTGGAAGATATTTGTGGTTAAAACCATGCAAAAGTACTAGTTTGCCCCTTAAAACAAGTTAATGGAAAGTCATGTCATTACAATGATCTCATAATCCCTTTTTCCTTGTTTTTTTCTAAGTATTATGCTAATATTTTGGTAATTAATAATGTGGTATGTATCCTTGTCATACTACTAATCTTGGTTGTTTGGTTTCCATACTCGTCCAATTGTGATTCGTTTCGAATGTACCTCATTATCTCAGTGGTTTTTGAAATCATTTACCAATCCAATTTCCTTTGGTATTCTCTTAACTTAATAATCCCTTGGTTTAACCTAAATCTTCTAATTCCTCAATATATAATCCCTTTAATA
Organism: Saposhnikovia divaricata; assembly: GCA_036435485.1. Lineage (NCBI taxonomy): Eukaryota > Viridiplantae > Streptophyta > Magnoliopsida > Apiales > Apiaceae > Saposhnikovia > Saposhnikovia divaricata. The sequence continues at coordinate 187,225,912 of CM071598.1, read as the reverse complement.
TTTCCATGCTCCTTAATATCCAATATAAGCTTATTCGAAATCAAAATCCTCAAAATCCATATTCAGGAATTTCTGGAATCTATCGTCATTTCGAGTCACTTATTTTCAATGTACAACACTAATATGGTTTCTGTTTATTCATTTTCCATCTCCAATATAGAGTACCTACATACCATTTCCCTAAATCCTCAAATTTTACTATTCATGTGATCACTATAGCATTGCTAAAGTTAGGGTTATTACAGCCTTCCCCCCTTAAAAGGATTCCGTCCCGGAATCATGTTGGAAATGTCCATAGGTACCCTTTTTCCATTCACACCTACTACTTCAACACTACTTCCTCTATCCTTTTCCTTTCATAATATCTCTATCTTGTTTGCGCAAAGATATACCAATATAAATTTTCTTGTCATTCATCAACATGCCATTTAGTTTATCAATAGCAGTAGTTTTACTGTCTTTTCCTTACAAATCTCCTCCTATTTTCAGTCATTCTATATTATCTCATTCCTCCTTTCTTTTTCTTTTCTTTTTAACTAAAGTATCAGCCACCACATTGGCCTTTCCTGAATGGTAGTGTATCTCACTTATGGTTCGGCCATATTCTGATCTCTATCATGACATAAATATTAACACCTCAATATTCCTATATCTCATCTCTGTAAAATTTTCCAGAAAATAAGCTCTAATAATATTCTTTAAAACAATTGTAATAAAATACTACCTATAATATATATTTCCTGTTCGTCTCAACGAGCTTTTGTTTTCCCAAAACACTCCTACTTTTCTTTTCATAACGTTTCCTAGCCCTTAACAGATACTGATTTTCCTTATCTATATTATTAACTTATTTATTCCATTAATTGATTAAGTCGATCCTAAACCAAAGACTTACACACAAAATTTAAATCGAAAAACAAGTACATGTATCCGCATCTGGTTTCGTCAACGCTTCCCCTAAGGTCATGTTGTACACTCTAGCAGTAGGCCTATTTGAAGCAGTCACACTCTGTCCTGGCGCGTATGACCCACCGGAACGGCAATCTCTAGCAATGTGTCCTAATTTCCCACACTGGTAACACTTAACATCTCTTTTAGGGTTTGTATCAGTTGATGGGCACTGGTTAAGGTAGTGTCCTTTTTGTCCACACTTAAAACAAGTTACTCCCAGCACCCTACAGACTCCTATATGCTTCTTACCACACGTGTCACAATCTGGTAATGGTGGTCGTGATTGATTGGACTGAAATGTTCCTGAAGATTTACCACCCTGATTTACCGTCTCACTAGTAGTCTTGTTACCCCCCGACTTTCCCACAAATTGAGATTTTTGTCCTCTACCTCCTTTGTTAAAGTATCTTCCCTCACTTGAACCTCCTTTCGGGCCCTCAAATCTTCTTTTCTTATTCTCTCGACCTATTTGGGTTTGTTCACTCTCGGCTTCTATAATAGATGCCTTCTGGACCACTGCAACATAATCAGTCAACTCAAATGGTGCCAATCGCGTCCGTAGCCATGGTTTCAATCCTTGTTGGAACCTTTTCGCTCGTTGTTCTTCAGTACGCACAAACTCGGAAACAAACCTAGACAGTTCTGTAAATTTAGTTTCATACTCTGTTACTGTTAGGTTATCCTGTTTTAACTCCAGAAACTTTATTTCTATTTGGTTCTCTAGATACCTAGGGGAATATTTATCTAGAAATACCCTAGTAAAACGCTCCCAGGTTATCACTCCTGTTCCTTCTAGATTCTTTTTAGCCTCCCACCAGTAATTTGCCTCTCCCTTTAAAAGATAGGCTGCAAAGACTGTTTTCTGATCTTCCTCTATCCTCAGTATCTCGAAAGCTTTCTCCATTTCTTTTAGCCATGCCCTGGCTACTACTGGGTTAGTGGTTCCCTCAAATTCTGGGGGTTTTAATGACTTAAAGGCACGAAAGGAATTAGCTGCCTGATTGGGGAGAACAGGTGGTTGTTGGGGATTCTGTGGATTAGCCAAATTCTGCCTTAATAGTTCCATGAATTGGTTAAAGGGATTGCCTCCCGGATTTCCTTGTTGGCCAGTTGATTCCTCTTCTTCTTCTTCATGATTTTCTTCATTATGAGCATTTTCATTCAGTCTATTACCTTCTATATTTTGACTTCTTTCGTCTCTCTCATTTTCCCTTGCATTCGCTCTATTATCACGTCTAGGCGGCATAGTTCTGTACATAACAATAGTCTTTATTAATTACCCGAATTTGGGTTACAATATACATCATTTCTATATACACAATTATATCATTAATTAAATCATTTGCACATCACAATATTCTTATCACACGGTTTGCATCTAGTCATATTATAACTTTAGTAGGTAAGTGTATCGCCCTTAACACGATAGCCTTTTCATTAAGTCAATCACCTTTTATACATCAATATTTTTGAATCTCAACATTTATTATTAAAATGCAGCAAAAATTTAGATAGAAATGCACAAACTTCAATAATTTACATAAATATTTTACAACTTGGGTACAACGTCTTTTACTACTAATATTTTACATCATAGGGTAGATGGTTCGAAACCTACAAACATAACCGTACATACTAGTCTGCTACAACAAAAGTGCTACTAGCTGTCTTCCAATCAGACTGGGATTAAAACAGCAACTAACTAAACTAATCCCCCAAAAAGACATCAGTAAGATGACTAGTCTGATTAGTGACGTAGACTACTATCCCGACTCACAGTCCTGCCCCAATAATGTCTCGGATCTGGACTACCATAAACGTGACTGTATCCACTATCGCAGCCCTCCACTCAGGGTCTCCTCTATCAACAAACAGCCTCCTAATGTTACCCAGGGCCCGCAGCTCAACACTCACTAATCCCAAGGATATACCATCAGGAATGATACCTCCTCTCCCTCTCTCTGACCTCTGCATCAGTGTGTCTATCACCCGGCGGGACTCCTCCAACTGACCCTGTAGGGCAAAGTACTCCGTCAACAGAATGACTGGTATTGAGTCACCTGTCGGTAAGGGTGCCTCCTGAGGGGGCACAGCAGCTGGGGCAGGTGCCTGTACAGGAGGAGGTGGTGGAGGTGCAAATGGTGGGGATGGAGGAACAGACTCGGTATCTGCATCCTCAGACGGATCTCCCTCTATCTCATCCTCTGAGAAGATAAAATGTCCGGGCGGAGTGAATGGCTCAGCTGGATCCTCTAGAGGGCCAGGACTCGGTGAGGGAGATGGGACTGGTGATGGTACTGGAATAGGCAAGGCAGGGGTAGGTATCATATGGATATCGGTCCACTCAGTATCCTCCTCCTCCTCAGCTATGACTGACAACCTAGGGCTCTTACGTAACGGCCTCTCCTCCTCAGGAATCTCCCATCTCACTCTAGAAGGACCTGCCTCAACAGATCCTGTAGAAGGTCTACCAATGTATGGCACTATGGCTACAGCATCTCTCTGTCTACGCTCCTCTGCCTCCTCTCTCAGTCTCTGCTCACATCTCTCTCTGGCTGCCGCTCGACGTCTCTCCCTGAGGTCATCGACCGCATACTCGGGAACATCTACCCCGGCTAGCTGTAGATCTACAAGCTCCTGCTCTGACAATCCTAACCATTAAGGGTCTCGACTCGGCTCTCCCATCTCTGATCCCTATAATAAAACATAAAATTCTATTAGTAATAATCTATAAAATTTTAATCAATGCTTAAAATAAAACTATCTGCGATATACCACCCTTGAACTCGATGGAAGTTCACAATTTATATTATTACTGATACAATTATTATTATTACTCTTGTTCTTGAGCATTATGACTCTTAGCTCTGATACCATCTGTGACGCCCCTAGATCCAGGGTCAAGGATCCATGTCATCACGGTCCAATTTCCATTCAATATCAATATCTCTTGAGTTTTTTTTTTTAACTTAATATTTAATACTTAAGCAATTGACCCCACACTAATACACACACACACACACCAGTCATATGCTCATAGAACAACATTCACAATATTAAAAGTTTAAAGTTAACAGTTATTACAAACCCAGAATTCTACTAAGTACATTGTTGAATAATACTTCTACAGGAAGCATTTCAACAACCAAAAGTTTATTACAAACTTACACACTTAATTTACATAAGTCTACTAAGCCCCTTTCGCTTGTCACTACCTCGGGGATGGTTGCCAACACTCGCTCAAAAGGTCGCCTTTCCCTTACCCTCTTGCGGGGTGTAGTGCGTAGTATCGGCATGGGACCTAGCTGCTATATACATAAGTAGCAAGAGTGAGCTATAATAGCTCAGCAAGATAATATTGTAAACTAGAATTTAGAATGTGAACAGGTATACATATATATATGCATATATAAGCAGAAACCAATTATAATCTTTAAGGAAGAATAAAGCTCTTATTTAATAATACATCATCCACTTACTATTATAAGAAAGAAATCTAAAATAATATAATATCAGTTTTTCTTCATCTGTAACCATAATTCCATCATCTCATATCATTATTCTGTTTTCAGTATAGAAATCTGAAAACCATTGTCAACACTTTCTTTTCAAAAACATTGGGGATATCTGCTGTCGCCTGATACATTAGGACGATGATCAGTCGCCTAATCGTACCTGCTCTCTTTTTACTACCGGTAGAAGGAATGAAGATCATCCCTGGAGGAAGGCCACCTGCTAACATCCTCCCTTGGCATCTTCGTGTCGTAATAAAAATAATAAATGCTGGACTGTGTCGCACACAGCCCTGACACAGCCACTTACGCAAGTCTGTTGCAATCCCCCATTTTGTCACATCATTATTCCCTTTTTAAAATATCATTCCACATTTCCATTTTCTCGCTTTCATTTCCACATATCATTCACTCATATCATTTCCATTCTCGCACATTACTTCTATAAAATATATATATATATTATTTGATTATCATTCATTACTCTTAAAATAGACAGAATATTTTATGAATATAAAAGTATATTTGATTCATGAATATGAAAGAGATGTCTGGATCATAATCAAAGCATTATAAACCATATAACCCTAGATAACAACTGATACCATTCTTTTATTTACTTTAGATAACAACTAATACCATTCTCTTATTCTCTTAATCATAAGGCATGTTCACTTCATGCATAATCATCTCTATACATATCCATCTCATACTCATATCCATATTCATATCCATCTCATACTCATATCCATATTCATATGCATCTTCGTATACCTTTCTTTTCAATATCAATACTCAAGGAAGACAATTTCTTCACAATATAGTAATAATAGCATCACATATATATTCCATGAAATCAAGTTTCTTTGTGAAGATAAGTAGTTATACAAAATAAGGATAGAAGAAATCTTGCCTCTATCTCTGTATCCTTGCAGTATAGCTCGTGGCTCTCCCGAAGTTTCTATAAACACAAAAAGGACCGTCATTAGAATACTACATTCCTTTCTCACTTTACTCTTGTATAACATTACCCTTGACACTTTACATATGTTTAACGTATCACTACTACCCCAAAGGTTCAAGAACTTAACCATTTATAAGTTCAATCGAGGTTTCAGGGGTTTTCACCATTTCCCCTAACGACCACACTTAACTGTAAAAATTCCCAAAAAATATGGATTTCGAATTTTACTACAAGGTCAACTTGTAATGACTCTCTGACTACCCTACTGCAATGTCCCAAAGTTTTATAATTTTTAATAATGTCTAAGTATGGTAGTTATAGCCTCAAAGTTGGTACAACTACGTTTTCTCGACTATCGAACGTCTTTCACTAAAACTGACTTTTCTCCTAAATCGTTCATCAGATTTTAATGCACTTTATATCAAAACGATCTATGAACCAAGCTCTATCATCTCATGGACACTTGGGAGTCTAGACAGTAACCTACCGTACGTGTATAGGGTCCAAAAACAGGGCAGATTCTTGGTCTAACGAAAATTGGACATTATAACGGCTATAATTTCATACTTTCCGAAAATCAAACTCCTCCAAATCAATCATCCACCTTATACACCATCACCTACACCATGTGGTCTACATCTCAACCATGGTTACAAGTCCACAACACAAAATTTCCATATCAAAACAAACCATTTATAACACATAATCATCATAAACTAGACATTAACATCACTTAACTACTAACCAACTCAATTTCCACCATAAATACAAAAAGGGCAAGAGTAGTTATACCTTCTTGAAGCTTTAAAGATCCTTAATAAACCTTGGGCACTCCTTAAACAACCTTAGATTAACTTGAATCAACTAAAGAAACCATTAAAACAAAGTTAACACTTGAAAATTACTATTCATTCACTATTCATCTTCAACTTCTATGATTTTATTACCTTGCTAAATGATGTTAGTTTGCTATGAAACTTTGTAGATGATCCTTCCTAACCTCCAAGAAGCTCCATGAATTTCCTCTTGATTTTTAGTTGATTCTAGCTAGGATTTTGAAATTGATTTTTTTCTTGATGAATAGTGACCTACGAATTTTGATGAAATGAAGAAGATGAGATTTGTTTTGTATTGGTTAGATCTTATCTTGGCTAATATCTTTATAATTCTATAGTGTCATGGAAGCTTGGAAGATATTTGTGGTTAAAACCATGCAAAAGTACTAGTTTGCCCCTTAAAACAAGTTAATGGAAAGTGATGTCATTACAATGATCTCATAATCCCTTTTTCCTTGTTTTTTTCTAAGTATTATGCTAATATTTTTGTAATTAATAATGTGGTATGTATCCTTGCCATACTACTAATCTTGGTTGTTTGGTTTCCATGCTCGTCCAATTGTGATTCGTTTCGAATGTACCTCATTATCTCAGTGGTTTTTGAAATCATTTACCAATCCAATTTTCTTTGGTATTCTCTTAACTTAATAATCCCTTGGTTTAACCTAAATCTTCTAATTCCTCAATATATAATCCCTTTAATATTTCCATGCTCCTTAATATCCAATAGAAGTTTATTCAAAATCAAAATCCTCAAAATCCATATTCAGGAATTTCTGGAATCTATCGTCATTTCGAGTCACTTATTTTCAATGTACAACACTAATATGGTTTCTGTTTATTCATTTTCCATCTCCAATATAGAGTACCTACATACCATTTCCCTAAATCCTCAAATTTTACTATTCATGTGATCACTGTAGCATTGCTAAAGTTAGGGTTATTACAGAATGGATATACTTGGTCCCTTCCCCGTAGCTTCAGCACAAAGGAAGTTTCTGATAGTGGCCATTGATTACTTTACTAAGTGGATTGAGGCTAAACCTCTAGCCAAGATAACCACCAAACAAGTTGCCCAGTTCTTTTGGGAGAATATAATTTGCAGGTATGGAATCCCACGAATTTTGGTGACGGACAACGGGAGACAGTTCAATAATGAAGAGTTCAAGAAGTATTGTGAGGAGAATGCAATTGAGCTTCGTTTTACCTCAGTGGCTCATCCACAAGCCAATGGGCAAGCCGAGGTAGCTAATCGAATTATCCTTGATGGACTGAAGAAGAGGGTCAAACGCTCTAGAAACACTTGGGTAGATGAGTTGCTGCCCATACTATGGGCATACCGTACCACTTGTAAAGTGACCACTGGAGCAACCCCATTCCTGCTGGCTTACGGAGCTGAGGCAGTTGTGCCTTTGGAGATCATGCAAGCGTCACCTCGAGTTGAGGCCTTTGAACCAGAAACTAACGAAGAGGGCATGAGACTCGCCCTAGACCTGATTGACGAAGTCAGGGATGAGGCAAATGCTAGAAATGTGGAGCATCAAAAGAAAGCATTCTTTTATTACAACCACAGGGTTAAGGAAAGGTTCTTTCGACAAGGCGACCTGGTTCTGAGGAAGATCGAGGCTTCTGGAGTTGGCCAGAAGGGAAAGCTAGCCCCTAATTAGGAAGGGCCGTATCGAGTCAAGAAGACGTTGGGACGAGGATCATACAAGTTGGAGATCTTGGACGGGGTTGAGGTGCCCCGTACTTGGCATGCCTTGAACCTCAAAGTTTATTATGTATAAGTTATCCTTGCATGGATTAAGCTTTCTATCTATTTATTAGGAGAAGTAGAAATAAGGTTCGATAAAACCATTCCCGGGCTTAACGCCCCGAGTAGGACAATAATAAGTTATGTAAGGGTTGAACCCATTTCAAATTATTAATGCAAAGTTTGTTTCCCTTCAGTGATTCTGTGATTTTGTTTATGTACCAAGCACCTGTTGAGTGTGAGTCTAGAAAGGCCAAGTACCGAAAACAAGTAAACAAATAAATGAGGAAACAAATGCATAAATAAAGACCCCGAAGGGCCAACAGTTAGGTTATATCAACGAGACAGATAAAAGTTTGGTCCCGAAGGACCTTGATTGAAATCTAGACAGATAAAGCCACATACGGCTAACAAGGCCATGCAAGGCCACAAACTAACTCCAGCTACTCCTCCCCAGACTCATCTTCGCCAGACTCCTCTTCGCCACTCTCCTCTTCCCCACTCTCCTCCTCTGAGTCTTCACCGGAGTCATCACCGGGCTCGACAATCACCATTGGTTGAACTCTAGCAACTTCGGCTCCTTTTTCCTCGGAAGATGAATCAGAAGTAGAACTGCCCTCGTTCCGGATTAGTCTCTTGCCAGGGATGGGTTGGTGAACTACTCCAACTTTCTTTGCAGGTGGGGGTTTCTTCCCACGGGAGCCAGAAGAAGATGAGTCTTGGCTAGCAACTTGAACAGCCCCCTTTGAGTTGGATCCAGAGCATCGATGACTGCCTTTGGAGCCGGACCCTGATGCCTGAGGAACAACTTTAGTTCCCGAACCAGAAGCTAGGTTAGCCGGGATGGCACCCCAATTTGGGCAAGGAAAATCAGCCGGGTTGACAACAGATGGATGCCTATGATTCACAGCGTTAATGGCCTTATCCTAACCAACAGACATGTTGAAGGGACGCATCTCATCATCATGATCATCAATGAGCTTAAGAAAATCTTCAGACCTATGGTAGGCCTGGATCACCTTGTCGGCATTAGAGGCCTTCTTTTTGGCTAGAGAAGCAAGTTGTTTACGGGAAGATGCGGCATTAGCTTCAGCACGAGCAACTTGGGAGTGCAGATCGTCAATCTCTTCCCTGAACCTTGCTGAGTCATTTCTCAAGCTAACATTTTCATCCCTAAAGGCCCGGCCTTGGGTCGAAACAGTTTGAAAATAAGCGTTGGCTTGCAACAAGGAAATGGGTGAGCCACGAGGAATATGCAAAGTTGAAATCAATAACAATATCAAACTTAACAGAGGGAATTTCATACCTGATACAAGGCCTGGGCGCCCATGAGCTGAGACTCATCCATTTTGTCGCCTGCATGCAGTGTCGCTTGGTTAGGAGGAGTGATTGAAAGCTTGGACCAGTCTAGGGCCAGATAAGGACTCCCAAAGACCGAGTCTTGTTCACATATGCCCCAAGGAGGTATGAAAGGAGTCCTGACATCCCCGTCAGCGTTTCGGGATCGTTTACCACCTTGAGAACAACGCTCCAAGAAGTTAGGGATATGAGGCTTAGTTGGATTCAGCTTCTCCTCAGCCCTCTTCTTCATCCTCTTGGTAACAGTTGGCCGGTTCTCGGGACGATTATCAATCTCCTCAGCAGCTGAAATACAAAGAGAAAAATATCGGGATAAGAACAAACAGAGTTCATAATAAGCTCAAGTAAGAAAGTTACCCTCAATGGAAAGAAAGCTAAGGCCAGCCCCAATAAGATTCTTTTCATTTAGAAAAGTTTTATAGTGTGTACGACCGTCATCAACAAGAAGCCTATCTCGATCCAGCAATTCTGAATCAGTAAGGTCACACACGAAATGTGAACTGTCCTCCACGGACCCAAATCTCTTCACAAAGAAGTTGCCCCGGTCACCACCTTTCCACTCAAGAACTACAAATTCCCTTTCCCAGAAATGCTGTGAATCTGGAAAGGAGAAAGGATTCACTATGTGTGGAATTTTGGCTTGGTGCTTGAGGCTAACCCATCCTTTCTTGGAGTCAGAAGAGTTGCTGGCCCTGAAGATACTTGGAAACATTGTGGTTGTCGGATGAATCCCCAGTTCCCGACACCTTATTAAGAAAATAGAAATGTACCTCCAAGCATTGGGATACAACTGACAGGGGTGGATCTGATACTCCGCCAACAATCTAATGATAAAATTGTCAACCGGGAATCTGAACCCAGCATCTAAGGCACCCCAGTAAACACAGATCCTCTCAGGATGCCAGTTGCATGTTCTATCTGATGGATTTGGGAGACGAACCTTAATGGCACTTGGAAAGTGATAGGACTCCCTTATCATTTGGACATCTCGTTCCGACAACTTACTGGGACTGTTAAAAGAATCTAGGCTAGAACAGTTGGGAAATGCTTCCCTCATAATGTTTAGAAGTTCTAGCAAGGATTCAAATCTATGTTCAACATACGAAGGAGGTTTGATTCTTTCTTTACCTTTGGCGGTCCTCATCTTACTCCTCTTCGACATAGCTTCCATCATGGAGACAGAGGGAGCCATTGGTTGATCACCTTCCGACATCTTGATATTGAAGCTGAAACTTGATCTTGGATCTGAAACCTGTTCTTGAAGCTCGAACCTGATCTTGCAACTTGAACCTAGAGAACTTAAGAATTTGAGAGCTCAGAAATGAAGAAGTGAATTGAAATGAAGGCTACTTCTCCTCTTTTATAGAAAATGCATGACCCGGTACATCAGGTTGAATCTCAGCTTGGTTCGCGTTTACAGGTCATCTATCGTTTATAGACGAAAAAAGGACAGAAATTATCCGCGTTATACAGAAAGAATCGTTATAATTCATATCTGTCGGAAAAGAAATAGCTGAAATATTTGCTGCATGGATGTTTGCACTTAAGAAGATAAGCAACGAGTTTAGTCTTAAACACAAGGTTAGTAGTGCTAATCATGAATTAAGGTGTAATACCGTTAGAAGTCACGAATGACCAAACTGACGACCTAAGATCAAGATCGAGGTTCTGGATCCCTACGATCACGGATGATTTTAGAACCTAGATCCTTGACAATTTAAGATCAAGATCGAGGTTCTGGATCCTTGAAAGTCACGGATGACCAAGATACTAAATTGGAGGTCAAGATCGAGGTTCTTGATCCTCAAGTTCCATGAATGGGTTTTCAGGTCCGGGTTTCTTCGCCAACCACGAAGTGGCCGACCACGAAACACCAAGGAGCCGTAGCCGACCACGAAGTGGCCGACCATGACACCCGAAGAAGCCACAGCCGACCACCTTGCAGCCGACCACGGCGTTTTGAGGAGCCTCGGCCGACCACGAACCGGCCGACCAAGGCACGCCAAGGAGCCACGGCCGACCAGCCCGCAGCCGACCAGGTGCCAGCCGACCACCTTGGATCAAGGCCTCTCGGCCGACCAGGTGCCAGCCGACCACCTTGGCTCGAGGCCTCTCGGCCGACCAAGTGCTAGCCGACCACGAGCTAGCCCTCGATCCGGCCGATCGCGGGTTAGTTCATGGTCCTGAATCTCGATTTTTCAGCGGATTTCGGGTAATTTCTGGACCTAAATCTCGATTTTTTCGGATGGTTTTCAGTGTACCGTTTAGTGCCGTTTAGCACCGTTTATCGCCGTTTAGCGTCGTTTAACATCGTTTAAACGTCGTTTAAGGCCGTTTAGTGCCGTTTAGTTCCGTTCAACACCGTTTATCGCCGTTTAGCGTCGTTTAACATCGTTTAAACGTCGTTTAAGGCTGTTTAGCACCGTTTAGTGTCGTTTAGTGCCGTTCAGCACCGTTTATCGTCATTTAGCATCGTTTAACATCGTTTAAACGTCATTTAAGGTTGTTTAGCACCGTTTAGTGCCGTTTAGCGTCGTTTATCACCGTTTAGCGTCGTTTAACATCGTTTAAACGTCGTTTAAGGCTGTTTAGCACCGTTTAGTGCCGTTCAGCACCGTTTATCGCCGTTTAGCGTCGTTTAACATCGTTTAAACATCGTTTAAGGCTGTTTAGCACCGTTTATTGCCGTTTAGTGCCGTTCAGCACCGTTTATCGTCGTTTAGCGTCGTTTAACATCGTTTAAACGTCGTTTAAGGCTGTTTAGCACCGTTTAGTGTCGTTTAGCGCCGTTTATCGTCGTTTAGCATCGTTTAACATCGTTTAAACGTCGTTTAAGGCTGTTTAGCACCGTTTAGTGCCGTGCAGTACCGTTTATCACCGTTTACCATCGTTTAACATCGTTTAAACGTCATTTAAGGCTGTTTAGCACCGTTTAGTGCCGTTTAGCGCCGTTTATCACCGTTTAGCGTCGTTTAACATCGTTTAAATGTCGTTTAAGGCTGTTTAGTACCGTTTAGTTCCGGTTAGTTCCGTTCAGCACCGTTTATCGCCGTTTAGCGTCGTTTAACATCGTTTAAACGTCGTTTAAGGCTGTTTAGCACCGTTTATTGCCGTTTAGTGCCGTTCAGCACCGTTTATCGTCGTTTAGCGTCGTTTAACATCGTTTAAACATCGTTTAAGGCTGTTTAGCACCGTTTAGTGCCGTTTAGCGCCGTTTATCGTCGTTTAGCGTCGTTTAACATCGTCGTTTAAACGTCATTTAGGGATGTTTATCACCGTTTAGTGCCGTCTAGCACCGTTCAATGTTGCTGGCATAATCTAACATCATTGTAAACGCGTCGGTCGCTCCACGCTTTACATCAAAACGATATCAAAGATAAACCCTGACCCGAGTCTCGAGTTAGACAAGTAAAACTTCAAGGAAAGCCTGATCAGTTTTCCTAGAAGTTGGGGGGCAAATGATATGGGCTGAAAATAAACCCTAAAGACACATTTAATGTGGCATTAATTAGACCAAGAATGGTCCAAACGTGGGGCCCACCGGATGGACCCAAAACCCCAATTATAATATTAATTTTGTAATTAATATTGGGGGAAATAAACAGCTCAGCAATGAGAGTTGGATAAGGATATTATTTCTACCAGACTTAGCCATCAAGGCATCCAATTCAATATGGAAACTGATTCCTACAAAGAATAGATCTAGAACCTTCCTCAAAGACTTGTCCACCAAGTCTCTGACTCCTACCATAATTCTAAGGCTCCTGCAGCCTATTTAAAGGGTCAGACCCCTCATCTCAGAACTACGTTTTTGACTTGATCTTTGATATTCATCAAAGTACGTAGGCATCTTGTGAAGGCAGATCCAACCACGAACACAAGAACAACCATTAAAGCTCGAAGCTCAACCACCCTAGCATTAATTACAAATCGTAACCTAGTTTTTATTCCACAACAATTACATAATACGTGTAAGAATTACACATACCATGCCATGAGGAATCTATGTAATTAAGTCTAAAAGTCAAGATAATGTGGAATTAGTTACCTTCTAATGATTCAGGTTTGTATCTTGCTGTTCGATATTTCTGCAATTTGCAGATTATTTTCAAAATTGAGAAATGTATTATTACATGATATCAAAACAAAGAATCAACAACACACCTGCAAATGGCTCTTCACATGATAAATGGTCAGACCTTCAACCTTCATCTGCGTCAGTACACCCTTGGGAGTAGCTCCTGTGATTTTTATTAGAAGGTCATTTATAGTAATCATACTTTGTCATGTATTATGGAATAAAATACAGCAAGAGATAGAGAGTACTTTCACTTCCACCAAGCTTGTTGACTGCTTATAAATACTTTACATTTAATTAATATCACAGCTATAAAGTAGAGAACATGAGTCCTGCTTTAGGTTTTTCTCATCTTAAAAAACATAAAACATTGCAGTAAACACATACAACTTATATCTTATGTCATTAACTCCTGCCAACAATATGAACCAAAAAGTACCAATTAAAGAAAGTACCACAATAGTAGTAGCATTTAAGCTAATAGCCAAGGCACAATTTGATTCTCGAAGGAAACGTTTTTCCTGGAGTACAAGTCCACTGGTTGACACAGTAATCTTACGAGGACTAATATGAAGGCCATGATCATGCACCATTATGTCTACATCTTTAATGCCATTATCAATGTTCTGAAATGGCTCTCCCATTCCCTACAATTCACATATTACCAAATAGAGTTTAGCATATTAGCTAAGGGTGCTGAATTTAATTAACATGAGCAGAAGGGAAGGTAAAATAGAAATTATAGCATAAACACAACATTTGCTATGGACAACTGCACTATAATTAGGCGACGTGCTATGAAATCTGGGACCACAGAATTAACACCAAATGAGAAAATGAAAACACGTAGGACTGCGAGTATTGAAGCCTTTGCCTCATCTTCAGTGGCAAATTCTGGATCCCACGTGTAGTAGCGCTGCAAATTCCAAGTGCTCCTAGTGATTCGAATTTGCCATGACCTGTAAGAAGATGCGAGAAAAAAAAATTATAAAAGCAATCACACTTGTGCACCAGTTTGACCCTTACACATGCCTACTTCTGTAGAGAGTCTGGAGACTTATTGTCAACAGATTATCTGTTTTCTACAATAATAATGACACATGCTTAAAAAAGATAAAACATTGAGAGCACACCAAACCGTGTCAACAATTAAGAAATTATTACTTAAGTAGTTCAACAGATTGAAAGGTATTATATTATACTATTGGTTACATATACAAAGATATCATCAGGATGCAAACTCTTTTATGGCACACAGTAGCATGGTTTACTTCGATTATGAACTTAAAAATATATGATAGAAAAATATAACTATTATTGATATTAGTAAATGATATAATTATAGGAATGTAAAGAGTAGTAGAATGTAGGTACAGATCAAAAGCGACCATATGGGTGTTCTTTGTCCTTGGGAACCATTGTTGCTTTCTTCACCCATCTTATGAAACAAAGAGTGAGTGTGCGGGAGAGAAATAGATAGAGAGCAAGAAAGAAAAAGAGAGTGAGGGAGACACACTGAGAGAGGGAGAGAGAGTGAAAGAATGAGACTACGAGAGAGTGAGACAGAGATAGAGACATACAAACACAAATAAAATCGAATTTGTAAATAAAATACAAACCAAATCGAAGCTGTAAACACAAATACAAACCAAATCGAATCATACAAACACAAACCCACCCAAATCGAAGATAGAAAAGGGGTTGTACCTCAAAGTTGAACCCAAACAAAGATGATAGAGTGTCCTACATATCACATATTCAAACCCAAATTGCAGGAACCCCAAATAGCTAGAATCCTAATTGAAACCCAATTGCTTAAACCCCTAATTGTTTTGCTCGAACCCTTATTTTCAGAGTGGCGACCAAGTTATTTTGAGAGTGAGTATTTTAGGGAACCCTAATCTGAATTTTGGTTTTGGTATTCTACCTTCTCATTTTGGTTTTGCCGCTTCTCATTTTTGCCTTTGCCGCTTATAAAATTGAAATACCTGTTTCTAATAATTGAAGTACGGTGCTTCTCATGCTTTATTTGATTTATATTTATTAGTTTTTTATTTTAAAAATAATATAATTTTTTTTAAATTATTGATATTAAAATTATTACAACAAATTTATCATGCTAAATAATTTTAATAATTCATATGTTTTACAATCTTTTATCTTATAAAATAAATGTTTTAGTAATATCAATTAAAATTAATTATTTTTCTTAAACTATTTAATTTCCAAAAGAATCTATTCATTAATAAATTTGATAAAATCTATTAACATCTATATGGTTGAATCGTCGAAATAAATAATTATAAATTTCACTACTATATTTACTTGTACTCGTAATTAATGTTCTGTCCCATATTATTGTTTCTATTTTTTAAAATATATTTCTCGATGATCGAACCGTACGGATGTCAAGATATATTTAATTAAATGATATTCCCAAATTTTCAAAAAATAAAAAATTGATTTGGTTAGGTTGGAGATCTCAGTAGATCACTATTATTTTGACTAGTACTCATAACTAGTGCTCTCTCCCATATTATTGTTTATATTTTTTGAAATATATTTCTCGCCGATCGAACCGTTCGGATGTCAAGATATATCTAATTTAATGATATTCCCAAATTTTCAAAAAATAAAAAAATTATTTTGTTGGATGTCTTAGTAGATCACTACTACATTGACTAGTACTCGTAATTAGTTATCTGTCCCATATTATTGTTTCTATTTTTTAAAATATATTTCTCGCCGATCAAACCATACGGATGTCAACATATATCTAATTTAATGATATTCAAAATATAAAAATTTGATTTGGTTGGAGATCTTTGTAGATCACTACTATATTGACCAGTACTCGTAACTAGTGATCTGTCCCATATTATTGTGTTATTTTTTAAAATATATTTCTCGACGATTGAACCGTACGGATGTCAAGATATATCTAATTTAATGATATTCCCAAATTTTCGAAGATAAAAAAATTAATTTGATTGAACTAATAAAAGATTTAAAAAAATTATATGCTAATTTAGGACGGAGATCTTAATAGATCACTACTATTCCGACTAGTACTCGTAACTAGTGCTTCGTACCAGATTATTTTTTCTATTTTTCTAAAAATATTTCTCGACAATCCAACCTTACGGATGTCAAGACATATCTAATTAAATGATATTCCCAAAGTTTCAAAAAATAAAAAATTAATTTGGTTGGACATCTTAGTAGATAACTAGTATTCCGACTAGTACTAATAACTAGTGCTTCGTCCCAGATTATTGTTTCAATTTTTTAAAAAATATTTCTCGACGATCCAACCTTACGGATGTCAAGACATATCTAATTAAATGATATTCCCAAAGTTTCAAAAAATAAAAAATTAATTTGGTTGGAGTTGTTATTAGATCACTATTATTCCGACTAGTACCAGTAACTAGTGCTTCGTCCCATATTATTGTTTCCATTTTTAAAAAAAATATTTCTTAACGATCCAACCGTACGGATGTCAAGACATATCTAATTAAATGATATTCCCAAAGTTTCAAAAAATAAAAAATTAATCTATGTGGTTGATGTATACATAATAAGAAAAAATATTAAATAACTTTACGACGGATTAAGAAGATCTTCGTAATTATGGGTAAATTATGACGGATATTTCGTCATAATTTACCCAGAATTATGACGATCTTCTTAATCCGTCGTAAGTAACCCAGAATTACGATATATTTTTTCGTCGTAAGTTCACATCAGAAAAAGTAATTCATTTTACAATTAATTTTAATTACAATAAATAAATTTACGACGGAATTTTCGTCATAAGTTACCCAGAATTACGACGAACAATTCGTCGTAAGTTCACTGCAATTATTTTTCAATTAAATTTAATTGTTTAAAGCTAAATTTTATTAATAAAATAATTATTTTGCGATGAATTTGATTTTCGTCATAAGTTTGGCGCGAAATTTACGACAGATTTAAGATTCCGTCGTAAGTTAGGCGCGAAAATTGCTTCCGTCGCAAGTTGGCCGTCATAATTGGCCAAATTTCTTGTAGTGCCACATGCCGACTGGCCTCGACGTCAAGTGTCGATTTTGTTACCAACCACCTTCAAAACATCATCCACCAAATTAGAACAGCGTTTGGAGGGCAGGCAACTAGCTAGCTAGATGCCCAGAAAACCCCATTTCAATCATACAAATTTTCTTTTTCGTTGTGGATAATTTTTTTATATTTTATATTTTTATTTCTTCCTGTTGGAGTTAAGTGTTACAAATTCTTCATGTTTTTTTTTGAGCATATTTGGCTTAGAATTTTGATTATAGGCCCATCTACATATGAGAATCTCAGAATTTTTTTAGTCTATCAATTAGATATACTAATTTACAAATAGATTTTTAATATTCATAATTATAATATTTAATTCACAAAGTTTTTTTTAATGTTTATAATTTTAATCATATTTAAGTACTAATAATATCTTTTCAGTCTAACAACATAAATTTTTATTTTTGATATGTTGCGAATGGGGTTTTAGACTTTTGAAAATTAATTTACATATTAAAAAATCAAATTATCCCATTATAATAAAAAAATAATTAAAGATATTAATTAAATTTTAGAAGTTCACTTTACTTTTTGGGCTTTATCTTGAAATTAATTTTAACAATTTTTTACTTCAAAAAACTAAGAAAATAATTATTAATTTAATAATAGTTTAACAATTATTATTCAACTAGAATTATCCCGAAATTAAAGAGAAAAGAAATTTATGAATTTTCACATTAAAAACTTTTTCAATTTGTGAAATCTACGATTTAAATTATAACATATAATCGATTATACATTTGATAAAAATCAAATAAATTTTTAATATTATATCCAACCATTCTCAAGATCTAATAAATTATGAATATGATCTCTCTCAGACTTATTATATATATAAGGATATAATTATCTTTTTCTCCAATTTTAAATTACTTCAAAATAGAAAGTTCAAAAAAATTGCATTGACATTTCAAGAACTCCGAATTTGAAATACTATCGTACTATATATTTAACTTCAAAATTTTCTTGATGAAAACTAAAAATTAATGAATCGAATACATAAACAATACTTTACAGGGGCAAAGGACACAGATTAATGCCAAAAAAACTGATTTTGAACATTAACTTGAACAACTAATTTTATATTACAAACGATCACAATTATAATATTACAATAAACTTACCTAAAATATAAAAATAAAAAACTGCAACATGTACAACTCCTGAAAACTAATCCTTTCATCTTTGTTAGTATCAGTTTCTTTAATCCTTCCATCCTTCTCAGGGAACTTTCACCTCTAATTATCTATTCTCATCACTATTTCATTTGTGCCTTCATTTAAGTTGTGCATCTTCAAAACAACTATATGCTCTCGTCACTGTTTTGGCCGTGCCTCCACCTAAGTTGGGGTCTCCAAAACAATTCTTATATGTGGTGGTCATCAAGCACATGAATAATCGGATAAATGATCATTAGAGTAGTAAAATTTGTGCAAAAACATGTATATATGGTATGGTCATTCTCCCCATTGTAGAGCTACAGTGTGAGTGATGGTCTTACCATATAATAGTTGGCTGTCTTTGAACAAGTATGATGTTTATCTTTTATTTAATTATAATATGTTTGACATATATATAGGATGTATAAAATAAGAAAAATATTAAAAACACATATACTGTGATCGAGCTGGTACCGTTAGGTTACAGTTAGGTTAAAAAAAGATAGATGTATATACATAATTAGGTTAAAGAAAGACCTAGACAAACCGTTAGGTTAAAAGGTGGTGGTGGCCAACCAATGTAAATGGATATATATCATTACCCCCACTCATTTAGCCCTGGGTAGGGGAGTAAAAAAAATAAACATGCTTGTTGCATAAAAAATTTTAGGTGCCCGCGCATAACATTTAGGAGTTAGAAATATTTTTTTTTCAAAATGTAATATGTGACACAAGTGTTGGCGGACAGCATTTAGAAATATTTTGCCAAAAAAATAATATTTACGAGTCAGAAATATTTTGCCAAAAAATGTAAAAATATTTAGAGATTGTCTTTGTAATAATATTATTATGTAAGTGATGTGAGGTTACACGACAATATTAAAAAAGTATTTAGAGTGGTTGTCTTTACAATAATATTATTATGTAAGTGATATGAGGTTACACTACAATATCAAACAATATAGGTGAAATTATTTATATAATTTGTAAATATTTTAAAGCTATTATTAAGGCACGTTGTATGTATATTAATAATGTTTTCAAAAGAGTAAATTTTAAAGAGTAATTTTTTTTTTGAATAAAAAATGTGCCATATAAGCTTCAAATTTAACAACGTTTAGGAATGTGTTGTAACAAAAAGTAAAGAGAAAAAATTGTTGTTCTCGGTCATTTGCAAGTAATGGGGTGCTTTTGTTTTTAAAGAGTAATTTTTTTTTTTGAATAAAAAATATGCCATATAAGCTTTAAATTTAACAACGTTTGGGAATGTGTTGTAACAAAAAGTAAAGAGAAAAAATTGTTGTTCTCGGTGATTTGCAAGTAATGGGGTGCTTTTGTTTTTTAAAACAAATAAATGAAATGACATTTTTTGTTTGAGGCTAATAAATAAAAATGACATTTTTTTAGGCAAAAAGGTAAATGAAGTGACATATTTGAAAGTAAATAACTAAAATGAATATTTTGTTTAAGACAAATAAATGAAATGATATTTTTTTAGACAACAATAAATGAAGTAATATATTTTGGTTTTGATTTTCTTTTTCTTTTGCAAAATTTTGTTAATAAAAGTGTAAATTAATAATTGCAAAATGTGTGGAAGTTTGAAACAATATAAATTGAGGCAATTAAAATAAAAAGAGTGCTAGAACTTGACAATGAAGTCATAAATGAAAATATGCTCAAGTTAGTCAATATAAGACAGAAGACTGGAATAGGGTGCCAAAAATGAATGATAGCTGGTTTTTAATGTGGTTGTTATTGTAAAATTAATTATGAACTCATTAGATACATAGTAGGAATTTTTACATTAATCACCTGATAGAAAATCTAATTATATATTATCTAAAGAAATAATGACATTTTTACCACATTTTTATTCATTTTGTACCAAAATAACTACTTGTAAGATAAGTGTCCAAAACTACCATATCCTATTACGCATTTGTCAAATGCATAACAAAAAAAGAAATCCTATTACGCATTTGACAAATGCGATAACAAAAAAATACTCATTTTACGCATTTGTCAAATGCTTAACAAAAGAAATACCTATTACTCATTTGAGAAATGGGTAATATGTATAAATATCAATTACCTATATATGAAATGCGTAACCTATCGGTATTTATGGCCCACATTTCTTAAAAATGATATTTTTATCCGATGGTAGGGAGATTTGTGGTATTTATGGCCTTTAACATACACTTTTCGTATTTTAATATAAATACATTATTTAGTTTACATATTAAAATATATATTTTTTATGCTAAATTCAATACTTTTCATCTATTTATTGTAAGATCTAATTACTAATTACCAAAATTTTTGGACAAAATCCATTTTAAACTTATTATTAAAATGTGTTTGGTTGTTAGTAGAACTATATTTAAATCTATACTATTATATTAAAACCGAAAGATTGAAAGTTTGTTGGTTCAGTTTTCGGTTTGGCTATCCTAATTATTAAAATAAATAATGTTACAATATAATTAATGGTAATTAGCCATTGCCTTTTTCACATTTACTTTTAGTTGAAGATATTACCTTTTATAAAAACATCAATCGTACCATATTTTCAAATCATTAATATTTACTTTCAAATTAAAATATGTTACCTTTTTTATTTAAAACTAAACTTACAATCATTATATATACCAAAAAATATCACATCATATTTTCAATTATTAATAAAATATATTAAAAATCCCTATACGTTATTTATAATAAGGAAACATTTGTGTAATTCGTAAATATGAGTATATTAAATTATATTAAATTAAAAATAATAAAATAATAAAAATAATAATTATATAAAAACATCATTGTAATATTAAATAAAATTTAATAAATACCTAAAATATCGTATCTTTCAATCAATTTAAAAAACAATTACTTTTATCTGAACATATTACCCTTTATATACACCTAAAATATCGTATCTTCCAATAATTAATATTTCTTTCCTAATTAAAACACGTTACCTTTTAATTTAAAATATAATTTTACAATCATAAATCATTAATATTTCTTTTCTAATTAAAATATGTTACCTTTTAATTTAAAACATAATCTTGCAATTATTAATATATACCAAAAAATATCATACCATATCTTTCAATCACTAATAAAAATATATAATAGAAATCCGTATACAATGAATAATTACATTTAGATTTTTAGCAAAAAAATCAGAACTATTATATTTGATGATTAAATATTTTATATAATTAAGTTACTTTACAAAACATTTAACAACATTTAAGCTTCGAATTTCGTCAACGACTTATTTAATTTAAAATTTCATGATATAAGTTTTAAATCATGCATAT
Source organism: Saposhnikovia divaricata (assembly GCA_036435485.1). NCBI lineage: Eukaryota > Viridiplantae > Streptophyta > Magnoliopsida > Apiales > Apiaceae > Saposhnikovia > Saposhnikovia divaricata. The sequence goes on along the minus strand of CM071598.1, from coordinate 187,203,866 downwards.
CATTAATTAAATTTTAAATTTAAATTAAAATAATTATTAAAAATAATAATTATATAAAGAATAATTATAACCTAAAATAAATTTATTTCATATAAAAAAACTCGTGCATCGCACGGGTTATAAGCTAGTAATAAAACATAAAAAGATTTCATAAATTTGATAGAATTTTCAACGTAAAAAATCGTCAATTCCTTCTTTCTTTTGTTATACGTAATTTACATTAAAAAATAATTGTTAAATTATCACTAAATTAAAGATTACTTTATTAATTTTATGTAGATGGTAAAATCATCCAAATCAAATTTTAATTATTCAAGATAAAACACAAATACTAAATTGAACGTATAAAATCTTGTTATTATCAGCTTTTTAACAACAATTTGATTTGTTAATTTGTAAGAAATAAATATTAAAATAATTAATATAATTATAAATATTATAAATATATATTATAAATATTAGTGTACCACAAAAAGGTTAAAATTTCTGAATAATATGCATATCTATACTATTATACTATTATATAAAAGCCGAAACATTAAAAGTTTGGTCGGTCCGGTCGATATGGTACCTGTTGAATTTACTTATTTACCCCTACTCAATTACAGATAAAATCCATCCTACTAATCAATTTCATTTTTCAGGTTACACATATTATCTTTTCTATTTTTCAATAACTAAATAATTTTAACATTAAAAGTTTGGTCGGTCGGTATGGTATCTGTTGAATTTACTTATTTACCCCTACTCAATTACAGATAAAATTCATCCTACTAATCAATTTCATTTTTCAGGTTACATATATTACCTTTTCTATTTTTCAATAATTAAATAATTTCTTTTTTCGGGTAAAAAACAATATGCTTTACATTTTATCTAACTAAAATTTCTCTTTTTTAAAAAACACTACGAGCAATTTTGTTTAATAAAATAACATAATTATATTATAATTATTATTAACTAATCAATTACCCTTTTTAGTCAAAACACATTAACTTTCCTCTTTTTTCTAACTAAAATATTTCTTTTTCCAATTATATCATGGACGGTTATCTTTTTCAGCCAAAACACATTACCTTTTTTCTTACTAAAACATCACTTTTTCCAATTATATCAAGGACGTTTCTATTTAATAAAAATAAAATAATAATATTATAATATTTATAATTAACCGATTACATTTTTAGCTAAAACGTATCATCTTTCCTATTTTTTTTGATTAAATTTCCTTTTTTCTAGAAATATCACGGGCAATATTAATTTCTCATTTTTTAAATACACTATGAGCAATTTTATTTAGTAAAATAACATAATTAAATTATAATTACTGTAAACTAATCAATTACCTTTATCTCATAAATCATGTCACATTTTTAATTTTCATATTACCTTCCTATTTTCTCTAACTAAAATATCTTTTTTTCAAATTATATCACGGGCGGTTCTATTTAATACAATAAACTAATAATATTAATAATTAACCGATTACCTTTTACAGCTAAAACGTATCATCTTTTCTATATTTTCTAACTAAAATCCCTCTTTTAATAGAAATATCACGGACAATATTAATTTCTCTTTTTCTAAAAATATTACGAGCAATTGTATTTAGTAAACTAACGTAATTAAATTATAATTACTATAAACTAATCACTTACTTTTTTTACCTAGAACATGTTACCTTTTTAATTTTCTCTAACTAAATCCTCTATTTTTCCAATCATGGGCATTATATTTAATAAAATAAAATAATAATTTTATAATTACTAACAATTAACCGATTACCTTTTTCAACTTAAACCTATCATCTTTTCTATATTTTCTAACTAAAATCTCTTATTTTCTAAAATATTACATATAATATTTCTATAATTATTATCAAATTATCTCATATAAAAATTTAAGTCCCAAAATTCAGATTTAAAAACATAATTTAAATTAATAAAAAAAATTCATAAATATTAAAAAAAATTGTACATCGTAGGGTTTTAATCTAGTACAAATGAAACTATGAAAAAAAATAAAGCTTAAAATTAAAGAAAAATAGCAAAAAAAGTAAAAATAAATAATGAGTTTGACCAATACAGAAAGCTGAAGACAAATTACTCTCACCCTTTCTTGTTCGAAAAGCTCTCACAAAGCAGCTTGTGTATATATATATAAATAAACACGAAACCGAATTAAATTAAAATTCTAGGGCTTGTTTTAATTTAATCCCCAATTATCCATGGCGGTTCAAGCTGGAATCGGTGTTTCTCGCCTCCTCCTCTTAGTCGGAGCAGGTATCTATACATACACACACCTGTATCTATCTATTTATTGTGTCTATTTTGTTTACTTTGCACACACTCACACACACACTTTTTTCGCTATGAATTTGTTTAATAGATACGTATATGTGTATGTGTGTGTGACTATGTGTGTGATCTGTGTGATTAGGATACAGCGGAACGATCCTGTTTCAGAATCGTAAATTATCGGAGATCATAGGCGATATTCAGGTACTTTGTGTACACTTGTTTTCGTCGAATATGATAGAATTTGTTTGTGATTGTTGTTTTTTGGTAGTGCGGTGGTGTTGTTTTGTCGATTTTTCGTTGCTGTTGAGTTATTTGCTTGTGTTTGCGTGTACTTGCTCTGTTGGTATTTTAAAACGATCAAATTAGCTAAAGTGTGGGGATATTAGTTTGTGGAATATAGTTTCGTGTTGTGTAATTTTATTGTCTTATATTTTGAATATGTGATAATGTTTTGAGGTGAAAATTTGGTTGATTTGATGATGTGATTGTTTGAGAAGATGTTTAAATAGGAACGGAGGAAGTACGAGATTTGGTTTTTTAAGTGGTGTTATCTTATATTTATGTTTTTTTTCGTAGTCGTTTGTGGCAAGACAGGAGAAGAAGGGGGGAAATGGCGAATCTGATATGTCTGATGCCCTTGCTGCTCAGGTATATAAGTACAATAAGCTTATTATTAGTATAATTTGGATTTTCAAGAATGTTAATAAGGGAAACTTTAATTTCGGGAACTGTAAATTAGGTTATTGTTTTGGGATATTGGAACTTAGTTTATGTAGGCAGTTTCATTGATGTTTCTGGGATCACTGGTTTATAGGTTAAAAGGCTAGCAATGGAGGTAAAGCAACTATCCTCTGCTCGACAAATTACTGTTCTGAATGGGAACTCTGGGGGTTTGTTCCACCGTACTTAGTCTCGAGCATTACTTTAATACACTTGTACTTATTGTGTTGTAATAATGTTTTTGTTCTATCTTTACTACATTTTTAATACAGGTAATGCAACATCCTTGATAGTACCAGCTGCTGTAATTGGAACTGTGGGTTATGGATACATGTGGTGGAAGGTATCATAAGATATCCTTTAGCTTACTTTTGTTTGGAGATTGATTTATATCTTTATAGCTAATTCCATTTTATCTAATCTTTTCTTTTATATGCTTGATATTCATAGGGTTTATCATTCTCAGACCTCATGTATGTTACTAAGAAGAGCATGTCTACTGCTGTTTCAAGCTTGACAAAGCATTTAGAGCATGTGTCCGATGCTCTTGCTGTGAGTATACTTTTACCAACTGCATAAACTTGTTACCGCCTTATTTTTTCGAAAGTAATCTTTTCTTTTGCTTCAACCGTATATTATCAGTTTTGCTTTGTTCATTTGATATATTCACATGTTAAGAAAATAAATTTTTACGCAATGAATTTTTATATGCTTATCTAACCATAAACACAAGCTGATATTTACACATTCACTATTGAAGTTTAACAATTGTAACTTTAAAAAAAAAAAATTAATGCTTGTTGCGAAGACCTCTTGAAAATGTGATTATCTCGCTCTCGCCAGTAAATATGCAAAGAATTGCTCATGAACTACCATCAACCTCTCAAGCATATGCCAATCAATTCCATATTACTAAAACATTTTAGAAATTACCGAGGTCATTGCCTAGATTCTTTTGCAAATCCATTACGGGGTTTGTGACTTTAAAGATCTGTGTATTGAGTAATAAAAAGCATTCTGGTGGTGTGACCTAAGCTTGTACTTGTTGGGTTTAAGTTACCATGAATTTTGAATAGCGAACAGCATGCCTAAAGTTTGTTTGGTGCATTGATGTGTGGAAAAATGTATGGACGGAGTTTGAGAATCAGAATTTCCTGATTTTATCCATCAAGAAGGGGAAGAAGGGCTAGAAGAGGTTAACTTAGGTATAAGAGGGGGAATGGAGTGTTTACCTTGGTTGTAGAGCCTTATTAACCTAATTTGAGTCTCTAGTCTATATTTTTATACTAGACCCTTGTATATTGATACAAATTTAAAAATTCATGTGAAGTACCGATGTAGTATATATATACGAGTGTCATTCTTAAATGCCGCTTTTAATGTTTGAGAAGCATATAATCTTATAATAAACTTTTATATACACAAATGGAAATTATAATCAAGAAAATAACACAAAATTGTGAAAAGGATTAATCTATAAATTATATATATAACGGTGCAAATAGTATAAATGTTTCCTGTAGTAATCATTTTAAACAAGATTGGACGACAAGTAAAAGGAAGTGTAGTATAAAAGGGATTGTAAAATGAATGTTATTAAGACTAATTATATATTATTTGTTTTAAAATATTAAAAGTTAAATTTAAAAACAGAACGTATGAGGGAATTTCTGCCATCTGTTGGCTTGGCTATAGGAAACTTACATTATGTTAAGTAACAAGCTCTTCTAAACACGCGTTGATTGAATCATATATTATACTCAGTACTCTTTCTCACTCGTACAAGTGGACAAAGTAACAGTTGTTTGTGAGAGAATTCGAACCCGAGAACTCTAGAACTTTGATACCATGTTAAGTAATTAGCTCTTATAAAACCTTTAAATGTGAGTGTTAGGATGAAGCCTCATTTGGTTCATATATTTTATATTTAACTTTATCTAAAATATAATCACTTTAAGTCTCAAACAGGTGAGCTGTGATGTTTCGTATTGACTATGCACATGAGATCTGTGTTACTATCTTTTCTGTTTTTAATTTTTTCCTGTTTTATGCATCTGCTAAAACCTATTGTCAGCGATTAACTCTTGTTTTCTTCTTAAAACTAGGCAACCAAAAAGCACTTGACTCAGCGAATTGAGAACTTGGATGGAAAGCTAGATGACCAAATAGAGGTTTCAAAATTAATAAGGACTGAGGTACAACTTGGGTATTCTTGTTCTTACTTTTTACACTAGGATAATACAGGGGCAAACCTCATATTTGTGTACATGTTGTGGAGTGTGTTAATTAAGATAGTCTATTTTCTATCTAGTGCCGTACAAGTTAAGAAACTAAAGTTTTTTCTTAGTATATAATTCCAGTCTTAACATATTTTGTTATATTTCTTAACTTTTGAAACAGGTGACTGATGTTCGAGCTGAACTTTCGGATATTGGTTATGACCTGAATAGTATACATTCACTGGTTTCTGGCTTGGTGGGTATTTCTTATGACAATTTACTTCCTCTTCCTTTAGCACTTGATCTGCTTATTTTAAGAATTACTAGAAAATAACATATTCATCAGATAAATAAATTATATTAAGCATCTTTTTGTATTATAATTTTGATTATCCTCGTAAAAGAATATATATGCAATTTTCTAACTGTCTTTTGTTTTTTTTAATGGATTTGCAGAATGGGAAGATAATGACTTTGGAGGAAAAGCAGGTACATGAACTTTCAGGATATATGTAACAAAGTGTATTTCTTAATTGGTTTGAATCTTCTAACTACTTTTAATGGTGCCACTGATTAATACGTGTAAGGCCTTTTGGTTTGATATGTAATTATAAAAGGCAAACACTGGAACACGTAGCTCAGTATGTAATGTAATTTTATTTTTCTTTAACATCATAGGGTCCTAGCTTATCGTTTGTTATAACAGTCCAATGTCAGAAATACCTAGCTGTGCTTAATGAAGAGTTTGTCTACATGAATGTCTTTCTGTATGGTATTGATTGATAATTTGACAGGAGCCTATATTGATTATTTTTTTGTACTTGACTTTAAAATATCTTGTATACTTAATAGAGGACGTATTGTTAAATTCTATTATTTTTTATGTCAATTTCTATTATTTCTGATGTCAATTTGATGTGCGTGGCTCTTGTTTCTAATATGAGTGTTTGTTTATCACTTAACAGGATTTCGCAAATCATGGCATCTTATACCTGGTTGACTGTGTTAATGGAAAAGGGGTAGCTTCGCCTCAAATGCTGGAGGTTTGTATATTTTTTGTCATAAATATATGTTTCTGTTAGATTATTGGTGGGAAATACTGCTCAGTGCTCCCTTAATTATATAGTCCACTGCCCTCCAATTTTCCCCAAACCTAAAAATGCATATGTTTTTCGTGTATATTATCACCACATCTTTTCAGGTGACTTTAAAGTTACATTCGATTTGTGGTTGTTTCAACATCTCTTTTTCTATTCTTGATTATTTATTTAAGGCCCATTTCCTTTCTAATAAATCTGACTTCTCAAGATTTGTTTCAATAGCAATTGAAGTAGTCTTATATACAACTTCTTTTTAAGCAGTTCGTTTTAAATGTACATAGAACAAACAATTGAAGTGAATTTCTACTGTTCAGGTGCAGGAACAACTCAAACTTTCTGGAAAGACCAAAGGCTTACTTACTTCTTCAGATGTGCCACCTATCAAGGTTCTTTTACTTAATTTGTTGCAAGCTGATGATGAAGAATAAATAATTTCATCTTATCTTGTAATCTAAATAATATTAATGAACATGCAATTCCTTTCTTATATATTGCATGGTAAATGCAAATGGGAAATTTTAGTGATTTCTATCTTTCCTGTCTGGTTGCTGGTTGATATAGTACTGTGAGATATTTCCGGTATCTATCTAGTACTAGTTGATCATACCCATAAGCAGAAAGACAAACCCTGATTGATCTATATCACCATTCACCCACACAAGATAAAAGGTAATTTGACCAGAAAGGGGTGGGGCTAAAGATTGGAAAGAACATAAGTAAATCTGTCGAGATGGTATTATTTCTTTCAATATTAAGAGATTTGATGTATAAATTTTATACAGGGTTTTAAGGATATTGAAGACTTTCTGCTAGGGGGTGACAGTCCTGCATCTGATGGGAAGGTTGAGAAGTTGCCAGGCCTACCAAGGAGAATGATAAGGTATTGATCAGAACTTGTAACTACAGAGTTGAATTCTTCTGTGTTGTGCAGTTTATGTTTTTCAGCTGTATTATGCTGATATTGTCCACCTTTATCTGTGTTCGTTTATAGTCTGCCTTTGTACATTTGCTTTTCCATCCATCAGTGTTACAGTCTATTTTGTAAAGAAATTTGTCCATTTTTCATATTGAAGCTCTCGTTGTTAACACTTTGTTGTCTGGTCATTGAATTATTCGCATATTCTTTCTTTTACTGTACTACTGCCTCTGGTACAAGGTGCTTGGAATGATAATGCAACTTTAAGTTGCTGCTGTTCTTTCAGCTTTTAGATCTAATATTTCTCTGGTTAAATCATTTTTTTTTTCATGAAGCAGGACGAGGACAGCCATTTGTTAGAAGAGAGAGCCTGAAGAATATCTCTGCGTGCTGCAGAAGATTGTGGTTCATTAATAAATAAAGAACTCCAGTTAGATAATTTTTGAGTATATTGTGGGTGACATCACGTTGAAGTACATAATTACATAGATATAATTTATTTCCAATTTTGTATGAATTCTTTCTGGAAGTTAAATATGACCCAAGTTGAACAATGTTTTTCATCTCAGAAGTGTATTAAATATATGCTGACTTCTGTGAAGACATATTAATAATATTTTCTAGTACTGATTGTTTGGATGTTTTCATTCGTTTTGCAAAGCGTTTGCGTCCTCACTCCTTGAAGTTGTAATATTTAGGGCAGAGTAATTTTTTTTATTGGTGTGATTGAAGATGTCTATTGCATGCAGTGTTACTCTCAAAAATAAGATATTTCCTTGAAAAGAGTGGCTCTCGAATTCTTGTCAAATTATTGCCTCTGATTTTGCAGTGCTCTTAGGAGATGTTACATGGCCTTGGCTATAAGTGTCCTGCATAACCTGATACGCATAGCATTCGAGAATAAATAGTTTGTGTTGATATGTTTGAGGATAAATCAAGGTAACATAGCTAAGCCTCAATGAACACATTAGCAGAAATGGTACTGACATGCTATGGAATCATTAAAAGTAACCTCGTTGGAGTCTCGGAGCAACCAAGAAAGTAGTCGAGGCTCCAACTGCTGGCACAATGGCAAAGTAAACAAATTACAAGGGCCGGTATATAATACAGAATGTAAAAATAATGATGGTATAAATTTGGGAAGATATTGAGTGGGTTGAACAATAGCAACTCAACATATTCCTCGGCCTTTTCCAGATTCTTGGAATTTTCGAGGGTGAGTGACAAGAATAACCCATTTTCAGCAAGTAATATACGGAAATAACCGGTTCTGGAATGATGGCCAAATATAGCCGATTGGATACGTAATTATCAAAGGGGTATTCATTTTACAAAGGATACGCAAATGAGAATGGAGTATTGAAAAATATTTTTTTTGGAATACTCCATCATCATATGCGTAACCCATCTTTTGTTCACCTGCGGGCCCAACTTTTATGAAGAATACTCCTTTTGCATTTGCGTAACATGCTTGAATACACAATTTGCATATGCGTAACCGGATTACGCATTTTCTGGTGGGGTATCCAATCGGCTATTTTTGCTTACTTTTTCAGAATCAGCTATTTTGGTTAACTTCTTTCAGAAACAGGTCATTTTTGTAATTATTTCAATTTTCGATGAGGATTTTATACTGAATATTTAAATAAATTTTACTACAGCAATAAAAGCATATACTCTTATTAGCAGAACTGAAGAGAAATGGTAGGAACTAGGAAGGATGGTGGATGTATTTTATGCTGAAGGAAATATAAACTGAAACGAGGTTGAAGTTTGAACACTTTTTTTTTTTTTTTTGAAAAATACGCACTTGCATTCCATTAAAAAGACTCAGACAGAATACTCTCCGAAACAAACTCCGGAGGTATATCAACCCACTCAACCACTTCTGACATAGAATGTGTCGATCTAGCTAACATATGAGCAACCTCATTCGCAGATATGTGGATAAAACTAATTAGCACGCTATCATAGTGCTTACAAATTTCCACACAATCTTCAACGAAAGTATGAAAGAAAGACCGACCACCTCTCCCTTTACAAGCATCTGCTAGATTCTTTGCATCTGTCTCAAACACACACTTATCATATCCAAGCTCTTTCACCCAGGAAAGCGCCTCTTTTAAACTTAGCGCCTCTGCCTCATTTGGGACCATATTCAAACTCACCTTTCTACACCTTGCCCTCAGAAAACTGCCATACTCATCTCTGATCACCGCTCCAACCCCAACCTCGTTTGTATCTGCAAAGGTAGCAGCGTCCACATTTACCTTTACCCATCCCTGCTCTGGCTTACTCCACCTTCTAACTGTCATTTGCACTCCTGGTACAGCTCTCGTTCTCTCATTTTGTGCTCTCCTCCATTCACTCAGCATGTTTACTGCAGAAGCCTTCACCCCAAACACTGACTTATTTATTTTATCCCAAACCCAGCAATTTCTCCTGTTCCAGATATTCCACGACAACATCGATATCATAGCAACCTGCTCGCTTGTACCATTACTGACCATTCTCTGAAATACCTCACGAAAACTCTCTTGCTGGTCCGCTTGAACCAGTCTACCCATGTTACTTTCCTCCCATACACCTCTAGCAAAAGTGCAATTAAAAATTACATGTACCAGGTCTTCTCTATCTGCTCTGCACCATGGACATTGCAGCTCAACATCAACACGTCTAGACACTAGCATAACCTTCGTTGGAATACAATCCTGACACGCTCTCCATACGAAATTAATTACCTTCCCTGGTAACTTCAGAGACCATATAGTTTTCCAAATCTTCTCATAAGCATCACCACTCTCACCTTTCAACCTCCTATAGCAACTTCTCACTGTGAAAATTCATGTTTCCTCAAACATCCAATACCACGAATCCTGCTTATCAACCATAGGAATAGGTATTCTTTGTATAAGCTCTGCATCACGCTCATTACATATATCCCTCACTACCTCATTATCCCACCCCCTAGCATCAGTCCTCATCAAACCCTTAACCACAATTTCTTCCAACTCTACTGGCATATCTGTAGTTAAAAAACCATTTTCTACACTAGGTAGCCATGGCACTTTCCATACTCTTGTGCTTTCTCCATTTCCTATTCTCCTTCTACACCCCTGCCTTATCACCTCTTGCGACGCCAATATACTTCTCCACATGTAACTAGGGTTATTACCCAGCTGTGCATCCATGAACTCCGAATTCGGGTAATACCTTGCCTTCATTATACTAGTCACTAGAGGGTTCTCATTGTTTATTAACCGTCATGCTTGTTTCGCCAACATCGCCAGATTAAAACTTCCTAACTCCCTAAAACCTAAACCCCCACTCCCCTTATGCTTACACATCTTTTCCCATGCTAACCATTTAATACCCCTGTTACTTCCTCCATTTCCCCACCAGTAACAATTCATTTGCCTTTGAATGCTATTATTAATCTCACTCGGGATCAAGAATAAACTCATCCAGAAATTAGGCAACGATTGAGCTGAGCTTTTTAACAAAGTAAGCTTACCTGCCTTCGAAACTTGTTTTTGTCCCCAGCCTTGCAGTTTCTGACTCGCCCTATCCCTTATAAATTTAAACGTCTCATTCTTATTCTTCCCCACCCTCATTGGAACACCTAAATATTTCCCTGGCCTCCATCACCTCTTCAACACCAAGAATATCACACACACTACTCCTTACCTCTCTTTTCGAATTTGGACTGAAAATTATACTCGACTTACTCAAGTTAATAGCCTGCCCTGAGATTCTCTCATACCTCCTTAGAACATTATTAATTATTCCAGCTTCCACCTCCGTTGCTCGAAAAAACAGATAACAATCATCTGCATACAATAAGTGTGACACCGCAGGAGCTCCTCGAGCAATTCTACACCCATGAATTAAACCACAATCTTCATTTCTCCTCATAATCGAACTAAAACCTTCCGCACATAGAATGTATAGATAAGGGGATATGGGATCCCCCTGTCTAATCCCTCGCTCCGGCTTCACCTCCCCAAACTTCACCCCATTTTGTAAAAAACTGTAAGACACCGTTCTTACACAGGCCATTATTCTACTAATCCACATATTCTGAAATCCAAACTTTTTTAGCATATCTTCTATAAAACTCCATTCTAACTTGTCATATGCTTTAGATATATCAACTTTTAGCCCAGCAACCCCATTCTTCCCCTGCCTTCTCCTCTTAATATAGTGATTTAGCTCGAAAGCTACTAGCGCATTGTCTGTAAGTAACCTTCCCTCAACAAACGCACTTTGGTTGTCCGAAATTAATCCTGACAGTATTTCCTTCAGCCTGTTAGCAAATATCTTGGACAAAATCCTCATCAATACATTGCATAACGAAATAGGCCTCAAGTCCGTCATTTTCTTTGGCTGCTTTGTTTTCGGAATAAGACACACTAACGTTCTGTTAATCCCCTCCAGCAATTCCCCTGTACTAAAGAAATTTCTACAAAAATCCACGACGTCACCTCCTACTACACCCCAATACGTCTGAAAAAACGCTGGATTTAAACCATCTACTCCTGGTGATTTTTCTGGGTACATAGAAAACACTGCCAATTTGACTTCTTCCTCCGTTATTTGTACTCCCAGCATTGCATTTTGCTCTTCTGTCACCTGTTTCACTCTCTCCTGGTTTGTCAACCCATCCAATTCTTCCGACCTTTTAAACAATTCAGTAAAATACTCTACAATAATACCTTGAATCTCCTCTTCATTTTCTTTCCATTCATCATGTTTATTCATCAAACCTCTCAGCTGGTTATTTCGCTTTCTACCCGATGCATAAGTATGGAAAAAGCGGGTGTTTTGATCCCCCTCTCTTAACCAAAACTGTTTCACCCTTTGTTTCCAAAACACTTCCTGCTGCTCTAGTAACTTTAAGTATTCATCCCGTGACTTGTCATATCTTCGAACTCCATCCGCATCTCGCCTGGATCTATATTTCCGCATTTCACCTCGACACTTTTTCATCTTGACTTACATATCTTTCACCTTTCCCCCACCCCATTCTTCCAGCTTCATACTACAATATTGCATCTTTTCCATTATATTCCTAGCATTTTCAACATTCCAACTATCCTTTATAATATTATAACAGTCTGCCTCTTGAATCCACATGTTTTCAAACCGAAATCTCTTCCTCTTAGGCACATACACCATCCTTTTCAACTGTAAACTCAACGGCATATGATCCGATGTAGATACCTCCATTACCTGCACCTCAGCCAACGGGAACATCTTCTTCCATTCATCATTCGCAAGCCCCCTATCCAGCCTTTCCCTCACCTAGTCAACCCTCCCCCTAGATCTCTCCCATGTAAATTCGCTACCCTTAAAGCCTAAATCCATCAGACCACTATCAATTACTGCTTCTGTAAACCCCTCTAATAATCCCCTTGGTTGAGCATTCCCCCCTTGCTTCTCAAACCCATACATCATATCATTAAAATCCCCGATTATACACCAAGGCAAAGTCGACACATCCGCTAAACCTCGAATAAGCTCCCACGATTCTCTACGCCTACTCCTCTCCGGACATCCATAAAAACCGGTATATCTCCACCTCCCTATTTGCTCACAGTGCACCTCAAAATCAGTATAGTGATTGCAACTACCTTTTATTTCCACCCCCCCCTTCATTCTTCCATAAAAGCGCAAGCCCCCCTCCATGCCCTTGAGGTTCCACCACGAAACAATTTGTAAAATGGATAGCTTTACACACTTTCTCTACTTTATTCTTTTTAACTAAAATTTCTGACAAAAAGACAATACTCGGCCGGACCTGGTTGATGGTTTCCTTCAGAAATCGAATTGTCCGTGGGTTGGCCAGCCCACGACAATTCGGTTTCTGAAGGAAACCATCAACCAGGTCCGGCCGAGTATTGTCTTTTTGTCAGAAATTTTAGTTAAACCTAAATGAGTGAGATTTTTGTCTTGTTCATGTGACAAGTTTATTTATAAGTTTTATTATTTCATTATTCTTGCAAGGAATGGAGTATTCAAAATCAAAATTGGAGGAGATGTATTCAAGATTATCATTGGAAGATGAGGGGGAAGGTGGAGTAGTCATCGAAAAAGAGGATGGACAAGGAAATAAAGAAAGTTTCATTCTTGTAGAAAGGTTCTTAACAGAGAAGAAGGTGAATTTTGGGGCTATGCAAAATGTGATGGCGGATTTGTGGAGGCCAAAGGAGGGGGTCGAGATACATAATTTAGGGGGAGATAGATATTCTTTTGTTTTCTATCATAGTATGGATTTGAAAAAAGTGTTGGAAGGAGGACCATGGGCTTTTGAACAGAATGCATTGGTATATAGAAGAATGATAGAAACAGAGGATCCACAGGAGATACAACTGAATGAGATGGACATATGGGTGCAAGTTTATGACATTCCAAGGGGTTTCGTGTCGGAGAAGGTGCTGGAAAACGTGGGGAATTTTATAGGTGAATATGTGAAAATGGATCCTGAGAATCTTAAGGGGGGATGGAAGCAGTTTGTTCGAATAAGGGTAAAACTGAATGTTCTTAAATCATTGAAGCGGAGGATGAGGATTAAAAGAGAAGGTGGAGAATGGAGTTGGATTAACTTTAAGTATGAACGATTAAGTTCTTTTTGTTTTGTGTGTGGGATATTAGGTCATACGGAAAGAGATTGTGAAGTTGTATATGCTAATCCGGATAAGGAAATTGATAGAGCTTATGGTCCGTGGTTGAGAGCACAAACTAGATTGTCAAGACAGAGTACAGGTTCAAAATGGCTAAGGAATGGGGGTGGGAATGGTGGTGGAGCAGGGTATGGCGACGATACTGGGCCATCGACGGCGAGAGCTGCAGAGGAGAAGAATAAGGCTAAAATTGTGGAGATTGAGGGAGTGTTACGAGAAGTTAGGAGGGAGGATAGGTTGGTGGTGGTAACAGCGAGGAATCAGGGGGATGAAGTAATGGATAATGACAGGCGGTTTAATTCAAATTTAAATGATATGGAGGATAAGGAAAGTGAGGAGGGAATTTTGGGGAATGAATTAAAAAGAAAAAGGTTTAATGTAGAGAATAAAAGTAGCGAGAGTGGGCCGGTGATTATGCAAATGGATGGGCCAGTAGTAAGTGGTGGGCTGAATATGGTGGAGAAAGTAAATGATATGGATCCAAAAAACTTGTTAGCAGCGGGTCCGCCTAGGATTATGAATGTTCTTGCGTGGAATTGTTTGAACACTTAAACATGTACGTATTTGTCAAAGTTGGCAAGGGTTGTTGGGCCAAACATTAACAGTGGAGTAGGCCTTGTACTGATCCTCAAAACGGCCAAACTAAATGCTTTAACAAATTAAATTTCCAGTACAGACATACAAAAGCAATATGAAACTATCAAGGCTTAAATATCAAATAAGGAGGCAGGTCAGGGGCAAACATACGTGTATAATAGAATTGTTGATTTTTGGTGTAAAAACATGGAATCATACCTACTGCAAAAAATTTCTGTCATCCGATTTGCTGCAAACCATCAAATAAACTGAATACGGTCGAATACAAGAATTTTATTTTTACTTTCTTATAATAACTCTCGTAGCAACTGTAACACTGCATGAAAATAATTGGGTTGGCTTTAAGAACTCTTCAAATCTTCCTTTATACTGTACACAACAAAGAGGTTAAAGTGTCGGAGCCTACCAACTAAAGTGAAAGGACAGCAATATTCTATTTACACAATATGACAATTGTAGGCTTTTAATTCACATGGTCGGCAAAAGCTGTTTGGGTTCAGCCCAATTCACATCCATTTTATGATACTCATACTATCCCTTCACCACAAACTTAATATTCTTTTCACAACACTGTTTTTTTTTAATAATCTTTACTTGTACCAGAGTTTTTTCTGTCCACAAATAATCTTTTTTTTTTCATTTTCACATCATTAAAATTCTTGAATCTGAGCCACATAGTTTACTAATCCTAACCTATTCTAATCAAGATGTAACCTCTTACCTCTGTAAATTTCACTGCTTTGACTGTTCATAGAAGAATTGTACAGAGTATCACTCCTTGATCCTTGCTGTAGCAATCAGCATGTGTGTGAGAAGTATATAATTTATTTACTTCTTTAATACTTGAAGGTCAAATATTTTTTTGAGGTCAAAATATAAATTATTATTGTAAAATTTAACATTGTACTTGTTCTTGGAACTTTATCATGTCAAGGTTTCCTATTCAAAAAATGGCTAACGTGTAATTTGAACATAATCTCTTTAATAAATGGTGATTAAGGAAAACAGGTAGTGGTCTAAGAATACTGAAAGTTACTTTCATTAGACAAGGACAGGGAACCTATGGGAGCTTCACCTGAATTCTTTGAAATGTCAATACTATGACTTTTCTATATATACTTCCTTTTTTGACATGTGTTTTTACTATTTGAAAGCTACATAATGCATATCCCAAATAACAACAGTAACTTCAAGGCTGTATACACCCATTTAAGTAAATAAATATATAAGTTCATATTAAATTCAAAATACAAGATCTATATAGAATCCTTGAAGGAAGTTTAGACAAAATCAAAGACAAAAGATATGGAAGTTGATGAAGTCATGGTCTTCCTACTAAATTTAGAATCTTGAATTGAGAAAAACATCACTGTCTATTTACTTGGTCAATGTTTGAAGAGTCACCAGTTTGGCCACCTTGAGTTCTTTTAACCTTCAACAAAACTAGCCAGTAGCCACATCCAATCATTTGCTTTAAACCAAAAAGAAGATTATACTAATAGCATAGGGTGGCAAGATTAGATGTTTTTAATTTTACTTTAAGTAGTTAATTTATCAGATAATAGTAGGACTGGTTAATATTCACATGGTTTTCAGAGCACTCTTTTGTTGATTCCAAAGTTTAGGTAGACTTTTAACACCTGAAAGCTGGTTAATACTAGTAAGACTGTAAGCGTAGACAGATAATAGTAATTTAATACTACTACCTTATTTTTTATATTTAATTCTGGATCTGACTTTCAAGGGTTTAATAGGGGCAAAATTTCCGTATAACCTACTGTACTATCAAAGGCATCACTGCACTTTTCATTTTTTCCATTTATCCGTCAGTCAAAAATTTTTCTCCGTCTGTTTGACCGTTAAATTGATGACTGGGATGCACTATCAGCCTGCCACGTACACGCCACATCAGCACAGTCATAATTTTTTTTATAAAAACTTTAAAAAATCAAAAAAAACTTTAAAAAATCATAAAAAAATTGTAAAAACTTTCAAAAAAAATCGTAAAAAATTTTATAAAATTTATATGATTTTAACAGAACTGAATACAACAGCCACTGAATGCAACTTCGAACACAGCCAAGGCAAGAGAACAGAGAGCTTGCGGCAAGGATTAAACAGTCGGGATGAATTCCACCACACGAACAGAACACACCAGAACCCACACACAATCCGCACAAACCCACGCACCCAATTCACACACAACACACCCATACCTGCCTCTTACACACGAATCTGAACCTCCTCCATCCCAACCCCTAATTACAACCCACCATACTCATATATATATACGGTTAGCAGAGAGCATAGGGGAGAGGGAGAGAAAATGAATTCGGGTGGGAGAGAGATAGAGGGAGAGGTTGAGAAGAGATTAGGGAGGCGAGAGAGGAGAGATTTTTGTAGAGAGTTTGAGAAGAACCCAGAAAACAGTGATGCAACTTCTGAATTGAGAGATACAGATTTAAAGGAGTGGAATATATTTTGGACCTTTTTACCTTTTTGAAAATAAAAAAAAAGCAATTAAATAGTTATTAAAAATTCTAATTTAAATGGGAAGATAATGAAAAATAACACTTTTTCATTTTTAAAATGTAGAGTACAAAATTATGAGCACATCCATATTTTTAAAATATTTTTAGGATCGAAAATGAATTTAATATGAATTTTACAAATTTTGATCCTTTAAATACAATATAACTCTTAAAATCATTTCTCGAATATGAATTATAAAAAAATTATAATTTTTTTAATTTTTTTGAAAGTTTTTATAATTTTTTATGATTTTTTAAACTTTTTATGATTTTTTAAAGTTTTTATTAAAAAAAATTATGACTGTGCTGATGTGGCGTGTACGTGGCTGGCTGACAGTGCATCCCAGTCATCAATTTAACGGTCAAACAGACGGAGAAAATTTTTGACTAACGGCGGTGGGGTAAATGGAAAAAAAGCAAAGTGCAGTGATGCTTTCGATAATATAGTAGGTTATATGGAAATTTCACTATATACAGCAGGAAAAGTGACCTTTTGCCCGGTTTAATAGTAACAAAATTATCAACTGAGTGTTTTAAATTGCCCCTCTGCCAGTTAAATCATGTACATGCGCACATTGTGTATTATCCAGGGCGAGGAGACATTTAAATTTTGAGTTCAGATAGTATTTGTTAAATCCTATTAATGCAAGTCCAATTTTAATGTAAAAATTGATTTCGTTTTTATAATTTGGAATCAAATATAAAATAAAAATTTTAACCCACTAACATGACATATTTGAATACAAATATGTATAAACTTATATTTGATCTTAAATTTAAAAAAATGCAAACATGCATTTACCTACATCGTATAAATTAAATGATTATTTGTATAATTTACATGAAAGTTAGGAAAGAATAATAAAAAATTAATTAAATTTGAAATTATTTAGTTACAAAACAGAACTAGTATTGGAATATTTTTATTTTTCGTTTTGAAAAAACTAGTATTTGTGTTATATTTTTATCTTAACATCAAAAATCATTTTTTGATGCCAAATTATAGAATTGATTATAGGCATTTTGCCTCTGGTACTCTTACAAAATCAAGTACGCATCCAAATATACAAAAAGTTTAATTATTATTATTTTTTTTTTGAAAAAAAGACAATCTTCATTACTAAGAAATGTCATACAAGAGAGACTCCAACAACAAGTTTGAAGGAGACGTAAACACAACTTGACAATTTAGAGAACAAGATAATTTAGCTGCTAAATGAGCGACCCTATTCGCTTGTCTTTTAACGAAAGAGACTGAATAACTTAGTCTTGAATTCACAATACTGCTGCAGGCACTCATAATATTACCAACCTCCAGGACATTATCTTGGGGATTTTGAATAGCTCGAATGGTGAGAAGGGAGTCAGACTCAATAATCACATTGTCATAGGGCAATGATGACAACCACTGGATCCCCTCTAGAACAGCAAGAGCTTCAGCTTCAAAAACTGATCCTACCATAGGCTTACAAAATGTCTTGCCAATAATAAACACGCCCTCGTGATCTCGAAGAATTAAGCCCATAGAAAAAGAATTATCTCCTACTCGCACTGCAGCATCAACGTTGAGCTTGAGGCTTCCCAGTTCTGGTTTACACCATCTCGTTGGCACATGAGCTTCGACACTCGCAATGTTGCAGGATTGAGCGAGGCGTTTGTTTCTGACTTCCCTCCACTCAACAACAGTTTTCGAACTCCACTCCATTGCCAAATTGTTAGTAGTATTTTTGTTGTTCGTTCGCAGGGAAGGACTGAATGTAATATCAAGTTCAAGTATCCTATCTCTCACAATTTAGAAGTTTAGAAGAATGTTTGGTTTTTTTTTATAAACTAAATTAGACTAATTATCAATCGAGAATAAAATATATGAGGAAAACAATCCAAGAACTGGGGTTCTTCACTTGGTTTCAATACACATTCAATATCTATGTGACATCTACGTTCTTACTCTGCTGAAAACAATTCTTCTAAGGTTATAATGTTCTCTTCCAAGATACAATATAGTGTCTACAACTACACCTTAATTGTCACTTCCGTGATACAATCAAAGTACAATCATAAACTATTACGCACCAAGAATTATAAGTCTCACAACTCTCCTATTAATCTTCCAATCAAATATTCGAGTTATGTCTGTTAAATCCTGTACTAAAATTGCAACTCCTCTTCCAAGTTATTACAATCCCTAAAATCCAATCAAAGGTTCATGACTCCCCTAATTGTGTTAAGCCCTCAATAACAGATCAGCAAAGCAAGAAAATCACAGATAATTAAACAGGCATGAATACCAAGGAATACTACCCAATTCTCAGATTAGAGAATTAGTTACACATGATTAAATTAACAAAACAAGAATTAATTAAAGAAATCATAATTAGAAGAATATAGAAAAGAAACCTTTTAACTTCAATCTTCAAAGAAAATAATGGTTCTCCAGAAAAAATCCTAAAAGCTGCGTACAAATTGTATCTCTCTAACAATGAACACCTAATAATGTTTTTCCGATCCCTAGATGTGTTTATATAGATACTCATAATCTTGCCCAACAAGCAATTACCTTCTATTACAATTAGAATTTAAAGAAGGTACCAAAACTGTCCAGAATACAATTAGAATTAGAAAAAGGGCAAAACAGTAAATTTAAAGCCTTCTTTTAAAAGATCACGTGCGCGAATTTAATCAGCACGTTCCTTGCACCTGCTTCCTATCCCATATTGTAGAAAATCTCTCAAGCTTCGCGTGGGCAGTAAGATCGCTGAAAACGGACTTCTAGAACTCCAGATATGGCCAAAACAGTATAAGCTGCGCAGCCTTCCTGGAAAATCTGAATTTTAATCAAATAAATCTCCAAAAACAATAGAAGCATCAACTTTAATCAACATTCTCGTAAATCTGCACAATTAAGCAAAACACATCAAAACTGCAACATCTTGAGTCCAAAACAATCAATTTAAGCCGAACTGAGGCATTCCAAGTGGATATAAAATCCACTTATCAAACCCCCAAACTTAAACTGATGCTTGTCCTCAAGCATAAATAATTACAACTAACTAACTAGTACCACTTCCGTAGGTGATCACGGTTGCATTTGGCATATGCAACAAGCCCTTTAGACCCCTAGGCAGCCCTAGTGGACGAGTTAGGTCTCGTGAGGGCCTATAGCGAATGTACCCACAAAATCCATTTAACCTAATGCAATGCAATGCATGAATGCAACTAGTATGAACAATGCAACGATCCCCTTCAAACTAACCAAAACCAACTAGCAAGCAAATATCTCAAAGAATGCAACTAAATCCAAATAGAGCTCGACCAAGTTCCCGTATACTAACATTACATGAACAAAAACGTGCGTGTGTGCAATGCTCATCAGAAATACTCCCAAAACTAGGTCAAAATCATACATGCTCTTCGTCAAGACAATCACAGGTTTATAAATAGAATAGACTGTAGACACTTCATAACCTAAGAACACCTCCATCCTTATCCAAAGTAGACAGAAATTCATGCTTTATTACTAACTACTACGACACATATATACAAGCATGCTTATTTAACCGTGCAATGGATGAGACCCCAAAAGGCTTATACAATAATACCCATGTAACGAGCGTTAGGTCAGTGGATCCCAGACTATAAAAGCCTTAGGTCACTAGGCACAAAGTCCCCTCGTACTTAATAGCTCGAGTATTAAAGAGCTCACCCTGGTTAATTTTGCATATAACAATTGAAACTCTCTTTTTTTTCTTTTCTTCTTTTTTTTTTCTTTTTTTTTCTTTTCTATGCAATCTGGAATGAGA
The DNA here is from genome assembly GCA_036435485.1 of Saposhnikovia divaricata. NCBI lineage: Eukaryota > Viridiplantae > Streptophyta > Magnoliopsida > Apiales > Apiaceae > Saposhnikovia > Saposhnikovia divaricata. Next base: position 187,183,000 of record CM071598.1, on the reverse strand, counting down.
ATTCTCAATTCCAACCCTAGACTACTCATATAAATATGAGTCGGCTACTAGCCATTTGTTTCTAGCAATTATTGACAATTATTTACAATTTAGCATGAAATCCCTGTTTTCCCCCAAACTTAGACTTAAGTGTTACTACGCTATCAAGGGAATAACGAAAATTCTAAATATAAACAAGTGATTAAATCTCAAAACATCCAAACAAGCATGACCTTAACCTAGCCCAAAAGCACCTAATGAGTTTATGTAAAAATTTTGTTTCCGTAGCATGCAAGTCAATTTCCGAGAAACTATAAATCAGCCCTCTACTCATCATCACCACACTCAATTAAACATCTACCTATCAATCAGAATCAGCTCGTCCTAAGGGATCATGAAATATGCATGCCATGAAAATGCAACTAGAATGAACTCACATGGTATACAAAACAAAAAAAATAGAATGTCCTATATGAAACAAACGTAGATAACACGAACATATATGCATGAATTACTGCTACTAATATGCAAAACATGAAATCCTACATGAACACATAATACAACAACAACTACTAATCCCTCAAAACACCCCCAAACTTGAAAGATTCAATGTCCGCATTGAATGGAAGTAAATACAAGGGAAAGTAGAAAACATACCTACTCAGCTGAATCATAACCCTCCTCGGATGAATCTGGTGGAGGACAATGCGTACGAGTTCCATAGACTGGCCACTTCCCAAATAACAAGAATACTACAAAACCCACAATTACAAGAACACAAATTCGTAATAAAAATAATATTAGAGAAAAAGATAAACCAATTACGAATCAAAGAGGTGAACTTGCAATTAATTCCTCTTTAGAATTGAATTTAAATAAATAGAAGAGGAATTGGATTTGTATGTATGGGTGTGTATATATAATGGAGGGATTGGGTGAATAAAATTTAAATGTGTATAGGAGAAATTTTGAGTGGGTATGAATTTGAGGTAAGATATAAAAAGGATTTAATATATTAGAGAAAAAGAATTTGAATTGATATAGGTTTAGAGATTTGAGGAGGACATGGGAGGTTTTGGAATTTTTATGGAATTAGAATTGGGTGTAGAGATGAGAGAAAAAGAGTAGAAAAAGAATTGGGAATTTTTTTTTTTAATATATATTACAACTGAAAAAATCTGGCAGACAAAGGCTGTCACGCAGGTGCAACCTGCGTCACGCAGGCGCAGCCTACGCGACAAGCAGTAACGCAGGCGCAACCTGCGTCACGCAGGCGCAGCCTGCGCCACTGATAGTTTTTTTTTTTTTTTGCACAGTTTTTTTTTTTTTTACACTAATGTGTGGGTTGCCTCCCACGAAGCGCTCCTTTAACGTCAATAGCTTGACGCGGATTACACCTGGAAACTTCAATGAGGATAAAAAGCAAACAGATGCACATATCTACGAATTTCTAATATAAGCATATTGTGCAAATAAACCTTAGATTCATTGAAAGGTACGAAAACTTTCAAGAACCTATCATGCTCAAGAGACTTGGAAACATCAAAATAGCTAGAAAAGTCGTCAGAATAATCATTATAAGTACGACTCATATACTCCTCCCAAATCGGATCCTTATACTCAACAGCAAGATTTTCAACTTCCTCAATCTTAACTTCCTTCTCTTTTATAATTGGACACTCATCAATTTTAATCTCATCTACCAATGTATTAAGCTCAAAATTTTCTAGAACTGGTAGAATTTCAATTGCATCCAAATTATCATTAATGTGCATGGGACAATTATCAACTACACCAGTAGACTCATCAGACACAACATTATCATCAATTGCTAAACAAGAATCATGGCATAGAGGAAAATTGACACAAGGGGGAGTTTGATAACAGCCGTCATGCCACACTTTACGAACTTCCAAAATAAAATTATTTAGTTTAGCATTCTCCTCGTACCAAGCTATTGAATCACATGGAATATCATTGTCACTAGCAATCTCTAAAGTTGGTTCATCAAAAACTCCCAAAGAAAGTAAGGGAAGATTAGACTGAGTTCCTTGAATCATTTTATTGAGCGCAATCTCCCAATCAGCAAGTAAAGAAGGATTAGACTGAGTTAAACTCGTATCAACATCATTACACATATATGGATAAACATCATCATGATATTGATTTTCAAACGAATATGAATAATCATTGCTAGGGGCATATGGAGCATAAAACGAGTTCTCAGAATAGAACGAATTCACCTGATATGCATTACGATCCTCATAAGAATTGAATTGTGGGTAAGGATTGAAGTCTTGATATTGTTCCTGACTGTTGTAGAAATTCTGAGCATTGTTCCAACCAAAGTTGTACTCCATCTAGTCTCTCTCCTCAAAACCTGTTTAAGTTGTCTACCTCAAAGAACCTGTAGACACACCAAGGAAAGAAATACAAAAAGAAAGAAAAGAAAAATATATACAAAGATAAAATCCAAACTACAAGAAACAATTAACTCAAACCCACATCACTGCCTTCCCCGGCAGCGGCGCTAATTTGTTAGTAGTATTTTTGTTGTTCGTTCGCAGGGAAGGACTGAATGTAATATCAAGTTCAAGTATCCTATCTCTCACAATTTAGAAGTTTAGAAGAATGTTTGGGTTTTTTTTTATAAACTAAATTAGACTAATTATCAATCGAGAATAAAATATATGAGGAAAACAATCCAAGAACTGGGGTTCTTCACTTGGTTTCAATACACATTCAATATCTATTTGACATCTACGTTCTTACTCTGCTGAAAACAATTCTTCTAAGGTTATAATGTTCTCTTCCAAGATACAATATAGTGTCTACAACTACACCTTAATTGTCACTTCCGTGATACAATCAAAGTACAATCATAAACTATTACGCACCAAGAATTATAAGTCTCACAACTCTCTTATTAATCTTCCAATCAAATATTCGAGTTATGTCTGTTAAATCCTGTACTAAAATTGCAACTCCTCTTCCAAGTTATTACAATCCCTAAAATCCAATCAAAGGTTCATGACTCCCCTAATTGTGTTAAGCCCTCAATAACAAATCAGCAAAGCAAGAAAATCACAGATAATTAAACAGGCATGAATACCAAGGAATACTACCCAATTCTCAGATTAGAGAATTAGTTACACATGATTAAATTAACAAAACAAGAATTAATTAAAGAAATCATAATTAGAAGAATATAGAAAAGAAACCTTTTAACTTCAATCTTCAAAGAAAATAATGGTTCTCCAGAAAAAATCCTAAAAGCTGCGTACAAATTGTATCTCTCTAACAATGAACACCTAATAATGTTTTTCCGATCCCTAGATGTGTTTATATAGATACTCCTAATCTTTCCCAACAAGCAATTACCTTCTATTACAATTAGAATTTAAAGAAGGTGCCAAAACTGCCCAGAATACAATTAGAATTAGAAAAAGGGCAAAACAGTAAATTTAAAGCCTTCTTTTAAAGATCACGTGCGCGAATTTAATCAGCACGTTCCTTACACTTGCTTCCTATCCCATATTGTAGAAAATCTCTCAAGCTTCGCGTGGGCAGTAAGATCGTTGAAAACGGACTTCTAGAACTCCAGATATGGCCAAAACAGTATAAGTTGCGCAGCCTTCCCCGAAAATCCGAATTTTAATCAAATAAATCTCCAAAAACAATAGAAGCATCAACTTTAATCAACATTCTCGTAAATCTACACAACTAAGCAAAACACATCAAAACTGCAACATCTTGAGTCCAAACAATCAATTTAAGCCGAACTGAGGCATTCCAAGTGGATATAAAATCCACTTATCACAAATTAGCTGTAACCACCTTATTTTCCCAAACGTTTTGATTTCTAAAAAACCAAACCCCCCATAAAACTTTAACTATACATAACACCTCATCAGTCTGTCCTGAGTTCAACTTAGATAACAACCAAGAGAAGACATTCTCATCTGCCCCCAGATCATAAAACCTGTCATATAGGTTCCAGCAAGCACGGGCAAACGGACACTTAAAAAACACATGGCGAAGATCTTCAACATCTGACCCACACATCGGACAATCCAGAGAAAGCTGAACACCTTTAGAATGCAACCTATTTTTCACAGGGATGTTGTTGCGACAGAAACGCCAAAGAAAGATTTTGATCTTGTGAGGCAAATCAAGCTTCCACAACTTACTCCACCCTTCTCACTGAACAACAGCACCCGTACCTATGTTACCCTCATGCCAAAATTGATAACCCGATTTAACCGAATACTTGCCATTTTTTGTTCTGGGCCAGGCTAAATGGTCTATAGCTGGGAGAGTAAGGATACGAGTCGACAAAATTAGCTCTACATCCTCCCTAGAGAAAATGTTATTAACTTTAACCTCGTCCCATCTTCTTTCATCCTCTAGAAAAAGATCTGCCACCAACATTGAGTTGTCATTGTATCCTCTTGTTTGATCTACTTTAAACCCATTCTTGCCAAGAAGCCATGGATCCTGAGTGCATTTAATCAAGGCTCCATCCCCCAAAACCCACCTGTACCCTTGAAGAACTTCATCTCTCGCTGTAACAATACGTTGCCAAATGAAACTGGACCCAGGAGCCACTTTAGTATGTAATATGTGCGAGCCTGGAAAATACTTTGCTTTGAAAAATCTTGACACAAGAGCTTGAGGATTATGAATAAAATTCAAGACATGCTTGGCCATAAGAGCAATATTATACCCATAAAGATTTCGAAACGCGAGACCACTTTGACATTTTGACATACTCAACCCATTCCATCCAATCCAGTTGATACCTCGCCTGTCCGAAGCCCGTGATTGCCATCAATATTTGTTTATCATCACCTCCATATCATGACACATAGATTTAGGAAGAAGGAACGAGGACATACAATAAGAAGGAATGGCAGTTGCAACATTTTTGATTAAAACCGTCTTTCCTGCACGAGAAATTTTCTTTGCTTTCCACCCTTGCAAGCGTTTCCACAATCGCTCCTTGATGAATCAAAACACCCGTTTCTTCGACCTGCCTACCAAAGACGGCAGACCCAAGTTTCTGCAAATCATTTGCAACCCCCAGGATAGAGGAAATCTCCCTCTGCTTATCTTGTCTAACATTCGAACTAAATGTGATACCTGACTTCAAATAGTTTATTGCCTGCCCAGAACAGTTTGCGTAATTGTCTAAAATGCTCTTAACTGCTGCAGCTTCATGATCACTCGCACGAAAAACAAGAAAGAATCGTCGGCAAACAGAAGGTGGAAAACAATGGGGGTTGAAGTACTGACCTTAATTCCATGAACAACTCCTTCAGAAACAGCCTTAGAAGGTGCCAAAGAGAGCCCCTCCACACAAAAAAGAAAAAGATAGGGAGAAAGCGGGTCTCCTTGTCTTATTCCTCTTGAAGGAATGATTGGACCGATTGTTGCACCATTAAAACAAAATTCGTACGAGACGGAGGTCACACACATCATCATCCATTTTACCCATTGCGAACAGAAACCCATTATTTGCATTCTCTCTTTTAAATATCCCCATGCTACTCTGTCATAGTCCTTAGAAATATCGAGCTTTAAAGCTACATGACCCTCGTCTCCTCGATTCGACTTCTTCATGTGATGAATAAGCTCAAACGCAATAAGCACATTGTCATTGATGCTCCTCCCTGGCACAAAAGCCCCTTGATTCTCAGAAATAATATGAGGCAACACACATTTAAGACGATTTGCTAGAACCTTAGAGAGAATTTTATACAGCACATTGCACAAGGCAATGGGACGAAGATCCTTCATTTTGCACGCATTCTCCTTCTTAGGAATAAGAACGACGTTAGTGTCATTCAAGTTTGTTGGGATGCTGCAGTTACTCAACCAATCCTTACAGCAGTTAAAAACCTTTTTGCCCAAGACGGGCCAAAACTGTTGAAAGAAGGCAGGATTTAAGCCGTCCGGACCACTCGCTTTGTCCGGGTGCATTTGCTTCACAGCCATAGTAAATTCCTTAAAGATTAATTCTGCCACTAACAAGCGATTGTGAGCATCAGTCACACACCTACTTTTCTTTCCAGGGTGATAACTCGAGAAATAAGCATCCCCTTTAAAAATATCATCAAAATACTCCTGCACTATCCTACACATACCCTCCATATCATTCACTTGACTTCCTGTATCTGATTCCAAGAAAGGAATGTGGTTTGACTTTTTACGAGCAGAGGCTTAGGCATGGAAAAACTTGGTATTAGCGTCACCCTCCGTTAGCCAAAACACTTTAGCCCTTTGTTTCCAGTAAACCTCCTCGTGAAGAAGCAACTCATTCAGCCTTTCTTTTTCTTCAAAATATGACTGAACCCCTGCAACATCAATACGATTCACAAGATTAGAGAGCAACTCCTTCTGTTTTTTTATTTTGTCCCGGAACTTATGGAAAAAATTTCGCCCCCAGCGCGCCATAAAGCTCGACACAGAAAGAAGTTTAGGAAGGATGTGACTAGGAGGAAGAGAGAGCCAAAATTCAGAAGTTTCCTTATAAAAACCTGGTTCCTGGAGCCAAGTATTCTCGAAACGAAACCTGAATTGCTTTTGAGAAAAAGACATACTATACAAATCCATACTAATCGGGTCATGATCTGAGACCAGAGTGTGAATAACAGACAATTTGCTGAGAGGGAACATGTGCAACCAAGCACGAGTGGCGAAAGCCCTGTCTAGGCGCTCCTTAACCCACTCAGGGGAGCCACGAGACTTTACCCAAGTGAATTTTCCACCATGAAGGTCAATGTCCACTAAACCCGAATCATCGATAGCAGCCTGAAAACCTGACATCAAAAATTGAGCATGAGGCACTCATCCCCATTTGTCAGCTGCAACCAGGAGATCATTGAAATCTCCGATAATAATCCAGAGGAGCTGTTTTCTAGAAGCCAACATACGAATGAGAAGAGTCTTTCCTGCGAGATCTTCCCGGAAAACCATAAAAACAAGACAGAGACCATACAGCACTGCCATTAGAGAGAAAATTGACATCTACATGATTTCTCGAATAACTAGTGACTTCACAATTCACATTATTTCTCCAAAAAATAGCTAAACCACCACTTCGACCAACCCTGTCTACTGAAACCAACATAAAGAACCTATCAAATTAATTAACATACAAAAACAAACAAAAAATGTTAAAAATTTGATGTTTGAAAAATATTAAATTTGATCCACAAATACATAATTATTTGTAACAAAAATGAATCAACAAAAATCAAATATCAGATATCTATACAATCTTTAAAATTTCAATAATAAGTGAATAAAAAGAGACACGTCCTCCATGCTCCCCCTGTTAGATCAATTGTATACACAGTCCACGGCTATCTGAAATTCTAGAATATAATAAAAATGTAATGTTGCACTTCATCCATCTATATATATATATATATATATATATATATATATATATATATATATATATATATATATATACATTTTACATGTATTAAACCACAAACAATTTTTAATTGTCAAAATATAATCAAATGAAAATTATACTCTTACATTGACAAACATATATTTCTTATGTCCCTTTGATATTTCCTTAATTTTTTTTAAAAAAAACAAATTTTAAAAATAAGTTATGAAACTATCCTTAAAATATATCTTAAAAAAATGTTAGAATAGAATAAGTAATGCAATTTCTGTGTAACAATGAGATCATAAATTTATGTAATTTGTGTCTCAATATAAAACATGTGGAACAATGAGATCATAAATTTTGTAAACGATGTAGTCGTGTTGTAAGGCACTCTTTTTCTCCCTGAGTTTTTTTTCCATAGGATTTTACTCTTGCGGGGTTTTAACGAGGCCTTCTTTAGGTGGTTTTCTTTTCGAACATTTAAAGTTTTATTGTCTAAACTTCCGGATGAATCTCTTTCCTTAGGTTACAACCAATGGATTGGTTAAGCATACATTTCGGTTAGATGATAAGTTTTTGTGGATGAAAGAAACCTTTCAAGACCCATTACTCTTTGGGTTTGTGTACTTTCGACTTCTTATTAATAAAAATTCTCATTCATGGCAAAAAAAAAAATAAAAAAATTATGTACTTTATGTCTCAATATAAAACATTAAATTAGACAGACATGATTTAAGTGTCGTAAAGATTCCTCTAATTATCCATGACAGAATGAGTATATGGAAATTGGACAATTAGTGCCTCCCTCGTTCATTACTAAAAAGTTGTCCTCACAAATAATGTAAGGAATGTTAATCTGCTGTCTTTATAAATAATTGATTACTACTACCAACTAATTTTTGGAGATAAATATTTTGTTTTCCCATATTAAATTAAGTTTTCTATCATTTCTATATCAAAAAGAATATATGAAAATAAAATACTTAAGTAACATTACTTCCCGTAATCTTAATGGAGATAGAATCGAGGGAGCCTATTAGCCTAAGCAAACCCGGTTAAGTTCAGAGTAGAAATTCTTTTTGTCAAATTCCAAATTGTAGTAAAAATCTGTTATGGAAAATATATTGTAATCTCCGCTTGTTAACCAAAATTTAGCAAGAAGTCTAGTAACACCGTTATTTTAAAATTCTAGTTCCCTCGTGAAATATTAATTAGTACAATAAATCTGTTAGTTTACAAATCATTAAGTACAGTAATATGAAAGCAAGAAGACAAAAAAGAGAAATCTAGGTAACCTAAATTCAGAAAGACAAACCAATTCGGCCCGAAAAGACAAAGGTAAATTATGCTGTTGTTTTTTTGTATTAAACCGACACTATGATTATTAGCATAGAGGAGAACACAATCATAAAAATCACCAAAAACGGAAGTTAAGTCATTAAGTACTTTTCCTAATGGCATGCACTAAATAACATGCCATCAACTATGTTCTCTACATATTCACGTACTTGACTCAGTCTTAACTTCAAGTATACCATCTAATAATAGGGTGAGCAAAAAACCGAATTGAAATCGAAACCGAATCGAAACCGGTGAAAACCGAATCGAAAAAACCGAAACCGAAATCGAACCGGCGATTGCAGTTTTTGATTTTTAAAAACCGAGACTTTCGATTCCGGTTTCGGTTATAGGTTAAAACCGAACCGAACCGATTATTAAAATATATATATATATATATATATAATTTATATAAATTTTTAATAGCATATAAAGATAAATATTCTCTGGCTCATTATCTGAACAATCTTACATAGTAAACATAGATTGCATTTGTTGTGGAGTCTTGTAAGGACGAGGCTACCAATCCATGCACATAATTTGAGAGGCAGCTTGTGTTGTGTTGCATGCTGCACAGATGTTTAGTACTAATAAGCAAGAGTTTCATATCTTGACCTTATATATACTGGAATGGGTCCTCTTGGAATTTCCGTATCAAGTACCTCACCATTCAAATCCTCACTTGGAACAGTATCAACTATGAATTAAAAATTGTATCTATCCTTTTATTAGCTATTGCCATGCCATTTTTCTAAAGCTTCGCCTTTTATTATTCCCCTGTTATAACTCCAAGTAGACATTGTAAAGTAAAAAATAAACATACTCACAGGTATGACTGGAGTTTCAGGCCTTCAATTCATATGCAACCCAAAATAATGCATTTTTTAAGTTTTGTTGTGTAAACTAATATATTGTTCTCATTTTTATTTTCATCCGATTTTAAAACCGAAACCGAACCGTTACAAACCGAACCGTTACAAACCGAACCGGGATTTTGAAACCGAAAAATCGAACCCGAACCCGAACCGGTGGTTGCGGTTTTCGATTTTAGAAATCGGGGATATATGGTTTCGGTTCCGGTCTTAGGTAAAACCGGACCGAACCGGCCCATGCTCTACCCTATCTAATAGTGCCGACACATGAAGTTATGCATTAAAATTAAGTTTTTATCCGCAAAACGAAAGTTAATGTTGGAAAGTATAGTTTTATAATTTATTTTAAAAATTATGAAAAAATATTAAATGTTTATTAGAAGAAAAGAAATTAAAATAATATATGAAATTATGTTTTATTAAATCTTAAAATGCGTATTAAATCATTTATCCAAATTTAAGAAAAATAGCGAAACAGAGAAAATATAAAATTTTAAATCAAATTTATTCAATTTTAACTTTTTTGGGAATGGAGGAAATTTATAAATCCGATGTCAATATTATATCTCGTAAATACCCTTCTTTAGTAAAACGACTTGAATATTTTAGTCGATACATTATGCCAATATTTTTTTTTTACATTTACCGAGAATATATATGTTCTTTAATGGAAAATGTTAGGGTTCCCGAATTTTTTCCAAATATTACACTTATATATTAAATAATTTTTCGAATTTATTTTTTCAATAATAAAATGGAACCAGCATGTATTCATATGCATCCATAAATTAAAATCAATCATATATAATGTATATTCGAATATATCGCACTATTCTTCTTTAATATCTTTCTCAGTGTATTTCTATGCTTTTGGAAGATGAAGATAAACAACCAAAATTTGGTTTATTAGGCGAACGAAACAAATTTTATGGGGACTATGAAAGCAAGAGATTAATATTGACCCACCCAATAAAATTGACACATCATCCCTTTATCACCACCACGTTCCGATATATACTAGTACAGTAGTACTCTAGTAGAATATATTTTCATGTGTATATAATGGTAAGGAGGAGAAAGAACATATTCACACTAAGGCGGTGGAGAAAGTATAATGAGCAGCTTGATATATATGGTTGATATCTTCACTTATGACCTATGTGTGATCAAAGTATATACTCGGTTGTGGTAATGAGAAATGGAAGATGTGGTCATGAATGGGCCGATTCATCAACATGGTGGCTCCTAGCTATCTTCTTTTCCATTCCATTATGTGCCTACCATGCATTGTCGTATCTTGTGTGCTTGCCCTTTTTTGTTCTTTTTTCTTCTCTTATCCCTCCTTTCCTCATCCTAGCTATATCCTATGTTTCAATTTATAGTGAGAGATTCTTGTATTTAAAATAAAGAAATAATTTTAAACTTTTCAATAATTTTTGGACCAAGAATATTCTTGTTTGTTTATTTAAAATAAGTGTAATTAGCGTAGATGCATGCATTAGAGACATTTAAGTTGTGTATGTAAGGCTTGATTGTTTACAATACTAATTGCATTATCCGATGTTTCCATGATTGTGAAAATGATAGTGGCAGCTAAAAATAGTCACACAAAAGCTGACCAAACTCATCAGCAAGTATCTATCAGAAAGTCTTTTCATTGTTTGTTGTTTTCACTTGTTTAGTTATTTTTAATTTGTTAGTTATTATGGAACAAGTTCACTCAAATATTCGCCAAGAAAGTGAAACAACAATTTATTCTCAAACAATTTAATTGGATGATATATTCTTGCATGTTAAAATCTTGTTAGGATAGATACTACATTCCTGAAAATTGGTGACAATTCATTAATTCAAATGTGATTAATGTGTCCACAAAATGGTGACAGGTCATTATCCTTGTTAGTCCCTCATTTTACTTGCTTACACATAAACATTATAGTTATCTTACACTCTTTTATGATGATTTTGCAAGCAATTCCGAGTGACTACCCTAGTACCCTCACCAAAAATAAAAAAGAAATTACAGTAGTTCAACCAAAATGTTGCATTATTTACATATATTATGCATATAACATATACATAAGTTTTATATTGCATGCCTATGAGAAAAAGTTCATGATTCTTTTTCTTTAATAAGCAAACTTAAATAATAATAATATAACCATGATTTACAAAAAAAAAAAAAGAATTAGTATTTTGTTGTCTTGCTGGTTGGGTTGTATGTAATACAGGCTTACTTTAATATGTGCTTTCAAAATGTAGTTGAACTATCACAACTGGGGCAATTGTATAGTAGTATTTCTGTTATGGGTGGTGGTATTGATTGGTTGAATTTATTATAAAGTAATATATGTGGATAGAATGGGTTAGTTGGTAAGATAGTTATGATAAGGCAACATGATTAAATGTTTAAATAACCCTTGCTTCTTTATCGACTTTATTTCTTTATTCGAACAATTGTGGCTCTTTGAGTAAGATACCTCAAAGGAATCGTCCACTTACAATCTGACATTCATTTGTTGATATTTGTATACATTATGTTGATATTTATATATACATTTTCATTCTATATATTTCTTGCAAGGCCATCCATTTTGGAGGCCCTAGTTTTCATATGTGGAAAAATTTAAAGGCATCGAAATATTACAAACTAAAATCACACAAAATTGTAATAAAATTTGATTTTAATAGTAACAAATAACATATAAAATAATAGTAGTAAGTTGAAACTAACAAATTTTTCAATAACATATAAAATAACATTGTTTCTCAATAGACAACATAGTCAATAGTTGAATCTGTCTTGTGAGTTGTGACATCCAAGATAAATTTTGAGGTTTAAATTTAGAGAAACTCAATATGCTATTGGTTATATGTGAGATATCGGATAAAAAGAACACAAAATTTTATACTATATTAGGTTTTTTGTTCGATAAATATAAGATACTGTATGTATACATTGTACTTTGTACACACGCATTGTTATATAAAAAATGGGCTTTTTTAAACATTGATGGATGTGTCCTAAAATAAAGAAAATGCATGACTGAAAAATATGGCCCTTTAAATTTATGTGGCAGAGCTGGGGAAACTCCCCAAAGAGCCGGTACTGATTTCTTGCATGACATAGGGGTATTTGGGGGAACTTTTTCCCGAATAAGTCAACTTATTTTAAGACAAAGTTAGAGATTCCTAATTTTTCAACTTATTTTTGCAACTTATTAAATCTCAAACATACATTAAATACTTGTATAAAAAATTTTTATTAAAATATAAAATTTTACCCAAAAATAAGTCAATAAGTCCTTAAAAAAAAAAATTCCCAAACGGGCACATAGTATTTCCTCTGTTCCTGTTTGGTTTATATAAGCTGGTTTGTAAGTTGTTCAAAACATTAGTTGACTTTATTAATATTTACATTCACACAAATGAAGAGAATAATATATATATATATATATATATATATATATATTAAATTTATTATTATAAATTATAATTCATTCCTTTTAGGACATTCATAAAAAATGGCTCATATCATATTACTGAGCTGGGAGAATATATATGATTTGATGATCCAGACTAGAGATTGTCAACTAGCTAGAGAATTTAAAAGAGTTCAAAGTTCTGGCATGAACGCACCAGAATGAAACTAACTCTTACGAATTTAAAAAGTTATTATTAATATAAATACACAACATTGTGTCACCTGCATACCTTGGTATTATGCTTTAAAACATTTTTTATTTTACGTTTATATATGTATAAAAAAATAAAAATTAAGTACATGTCCAAATATATTTATGATGTAATATATAAACAAAACATATTTGGGACTTTATTCACTTTTTTTTTGGGTTAAATGATAACATGTAAACGATACTATATTAATTAAAACTCAGCCCATGAACAAGCGATTTATAATATTAGAGCATCTCCAATGGTAATAGCTAAAATTATTAGCTATATAATGATTATCTAAAAATTTACTGAACTGTAAGATGTTTTACTCCAATGGTATTAGTTATAATGATTAGCTATATTTTAAAAATAGTATTGTATTACTATTTTAATAATATAAATATATGTAAGTAAATAAGATCGATGATGTGTCACGATATAAGTGGAGATAATGAATTATAGATATTATCTATATATTATAGATGTCCTCTAAATATAGAGGATGTCAAGATGATTATCTAAAATTTTACCTAACAGAAAGTATGGTTGGAGAAGAAAAAATATAGATATCATCTAAAAATTGTGCCATGTCATCAAGTTTAGCTAACAGATGTGTAGCATTGGAGATGCTTGATAGTATATTTAGAAGACAGCTACACAGTTTTATGATAGTGTATTTAGAAGACAGCTATATAAGTCGGCAGCTTAGAAACCAAGACATCCTTTTGGTTGCATTTTAAGGGAAGGGTGTGACTTGGCTAGATTTCACTTACGTTAATTATTTTTTGGTTTGAAAATATAAGCATTGGATTATTTCTTGATCTACTACTAAAAGGAGAGTTAAATAATTATAATCTCGCAAATGATTTACCCAATCAGCAAGCGACTTTTAAAGATCCCAGGAAATGTAAATGAGAAACAAATTTTGGTCTCGTTTGTAAAATCTTATCTCTCATAAATAAGTTACTTAATTTGAAAAAAAGTACATAAATATGTAATTTTTTATGAAATAAATAACTTATTTTTGCCTGATAACGAATATAAAACTCCCCATACACATTTTTCTCTAAAAAAAAGTACGTAAATACGATTTTTTTTCGAAATAAGTAACTTATAAGTCCGAGTTAAGATTTGACAAACGGGATAGGATTATTGTTGGAGGCCCATCGCCTTATTGGGACAGGTCAAAACTCACTTCAGGATATTCGAATGAAGTTCAAGGAACCTAGTCTAATTACCACCAACGATCCAATCGATTATGCATTCTTCTCAGAACGTGGAACACTATCCCTACTAACGCACCTCCAGGTTCCTCGCTCCCGCCCAAAGGGAAGATATAAACAAACAAATAACAGGTTTGAGGAATTTATTCATTCTTTACACAAAATTTACAAGCACTTGTATGGTTTACGCTTCCCATTCAAAAACTAGTTTAACTTATTCTCACATCGGAGGTGAATCGGGGGGTATTATTCTCTTTGCAGAAAGGCTCAAAGACACGATCATTTGTCCGCAGAAAATTGGTTCCAACATTTGACGCCATCTGTGGGAACGTAAAAGTAAGCTTGTGATTGCGACATTCAACACCATGACGAACAAAGAAACACCAGCCCGTAATGAAGTGACCTCCCTCGTAGGGAATAGGGCTGGAAATTTCGGGTTTCGGGTCGGGTCAGCAGACTCAGGTCGCAAATTTGAGCCAATCCGAACCCGACCCGAAAATTTAATGGGTCCAGGTGCTCAACCCGAACCCGACACGATTGGGTTTCGGTTGGGTTTCGGGTAACCCGACCCGAAAATTTATTTTTTTAAAATTTTAAAAATAATATATATATATTAAAAATAATATATATATATATATATACATACATACATATATATATTAAAAATAATTATATATATATATATTCGGGTAAGTTTCGGGTTACCCGAACCCAACCCGATTTTTTCGGATCAAGTTAGGGTCAACCCGAACCCGAAAAATATAAACCCGAAACCAACCCATACGGGTTGGGTTCGTGTCGGGTTTGTGTCTCGGGTCCAAAATTTCCAGCCCTAGTAGGGAATGGTCGTCCTCCAGTCAAACCGAGGTTGTTGGATTTTGACAAAGACGGACCCATGCCCACGATGCTTCAAAAATGGAGGGAGGGCATGAAGGCAAAGGGTAGGGAGGAGGAGAACACTAGGATTAATAGGGAAGCGAAGAGGCTATCCAAGTAGAAAGAAGCCGAAAAATTAAGGCTACAGGCCCTCAGGTTCCAAAGAGAAGAATAGAACTTCAGGAGAAGGCGCTTCGCGAAGCCCTGGATGCTGAAGCACATGACATTGAAACCCGAATATATAAACGGACAAAAGATGATCAAGACGAGTCGTCAGACTCCGAATCGCACTCTTGAC
Organism: Saposhnikovia divaricata; assembly: GCA_036435485.1. Classification (NCBI taxonomy): domain Eukaryota; kingdom Viridiplantae; phylum Streptophyta; class Magnoliopsida; order Apiales; family Apiaceae; genus Saposhnikovia; species Saposhnikovia divaricata. The sequence continues at coordinate 187,167,328 of CM071598.1, read as the reverse complement.
GATCCCGATCGAAGGTGGTTCTTTCCTTCGACTCGGATTACGAAAGGCCCCATATGAGGGATAGGATTCGGAGGATGGAGACAGCTATATTCGGAGAAAAGGATGATCAACCATGAACCTGTGGTGATCGAAGACATCGAACAATATCGAACGCCCTCGGGGAGGCAGTTCCTGAATATGCATGAGTTCAACGGCAAGGGTGACCCCGAAGACCATTGTGAGAAGTATGAATCGCTGATGACTAGTATGGGGCACTGTGACGTGATGCTGTGTAAAATGTTTAAAACCTACTTGAAGGGACCAGCGTCCATGTGGTATCGGTCGCTCAGGCCAAGGTCAATTGGGTCGTATGAACAAATCAAGAGGAAATTTCTCAAGCATTACTCTTATCTGTGCCGAAGGGATAAAGATATCGAGGTCCTGATTCGAAGATGTGTGAAAGTTAAAACAAATAATGATAAAGCAAAAAAAAAATGAAAGAACGCCCGAAGACACATTAAACAAAATAAAGGCAAGGCAAAAATGAATAAGCCCGAAGGCACAACTATATAACAAAAATCCCGAAGGCACAGTTAAATAGTACAAAGCCCGAAGGCATACAAAGTTTAATCCCGAAGGCAAATCTACAACTTGAAAAGTCTACTCGGACAAGCTCTTGTCCTCGCTTGAAAAAACTGCAAGAGGCTCATCAACCTCCTCCCTGCCGACCCGATCAGCAAAGCCTTATTGGACCCGGCTGAAGGCCCACTTCAGGGTATCCGAAGGAAGCCCAAGGCAACCCAACCTAATTACCAATAACTGATAGTGTTAGTGCCCTGGGGACAATGTAATTGTGCTTCTAGAGAGACTATTTTGTTATTTGATGATTATGGATTATTCTACATTGATTTATTATGTCTTTGTTTACAGTGAAATAAATATTAGAATAATAAATGTCCTTGGAATATGTAACACGTATTTTATATCTTTAAGTATGTGACTTAAAAATGAGATTATAAGAATAGTGTTAATATTCCTGAATATCCCTAATCGAGCATTAATATTATGGGACAATTATAATGCATTAAGATTAGTATGTTTGTTGACAGATGACCACATCTCATTGGTCATAGGTATATTGATACCAAAGTCAAGAACATAGGTGCATGTAATATTATACATGGCATTGGATTAACCCGCCGTGAGATTCTACATGTTAATAGTCATTAGAAAGACTCACAGTGATAATGGTGTAATGATCCTCAGACTTGACATCATTATATTTCTATACAAGGATTAATATACTTTGACTTCATTAATAGTTACCTTTGACCGGGTGATGAAAAAAGTGGACATCGGGTATATTATGAGTCGTATGAGAAATATGAATGATAGATATAGGATTTAACCCTCCTATAATTGGGAGAGATATTATTGGCCTCTTGATTGAGTGAGACTATGAAATGCATGACCATGCTCAAATATTGATTTGTTTTAATAGTCTACTCATCGATCATGGAAACCCGGATTAAATGTTGAAGAGGATGACTGATGACATGCCTCGAGTTTAATATATAATATTTAATTAAAGGGATTATATTACACGGAAACATTTATCACGAAAGGTTTAATTGGATCACCAATTATTATTATTACTTGGGTAGCAATGATGTCTTACTAGATGCCGCTCATTGTTTATAATTTTATTATTGGATATTAAAATTATTGCCAACGTAATAATAACCTAAAGGGTTACACAATAAGAACATATAAAATAGAGCTTTATTTAAATTATGAATTTAAATAGTTATTAATTCGAATTATTGAATTAATTAAGTGGGACTTGATTAATTGCAATATATAATTCGAATTTAATAATAATAATAAGATTAAAAAACCAAAACGGATTGGGTTTGTTGAAGCCCAAAACGTTTTAGGGTTTTAAGCCCAAATATCTCTTTATAAATACATTAAGATGTGTTGGTTTAGGGAAAACTTTTGCTGAATTCGTTTTTCACCTAAATCCTAGCTGCTCTACATCTTAGAGAGGCTAGATAGATAGAGAGAGAGAGAGAGAGAGAGAGAGAGAGAGAGAGCGGGGGGGCTTTTTCTTGGCTAGTACCATCTCTGTTGATCGTTGGACGATCGGTGTGTTCGTGTGGACTAATTAGCGACGCAGATCTCACGTAGAGGGCTATGTGGTGATTGCTCTTGAACCTCCATCTATCAGAATTCGTAAAGCTCTTTAATAGGTATGATTTCGTTTCTCCATAATCAACCACGTCTTATACACGGATCCTAGGGTTAGGTTTCAGAATTTTTATTGTTTTATCGTTTTTCCGTTGTGTTTGTTGCCCCGAAACCTTTCAGTAACGATCCAATCGGTTATGCACTCTCCTCAGAACGTGGGACACGATCCCAACTAAAACACCTCCAGGTTACTCGTTCCCGCTATATACAAACGACATGTTTGAGGAATTAATTCATTCTTTACACATAATTTACAAGCACTTGTACGTTTTACCCTTCCTATTCAAAAACTAGTTTAACTTATTCTCACACCGGATGTGAATCGGGGTGTTCACACAATATCACGTAAGCGTACGCGGTCACAAGTATTATATAAGGTTAAGTCCAAATTGGTTCCCAGAGAGACTGGTTTAGGTTCAATACAGATTTATGTACCTCTGCAACAATGTATGGTTTTTACTCACTGCTAAGACAATTAACAAATTTGGGTTTTGATTAACTAAAATTAACTAAAAAGCAAATTAACAACTAAGAATTAATTAACTGATGATAATTGAATCGAATTACTTATGCGAGAGAAAACATGGGATCCTAACTTCATTAAATACTTTGCTTAGATCTGACGCCTTTAATCACTATATGCAATGGTTATGATATCTGATCGGACAACACGGAACAATTACACGCTACCTCTCAGTATACGTATACCAAACTACCCACACATCCACAAAAGAGATAGAAGATGAATAGACACCAATTATGCTTAGACCCTATATGTCTATAGAATTTGAAAACATAACGGTTGAAGAACAAGTTATCCATAAAGATCACACAGGGTAGTATAAAATAGTTCAAACTACACCACGAATCATGTCGATAAACAATCATGAACCTATGCTAGCATGTCAAGTTCTAAATCTCAAGATCCACTTTCACTTCACAAGAGATTAACAGATTAGATGTTAGCTACGCATCTAAGAATTAAGCATAACCATACGGGGATATCAATATACATCACACATAGATCTTTAAAGCATCCAAATACTAAAGCTCCATAAATAAATCCGTTAGAATCCCATGACAACGTTTAGTTCATAATTGAACCGTTCGTCACCATGGGATCTGATGAAAACATGATAATAAATAAAGTATGAATAATTATAAAACTAGAGTAAAATAGTTAAGAAAACAAATCCCAAAAACATCCAAGAGTTTCGCATAATAGAAGAGTACAAAAGAAAAGTAGATCTAGAACTTCGTTGTTTGTCACGAGTGTTGGAATCCTTCTTCGATTATGTTTCTTCGTCTTTCCACTCTCTCTCTGTGTTATGGTGAGTCGTCCTATAATCTGATGAGAAGATGTGATTATATAGGCCTTGGGAGTCTTTTCCAGCAAGAAATTACCAAAAATACATTTTGTAGCAGAAAAACAGGATTTTTAGAACAAAAATCGAATTCTTCCAGATTGGGAGCCGCGCCGTAGCGCCCATGACCCGTGCCGCAGCGCGCCATGTGAACTGTTGAAACCGCGCCGCAGCGCCTGTGCTGCGCCGCAGCGCCTGTGCTGCACCGCAGCGCCTGTGCTGCGCCGCAGCGCGTGGGCAAAATTGCCGGCTGCCGTTTCTTTTGCCGTTTCTTCGTTTTTCATCCATTTTCTCCCGTTCCTTTTGCCTATGATTCCGTCCTTCATTTCTTTAACTAAAAATCTCCCAAGAGTTGTAGTGGAGACTTCGTTCTTCATTCCAAACTCGAATTCCACACCAAGATCATGAAAATCGCCAAGCCTAACCGACGATTAACAAACCTGCGCAACTACACGAAACACATCAAAAATTCAACAAACTTGAGGCCAAGTGAATCAATTCTAGCCGATATGGAATGCTCCAAGTGGATATAAAATCCACTTATCACACCCCCAAACTTAAACCGATGCTTGTTCTCAAGCATAAAACAGACTCAAAACAGACTCGATACTAATAAATGCAATGCATTGCATGAATGCAACTATAGTGAAAAATGCAACAATCTCCTCAAACTATCCAAAACCAATTAGCAAGTAAATATCTCAAATAATGCAACTAAATCCAAATAGAGCTTGACTAAGTCCCAGTATACTAACAATACATGAACAGAAGTCGAGAGTGGGTGGTTAAGACTGATCAAGAGTGGAAATAAACGGATTAGGAACGGAAGTGGGTGGTTCACCAACAGAAGTCTTAACAACAGACTTAGGATCAAAAGAACTATCCTCAAGTTGAATTTCATTCTTAGAACAAATAGCATTCAATTCCTCTAACATCTCATCAGAAGTAAAATTCCTATACAACTCATGAAGATCTTTATTACCCTCATACTTTAACAAAACATCTTTCTCAAGAAAAGACTCAATTGCACTATCCTCAAGATTTGACCATGAAACAACCTCATCAATAAGCACCTGAGAATCCCAAAGATCAACCACGCCTAATTCCTCATCTTCAGTATCAGACTTTCCTTGTAAAGCAACGTCTAATGGATTCGACTTCAACATCTGATCAAACGCTTTATTCTGGCCAGTATCAACCCCTTCCACTCTAAAGCACTCTTCATTCTCTACAGGAAATTTGATGGCCTTGAACACATTAAAAGAGACAGTCTGATCTTGCACTCTCATTGTGAGCTCTCCTTTCTGAACATCTATCAAAGTACGACCAGTATCAAGAAAAGGCCTTCCCAAGATGATGGGAATCTTCTTATCTTCTTCAAAATCAAGAATCACGAAATTCGTAGGGAAGATGAGCTTATCAACTTTTACCAAAACATCCTACACGATACCTCTAGGATATGTGATCGATCGATCAGCTAGCTGTAGGAGATGTTTGTAGGTTTTGGATCTGGTAGACCAAGTTGCATGAAAACAAACAAAGGCATGAGATTGATGCTAGCTCCCAAGTCACACAAACAATTGTTGAAAGATAAGTTGCCAATAGTGCACGGGATAGTGAAACTTCCCGGATCTTTAAGTTTAGGAGGCAACTTCTGCTACAGCACAACACTGCACTCTTCCGTCAAAGCAACTGTCTCTAATTCTTCGAGATTCAACTTCCTTGAGAGAATACCCTTCATGAATTTGGCATAGCTCGGCATCTTTTCAAGAACTTCCGCAAAAGGTATGTTAATCTGCAACTTCTTGAACACCTCTAGGAACTTAGCAAACTGTTTATCCAACTTCTGCTTCTGGAGCCTTTTATGATATGGAGGAGGAGGGTAGATCTAATTGTTCTTTGTAGACTGCTCCGGAGAAGCTTTTTCAACAGGATTCTTTCTCTTTTCCACTTCACCGTCCAACTGATCAGCCACCACATCAGATTTTTCAATTTCTGGTGCTGCAGATTTTTCAACCTGCTGATTCTGAATTTCTTCTTCTTCCTTAGCTGCTGATTTAGGATCTGTTGTAACCTTTTCGGATCTCAAAGTAACTGCTTTTACCTGCTCCTTGACTTCCCTCTTGCCTGGATTAGCCTCCGTATCACTTGGAAGAGTTCCTTGTGGCCTATTCAACAAAGCATTAGCCATTTGCCCGATCTGGTTCTCCAAAGTCTTGATAGAAACTGCTTAACTCTTGCAGATCATCCTCAACTCTTCCAATTCAGATTTTTCAGAAGAAGACTGCCCCGCACTTGCATGAGGCTATTGCTGAAACCCCAGAGGTTGATATGGTTGCCTTGGAGGATACTGCTGTTGATAGCCTTGATTGAATGGCCTCGCTCCATATTGCTGCCCATGAAACTGCTGATAAGGCTGTTGTGGTTGTTGAGCACCTTGATTGTTGTCCAGCTAAAATTAGGATGGTTCCTGTTATTCAGATGATAGGTGGCTGGAGCTGGTTGCGAAGGTCGCTGAAAGTTGCTTACAAACTGTGCCGATTAAGAAGAAATAACACACTAATTCGTCTCATGTGCCCCTGCACATAACTCACAAACACTAGCTACCTAACGAATCCCATAGTTAGTAAGAGAATCCATATTCATCGTTAAAGCCTTCAACTGAGCTGCAATAGCTGTAGCTTCATCCACTTCCAGAATTCCTGCTACTTTGCCTTGAGATAGTCTCTGAGTTGGATTCTGATATTCGTTAGCAGCCATTGTCTTAATTAGATCATAAGCTTCCTCGTAGCTCTTAGCCCATAGAGCTCCACCTGATGCTGCATCTACCAAAGGTCTAGATTGTGCTCCCAACCCATTATAGAAGCCATTAATCACCATCCAGTCTGGCATACCATGATGAGGACACTTCCTAAGCATCTCCTTGTAGCGTTCCCAAGATTCACACAAAGATTCTCCAGATTGCTGTGCAAACTGAGTAAGAGCGTTCCTGATTGCTGCTGTTTTAGCCATGGGGAAGAATTTAGTGAGAAACTTCTGAGCAAGATCCTCCCAAGTTTTAATAGAACCTGATGGTAGAGAATGCAACCAGCCCTTAGGTTTATCCCTCAACGAGAATGGGAAAAGTCTCAATTTGACAACATCTTCCAACACACCGTTGAACTTGAAAGTGTCGCAGATCTCGATGAAATCCCTGATGTGCATATTAGGATCTTCCGTTGGAGCACCCCCAAACTGAACTAAATTCTGTACCATCTGAATCGTACCAGGCTTGATTTCAAAGTTGTTAGCTGCAATGGCTGGTCTGACAATACTAGATTGGATGTCATTGATTTTCGGCTGAGAATAGTCCTTCAAAGCCTTCGCTGCTGCTGGTTTTCCCATATCTTTAGTTGCTGTAAGTTCTTCTTCTGCTAATTTACGAGATTGAGAATGTGTTCGCATACACACTCAAGTACCTGAAACACACAAACAAAGCAAACTAAGTAAGAAAATAATCCGAGTCAGTGAACTTTAACGACCACTGATGACAAGCACATAAACTATAATAAACACCGAGTCCCCGGCAGCGGCGCCAAAAACTTGTTCACACAATATCACGCAAGCATACGCGGTCACAAGTAATATATAAGGTTAAGTTCAAATTCGTTCTCACAGAGACTGGTTTAGGTTCAATACAGATTTATGTACCTATGCAACAATGTATGGTTTTTACTCACTGCTAAGACAATTAACAAATTTGGGTTTTGATTAACTAAAATTAACTAAAAATCAAATTAACAACTAAGAATTAATTAACTAATGATAATTGGAGTCGAATTACTTATGCGAGAGAAAACATGGGATCCTAACTTCATTAAATACTTTGCTTAGATCCGACGCCTTTAATCACTATATGCAATGGTTATGATATCTGATCGGATAACACGGAACAAGTACACGCCACCTCTCAGTATACGTATACCAAACTACCCATACATCCACAAAAGAGATAGAAGATGAATAGACACCAATTATGCTTAGACCCCATATGTCTATAGAATTTGAAAACATAACGGTTGAAGAACAAGTTATCCATAAAGATCACACAGGGCAGTATAAAATAGTTCAAATTACACCACGAATCATGTTGATAAACAATCATGAACCTATGCTAGCATGTCAAGTTCTAAATCTCAAGATCCACTTTCACTTCACAAGAGATTAACAGATTAGATGTTAGCTACGCATCTAACAATTAAGCATAACCATATGAGGATATCAATATACATCACACACAGATCTTTAAAGCATCCAAATACTAAAGCTCCATAAATAAATCCGTTAGAATCCCATGACAACGTTTAGTTCATAATCGAACCGTTGGTCACCATGGGATCTGATGAAAACATGATAATAAATAAAGTATGAATAATTATAAAACTAGAGTAAAAGAGTTAAGAAAACAAATCCCAAAAACATCCAAGAGTCTCGCCTAATAGAAGAATACAAAAGAAAAGTAGATCTAGAACTCCGTTGCTTGTCACGAGCGTTGGAATCCTTCTCCGATTACGTTTCTTCGTCTCTCGGCTCTCTCTCTGTGTGTTATGGTGAGTCGTCCTATGATCTGATGAGAAGATGTGATTATATAGGCCTTGGGAGTCTTTTCCAGCAAGAAATTACCAAAAATACATTTTGTAGCAGAAAAATAGGATTTTTAGAACAAAAATCGAATTCTTCCAGATTGGCAGCCGCGCCGCAGTGCCCATGACCCGCGCCGCAGTGCGCCATGTGAACTGTTGAAACCGCGCCGCAGCGCGTGGGCAAAACACGAAACACATCAAAAATGCAACAAACTTGAGGCCAAGTGAATCAATTCAAGCCGATATGGAACGCTCCAAGTGGATATAAAATCCACTTATCATGGGGGGACAATATATCGCATTCTTCTCTTTGCAGGAAGGCCGAAGGACATGATCATTTGTCCACATAAAACTGGTTCCAACAATTACTATAATCAAGTCAACCCTTCGTGTGTTTGATATTTTTCAATGCACAGTTGTATTAAATCTTTAGATTCTAATAATGCAAAATTACTAACCTATCCTTCATCAATTATATCAGTTGGGACCAAAATTGTACAAGCATATGGCTATTTATATTTTGAATGATACATTATCTAAATAAGTTATATATTAAACCTTTAAGTCATGCTAAAAAAATATTTTCAAAGTTAATGTTAATTATTTATTAACTCTTATAGAAATTGTTATGACCAAAATCTTGAATGAATCAGATTTAGGCCCATTATGAGGTTAAGGTTCAATCCATAGCGTTAGATTGAATGATTAAATGAGCTTCCAAGGGCCAATGACAGCCCACATGGGCTACCATGAGATGGATAAATAGAAGATATGGAGCTAAGGGTCCTAGAAATGGCCTCCCATGGATGATCCACAACCCATACACATCAATACAAAGCTTCCGGGATAGCTACCAGATGTGGCTTACCGTAATAGCTTCCATGGAATGAACTACATACGGGTTTGATCCACTATAAATAGTGGTATATAGGCAATTTGTGGGACTTCTTTGAACACACAACACCTTGAGGTACTGAGAGCATGTACACTCTTGTGTGAGACATCATAATTAGGGTTCTTGGTAGGCCAACTCAAAGAGATTGCACGGTCCTTGAACTCTACTCCCGTGGATTCAGTCCGACTATCCGAGGAACTACCTTCCATATTCTTCGTGACCTAGCTGTGAGCTTTTCTGGGCAGCTACCTCAAACTCTAGCTGTGAGCCTTCCTGGGTACTAGTAGGTTTCAGATTTATTGGCGCTATTTCAGCAACAACCTCCTAATTTGTTATGCAAAATTCTTTCCACAACAAAAATAATATTTTGTAATAAATATTTGAATCTTTGAAGTTTTGATTACGAAGATTACATTTGCGGAATACATCAAACAACGATTATAAGAAAAAAATTCAAAAATATTTATGAAGTTGATTATTAAAAAATGCATGTATTTGCTAGATATGTATATAGAAAAGTAGCCTGGGGTGATTTATGATTTTTTGCCCAAATCACAACACAAACCACGTATTTGGTTTAATTAATTTCGTAAACTGTGATCGCATCATGAAAAGTAAAATTTGCATAAATCGCGTCATAAAAATGTAGTGTGGTGCGGTGTGATGGGATTTATGCGATTTAAATATTTTTAAATAATATCTTAATGACATAATTTCATAAAGTTTTTGGCAAAATGCAAATAGTACATTGAAAAATATTAATATTTGATACAATTCGCAATTTGATAAAAAAAACACAATAACAATATTCCTTAGTGAAAGCATCATAAATAGGTAGAATACAAAAAATATAATATATATATATATATATATATATATACACGTATATTATATAAAATATGTAAATATATTAAATATTGCAGTGCGGCACGGTTCGGCTTGAACCGTATAAATGAAATTCAAAACCGTGACCTGCACCGCATCGCGTAGTTTGTCAAAATTTCAAATCGTAATCGAATTACGAAAAATAAAAATCATGTTTCGCGATGCGGTTTGGTACGGTACGGACGATTTTTACGATTTGATAAACAACCCTAATTTATGTGGTGCCTAAATTTATAATATATTTTTATATAAACTATTTGCTTAGGTCGCATTTTATAATGATTTTATAACATTATTTCAAATTCTCAATCAGATATAGATTCTCATTATAACAAAGAAATATCTATACTAGCATATCATTTTATGAACAATATTCCATGTATATATATATATATATATATATATATTAGATAAGCCAGATAACATTATTAAAAGCCCAACTGCACTTACAACTAAGAAAAGAGAAGACTAAAACAGACAGCTGAATAAAGCTAGCAATGAAAACACTAACAGAATCAGCTAAGGTTGCATGCCATGAGCATCATTATGCTGAGCAGGAGGTTATAACCATCCACCAATGAGAGAACACCTGGATGCCCCCACTTTTGCCAACCCATCTGCTTCACTATTATGTTTTCTAGGTGTTATGCCATAATATCGGCATGTCTAATAACTCCCAAATTTCTAATAATATTAATTATTAATTCAGATTAATAATTATTACTTAACCGCTAAGTTTTATCCTCTCTCTGAAACGAGGAAAGAATCAATCTTAAACAATCAATTCCGGAAAATATCCCCAAACGATATTCTTCAAATCAAGAAGATATCACAACGATAAGATTAAATCAGTTAAAATCAATAATTATCTAGATTAACGAAGTTTATCCCTAAAGTCTCTAAGGGATAGACACAAATCAATTTCACAGAACTACGTGGGCTTGATCCTATATAAACATATAGGTACGTAGGCATCTGGGCATGATGGAATCCGATACACGAGACAAATCGAGACACCTGCCAAGTCCAGCCCCTCTATTTTTTCATAAACCCTAATCCCTAAAAACAGTCACATATTCATAAATTCGCTCTATTATTCCAGCAAACATCCGATTTCGTGTTACGAAATTCCTCTAACAACATTTGGCGCTAGAAGGAGGGCTAATTTATTATTCGAGGAGGACGAATGATTACAAATAAATTTATGGGGCTTTTGGGTTACAATTCTTGTAACACCCCCAGATCCGGGGTCAGGGATCTGGTGGTTACGGTCTTACATCCATTCATAATACTTGACTTGAGTCCACAATAAATAAATCACATGCTGTGACCCCACAATAATTACCACTCACACACACAACAGTTATAGTCCCAGAGATGAAATTGAAATAAGTCTTACATTAAAGGGTTACGAATAAAAGTTATTACAATCCCAAAAGGATAACATCATAGGTTTAAAAGTTTTGCCGTTAATTACATTAATTATACATATAGTTAAACAGGAAACAAAAGCTGTCTAACTATGCTACCTCAGCAATGGCGGCTAGCATCTCAGCGGGTAGTCCGGTGGGTCGGGTAACCTGCTTGCGCCGAGTGCGCCTGACGCGAGCCATCTGTCCTAGCTGTTGTTGTGACATAATATAAACAAAGCAAGGGTGAGCGAAAGCCCACCAACAAATATATAACTGAACGATAATTAACACAGTTCGAAGCTATCTTTTAAACCATATGCCATGCATTTACGGAAATAATGCCAGTATAATATGAACGATGAAGTTACAAGGTAACTGAAAGTATTTGTTTGAAGAAATATCTGCTACATCAAAGTAAGCGAGATATTCTTATTGTTATTAAGAAGAGGAACTTGCAAGAAAAGGTTGCAATTCCAGTTATGACACTTTTCCAACTCTGCCAACAGTAATCATGTTGCAGGAAATAAATAAATTTGGATGATGAACCAATGATGGAGTATTCACCGCGCCCGCTGTTCCAATCTTGATGATCAGTCGAGATCGTACAGCTCAATTTAGATTTACTACCGGTAGAAGGAAGAACTGACGGCTTTACTTGTATACCGCCTTACTAGCTCTCCCCGGCCAACGGTTGGGCCAAGGGGATGGACCGGCGCTACTCGGCCTCTTACACGACTCCTAGTTCAAATAGAATTCATGATTCTGAATGTAACGTTCGTCCCCCTTTCCCCAAGTATAAGACTTGTTGATAAGACTCCACAAAGTAGTCGTATCTAGTTGGAAAGGAAAATTTACCAATAACTCCCAAGCTATTACTTGGTGACGGATATCAACTTGTTCCAGTATTCTTACCCCTCGAAAGATGAGAAGGTAAGCAACGACTTAATAAGTCAACAGCACCCGAGTTGCGGGTGAAGGGAACACTCTATGACCGGGAAGTCGACAAGATAAATAACATTTTCCAAGTAAGGTTCCCTTATTATTAAGGAGATAGACTCAAAGAAGAATGATGTCTGAGAACCTTTCTTGATATAAGATTAATAATAATATGACTTCGAAATATTTTCTGTAATAATCGAAGAAGATAAACCTTATCGAGATTATTCTAAGTATGGAATAAATATTCAGAGAATATTTAATGAGTTAAAATATTTAAAGAATATTTGGGAATATGAAAGAATATCGTTAATCAGAGTATTTCTCAAAATAATCCCTGAAGAAATATCAGGGGAATATTTATTGAATAAATAAATATTTAAATGAATATTCAAAACAATATTCATTAATTATTAAGACTTGAAAAGAATATTTACGGTAATATTCATAATTAATTAGGAATTTAAATGAATATTCGAAAGTAATATTCATTTAATGAATAATATCCTAAATGAATATCAAGTAATATTCATTTAGTAATCCAAGCCTTAAGGAATATTCGAGATAATATTCGACAATTAAATCAAGCTTCAGATGAATATTAAAATAATATTCATCAAGTATTTAATATCTTAAATGAATATTCAAAAGTAATATTTATTTAATAAAATAATATTCTAAAAGAATATCCAAATAATATTCATTTAATAGTCTCATCTTTAGAAGAATATTCGAAATAATAGTCGATAATCAATTCGACTCTGAATGAATATTGAGAAATATTATTCGTTGAATAGTTACGTTCAAATAATTATTTGAAGTAAGGATCGTTAAAATAATTAGTCTCGAACGAATATTCAAATAATATTCGTCGCCCAAATAATAGAAAATATTTACTTAAATGTTTTCTCCCGAGGTAATCTCGATATATCAAGAAATATTGACTCCCGGTCTATATTTGATTAATGAGAGGTATACGCCCTTCTATGAAGGTCTTACAATAACCGGCTTATAACTGATATATAACTATCTAGCTTATAAGCCAACAATAACATTCAGGGAACAAGTATATCAATTCAACTTGAAAGTAGGCATGCATGCAATGGCATATGTATATCAGCAATCATATATATATATTCATTCAATCACAACAACAGCCTAAAAGAAGGGAATTGAAACTTGCCTGGTAGTCGAGTACGGTAAGGGGTAGTGGTAGCGGGTCCCGGTTCAGCCTGGTGATCTATAAATAGCCAAGGCATTTGGGATTAATCACTTAACATATAAAAGTTAAGTTATACTTAAATCGAAACACGTTCTCGAGTTATCTCGTTATACCCCTTTTAGTGGATTACTTATTATCGCTGATCCGACCCGACATTCGTTCGTTAATACGACATGTCACTGCACTTATACTTGGGACATACTTAAGTCATATGAGTTCTAAGGTCGATCGTTACGAACCAATATTTTACTCCGAGTTTTATCGCCCGTTTTCTAAGTGTTTTACCCAAGTTATAAAAGAGTCGTCTTTTAGGGGTTCGTTCGCGTTTAACCTTGACTCGAACATTTTTAATAAATCGAAAAATGCTCTTTTTGACATACGGTTTTCTTTCACACCTTCCTTCTTACCCCTAGTATTTATTTACCAAGATTCGCCATGACGTTACATAGCTTACGAGGGTTCGATTTCAGTTACGAACTTTCATTTACGGATTCGAACTACTTTTAGTAATTTGGTCATAAATCCTAAACCGTAAGTCCGTTTCATGTGATCTTTATATCAAAACGAAGCTTAGAGCATTACCTATCCTATCATGGCAGATAAGGTCTCTGGACAGTAGGGGTTCGACATGGAAAATGGCATACAAAACATGGTATTGTAAAATCGGGCATTATAACGGCTGTAAATCGAATATCTATCAATTTCGAATCTTCCCATACACATAGCATCCAACCCAAACAACATATACATGACTTATATACATGAACTGAGGCCAAGCAATGCCTTTCCGTTCATCTAGCTATTTACATCATTAATCCAAAATCCATACATAATCATGCTTATAACTTTAACATAACCATAACTAAGTTATAACTATCAAAAACATGCTTAAATCTCAAACAAGGGTTAGGGTTTCAAGAGCTTTATACCTTCCTTAGATAGTGATATAGCCTTACTAAGCCTTGTATGGTCCTTAGGAGTGAGTATGCTTGCTATATCAACCATGAAAAACCAAGAAAACAAAGTTAGTATATGATGAACACTATTCACCCTCCTCTTGTTTGATTTTTTTGAAAATGGAAATGGATGAGTTTGAGGCTAAGATTTTGAGGAGATAAGTTTTATGAAATGTAAGTCTCACCTTTAAAAATTCAAGAACAAACAATGGTGGGAAGGTTGAGTTTGGATTTGGAATTAATGGAAAGGGCCGAATGGTTGTTTATGGGGGGGGGGGAAGAGAGTTGCTTGGTTTCTTTTGATTTTGTGTTTTAATCTCCTTTACTCTCATCCACTTACAACATAATATCTTGTAAAAGTTGCTTTAATAAAGTGGTGAGGTGTTGGATGCTCAAATGGCAAGACATGTGTTGGTTTTGTGGTGGTTAATACTTAACTAGGTAGTTACTTGCTAAGTACTTGGTTCTTCTTCTAAGTTGCTAGTTCCTTGCTTCTAGTTTAGTTACTAGATATTTATACTAGTAGCTTGCACAAGACTCTTGCTTCCTCTGCTTGTTTCTGTGTCCGGTTATTACCCGTTTCGATTTGATCGTTCGTGAGAATATTTCACGGATTTCTAATTAGGGTTTACCGGGAATCCTCTTTAATATTAATACTTTCATTCTCCATCTTTCATTCTAACTTTCCATTTTACATTCCTTTAATCCATTCGTTAATTACTTAAGGCTATCAGTGTCCAGGGAACTCTCGGAGAAAATAAAAGTGCTCTTTTTCTGAATCCGACAGCTTTTACATACACTTATTTTCCTCCTGGATCACTAATACGAACTCAGAAATCCGTTCCGAATACCGGGTATATCATTATTATAATAATATTCCAAATTCCACCAAAATCACTATTCATCACTTATTTTTATTTAATTCCTATAATTAGGAAAATGAACCTGGTTCACTCTCGAGTGCTTCTTAACCTTTTTACGGAACCGCTGGACTTATAATAGATATTGATTTGGATGTCATAAGAATAATCTTACTTGAAGTAATATACTTATATTCTTAGGAGATAGATCATTCTTATCTATGCCGTCAACCAAAAGTATTCTGCATGACATATAAGTAATTGAATTCAAATCCGTTCCATTTATTTAATAGATCTTCGTTACATCGCAGTCATAACCACTATTCATTCTTACATCATTAAATACATAAAAATTTTAATCCCACCCAAAATCTGGGTTCTTACAGTTCTGACGATAGGCATCAAGTGGGGGTTACGACAATAATTTGATGACAAACCAAACAAATGGTGGCTTGGAGTATGAAAGACGATACGACGACGGAACAACGACGGAGTGACTATAAAGGGCTTGGTGCTGTGAATCACGGTGGGGGCCAGCATAAAAGAAATGATGTACACTACAGAGGAGTAATTGCAAAAACAAACATGTGACGTACGTGGTCAGAGAACAAAAAAAAAAACTTAGTGCGTGAAAAACCTGGACCAAAAGAAAAGCAAGGCCAGTATGGCATGGTAATTCGGAGAAGCAGCAAATCTTTCTTGGAAATTCAGAATGGGCAGGAGAACAGAATTAAAGATAAGACTTCTATCTTCTTAATTTATTTTTTTGCAAATTAAATATTATTATGCCATGCATGCATATTTTGTTTTTAAATATTTTTTAGAAAAAATATTTAGTATTTCAAAAATTCGTGCGAGCAATATTTTTTTATGCTTGTAAAATTATTGTAATTTGAAAAAATATCGTACGAGATATTTATGCTGATGAATTGCGGATATTTATGTTGATTGATTGTGGATTTATTTTACAATCCCGTACGAGCTGCATGCTTAAAAAAAAAATTACATACGCGAGGCGCATAATTTTGTAAAAGATTTTCTACAAAGAAAAGGAGCATTATTTTCGAACAAAATAAATATCGCGACACTTTTAAAAGAGCATATTTATTATTGCGTATGGATTTGTTAAAGATTTTTCATATATCGTCGCGATAGCGCATATATGTCAAAAATATTTTCAAACTTGCGAACTAAATTGTCAAGTAGGGTAGCCTGGACAAGCTATAAATCTCGCAATGTTACATGCTTAGTAAAGTGCAGTGCAGCACCCTCTGGATTATTGAAGGCCTATGAGATATCACTATATCGAATGGGTGGAGGCATCCCTATGCAAGCTATCTTTATTGAAGGCCCATGGCTAGATCTTTCAAGGTCGCATGGGTGGAGGCATCCCTATACACAACTACATGTACATGTACATCTACATCTTATCTACATCGAAGACTCCGCAAGACACATCATTATGTGATTGCATCAAACACATCCTTAAGTGGTTGCATCAGACACTCGAAAATCGCGTATGCCAGTTCGGGATATATACAAGCGCCAAGGTCCTAACTTGACAATGAGGATCGCAACGGATTTCAAAAATATTATTTATGCTCGCACATTTGAAAATCTTGGCAAATATCATTCCTATAATGGTCATCGCATGCTATCACACTTGCATCCGCATACATTTAAAGAGCACAGTGGTGCTCTAAGTATTTTTCTAATCATCTATTTTCAGTTTTTTCAGCGACTCAAGAAATTTGGAAGCTTGAAGAATTCTTAGTTCTCCACTGCAGCAAGCTACATTGAAGAACAGGGGGCTAGTTGTTATGCCATAATATCGGCATGTCTAATAACTCCCAAATTTCTAATAATATTAATTATTAATTCAGATTAATAATTATTACTTAACCGCTAAGTTTTATCCTCTCTCTGAAACGAGGAAAAAATCAATCTTAAACAATCAATTCCGGAAAATATCTCCAAACGATATTCTTCAAATCAGGAAGATGTCACAACGATAAGATTAAATCAGATAAAATCAGTAATTATCTAGATTAACGAAGTTTATCCCTAAAGTCTATAAGGGATAGACACAAATCAATTTCACAGAACTACGTGGGCTTGATCCTATATAAACATATAGGTACGTAGGCATCTGGGCATGATGGAATCCGATACACGAGACAAATCGAGACACCTGCCAAGTCCAACCCCTCTATTTTTTCATAAACCCTAATTCCTAAAAACAGTCACATATTCATAAATTCGCTCTATTATTCCAGCAAACATCCGATTTCGTGTTACGAAATTCCTCCAACAACACTAGGAATGTGTAAAAAATGTAACTTCATGTCTTGCCTGCAATTAAGAGAATTGCATTGCTTCATTCTCTCAATTGCATTTAAAGAATCAGAACAAATACAAATCTTTACATTGTAAATCGCGGCAACCTTCAATACTTCAATAATGAACTCTATGGTAGCTATTTTCGTAGATAAAACATCCATACTAGTAGAAGGTCCTAAGAATAGATATTGTAGCAGACCCTCTTTATTTTTGATAACCCCACCAATCCCTGCCTTGAAAGTTTGCAAATTTACTTGCCTGAACGAACCATCTACTATGCATATAAGATCAAATTGTAAGAAAATATTGCTCCAAAAACGTTTGGAGCAACTATAATCATGTAAAGAGATGCAACCTTGAGGATTAACTTCCCATAATGATTGTACATTAATCTTTATTAACCAAATCACCAGCTTCCAACCATTTAAAAGAGCGGTGTGTGATTAGAAAAATCAGCTTCACCTTAGTAATTTTCTTTCCACCAAATATGCTTTCATTTCGAGCTAACCAAATGGTCCAAAGAATTGTCGAAACGAGCACCCGCCATGCTTTTGCCAGAGAACCTTTCTTAACAGAGCTAAATAATTGAAACATAGAGAAGTCCTGAGTACTTCTTGTGTCAATTCTTACTCCCCACCAACTTTTAACAAAGTCCCAACACCAAGATGCCAGCGTGCATTCTAAAAAAATATGTCTTAAAGATTCTTCACTTTGTCGACACCAAAAACATTGATCAGAAACAAAATTAGAACCTAATCTTCTGGATAAGAAGAGATTCGTAGGCAAGATGCCATGTTGAACCTTCCACAAAAACAAATGAATTTTTGGTGGAACCAGACTCTTCCAAATCTTACACCATTCACCAAACCTTGAATTAGAAAGAGGAAGCAAAGACTCATAACAATCCCTAACTGAGAATTATTTACCAGAATTTAACCAAACTATTTTGTCTTCTGCATTTATGAAATTAACTGAGTCTATGACCGACTGCAACACATGAACATACTCCTCTTCCCATGCACATAGCGGCCTACGCCACCTTTGCATTGCATTTTCAGACGTAGAACGCCATTTATCCAGAAAATCCTTTATGCTATAAGACTTGAAGATTGAAAGATTATAAATTCTTGGAAAGGAGTCCGCCAACGCACAATCACCCCACCAATGATCTTCCCAAAAAAGTATCATTGAACCATTCCCTATAATCCAACAAAAACCCCTCCACAAATCTAATAATCTCACTTAATAATTTCGAACACTTTGAATATCCTTAATAGCAGAGGATGATGCATTTGAGGATTTTAAAAGTTGAAAATCAAAACTTTGACAGAATCCGTATTTAGCTCTCAAAAATTGGTTCCAGAAGCTACTTCTCTCTTTATTACCTCTCCACCACCATTTAAATAAAAGGACGAAGTTTCTCAGACTTAAAGAAGATACACCAAGCCCTCCTTGATGCTTAGGTTTACAAACCTCAGCCCATTTGAGCAAGTGCATTTTCTTTTTTTTGAGTCCATCTTTCCTCGACTTACCCCAAAAGAATTTTTTTCTCAGTTTATCCAGTTGCACCCCCACTAATTTAGGTAATCTGAAAAGATTAAACCAGTAAATGGGTATGCTGTCAAGTGAAGCTTTAAGCAAGACTAGCCTACCCGTTTGATTTATAGAATTACCTTTCCATGCAGCTAGTTTTTTCCCCATTTTGGCCATAATGGAATCCCAAAATTTAACTGATCTAGATGAAGAGCTAATATTTGCACCCAGATACGTAATGCCATCGAAGCCAACTTCGCATCCCAATATAGCTGTCCAAGCCTCCAGATCATGATGATTTTCATAAAAACCGTATAGCTTACTCTTATGGAAGTTAACTTTTAACCCCGTGAGAATCTGGAAGATTTGCAATACACACTTAATCCCTGTAACTGATTTGATATCATTATTTATAAAAATAATGACATCTTCTGCATATTGCAAATGAGATATGGGGAAACCCTGCGAATTAATAGATAAGGCTTTGAAAATCCCATTAGCCTCTGCCTTAGCCAAAAGAACATGTAACACTTCAGCCACTAAGTTAAACAACAACGGAGACAAAGGATCTCCTTGTCGTAGCCCACGAGCCGGAATAAATTCTTTAGTTGGGACGCCATTAACCAAAACAGAAACCCTGGAGGTCTCAAAGATGGTTGTAAGCCATTTGATCCATGCGCTACTAAAATTAATTTTTGCCAGCAGCTGATACAAAATATTCCATTCAATAGTATCGAATGCTTTTTCAAAATCAACTTTCAGAACCAACCCTCTATTTTGCCTCGCTTTCAAACCGTGTACTACCTCACTAGCAATCAAAATGATGTCAGAGGTTTGACGACCTTTCAAAAAGCCAGACTGAACCTCAGAAACCAATTTATGAAGAACCTTACTCAGCCTTATCGCCAATATCTTTGATATTAGCTTCATACAAGAATTTATAAGACTAATCGGTCGATAGTCTGTGACTTTTACAGGGCATTCACTCTTTGGAACTAACGCAATGAAGGATGAATTAGCCCCCTAGGAAGAATACCTTGAACGAAAAAATCATTTACACAATTGAACACATCATATTTGATAACCTCCCATATTTTTTTGTGAAACCCATACTATAACCATCTGGCCCAGGTGACTTGTTCGATGGGCTTTGTCTCAATGCTTCCTCCAATTCCATCATTGTGACTTCCTTAGACAGCATCTTAGAGTCATTCTCAGTTAGGATTGACAGCTCCAAATCTCCCAGTGACAAGATAGGAAAATCGAATTTCTTTTGGAAAAAATCCTGGAAATGTGTAAAGAAAGCATCCCTAATTTGTTGTGGTTGTAAACACCACTCGTCATTCCAGAGAATTCCTAAAACTTGCACTTTATTCCATCTAAATTTGACCATATTATGAAAGAACTTAGTGTTACGATCCCCTTCTAAATGCCACTTAAGTCTAGCTTTCTGACAGAGCATTTTGGACTTGACTGCATACAACTCTTTTAACTTAGCACTGACCTCATTACGCTTTGAATCTTGAGCACCTTCTTCATCCAACTTAAATTGTAGTTGCTCCAAAGCCAAAATTTTAGAGTCAACGTTCCCATTTGATTGTAAGTTCCATTGTTTGATGTCCTCTTTTATAAATCTAAGTTTAGCCACAACATCAATAGAACCTACCTCCAACCACCTATTCTTCAATGACTCTAACAATTCTGCATTTTCCAACCAACAATCAAAGAATTTAAAGGGATTTGGACCCCAGTCTATCCTACTTGATTTTAGCAAAATGGCTCTATGATCCGAATTTTTCCTATCCAGAGTATGAATTTCCCAATCACCATGTGAGAACCATTGCCAGTTAACTAATGCCCTATCTAGACGACTCTGCTTACCATCTCTTCCACACCACGAAAAAATTGAGTTTACCACTTTAATATCTTGCAAGTCATAATTTTGTATGAATTCATTAAAAACTTTTGAGTCAAGCTCTCTATAATGGCAGCGTTGTCTTTCATTTGCTGAGCGGACGCAATTAAAGTCACCAATAATACAAACGTTTTCATCCTGAATACTCAAAATCTTTTCTTCTAATGAAGCCCAAAGAACAACTTTCTCACTAGGAGATTGTGGAGCATAAATATTCCATATCAAATAGACACTGTTAGAAGCAACAAGTTGATCCCTGAGACAGATCCAATATTTACAACTTTCTATTGATGTGACCTTAAAGATAGAAGGATTCCAAAATGAGATAATTCCACCAGACATTCCAGATGTTGGGACCTCTACAAAGCAAGAGACATCAAAAGCACCCAAAGACTTTGTTGCAAGATCATTTTGAATATTACACATTGATTCTTGAAGACAAACAATACTGGGTTTGTGAGTTTTGATAAAAGATTTGACGTTATTCTTGTGTTCAACCGAGGCTAGGCCTTTGACATTCCAACTTAGAATTGTAATCCAATCCATAAAACTAAAGAATTGAGTAAAAGAACTACTACAAATTAAAGGTGTTTAATAATACCTTCAATAGCTTCTCTATCCATGCCTTCAACTGTCAAACCCATTAGTTTGCTTGTTTCTAACACAAGAGTAGCCTCTTCCTCTATACTCCTTTTCTTGTACGCTATTGAGTGATCAGAGAAGTTAGCAATCTGGAAAGCTTTCACTGGTAAGTTAAGAGGTTTTTTCCTTGGCCTGCCTCTTTTTTTAATAATCTTCAATTTCTTAACTCCTGATACCACATTTGAGATAGAATTACTGTTATTAGGAACAAGCGACTGAGATTGTAATGAAATCAACTCATTTGAGTTGTCATTATCCAAAGAGGAATAAGTACTCTCATCACCAACCCCTGGTTTCCAGATAGAGATATTTTTTGTGATGAGGTCATTACCTACTTGATTCAACACTGAGGAGGCCGGAGAGTTTACGTTTTCATCCTCCTCTAAATTATGCTCGACCTCATTATCTCCTTCAGCCAAATGAAAGTCAGCACCAACTCCATTATGATCCTCCATTACTGTTTCTTTGAGGGATTCGACGGAATCATCAGTTTTGTAGTTGTCATTTGAATTACCCTCCCCCTCTTCTTGTTCATTCTGCGATATTCAACTGTAACCATCATCTAACTCTTGACCCAATTCACTCGACTCGATCTCTTTGAGTGAAATTGTAAACTGTCTACCTTCAAAATTGATTTCAATCTTAAAATCAAATTTCTCATGTAGCATTGTCGAAATCTTTAGCACTAGATTTCTGAAAGAAAACTCCTGATCTAACATAGAGGAGAAACCTAGCAGCTCACCCCCAATCTTTGATGAGTTCATTGAATGTACTTTTACTCCACAAAACAACTGGCAACCCAAAGCATACAACTGAAGCTGTTCTAGGAACCACCAGATCCTCCCATGTAGCAATTCTACAACTCAAGAACCCTAATCCCAAGAGGTCCAAATCCAAATTATCGAAAGATGCCTGATCTTGAAAAGTAAAGTAGAATTTTCTGCTAGATATACCTCTGACAACTATACCATCATAGCCTTATGAATCCAGAATATTCAGGATTTTTAAAACAGAGCTGCACTTCCAAGTGTCCACTATTACACTTTTCTTTACTTCTGCCATTAACTTATCATTTGCTTTAACCTGCAATCTTCTCACTGCTTTAGAATTACCCACATTAACTTCACTCTGAGATTTAACCTCTTCAGATATCTTTTCTTTATTCGTTGCCTCTCCCTTTTTCTTCCCTATAGCAAAATCCATCTTTAACTTAAAGCCCAAGAACATCAAGCCATTAGCTGTCCTAATGAATTTTGCAGCCTCTAATTTGGATGGAAGCTTCAAGAAACCAATCCTTCTACCGTATCTATCTCTTTTAATTGGTAGAATAATGTCTCTAATACTCCCTAACTTTTTAAAGTAGGACCAAATGTCTCGGACTGAAATTGATTGAGGAAGATTGGAGATAAAAACAGTCTCAGAAGGGGGCACTTGAGAAGAAGGTGGAACTATTCGGGAAGCCGTTGAAAGAGGAGAGCGGGAAGGAGGAGAAATGAGTACCTCCTTAAAAGTGCGATCAGTTCCTTCCATTTTTTTCACTGAATCAGCTCTTATCCTATCTGTTACCTTTACTTTCAAACTACGAGAATGGATCTGGAATAGGGCACGATTGATATAGAAGTCCTCGCCTTTCATTGCCTCTTTCAGAATCCAATCATCTACCAAGTGCCCATTTTGACATAGAAAATCCAACTCTAACTTCCAATTAGCCTCATTATATAGTTGGGATCGGACTTTAGATCCCTTTTCATTCTCAGAGGCCAATAGCCTTTTCCTGTGTCCCTGAGTAACCTTTAGAACCGATTCATCAATAGTTGAATCAATGTTGTTTGTGGCACCAGCAACTTTCAAGAATCCAGATTTACAACCATCTTCCAACGATGGTATTTTCAAATTCTTCACCCCAGGAACTACTGATTTTTGCATAACCTTTACCTCCCTTGCTAGTTTAAGAGACCCATAATGAATTTGGTTAAGAGCCATTCTTATACCTTCATTGTCTCTTTTGAGAACCATATTAATCACGTTTGGATGTATAAGCTCCTTCTTGTGCATTATAAAATCAATGATCATGTCCTCATCTTTCTTCATTTTATGCTCAAAATCATCTCCATAATAAAAACCAACTGATTTTATATTGAGATTACTAGCACGCCCCCACCACCCTTTATGGAGAAGAAAATGCCTCAAAGCGCAAAGTGCTTCTTCATCGCCTTCTAGACCGAGCTTTAATAAATGAGGATCTACCATTGATTTAAGAAACTGTATCATTGCCCAAGCAAGATCAAGCAGACCTAGATTACCTTTAGCAATAGCTGATGATAAGTCATTTTCCAGAAAAAACGAATACTTCAAAACTTCATCTTGATTATTATTAGCATGACTAACTTCCATTGTGACCTTCCCATTCTCTGTAATCTTCTTACTAGATCTAAGGTTACTCCACTGATCTTGATCCAAACGTTTCTCTTGCCGTTCCTTACTTTTGAATTTGAATTTGGAGTTGATGTTTTCTCTCTCTAGATTCTCTCTCATCTTCCCTATCATATATATATATATAAATTAAATTATATGCAGATTTTTTTAAATTTAAATCGATTTATGTCATGAGCCAAATAAATATATATAATTTCTTTCACAGAATATCTATATAAATAAAATATTGATTGTATATAATAATAAAAATTTAGGTACTAATTATGGTTGTCCTTCGATCATTAACGATCTCACAAAAAATACTAATTTTTGAATATCATCAAATACACTAATAAACTGTAAATATTGGAAAACTTGTGAAGTGTGTCCAGTTTCTACAAATATTATATCACAATATACTTGAAAATATTGAACAAGTTATAATTCTAAGTAGTAAAAATTAATCATTCATCCAGATTGATTAGAAATTATTGAAATTATTTAACTTGAAAATATATGTATATATAAATATAAAACAAATTTAATTAAATAATCATGTAAATATTAGAAAGTAATTTGAAAAATTAGGGTTTCAAAAAACGTGCATGAACATAATATTTAGAGGACATGCTAAGCTCAATGGAATCAAAAAGTTTTTTTTTTTTTTCCAGAAAATAAAACGATTTTCGTTCAATAAAGCATAACACAGCCGAGACAAATCCCCGACTGCCAATACAACCAGATTTGAAAACAAATAACAAATTAAAAACAATTTGCTGATTTATTTCCTAATCGTTTAACACACAAAATTTAAAAATTCTTGAAATTAAAAATGAAATCGAAGACATCCCAAGCCATCCAAACTGCACCAACATCTCTGAAAACAACATCATCACAATTGACCTTATCACATAACAACGGTTATTAGCCTAGTATTCAGAAGCCCCAATTGAATAAGACGAGGTAAGAGGAACGACACCCTAACTATCTACATGTCGTATATCAGCTATGAACATGCCGAAAGTGGAAACCCCTAAAGGATGAACAATCTTTGGTTGTGAAAGGTGAGCTCTTGCAATCATTGCCACCGCCCATCTTAGATGCAGGTTTTCCAGATCCTGAAAAACATTAACAAAATCATTTTCAATAGATTCAACACCAGACAAACCCAAACATAACTAATTAATAACATAACAAAAACACCCCAAAAGAAGAGACACACAATGGGTTTTATTGAAAGGAAATCAACGAAATCGAAAAAAACTAAAGGGTTGGGGCTTTCCACAGGAGAAAATCCGGTGAAAGCCCCTCGACTAACTTGACAAAAAGCACAGAGGACAGAAGGGAAGCGGCTCTTAGGGCTCGGCTGTTGTTTAAATATTATCAAAAAAAAATATTAATAAAATAATATTGATCACAGAATATCTATATAAACAAAAATATTGATTGTATATAATAATAAAAATTTAGGTACTAATTATGGTTGGCCTTCGATCATTAACGATCTCACAAAAAATATTATTTTTTTGAATATCATCAAATACACTAATAAATTGTAAATATTGGAAAACTTGTGAAGTGAGTCCAGTTTCTACAAATATTATATCACAAAAATAATTGACATGCATAATTCAGAACATGTTATAATTCTAACTAGTAAAATTAATCATTCATCCTGATTGATTAGAAATTATTGAAATTATTTAACTTGAAAAAATATATATATATATATATATATATAATTTTTTTTAATTAAATAATCATGTAAATATTAAAAAGTAATTTGAAAAATCACGGTTTCAAAAAACGAGCATAAATATAATATATAGAGGACATGCTAAGCTCAATGGAATCAAAAAGTTTCTTTAAGTTGTTAATGAAGTCAAATTTAAATTTAGCATAAAATTAATTAATAGTGGTATGGTACGTAAGTGTCGTAAATAGATACTAGGTCCTATCCCTTTCCAATTATATTAATAATTTATTATATTTAACTTTTAATATTTGTTTATAATTAATAATTGTAATTTTTTATCACCATTATCATATTATCAATTTAGAATATAAAACAATCTCACTATTTCTTGGTTAAAAAGAGAGTTATATTTTATGAAATTCACGTTGTAACGAAGGTCACCTCACTACAGAGCGGAGGGGCAAGTCAAGTCATGTACGTGTACAGGATAAGAAACTTTCCATAACATCATTAATCATTTGATGGGCCACTCCAAATCCATTTCAAGATCTATTTCTTTTACTAATTTTTACAATCAGCATAATTATTACTATTACTAGGACAACTCACAGGCAACTAACTATTTGCTAACTCTATTTTCAAATTGTTTTTTACTAAACATGATTTATCGTGTTTGCAAGTCTAAATTACAAACTAAATATATCCTGAGTATAATCGGAGTAAAGGCGATGTTAATGGTTTGATGGTAATTTGTGATTTCATAAATATCAATAATAATTATATTTTTAAAATTATATTAAATGAAAAAAATATACTATTAATTATAGACCATATTACAAAAGTTTGAATGGTATTTCTAGATATTATTTTAAAATTTTCTCTGAAAATTATAAATTATATATAGTATAATAAAGTTCTTCAGTAAAAAATATAAAAATATAAATTTAATGACTTTATAATTAGAAAACATGAAATTTCATTCAAAAAATATAATAAAAACTAAAATAATAAAGATTAATGTTAACATAATAAGTATTATCAATTTAATGAAGTTTACAAATATTACTTTATAATTTTTTTAAAAAGTATATTATGATTTCTTATAAATATATTTATAAAACATAATAAATAGTATTAACTCGAATAATGAGAATGTTAGATGTTTAATCCTAAGTCTTAAAGTAAGTAAAAGAAATGATACTATGTAATTATGGAGGTGTTTGTGTAGGTTTATTTTCTAGAAAAATTGACATATTTTAAGAAATAAACTAAGATTTTTAGTTTTTTCTGAAAAAAAAGCACTTTTTTTGTAACTAATGGAATCTCAAACATACATTAAATATTTGTATAAAAAATTATCAAAATATGAAATTTTTACCCGAAAATAAGTCCATAAATACTTATTTTAAGTTGAGTCAAACAGCCTGTACGTAAATAGTTTTCTAAATACGTACAAACTTAAATTTATATGTATCGTATCCTTTACAAATTTTCTCTATTTATTTTGATGATTTTTCTCTATGTTTTTTTTTTTTTTTGGTTTTGTGAAGCCTCTCTCTCTCCATTGTTTAATGCATGGACCATGGTTACCCATAAAAAGAAAATGCAATGTGTGATAAAAAGATGACTTGTAATTTATCAATATTTTTAAGCACATAAATTATATTTTGATACATTTTAGAGAAAACAAATCTATTTTGTTGAAAATCCAATTATTTTATATATTTTGTTAACATTATCTATCTCTTAAACACTGTTCAAGGTTTATTTGAAAGGATATTGCATATATACATTTAAATAACATAATAATGGTGTACAATTGTAAAAAGTTGAATTCACTACATTTATTAGTTTATAAATTTAACCCATGCTATGCCATTTAAATATAAATAATTTTTAAACCATCACTCTCTTACTTTTTTTACATGACATTTATGTATGTATCTATAATTTAAGAAGTTGGAGAGTGAAATAAAGGGGTTAGGTGGTGGACCAACCCAACCGCCAACTGAGTTGTACTGTACACTAACTGAGCCAATTAAACTTAAAAAGGAAAAGGCATTCACGTGATTTTACATTTCTGGTGAGGGTGTTTTTGTCTGTACGAGAACTACTCCCATAAACAGTGCTTAGCTGGCACATGGAGTCTTACATTAAAGTATGTGTATGTCATAAAACATACGTGTCAGTTAGAACTTGAACACGGACAAGTGACTATGAAACTTATGCTAAAACCACTGGCTGCGGTCTTAAACAGCGACTCAAAACATCGGCGGACCGTTCAAGATAACGTAACTCCTATAGATAACGGGATAAGGTTAAATTGAAGTTGATCAAACTACGTATTGCTATTTTTAGAATTTCTAGATAAAAATATTATGTCAAGTGTGCTATTAATTTAAATATAAGTATCAATCAAAATCAATTTTATTCGAAAACTACATTGGTCTTTATTTATATTAACCAACTGACATTAGTCTTTCAAATTAAAATTTAATACTCCTAGCAAATAAAAAGACTAACAAATTGGATTGGTACACATTCATCAACCAACTTGACTAACAAATTCACCAAACATGCCCTATAAAAAAGAGCACTTTGGTATACAAAAAAGAAATTTAGTTGAGAAATAGAGTTTTCAAAGTTTTTGAAAGCAACAGAAAAAAGAGGCAAACCAAATTGAACCCGAAAAGTACACCAACATTAATTTGGTTCGCTGCTCTCCTCCCGGCTCCCGCGTTAATATATAGACCAGTAGACTAGTTGTTGACGGAGTCTAAACAGAATAAACCGAGCAAAGCTACCATAATGATTAGGCCAACCAATTTCTAGAAAGCGTAAAGCATAATCAACCAATAGGAGAAGAGTATACATGGTAGGATCATATTTATATCCTCTAATTAGTAGGACTATTACTTGTTAAAATGTCTTCTTAAGTTTGGTTAATTGTTTTGGTGAATGGATTTTATTACGTTTACAAATAATTGGCATTTTTTTTTAAATTTAGTATAGGACTTTCCTAAGTATAATTTTAAAATTATTTAATCTTGAATGGAAGTTAATTTTATTATTTATTTCATTCATGTTAAAAGTCAATATAATTAATCTTGGGTGAAGGCCCAGAATACTCATAAAATAAATATGTGTAACCAAAATATCCACCGCCACCTTGGGCGGTCTAAATACCCACGGGACACGCCACTACCAGCATCGTTTCCTGTGTCACGCCACTGATGGTAGCGTATCATAAAAATACGCTATTGGTGTTGGCGGGATTAGTGTATCACCACTGCTACAACCACTCGCGTGTCACCAAGACACGCCACTGTAACTCGCGCGTTACTGAGATACACCAGTGCCAATAGCGTGTCAGAGAGACACGGCAGTGACAGTAGCGTGTCACCATTATTCATTATTCTGCAAAAAAGCGCGTCTCTCCCCTCTTTCTGGCGATTTTCGACGATCGAAGTCCAAAATCCGACGAGCTCCATTCGTATCTTTCCCGTAACTTTCCGTTTATGATATATATATATATATATATATATATATATATATATATATATATATATATATCATTCGAATCATCTTTCGACGATCTACAACCCTATACCCTTTTCCATCCATTCCTTATGCCGGATTTAAAACCCCCAAATCGAATCGGAAAACGCCCCTGCGGGGTCGATAGAAAGATATATGCGGAAGAGAGACATATAGACGAGAGAGAGAAGATGGAGGAAGGGAGATGAAGAAACGATGGTGATGGTGGTGGTGCGGAGAGAGACGACAGCGAGAGAGACGACCGAGAGAGATGATAGCGAGAGACGGGCGGAGGGAGAGGTTGAGCGGGGAGAAAGAGGGGTTTGGGACACGCTACACGCAGTAGCGTGTGGCGTGGGTATTCTGGGCCAGGCAATCCGAAAATGGGTATTCAGGGCCATGGGGTAGTGAAAAATATGTATTTTGGTCATTTTCTCATTAATCTTTAGGATCTGATTCTTGATAATCGATTATTCTAACCATATTCGATATAAATTTATGTGAATAGGTTTAATACTTTATTCGTGCTACTTTTTTTATGGTTCACCAATCTATGAAAACTAGATTATAACCAGTGCAACGCACGGCTCTTTTTCTAATATTTATTATATTATTATATTATTATTTATTTATTATCAGTGTACATATCAAATTATTTTTATGAAATTTTTATATATATATATATATGTATATATGTATATATATATATATATATATATATATAAGATTTTACACGTTCAATTTATTATATATTTTATCTTGAATTCTTAAAATATGATTTGGATGATTTTACAACCTACGTGAAATTAACCAAATAACCTTTAATTTAGTGATGATTTAACAATTTTCTTCAATTAAAACTACCAAGAAACAAAAGAGAGATGAAATTTACGATTTTTTATATTGAAAATTCTATTCTATTTATGAAATCTACTTATATTTTGTTTTGATTATCAAAATAACCTTCTTATTATTTGAAGATAGTTGTACTAACAACCAAATACAGTTTTAATAATAAGTGTAGGGGGTATTTTGTCCAAAATTTTGGTAGTTGGTAGTCTGGTCCTCAGTACGATAAAATAAATAAGAATTGTTAGATCTTAAAATAAATAAAAAATGTTGGATCTAGCATAAAAAAATATTTAATATTTTAACATGTAAACTAAAAAGTGTATTTATATTAAAATACGAAAAAGTGCTTGTCAATGATTTAAATCATATATAATTATTTTTTCTATAGTGAATAGGATTATTAATGTAGGTAATCTACACTAAGAGGGATGTATTCAATCCGGATTTTGAAGGATTTTTTGAATTTTTAAAATCCTGCGGTATTCAATTTGGATTTTAAAAAGTCCTTTGAAATCTGGTGGTATTCAATAAGGATTTCAAAAAATCCATTAAAATCTGGGTGTATTCGTTTAAGATTTTAAAAAGTCCATTAAAATCTGGGTGTATTCGTTTTAGATTTTAAAAAGTCCTTTAAAATCTGATGGTATTCAAAATTCCATGGATATTTTTGTATTTGATAAAATGATGGATTTTGAAGGATTTGCTAGTATATTTTATATCATTTGAAATCTCACCAAAATCCATGAGATTTTGAAGAATTTATCAAGAACTCTAGTTAAATTAGCAAGACTCTACAAGATTTTTCATCAACTTTACCAAAATCAACGTAGAATTGAAATCAACAAAAATCTTCTAAAATCCATGTACTATTATAAATCCATTAAAATCTAAATTGAATACACCCCTCTAAATAGTATTAATGTGAAAATTCGTAATTATATTTTTCCTTGAGAGTCTGAGTGTTTTCATTTGGATAATAATTGTTAAATCATCACTAAATTAAAGATAATTTTATGAGTTTCGCGTGGACTGTAAAATCATCCAAATCTGATTTCTATATCTCGAGATAGAGCCGATATAGTAAATATGAACCTTTTTTATTATTAATAAATGAATAAATAAAATTCATCTCTTATACAACCTTTTATATCTTTTTAAGATTAGAACTTCTTTTTAAAATTTAATTATAATACAACATTTTTAATTATATCCTTTTTAGATTATAATTTTCTTTTTAATATGATATAATCTTGATCGTCTATTTTTAAAAATATTTTATTCGACGATTGAGATTATTTTGACGGTACAGCGACCAAACCAAAATTATGGATAAGATCCTCTTACGCTTATTATATATAAGAATATAATTGTTCTGTGGATAACCATCACATGTTATGAGTTAGTTCTTTAATTTTGATAAATTTAATATCAATTTTAAATTTTTAGGTATATGAAGTGTGATTTTATTTCTTGTTTTTGATGAATAAGAGTGTACAACAAACTTTTCTCATTTTCAGTAATTTCATAGATATAAAATTTGATTAGTTTCAACAAACATCATCCCCAGTTATGTCACATGAAAAGTGATTAACCTACATAATCAAATACTCCCTCCGTCCTAAAATAAGTGTCGCTTTGACTTTCTGCACGTATTTTAAAGTGTTAAAAAAAGTGATTTTCACATAATATTTTTAAAATTTTCTTTTTCTGAATAAAAATATAACATTTAAACTTTTATTCACAAAAAAAATTAAAAAAATAATATGTGGAAGTCACTTTTTTTCGCACATTAAAATATGTGCTGAAAATCAAAACGACACTTATTTTGGGACTGAGGGAGTATTTTATTATTTAAAAATAAACACAACAAGTTGCATCCCAACCCGAACCAACATCGAACCACGCGTATAGAAGGCCGGCAAGGCAGCGTTTGGTTCAACAACCACCACTCCTCCGTCAGACCCTCGCACTATCTTTGCCCTTTCCATTCTATTCATTAATTAAAAAGTTTTTTCCATAAATACTCAAGTTTAGAATTTTTTTTTAAAAAATATTTTAAAAAAATATCAATTTATTTATAAAAATTAAATCATCCGTTATTTATGACAATATATGCAACTGCATGTAATCTACTGAGCAGCCATATATGCAATCAGATGTAACTGATTGATTCAAACCGTATTTTTATAAATAAATTGGTATTTTTGTAATTTTTTTTAAAATGTATTTTTGAAATTTTTTTATGAAGATGGTAAGATTACAAAAAAATTTAAAAAAAATATTTTTTTGATAACTATTCTTAATTTAAAATAAAATTTTAATAATTGCAATTTCAATTTAAAAAAGGAAAAGTAATAAATAACAACTTCACTACAGTACTTAAAGGGGACCCTATATATTATCTCTCACTTTCTTCTTTTTTCGGTTTTGATTTCTCTCTCCTCTCTCTCTCTCTCCCACCTATACACACACAATACATACACATATTTACACCTATACATCGATATTCTCGCTTTCCTTCACGTTTTTCGCCGGAAAACGCCTTGTTTCGCCGGCGAAAATTCTCCGGCGATTGTGTTCTCCAGCTCTGCGCACTTGTACCGTTGGTTTAACGAAGTTCGTTGATTTTCCGGCAAGCTTATCGTGACTCGGTGAGTGAATCGTCCGATCTTCGTGTATATTGTTTTGTAGCATAATGTAGTGGATTATATTGTGTTTTTTGTGTAATTTGTGGTTGAGATCGTGATCTAGAGCTTCGTTTTGTTGTTTTTGTGATTTGTAGGTAGCGAACGTGGCGAATAGCGGTGCAATTTGGAATGATATGGTATAATCTCTCTCTCTCTCTCTCTCTCTCTCTCTCTCTCTCTCTCTCTCTCTCTCTCTCTCTCTCTCTCTCTCTCTCTCTCTCTCTCCCTCGCTCGCTAGCTCTGTATATGTTCGATGTGTTATTTGTATTTGTTGTGTTTTGATTTGGATCTTGAATTTTGATGAATTTGTGATTAATTTGATTTCTGAGTAATTGAATTGTTGAATTTGTGTTTGTGATTTTATTGTATGTGTTAATCTGGTTGTGGTCATATAGGTTCATATTTCCGGTGGATTAATCCGGTTAAATATTTATGGATGTGTAGGTCAATGAAATTATATGTGGACCAGTATGTGATAACACTGTTTATTTGCACACACGCTGACCATTGAATTTGATTGTAATTTTGAGTCAATTATTTGTCCTGTTTAAAGTCAATTATTTTTGATTCTATAATTGGGACAGTGGGTGTTTTTCTGTAATTTCTGGATTTCGGAACAGGATTGTGTTTTTAAGCTGAGTTTTTCTTTTTATTCCGGTGCTGCATTATGTTTTGGATTTTCGAGAAGTGTTGTTTATGGGATGAAATAGATTAATTGGAAATTTTTTATGAGTGTTTGACTTTAATTTTGTAAAGGCTGTTTTTGATTTACATTGATGTTGATTTACAGATATTTTTATTATTGGATGAGAATGTAGTGTTCTTATGTGCTCTGGATATCATGCAGCTAATTTTATTTTCTTCTCAGTTTATTAAATGGTGAAATAATGCACTATAATTAATTAATTATAGAAGTTTGTTGGTTTGTTTACCGTTTGACCTGGAAGAAATAGGGTTTTAAGGGGGGGAATCTATTGAGGATTATCATGGAGGTCTTGTTGCTCTGTGTTATGTGAAGTGAGAACGATTGTTCCAAGTTGTAATAGTGTTTTAGGAAAACACTGATTACTTTTGTATATCTGCAGAGGGTAGGGTTCCTCTTATAGGATTTATACGTGCATGTTTAATTACAACATCTTTCCATGCAGGGATTGGAAATTAGCGTGACCGAAAACGGACAAATTTACTTTTGTAAGAAAATGTTGAAATAGAGGTTGCTTCTTATGTAGTACTACATCAAAAAAATATAGTTCACTAGGTCTACATAGGTTGACCAATGGATTATGGATTGCATGAGTGATAATTTGATCTTTTAGCTTCTTACATGTGCGACTTGCAGTTACTACTCTCTCTTACCATATAATGACTTGGTTTGTATTTACTATTTCCCAATATAGAAAATATAGTCTTGTTGGTTTCGTAAAAGTTTTGGTTGTTTTTTTTTTTTTTTGAAGGTGGAAGGAAGGGCGTGTTTTTCTAGGGAAGCTAAATTGGAGTTTTTAAAGAATAAGAGGCTGCAGAGAATCAAATTGGAAACTGCAGACGATTCCCTTCATGCCAGAAATATGATGACCAGAAGCGGGGGAGATGCTCTAAGAGCTTCTTCATCGTGTGGTGCAGGTTTACCAAATGATGCGTACATTTTCTCAAATAAGGTTGGAAAGTTCGACACGACTAATCTCGAGTGGGTTGATAAAATAGAAGAATGTCCTGTTTACCATCCAAGTAAAGAGGAATTCGAGGACCCATTGGTTTATCTGCAGAAGATAGGTCCTGAAGCTTCTAAATATGGTAATGATGCTCCCACCACACACACACACACAATCCATAGCTGAACTGATCTGTGCTTAAAAAAAGTATTTGCCATGATTTGTATTGTATATCTACATATTCTGGCTCATTGGATGGGTTATTGCTTGTTACGAAGAAATCATTTTGTTTTTTGGACGGGCATCAGTTTTTGCTTTTAAAGATTGAGTAATTTTAGCATGCATTGGTTTATTCTGCATAAAAATTAGTAGTAACTTGGAACATTTTTGTCATTACTGATGTTAGCATTCATTTATTCCATGTTTTCTGCTTATATATTAAGAAAGCTTTTACATTGTACAATATCATTCGATCATTCTAATTTTGAATTTCCTTTTGACACATGTAAAAGAATAATGTGACTGCTGATGATATTTTTTCATTAGCAGTTCTGCATTAGAATTTGTCTGTTATTTAAAGTTGAATTAATTTTATAGCTGTTTTAAATAGAAATTTGATTTTCACTGATCTTGTCTACACTGCTTCAATGTCCAGGTATATGCAAGATCGTTTCCCCTTTGAATGCATCTGTTCCTGCTGGTGTAGTTTTGATGAAAGAGAAAGCAGGTTTCAAGTTTACCACCAGAGTGCAGCCTCTTCGTCTTGCTGAGTGGGATACAGATGATAGGGTGACTTTCTTTATGAGCGGAAGGAATTACACTTTTCGAGATTATGAGAAAATGGCGAACAAGGTTTTTTCTCGTCGATATTGTAGTGCTGGATGTCTTCCTCCGTCATACATGGAAAGAGAGTTTTGGAGGGAAATAGCATGTGGAAAGACAGAAAGTGTTGAATACGCATGTGACGTTGACGGTAGTGCATTCTCATCCTCCCCTAGCGATCAACTTGGTAAAAGCAATTCGAACTTAAAGGTATTGATCTCATTGCAATTATTTTGCTGAAAACTATGCCTCTAAATTTAGTTCATTTTCTGTAATATAAATGAAACCTAGGCATATTTTTGGGTAATCACAAAAACTCAAATTAAGTAAAATTTGCATTAAGATACATAGTTTTATTAGATTTTTTTTCAGCATCCTTGGAAAGTGATATACGTTGGTATGAGCAATGTTAATCTTTGATATTCGTTCAGCTTTGAAGTTTAAACTATGTTTTAGTTGTATTACCTTGTACCTCTATAATTGGTTCATTTTTTTTATTAACGAGCTAATGTTTTATGCGTGTTGTTTTAATTTTAGAAACTTTCTCGGTTGCCCAAGTCTACTTTGCGCCTTCTTGAGACAATAATTCCGGTAACGAGATAACTTTTTCATCTAGATCAAAATCTAAATTACCTTTTATATGCTTTTTTTTCCTCATTATGTGGATTATTTCAGGGAGTTACTGAGCCAATGCTGTATATTGGGATGTTATTTAGTATGTTTGCCTGGCATGTGGAAGATCATTACTTGTACAGGTATAGTATAATTTTTTTTTTTTTTGGTCAGAATTTTGTTCATAAACTTTGGATATGTATTATGCACCTGATGAAATCTCTTATTCTTATTATCCTTTCATTTTCCAGCATGAACTATCATCACTGCGGGGCAGCAAAAACTTGGTATGGCATTCCTGGTCACGCAGCTTTGGATTTTGAGAAAGTGGTCCGGGAGCATGTGTATGCCCACGATATTCTATCAGCAGATGGGGAGGATGGAGCTTTTGATGTACTTTTGGGGAAGACAACTATGTTTCCTCCAGATATTTTATTAGAACATGATGTTCCTGTTTACAAAGCTGTGCAGAAGCCAGGGGAATTCATAATAACTTTTCCAAGAGCATATCATGCAGGCTTTAGTCATGGTATAATCCCCCCTCCCTTCCCAAATTCGCATTTCCCGTTTTTTATTAAAAGAAGAAAGATAGTCTCCTTATACACCTGAAGAAAATGAGAGCTAATTTAAAGACATTCTGTACAAATTTGAAATTATATTAGATTCAATTTGCCAACTTTCTTATGAGTAGTAGTTACAAGCATGTTTAAAAAATCGTTTGAAAGTGGAATCTCTATCAATGTAGTCCTAGAAATGGAATCTCTATTAATGTAGTCCTAGAAATAGAAAGTTCACTCTTGCTCAAGTGTGCACCTGCATGCATTTATCTAAACTCACATAATTTTCCCTTCTTGCCATAATCCTCTATTTGTAATCAACTAACTTTTTTATGGGGATATGAAAATTTTTGCCGTTTCCAAAAATTTTCAGGCTTCAATTGTGGAGAGGCAGTGAACTTTGCAACTGGTGATTGGTTCTCTTTGGGGTCAGTTGCTAGTCGTCGCTACGCACTTCTGAATAGGATGCCTCTTCTTCCCCACGAGGAGCTGCTCTGCAAAGAAGCAATGATTCTGTTTAAGAGTTTGGAAATTGAAGACCCGGATTATTCTTCTGCAGACTTTGAATCTCATCTTAGCATCAAGGCTTCTTTTATAAATTTGATGCGATTCCAACATCGTGCTCGTTGGTGCTTAATAGAATCAGGAGCATGCTGTGATGTTTCTCCCAATCCTTACGGAACTATTCTCTGCAGTATCTGCAAACGCGACTGCTATTTAGCATATCTTTGCTGCGACTGTGACCACCCCCATTCTGTTTGCCTTCGCCACAGTATGTGACTTTTAATCAAATTCTTCCATAGATATATGTAATGTCTTATTATATATGGTTGCCATTTTGCTAATTGTTTCTGTTATTTTGACTGTCAAATTCAGATGTCAAGTTACTCGACTTACCTTGCAGTGGCAATCGCATTCTGTTTTTGAGGGAGGATATCTCAGATATGGAAGCTGCAGCGAAAGAGTTTGAGCAGGAGGAGATTGTAATCTCTGAATTTAAACGCCATTTTGGGAAAGGCGATGATATGTATCAGCTCTTTAAGATGTTTCCAAGAGCAGAAGAGAATGGATACACTCCCTATTGCAAGATAAAATTAGATTTGTGGGAGGAATATGCTGAAGCTAATAATCAAACACAAGATCCAGCATGTATTTCTTCCCCACTGTCTAAATCGTGCAGAGCTGTAGAAGATCACAGGAGAGAAGTGTTTAATGTTTCTGTTTCTCGGGCTTCGTCTGCTGCATCAATTCCTCGTTCATTGATGGATTCCAGTAAAAAGTTTTCTGGGGCTCAATATAATGTTTCCCAGGTAAAATCAACTGACAGTCAGGATGGTGATGAATCTGACTCCGAGATTTTTAGGGTTAAAAGGAGATCTTCAAAGATGCATGATTTCAACTTGAATGAAGCTCCCTCACCGCTTTTTGAACGGCAGGTAAACCTGCATTTCAAAAATAGAGAACCTCCATGTTGTCTATAATAAAATATATATATTGCTAGTTAGAATATTTGGTGTTTTGTTTTTAGAGTATGCATTCATTTATCTTCATTGATAAGCAAGTTTTATTTTGTCTATGCTGGTATATTTAGAGCGAAACCTATTGCTTTCTGTTATCAATCCTGCACTCCTCCTGGTCGCTAGATAACCATATCTTTAAGGAACAAGCAGCTCATTATTTTTCTCACCAAGATTTTAATTTTAATTTGATATCTGAGCTGGAGTTGTGAAAATATAACTTGTGTGCTTATTGAGCTAAACACATTTTACATATTCTTTCCTGCATATACATTATGTTGGGTTCTACTTAATACCTGGTTATATGATTGGTGCAGGTTCTAGGTCTTTTAGTATCAGTGTAGAGTAATATTTGACATACCATGTTATTGTTGTTTTTGCTTCTCTCAGGGGCTTAAGCGACTGAAGAAGCATCAACCTAATGGAAGGGGTGGTCAGGCAACATTATTGGGCTGTACTTCGTTAGAAAATTGTGGCCATGATTCCAGTTCTAGTGCAATCCAAACAAAAGAAGCCTATGACAGTGCCTTTAGGGATAGGTATCCTAAAGGAGTTCCCATCTCCATCAAGTCAAAGAAAGTGGCACATGAAGAAGCAGTAAGTAGCCATAGTGGAACCCTAAAATATGATGGGTTTCCACCAGAAATCGCAAAGCCCAGAAGCGAACTGCCTTCAAGGGGGGTGGGGCCTAAGCGGCTTAAAATCAAAGGTCCCTCATTTTTGGGGTTAGAGAGCAGGTTGCATTAAAATAGTAATGATAACTGATCTGGTTGACGTCTGACTAAACATCTTCGTAGCGTCACTTTGCTAACTTCAATTTCTTTAATGGGGCTTTAACTACAGAAGATAAATTACATAGTTCAGTTGTGGAAGCAGCGGTAAAGATTAACCAGAATTAGATGAAAGAAACTAAAAGGGTCTCCAATTCGAGGCAAATTGCACTTGTGGTGGTTTTTAGGGTTCTTGGTGCCTGGGTGTTTTTCGTCTATGGTAATGAGGATCATTCTTCTTCCGCAAGTAGTTGAAAATATATAGTGCTTTAGGGATTTCTTTTTATGTACATTTGCTTCTTTTACCTTTTTTAACAGATACCAACTTGATAGGTAAATAGGCTACCATTAGCCTCCATAGATAATTTTAAATTTCTGCTGCTTCCTTGTTAGTGGTTCTAAATTCTTTTGTAGCAATGGCTTTGTGCTGTTGACTACTACAATAAAATTTCAGAAATAGTTTAATTTTAGGTTTTAGCAAATGGTTTTTTTTCTTTTATGCGAAATGTGTATAGTTTCCATTATAGGGTGAATGTCATAGTTTTCTTTTTTCTGTCATAATTTTTGTATTATATGATTAAGGTTATTGTCCCGTGTAGTGTAGTCAATTGAAGCTTGGTTACAGGGAGCATAATCTAAAGGCCTGGTCACACACTAGACGACTTAGGCCCACATCCTGTTATACTTACATATAGGCCTGGACACACACACTAGACGACTTAGGCCCACATCCTGTTGTACTTATACATATGTACTCAAGGCAACAAGTTCTGGCATCATAATCAACAGTGATGCAGTTGCATAGGTCTTTGACAATGACATTTCAACCGAAGGTAGAAGTCCAGTTATGCCTTGGGCCATGATCCATTAGTTTGATTAACATTTGCGATGTATTTAAATCCAATCTGGATATCCTTGCTGTTCTCTAAATAATGGACTGTGGTGTTGAGAGCCTGAAATTCTAAACTATGCTTTCATGATTAAAGGGTTCTATGCTTCCATGTACAGGGTATTCCCATATATACGTCTTCTGCATCTCCAGCATCAGCCATATTTATATTTTCTCCATAATTGTGCTGGTGCTCAGATGAATGGTACGTTTGTGGAGACCGTATAATTTTTTTCAGGCGACCACGCATAGTTGCTATGTATGTGTATACTTGTATTCATAATTACATGGTCTTTGGGAAGAAGGGGAGGAGGGAGGAGGGGGGGGGGGGGATCTCGGGCTCTGGCTCCTGCATGTAATTTTGAAGCTCTAGTCTTATTCAGTAAAGAACGTGAAAAGGATTTAAACTCATTCATAAATCACAAGGGTTGTTTGCCAGGCTCATGCTGCAGGCAGATTGCGAGTAGATTCTTTACCATAGCCACAAGACTAGTTACAAATTTAACCACAGCCACAAGACTAGTTACAATTTTTTTTAGAAGAAAGGACTAGAAATAATGCTAGTATGTACTATGTAGGCACATAATTTTATTAAATAAGTCTAGTTCACATACTAAAAGTTTCAAATATATTACTCCCTCCGTCCCATTTTTCTTGTCCATCAATCAAAATCCACCTTTTATTCAATTGAATTTAAAAAACAGATAACTTTCTAAAATATAATTTTATTACCAAGACTATCCTTAATCAATTTAGTTGTCATTAATTTAAATGGTAAGGATATCAAGGGGTATAAGAGTAATATAGTTTAACAATTTACCATAAATATGAAATGTGGACATTTTTTTTGGGACAAGCGATTATGGTAATAATGGACAACTAAACCGGGACGGAGGGAGTAATAACGAAAAGACTAGAATGATTTATTCCCAAGTTACCTGTTGTCCATGGCAATGCACACAAAGTTTCAATTGATAGGACTACATTGCATGTATCAATTATCATAAGATTTGTCGGCCCATTTCTTTACTGGTGTCATATCTACCTTTCCTTGATAGAATTACCAAGAGCATGGAATATATATTAAAGACAAGCAACAATATATACTACAGAATATATATTTTGATTTGCTCTCGTGAATCGTGATGTACTACATATGTTTATAAACAAATATGCTTTCACTTGTTTGAAGCCGAAGGACACCAAGATAAGCGTTGCTTGGAACATTATCAATGAACAGATTCATTGT
Organism: Saposhnikovia divaricata; assembly: GCA_036435485.1. Classification (NCBI taxonomy): domain Eukaryota; kingdom Viridiplantae; phylum Streptophyta; class Magnoliopsida; order Apiales; family Apiaceae; genus Saposhnikovia; species Saposhnikovia divaricata. The sequence continues at coordinate 187,126,265 of CM071598.1, read as the reverse complement.
GTTTTCAACCTTTCATGTGAACTTCTTTTTTACCAATAGAATGAGAATTAAGTAAAGAAGCACTAGCTAGACTTTTGGTTGATGTTACGTGCGTATTGTTTGGGATCGAATAAAATGGAATACATTTAATTCAAACTTTAGACAAGTTTTAGAAGCATATAATTAAGGAAACTGCCACTTCAATTTGCATAATTTATCCATTGAAGCATCATACTAATGCCAGTTCTGGCTCAGTCATCGTGATTATTCGTTGTGTAAAGTGCCTTTTTATAGTTAAATTTTTCTCGAGGTGAAAAATAAATAAATCTTACGATCTTATCAATCAACGATGTAAGATGAGCTCGCTCCGCACATTTAACTTAAATATTGATCAAATTCTTATATGAATGTATTGAAGGGAATGTTTATATTTATATCTAGCTACCAGTAAACAACATTCTTTCCTGTCAATTATTTAGGGACAAATATGCAAAATACAGAAGGCAAATGCCATTGATAACTAAATTGTTGAATCAGAGAGACAAGTTGTGGTTGGGTAGTAATGAAGAACATTTGAGACCCATGTGCCATCTACCAGTGACAGAACAACGCCATGAAGATAGCGATGTTTCAATGGTTTATACTTTATCAATTTTTTTTTTAGAAAAATGTACATAATGCGTGTTTCCTTTTCTAATGTGTGTATGTGAAAGAGACAAGCGTTAGTACTTAGTAGGAGGATGTGTCTCTTTCATCATTATTCATTTTCGTACAAAAATATTATCAAGAAAAAGAATTGGAAAATGTTATGTTTTTCAAAAAAATTTCCAAGATTATTATCAAATGTTAATGTGTAATCAATATAAAGATTAACTTTTCTAATAATAATATGATGAGATCCGCGTGCATCACAAATAAAATTTCGCCATGTATCATTTCCACATCATTTAGTAAAAAATTGGGAATTTTTTTGAAAAATCTAACACTACTAGAAAGAATTACCAAGGTTTAGATTATCAATAGTCAATCAGATCTGAAATTATTTAATCGGCAGATTCTAACTTACATAAATATTTTAATTATCACGTGACCATCGCTTGTAAGTAACAAAGAAGAAAAAGAAAAATACATATTGACCGAACGAATATGCGGTCTATTAAAAATGTGAATATTCCACTAGTCTAAATATTTTCAATATATTAATCTACAATTTTTAACTGTTAAGTACTAAAGAATGATTGTTATATTCTCACACTGCCCGGCTGGGAGCGACTTCAACAAGCGTTTGATGTAAATCTTAAAGTAAACTTGATGTAAATCTCAGTTGGTTAAAGAGAGGTCATCTCACTTCTTGGTCACAGGTTCGACTCCCATGAGAGGCGGATTTGTGATTATGCCATTCTGGGGCAGAGTCTGTCGCACTTGTGCGATTTGCCTTGGATCACATGGTTTGCAGACTATTGCGTGAGCCCATGGGTTTACCCAGAGCGCACCCGAAGGGTAGCGGCTGCGGGTTCCCATGCAAAAATAATAATAATAATAATAATAATAATAATAATAATAATAATAATAATAATAATAAAATTTATTATAATTTTTTTTATAGGCTCAATGGCTCATGAAACATATTAAAAAAATTATCTCTTTCTTTTTTATTTTTTAGAACTTCATTTCCACTTTTAGAGTAAGGTTCGGTGTTAAAATATGTATAATTATTAGGGTGAAAGTCCAGATCAACCATTTTTTATCAAACTGTACCCAAAATGACTGTTCACGTGTAGTCCCGCCAAAAATAGCCTTTAGACACGCCATTCACAATGACGTCTCTACCATTCACGCCAACGATATCGACATATCATCTCAAACCGCCAAGCAAATTAAATATTCAATCACAACACGCCATTGGAGGTGACGTATGAATCAACACACGCCTATGATTAAGACGTGACTCATTAACATGCCAACCACTAAGACGTGTCTTTTTCATTTTTGAACCAATGAAAACTTAAAACTTAGCTTTGCAGCTTTTGTTTATTCCAAACTTCGACTACCAAACCAGCTCAGTAGTTGTAGATATAGGAACATCTAGTTAACTTACGTATATATAAGTGATTTGAATCCCTTTAATTATCATGTATGTGTATATATTTATGTATATATAAGCATTCTAATAATATCCATTCTTACTAGAGCAATACTCCAATGGGCCGCTGCAATTAGAGTATAATATGCCACTTTAGTTGGAATATTCCTATGTATCATTCAAATATGCATTCTGTAGAAGATAAGTCATCATATAATGGATATACATTGAATACGCCTATCATATGGGCGTGATAGATGGGTATTTTGGACAGAAAATCCGATAACGGGTATTTTAGGCACATGGAGCTTAAAAATAGTGTAATTTGGGCATTTTTTCTAATTATTATCATATTTTGAAATAAAAAAATAATTTTTAATATACATAAAATCTATAATTCAATGTATATTTTTAAAATGATCCAAAATATAGGTAAAAATATATGTGTAATATATATATATATATATATATATATATATATAAGAGTAGGGAGCCTGAGATATCTCAGGTAAGTTCCCTGAGATAGCTGTTTTTTATATATAAAAATGGGGTGGGTATTTTAGTAATTTCAGAGATTTTTAATTAGCCCTACGAACCCAGCAAGATTTAAAGATTATTTTATATGCATCTTAGGAAAAGTTCCCTGAGATATATCTCAGGGTCCTTTTTCTCTATATATATAATCTTCAAAAGCACAATTACATTAGTAATTTATATTTAAATAACTGATTTCTCGTTATTTTTCCAATTACATGTTTATGTTCATGTCATAATTAGAATTATGATTATACTTTTTTTTTTGTCAAAGGTGAATTTCTCATTCATGAATTGTATCGAAATACAATAAAACGTACAAAGGGATTTTTTCATTCTAGAAAATTTATCATCTAACCGAAAAGCACGCATGTTGCTCCCGGACGTTTAGACAATAAAACCTTCAAGTCTGAAAGGAAGAACCCCACAAAAGAAAGGCCTCGTTAAAAAACCCCCAAGAGCAAAACCCTATGGGAAAAAAACTCAAAGGGGAAAAAGAGTGCCCTCAAGATATAAAAATACATCATTTTACAAATTTTCCAAAAAATACTTATAACTACTAAATTCTTTTGTGAATGTCTCCATTGCCATCAGTTATAATTGCTTTATTTTCCTCTTCATCTTGGTTGCTCCATTACTGTAGGTCGTCACCTCTGTTTTTGTAATCTACTCTACCCAGCCAAAATTCCAATCGCCCCTGCGAACAGTGAATAAAGCGACAAAATCGAAATATTAGTCCACTAAATCTATTTATCAACAGTTTTATAAATATTATCAACATATTATATGACCAAAATTGTAATTTAGCAACAAACTTAGGAATCTAAACCAAAGGGGATCCCTTTGGTTAGATACTTATTTGATTAGATTTTATATTATTATGTCTAAAAACACCAGGATAGAAGCTCAAACTGTAAAACCTTGCAGCATTCAAAAAGTGTTCTCACTGTAGCATAACAAAATTGAGTCTCACTATATATTGCTACTTCAGAATATTCTTACACACCATAGTCAAAATCAAAAACCAACAATAGATATGTTCTTAAGTATAACAAGTTTGTGTTCAAAACCAGCTAATTTTTCTGCAAGTTAGTGACAGGGCATATCTACCACCATCAAAAGAAAAACAAATATAGCGAACTCAATCATTCATTGTTTTTAGGACATTATTTCCAAAAGGCTTATCCATGAATTCAACCAGCATTCCGTGAATTCCTTTTTATTTATTTGACAGGACCACCTTCCATAAAACATTATCCAGTCATATAATACTCCGTATGCAAAGTACTACTTTAAAACGATTGGATGATAGCTAGCAATCTGCAATCAAAGTATAACTTCTTTCTTATACTGTATCAAAGATAACCATCAAGGATTAGATACTTTTTAAAAATACTTACTGAAAAGTATCAATTACCCTTAATTAGATAACAAAAACATGTTAAAAGAGCTAGCATATTAGTGTATTCTAATATATGCTGGCATATTGAGTACATTATATTATCCAAGTGAAAGAAATTGTATCAACTTTATTTTAATTAAATTCGAACTTTGAGTTTGCAGCTTGTGATTCAAATTTGGCTATGCTACATTACTTGGAATCTGGACCTGATGTTCAATACCAATCCCTTTAGCCGGTTTTGACAAAACCAAAGTCAGAATATAATATTCAATTGTAAAATGTCTTCAACATTCTTTAAGGTAAATCTTAAGGTAGAACCAGGAAACAGATAAAGCAGAACTAATACAAACACTGTACAAAGATATTTACAACATTTTATTAACATGAAGAAGTTCTACCACTGCAGTCCAGTAATACGCTGGTTAGAGTTCATCTACATTATTAAGTTTATCTGGAGTAGAAAGACATGACTCATGAGTCCCCTAGCAGTAGCAGTAGGACCATCTCTAAAGAGAATGTTGGCAACTGAAAAATCAGAATAAACCTAACTACTACAATGTCTTCAAAGGACTACTCATTCTAAATTAGTAATAAAGATAGGAGAAGATCCAATAGTCTTGCTCAGCAACCAGAGAGTAAGGGACAACTTAATTGCCAAAATGGTCCGAAGTGATGCTCGATCTAGCATGAATCCAAACACTGTAATCCCCGCTTTATTGTTCTCAAAATATGTCACTGTAACAAATTTAATCTATTTATGCACATGGTCGTTTTTAAAGACAAAGTACATACATAATCCATTACGCCTAATAGGTCAATACAAAAAAGTTATAATGTTTGCACAAACTTACCAAGAGCTTGTCTCTTCTGGTAGGACATTGTATGCGTAAAGATTGGCATCATATTTGTATTATCTATAACATCTTCCTCGCCTTCTTCGTCGTTGGATGCCGAGTTGCCAACGATAAAGTCCACCCTGGGTGCAGCAACCTGAGCTCTTGGGGTTTCATTCTCCATGTCATCAAACGAGTTGATAGTTGAACATGCATTCCATTTTGCTGCAAGGCATGTAATATCCTGTGCTCTGTGTGTTATTTTTGCAGCACTACGCAGGCATATGAAGAATCCGGTAGCCAGGGTCACTGAGGTTAACTGTATTATCATGTAAAATAAGTCACCATTAGCAAATATTACAGTAAGAGATCACTTCTTACTAAACATGTTTTCTACTTGGCTTTTTACAGTATAATAACACTAGAAAACTAAAAAACATCAATTTGACTAGTTAACAACCTATATTATGTACTTAATTTTAACATCCTTACTAGTTTTTATTATGGAATCAGGATATAATAGATATCATAAAAACATGGATATATAAGGCTTAAATTCCAGCAAACAACTTAAACATGATACTCCTCTTCTTTTTTACTAAAACTTTACTGATCTTAAGAAAACAAATACTACTATTATGCAAGTATAACTTCACAGTTTTGTAGTAAGAAACAGGCCTCACCATTCGTTTAAGCATTTAACAACCTTTTGAAAACACGCATATAAGACTAAAATTAAAAGCTCACAGGGAAACCTTTTATCTTTAAGGAAATAGTTAATTCTAGTTCTCAGCATCTCGAGGGATTTCTTCCACCCATGAGAGTTCCTCCTCTAGTTTAATCGCATGTCTGGACAAATTATGAGCCGTACCATTAAAATTACGACTAACATGGGAGATCGATACATCTGGATAAACTACCAATAGCATTCTAATGTCAGCAAAAATGATGCCCAGTTCATTATGATACACCTTTGTGCTATTTAAAGCTTGGACCAGAGACAAAGAATCCGATCGTATATGCTTTATTGGTAGACCAACATCTTGTGTCCAACGTAGACCAACCAATATTGCCAATGCTTCTGCGTGAAATACTGATAGTGAACCTCTTAGGGGTTTTGAAAGAGCTGCTAAAACTTTATTGTTAGCTGCAACAATTACAGCTCCTAATCCTACCATCTGTGTATTGGTACATATTGCTGCATCCACGAAAAGTGTAGTATCCTGACTATCTATTCCCATTTGATCTCCATCTGACCGATTCTCTCTACATGTGTAACCACTATCTCTATCACGCACATCCTTTATTTCCTCATAGTATGAAGTTAGCTATATTTTTATTTGTTGTGGTGATCTAGATTGCTGGCCATGAGTCTTCCTATTCCTTTCTGCCCATATACCCCATGCAATAATCAACAACTTCTCAAATTGATCTCTTTCTAGGAGTTCTGTAACATAGAATAACACATCTTTAAAGGAGATGTCTTCTTTCTGACCCACCAAAAATGGGTATTCAAAGAGAACCCATACTTCCTGTGCAAAAGGACACCAAAACACTGCATGTGCATTAGAATCTTCCCCATATCCACATAGGGGGCAGCCACTATGAGGAACTGCATTTCTGCGGTGTAATCCTTTAATTGTTGGTAAAATTTCTTGAAAACCTCTCCACCCAAAAGTTAATACCTTTCGTGGGATCTTAATTGCCCAAAACGCTCTCCACCATGCTGAAAGAACTTCGGATGACGAAGATGGACTATCTTTACCAACTCTTAAAACTAAATTATATCCACTTCTTACCGAATAACTTCCATTTTTATTATAATGCCAAAGCCATGAATCTGGATGATCAAAAGGACTAAGTGGGATTGTTGAGATAAGTTGAGAGTCTGGAGCCAAAAAACATTGATGAATTAGCTCCCTATTCCACTTACTTGGAGGCTGGATTAGATCAGAAACATTCAAATTATCATTTAAACCATTTGTTATCGGTAAAAAGGATGGTGGCCTTGGGATCCAAGGATCTTTAAAAGCATTTGTACTCTGTCCGTTCCCTATCCGCCTTCTTAATCCCACAACTAGTAAGTTTCTTCCCCAGAGAATACTTCTCCAAGTCCAAGATGGGCAGCTACCTTCCCTGGCTTCTAGAAACCCGGAATTTGTGAAATATCTAGCCTGTAAAACCCGTGAGAGGAGAGCTGATGGATATATCAATATTCTCCATGCTTGCTTAGCTAGCAGTGCTTGATTATATTGACTAAACTTCCTGAATCCCAATCCTCCCTCACTTTTAGGTACACAAATATCTTTCCACTTTCTCCAATAGATTTTTTGTTTTGATTGAACAGACCCCCACCAATAACGTGCCATTAATTTCTCAATTTCTTCACATTGCCCCTCTGGAATTCTAAAACAAGACATAAAATATGTTGGCATGGCTTGGATGACCGATTTTAAAAGAATTTCCTTGCCTGCTTGTGAGAAAAGATCAATTCACCATGAATGTAACTTTGTCCATATTCTATCCTTTATAGATCTAAACATGACTTTCTTATTTTTCCCCCCCATCATTGGCAAACCCAGATATGTTTCAATGACATCAGTTGTTTGCATATTTAGAGAAGTTTTGAAGAGAGAGCGAATGTCTTCTGTGGTATTCGGGGAGAAAAATAAAATAGATTTATTGAAGTTAATCATCTGCACATAAAATAAAATTGTCAACAAACTTGTTACCTGGCCCATCAATTATTTTAGTTATTATTTGCGGTAAACTATATATATATATATATATATATACACACACACACATATGTACTTATATTTTGATGCCCCAGATAACAACAGTATTTATTATACCTGGCCTGAACATTGAGAATAAAGAGAGAAAATATTCTGTATAGATTGTAGAGATCTTGTTGAGGCCTTAAGAAAGAGCAAGCTATCATCAACAAAAATAAATGACTTATGGAAGGTGCTGTTCTTGCTATTTTCAGTCCCAAGATGTCTTTTCTGCTTTCTGCTTGCCCTATTAAAGTGGAAAAACCTTCCGCACATATAAGGAATAAATAGGGTGAACGGGGATCTCCTTGACGTAAGCCTCTTGATGGTATTACCTCCCCATGAGTCTGTCCGTTAATTTGGAAAGAGTAGCGCACAGAATTGACACATCTCATTATTTTGTGTACCCACTGCATTGAGAAGCCCATTTTTAGTAGCATCTTTTCTATGAAAATCCACTCCACCCTATCATACGCTTTACTCATATCTAGTTTCATCGCTACATAACATCTTTTTCCATCCTTCATTGCTCTCAAGTGATGCAGACATTCATAAGCAACTAATGCGTTGTCTGTTATGAGCCGACCGGGGACAAAAGCGCTTTGTGTACCACTAATAATCAACGGTAAAATTGGTTTTAATCTGTTTATTAAAACCTTTGAGATTATTTTGTACAGCACATTGCATAAGCTTATTGGACGAAAATCCCCAATAGACAAGGGTTCCTTGACTTTTGGTATCAAAGTGACAAGTGTTGTATTTATTTGGTCCAAATCTGCCTTTTCATTTAAGCAGTCTAACACTACCTTCGAAACCAGTGGTCCTACAATGTCCCAATGCTGCTGATAGAACATAACATTCATCCCATCGTGTCCCGGACTTTTGTCAGCAGAAATAGAGAACACGGCATTTTTAACTTCTTTCATAGAAAAACCTCTTCCCAGGGATGTATTCATCTCTTCTGTTACTAAAGGTTTAACTGATGATAACACTTCTTCCCATTTTTTCAACACTGGGAGAAGTCGAAGTAAACAGATTTTGATAGAACCTTTGAATTATCGCACTATACTCCGTCTCCTCTGAGCACCATACATTCTCCTCATTTAGTAGTCCTGTCAAATATTTATTATAACATATAACAAAAAGTCTTACTTCATAACATTATTCCAGATAATATAAAATCTAGCTTTAATAACTCCATTCCTGTTAACATGTCTGAATTAATATTCAATTGTATGTAATATATGAAATTTATCCTTCCTCTGTATCATTCTTTTTTATCTTAATAGTAATAAATTTCACTACGTACATAGTTTATTTGGATTTTATTATAATCCTTTCACAACTGTACTTGTACACATATAGGCACTTCTTAATATAATCTATTATTCCTTTACTTTAACCTGAATAATCTGTTATTCCTTTACTTTAACCTGAAAATCAAAACTAACAATCACTTCAAAGAATATTTTTAATCTATCTAGATGAAATTCATTTATTAATACTTTAATAAAATTAAATTCTATCTTTCACTTAAATAGATAAATTGTTTCGATAGTACATAATATTCTTATCAAAATTGATACTAGCTAAATACCCTATTCTCATGAAAACCAAAGTACCGTCCTAACTATTCAACACATGAGGGTAAGACTACTATCTACTTTAGCACATATTATTCCCTTCAGTACCTAATACTCAATTGGTTTTGTAAACAACGAATTTTCCTATCTAATCTGCTATTTAACTTCATATAATTATAATCAGTTTTTAAAGGATCTTCACTAACAAAGCCTTACTCCAGTATTTATCTACATGCTACTAATGAAGGACCACATACATAGACCAGCAGAAAAGTAATGTAAGCCTATCAACTTCTAATTCACACTACTCAGACCTCAAAATTTAGATTTACATACAATGATATAAGACTAAAACTCCAGTACTAACCTTTTATAGGATTTATTTTGTTTCTTTTTTTAGCCCTTTGGTGAAAAAATTTTGTGTTTTGATCCCCAGCTTCCAACCATAGTATTCTGGATCGCTGTTTCCAAAAGACTTCTTCTTTATATAGCAACTCATTCAACTTGAGTTCCTTCTCCTTTAACTGTCTGTTGTTGTCCAACCGATCTTGTACGTTATGAAGAAGAATAATTTGCCGATGAGTTTCTTTGATCTCTCTAGCTAGAGAGCCAAATTTGGATTGATTCCAGTGTGTCAGATTAATGGAACACTGTTGGATATTGTCAATAATTGATAACAAAGCAGACTGACTAGTTGATTTCCAGCTAGATGTTATAATCTCCTGACAGTCAGGTTCTCTTACCCACATATTCTCAAACCTGAACCTGGGTCATTTTCTGTTATTTTGCCCGACCAGGTCCGAAGAATTTTGTAAACACAAACAAAGAGCTCTATGATCTGAATGGAAAAAATCAAGATGAGAGAGATAATTATTTGGAAAGCATTCTAGCCATTCTTCATTTACCATTGCCCAATACAACCTTTCTTTTATACAACCATCAGCCGTATTTCTTATCCATGTAAAATGGTCACCTCTATAATCCAAAGGCTGTAATGCGCAAACTTCCAAAGTAATTCGGAAAGCTTCAATTTGTGATTCACTTTTCTCCCCCCTCCATCTTTATCTTCTTGGCGCAAAATTTCATTGAAATCTCCCATGACGAGCCAAGGTCCGCTGGTCACGATCCTAAGTTTTTACAGCAGCTCCCAAGTATTATGTCTATTTGCTACCTTCGGATCTCCGTAAAAACCACAAAAATGCCAAGGCCTTGTTGATTAACCAATTTTAAAAAACAACTAAAGTGATTAGAAGATGATGTAAGTAACGTAACTTCCACCTTATCTTTCCATAAAATCATTAACCCTCCACCAAGTCCAACTCTAGGGACCTCAAACCCATATTCAAATCCAAGTTTATTACACATAAGATTAATTTTACCTTCTGCTAACTTTGTTTCCATTAGAAAAAGTAAGTCTGGCTTGTGATACTTTACTAGGAGCTTCACTTGCCTCGTAGCTTCCTCCCTATTTAGTCCTCTCACATTCCAACTCACAATAGCCATTGACGTAAATTTCTTACTTCGAAAATAGAAATTAATTTTTTGGAGTAGAAATGCACTCTTCCTATTGACAAAAGAAAATCGCCCTTTTCAAATTTTGCTTGCATTACTTTGATCCCTAATTTTTATCAGTTTTTTCATAATTTGAGTCTTCAGAATCTAATCTATTATGTATCTCATCCTTAAAATCCTCATCTTTTTATTTCTACTTATATAGCCTTATTCCAATTTACTGTTGAAATATTGCCAAATATTTGTTACCTTATCCAAGTCCTATTTATTGTATCCAATCAAAGAACTAAATATTTCTCCAATTTATTTTTTAATCATCAGTTCATCATCTATAAATCATATCCCTGTTATTTATTTCATCTTTACATCCATATTTTTAAAGTTTCCTTAATTTATTCTTCTAAAATCCTCCTTTTTTCATCCTAAATAACAACCCTTCTTATTTCAAACTATATTTTCTATTAGTATAGTAACCTACTTAAAAACTACATTCTATCTTTAGGCCCTTTATTTTCCTTCTACCTAATCATGTTAATATTTTATCTTCAGTTCCCTTCTCAGACCATTACTCAGCCCTTAAACTTAGCTTTCCTTTTCAAATTAATAACTTATTCTCAAATTATACTTACCTTTCAAATAATCCCAAAACTTTAGCAACTTTTATAGCTATTATTAATAAATGCTTTTATTGCTCCTGATTGTTTCATATTTACTGGAATCTTATTTTCTTTTTGGAGTTCTTTTAGCTGTAAACAGCTTTCTTTGCTAGGAATATCATTTCGACTTTATTTCATATCATTAGTCATTTTTTATTATTATATTTACTGGAATTCTTTAGATAAAACTAAATTCACTCCGTTTTTCAGAGAAAAACCTCTTTCCTCTGTAATTCTAATTTCATTCTGTATCAGTCCTCAGTGATTGTCTTTCTAAGATTTAAATTTAAACCTTTCTCCAGGCCACTCAGATTCTTGCTTTGTAAAACACGAATATAATCCAAAAATAAATTTGCTCATCTAAACACCAAATGTAGATCTTAATCCGAAAGTTGCTTCAACTAATAACCTAGTTACCTTCTGTCCATTGTCCCTGTATATTGTATATATCTTCCTTATTTTAGTTTTTCTTCTATTCCCCTTCTAAACGTATAATTTTACATAGCTACTTAGCGTATAATTTATGTAACCACCTTGCTTACTAGGTTTAATTTATACTATTCTGAGTTTAATTCTTATCTCCTAATCTTCTTGTTATATACATATTTTTTCAATTTTTTAACATATTTCTTTGGAAAACTACACTTATCCATACAAAATCATGAAAAAGAAACATTATTATTAAGTAAAACCAAATATACACTTGGATCTAAAAGGATCTTGGATTACAAAGGATTCTTTTATTCAGTCTTAGCAGACAAAACCGTAGACAAAGCCATAACAAATATTTTTAATACTAGAAAATAAGAAAACATTATTCTTCTTCTGCTACATCTCCTTGGATATTCTTATCAGGGTGAAATTGCCTTTTGCCTTCTACTTTTTAGCTACTTGATCTTGACCCTCATTTTGCATTTTCTGAGTAGTGTTCACTTTTCCTCCTTTGGAATAGGATTTAACCACGTTTGAGAGACTCATATTGATCCCCTTCTCCTTCTGTTTCATTGTTTGACCGCCTTCCATTTTCTCCTTAGCATCTCGTTTGAAGTCATGATAGCTTTTCCTGAACCTACACCAATTCCATTAAGGGAAGAAACTTAATCTAATTGTTTATCTCACCTTGTTAGAATAAAATAGAAAGGTAACCTAACTGAAAAAAAATGACTTACTTAAATTTTCTGTTCTCACTCTTTTCTGATTATGGTCATTTAAAGTTTCATCTGATCGATTACGAGCTCCTACCAGGCCCATTTGAAACAATGGCTTTGTATTCAACCTTTTCCCTGCTGATGTGGAAATTGCATTAATAGATATTCCATATGCCAGGCCAGTAGTTTTAATGGAATCGTCATATTGCAGAATTGGTTTGCGTCCACTTTCAATTTCTTCAGCTAACTTCACACAACCCTTCTGAATGTGGTCTAAGAGACCACAAAAATAGCAATACTTCGAGAGCCTCTCATAACGAAATCTTACCCATATGTTATCCTTGTTTTTGTATAGATTTAGGAGTTTTCCTCGAAACAAAGGTCGGGAGAATCTATTCGAACCTGGAATCGCATGAAATTGCTTCGTTCATTCTGATCATACTCCATAAATTCTCCTATGGAGTTAGCAATCACCCTTCCCAACTTTTCCCCATGTGGTTTTATAAGGTGACCCGGGGGTATCCCATGAACTTGAACCCAAAAAGGAATTTGTTTGAACAGTTCCGGGGTAATTTTGATATCCTCTAATTTTACATAATATATAATTTTATTATATAAAATATAATTTTTATATCCTCTAATTTTACATAAAAATAAAACTAATTATAAGATTATTAGATTTAGCTCTAATAATATACCCCCTTCCTCAAATACGTAGTAAAAAATTCTGACCATTAACTTTATATTAATCAAGCATATCTTATAATCTAAATACTTAGAGGCCGTTTGACTAAACTTAAAATTATTACTTATGGCTTAAAGTTGTGATAAGTGAAAAGTAAAAATTTTATGTCAATATCTGTTTGGGTAATTTTGTATTATGAGTGATTTATGAATTATTTAAAATGTAAACATAAAAATAAATTTGATAAATTATCTATTTGAATGATGATATTAATTTTTATCAAATAAAATCCTCAAAACAAAATACTTTACTTGTCACTTTAAAGTTGATAAATTACTTCTAGAATCCCTGTGTTGTCGAATGAGTCTTTTGAATTGTGGAATACTTGAATATCGAATATAGCGATTGACTTCTGGAATCCTTGAAATATCGAATATAACACTTTACTTCTGGAATTCTTAAAATGTCAAATTCTTGACTTCTCTAATAGAACACTTTACTTCTGGAATCCTTGAGATGTCGAATCCTTGACTTCTCAAATAGAGCACTTCACTTATCGAATTTGTACTTAGGTAAATTTCTTTTATTCTTTAAACTTCAACTGAGTTTATTGAACAACCTTTTTCTTAAATCTTGAGGCAAGATCCAGAGATCTTGTTTCAAGTATTATTACATGACTGATTTATACAAGACACGGATGAGTTTGATGCCTACTGCTAAGTACAATTTCTAGAATAGAAAATTAACAAGAGGTTTCCCAGTTAAGGGTTCATGTAAGTAATGCATAGCATTACTAACAATAGGCTTATTATATAGATGAATTCAAACATGTGTCTGTGACTAACAATCTTCCCCAAATTGTCAGTAAGATTCTTAGACACAATTTCTTATATGAAAACAAACCTACCATATATAAAAGTAAAAGCATTGTAGCACATAACTTGAAATAATTGTATACAAGTAGTAATTGTATACAAGTACATGATTGAAAATCTTACAAATGGATAGGAAGTTTTATTCTGCCAATATTTCTTTCAAATTTTTTCATAGATCTGGCTTGATATTATGCATGTGTTCTATCTTTGTATTTGGTATTTTCATCAATAGCCATTATGATTTTATTCCATTGCTGTCAGTTCTTCAAGCAATGGAGAGTCTTGCAAGTCTTCAACAACCTCCTTTAACAAATTTTCAAGATATGACTCATGGTAATCCATCCTTATCTTGACATTTCTTCCATTGCTCCTTTTGTACTTTACAAGATAAGGATTGAATTTGACTTTACACAGCCCTTTATTTCTTAGCTCATTTGCCTTTGACTCCATCTCAACCATTTGTTCTTCCAACTTCTTCAGTTTTCTTCATTCTTTTTCTTCAAGTTTTCTTTGTAGTATCTGTGCATCTTCAAGTAGTTGGCAATCTCAATCTTCCAGCTTCTTTTTTTTTCTTCCAAGTTCAATAGAGCCATGATTCTTTCTAGATCATAGTGAGGAAAATGTTGCCATGACCTTGCTTTATTTGCTTCTTTTCCATCAGTGTACTTTACTTCAAGATGATCTTCAATAACTGTGACTTTGAATATTCTTTGAGCTCTCAGAAACTTCAACTGAGTTTATGGAACAACCTTCTTCTTCAATCTTGAGCCATGATCCAGAGATCTTCTTTCAATTATTATTACAAGGTTGATTTATACAAGACTCAGATGAGATTGATGCCTACTATTAAGTACAAACAACAGATTTGTCCCAGTTATGTGGTCATGCAAGTAATGCATAGGATTACAAACAACAGATTTGTTAACAAACAGATAAATTCATACATGTCTCTGTGACTAACACACGTTACAAGAATGTCCTTCATTCGACTCCTTTTAACTTTTAAGTTTGAAATACAAAGAAATATTGGGGGTTGAAGTGTTGAACTACGATTCTGAGTGTAATAACCCTGATTTTTGTGCTATTGTAAAAGGACCCAAATGAATAGTAATTCCGGTGTGTAAGAAAAACAAATCCCACCCACTTATGGGTAATGGAAAAATTGAGGTTTTTGATTTCATATTAAGATTATACGAGTGAAATGAGTGTATGCAAAAGGCCCCAGAAATCGAAAAATCCTACTTCGTTAGTAACTTCTGTTCTTCGAGAAAGCAATGACAAGGTCAAGGAAATACTAAACATGAAGACTTTTATATCACAAGTATGTTAAAATGAGGATTCAAGGAATGGAAACCACTTGAAGAGAATTTTGCTACTAAGAACACTTTAGAAATTAATCTAGTATTGCATGGAAAAATTATGGAGTAACATTGGAAAATGATCAAGATAGCAAGGCCCATGAAAAATCCATGCAAATGCATGCAAGTTGGTTGGTCAAGCATGCAACCAAGTCAAAGAAAGAGCTAACCAAGAGTTAATGGAATACTTAGAAACAAACTACCTAGTTAGTGACATAGTTGCATAATTTGTGGATCACCAAGCAAATGGTCAAGCTAGTTGGCTAAGGTTAGACTAAAAAGGCTATTAGTAAGTAGATATAACAATTACATATCACATTATTGGCCACTATCCAAAGCAAAACAAAGAGAAAAGCTCTTCCTCCCCCACCCTTTCTCCATTCTGTTGAGATAAGCAGGGCAGGAGCTTGGACGATTTTTTCCCCCACTTCTTGACACTTAAAAATCCCAAGAAAAATTCCAGGTCTTCTACACATCCAAGGGTAAGTTCCTATTTAATTTCGTAATGTTTGAAGGAGTTTTGCCTAGTCAAAAAAATTGTAGAAGATAATGGTGAATAGTAACTCCAAAAATTCTGTTTTGGTTCTTGATTTTCTTTTGCAAGATTAAGGCTTATTTAGGATAACCAAGGTGTTCTTAAGGCTTAGGAAGCTTCTACAAGGTTACCAAGCTCTAAGGAAGGTATAAACATCTCACCCTTTTTAGCCATGTCAAGTTTATGGTTGATATTTTGAGATCTTGAAGTGTTAGCATGAATTATGTTAGTCCAACCTTTGATGATAAATTATTGAGAAGTGATGTTTGTTATTATGATGCAAGCTATGTTATTGAATTAAGGAGTCTTATATAGGTTAAACATGAGGATTTTGGTGGATTTGATGGTGGTAGTAAAGTAAGTAGTGGATGTTAAAAAGTTGTAGCATATAAAAGTGAATTGTTGGATTTCTTGCATCATGTTATGTTTGTAACTGAATTTAGGACCACCAATTGTTGTCTCCTGGAAACCCACTTTACATTTCTGGAAATGTCTTGATTTGTAGTTTCTAGACATATAAAGTTCATTGTGAGATGATTTATGGTTTGTGGGTTATGGTCAAATTAGCAAGGAGTGATCCTGAGCAGAAATTGGTGCATTGAACTGACTTTGAGAGGCTAAACGAACCCCTTAAAATGGAGGAAAATTATAAAAATTTTTGCATAGCTAGTTCTTACAGTAAGAAAGACGGCCCAAAAAGAATTAAGTGAAAATATGGATTTTTCCATTTTATACAAATTATTAAGTCGGAACTGCGCAAGTGAAATTGACTCCAGAGAAGGGTCTTCTTTAGAGCCTTGGTTGAGACCCTTGTGGATGGTCACAAATTATGAAATTTGGATGATAGATTCCCTGTGCAGTAAGGAAGGCAGGGGAAAAAGAATTTCATAAAACGGATTATTTTTCAATTTTATAAAAATGTTTGAACCAAAGTTTCGCGAATAGAAAACACCTCTAGGGGACGATCCTTAAGAAAGTTAACGCCAGTTAAAATCAAACGAAATCAAAACTCGACTCGAATAAGATTGGTAATTCTAATTCGGCCAAGGAATGTCCCACTAGCGTATAGGTTCAATATAAACGTTAAGAGTTCTCGGAGGGAATGAGTTACGTGATATAAATATCGATTAAATGGTTCGAGAATGAAACTAATCCTAGCGTTTCCTTGTCGGAATTATTATATTTTAAAATTCTTTAATAAATATTATTTGTAATATTTATTAAAATAAATGAATGTTAATTTAAATATTCATTTAAAGCTAATTTATTAAATTATTTAATTAATGATTAATTAATTATTTATTAATTAATTGATTATTTATTATTTATTATTTAAAAATGATTTAAATATTCCAAAAATTATTTAAAACCTATCTGGCCTATTTAAAAATTATTTATGGCCTTTTAAAAATTATTTAAAATATTTTCTAGCCTTCAGAAAAATATTTAAAAATAGCAGGGGTTCTCAAATATTTTTGTAATTACCTATACTTCGTAGATACCACCCCAACGGCATGCGAACTTATCAAAACTTGAGAACCCAAAGTTTTGGGAGTACTTAAAAATGTTTCCTCCCTTCGCTACAAACTAAAGCGTGATTAATGCGGTGACCCTGCCTCATCAAGGGGGGGTTTGGTTTTAAAACTTCTTAAGAAAATCCCGAATAACTCCCTAGCTGATTTGAAAAGAATTCCCTGAGTAGAGAAAATTAGTTGACGGAGCTCAACTTGTGAGATGAATATACTTCCATGTTTTCTTTCGGAAGTGACGAATTTAAAAAGGTTTCAAGCTGGTTTAATAACTCTGGGACTGGAGGTTGTTAGGATGGGAACGACTTGGTTACTCGCGGGTAACAAGCCCATCCGGTTATGCATATATCGACGAAGGTGGCGGCAGCCATCACGATATTTGTCCTGGCAGGTAGCCAGCTTAAGACCCATAGATGGTCGGGCCACGGCCTCTGTAGTTGGTACGTCACCCGTCTACTAGTAGAGTATTGTTTTGTACGTTACAGTGGCTGATCACCTTGTACCGGGGTGCTCCAGTATAGTCCCCTCTTTCCAATTGGAATAGTGCTGTAACACTGTGTTGGAAGCCCAGGCGCTTCAGCACCGATAGTGTTGTCAGTGTTGAACTCATCATGAAAGATTTTGAAAACCAGAACAATTTTGTTTTAAAATGACTCAGGGAAAGTAAATTGCTTTTGAAAGCAGATTTTATACTCAGTTTCCAAACGAGATGAAAGTATTTTTGAAGTACTGTTATTACATTGCTGAGGTACAGCATCTTGAACTGTCGGGCATTTTGACGAAAATGATATACATATATGTATGTATTTTCAAACTTGAGAAGTATTGTATTGGAACCTTATGAATGGTTCAGTTTGCGTATGTTGAAGAGCAACTATCGTAGCAGCATACTGACTACATATTTTGAAAAGCTTTCGAAAAGGTTAGCAAAACTTTAGTGTATATTATTTTGCTACGATATGGAGATTTTTATTGTGATTATGAACTTAATTTGTTCACACGATATCATTTTCTTAAAACTTCATATTGAGTATGAATATTTATTCAAAACTCGGACATGTATATTGTCGAGTTATATTCTGAAATCATGAGTTATATGCTCATACTTTTGGAAAAACCTTTTTCGAAACAAAGTATATTATTTCTCAAAGCGGAAAACTTACTGAGCATTATGTAGCTCATTCTTGCTTTATAAAAACCTTTCAGAAAGAGAAGAATTGGGTCGGTTAACTCCGTACCAGCAGAAGAGGAGTAGAAGAGTTACCCCTGAGATGATGCAGTTTCAGATAAATACTACCAAGTAAGTCTGATAGGTTTCAACCGTCATTAGCAAGACTTGCCTCCAGGTGCAGTTGTATAAGTGAAGTTGTGCAAGATTCTGGATTGTACAGACGAATTGTAATATTTAGAGTTATTTTTGATTATCGTTTCTGAGGCTCTAACTTGTATATATGAAATATTAAGGTCTGGATTGGTGTATTGTTGAGTTGTAAAGTTAATATAGGTATGATATGGATGGAAGGTGATGTGACGACCTGAATCCCTGACCTCGGATTTAGGGGCGTTACAGAAATGGTATCAGAGCATAAGTTACAGTACTAGAAACGAGAGTGTTGAGAGATAAGTCTAAGTAGGAGAATGACACAAGGGATCATAGTAAGATATTATTGGATTACCGGGAGCAGTACCAGTGAGTGAGTCTGATGGGAATGTTTACTCGAGGAATTATAATAGGGTCGATGGAATCCTTAGAGACCTTGAGGATGATGAATAGAGATTTGGGAGTCGTACATGACTTCTCGGATATAATGATATTAGAAGCAAAGCTAGACCTTAAGATTAGTTGAGGTAGAGGCAATGTTGCCAATACAATTGGATGACTTGGTGGGTATAAATTTTGTTACCATTGTCCTTCACCGTTTGCCCATAAGGAGGCAACATTTTGGGAACCGAGACAGTTAGACTTCCTTACATAAGTAAGGGTACTTAGTACTTGGACTAACGTAGCGCCTTTATGTTGGCTATAAGATTCGATTACCGATGAGTAACGGTTTTACCTGAGAAAGGGGTTACTATACTGTTGAGGATTTCATTACCCCCAATGGAGAATTTCACATGTGTTATACGAGAAGGTTATCATAAGACGATCTTACTAAATGATACCACGTATGATTCGGCGATTAGGACGTGATGGTTCAACTTAGAGAACAAACATGGAGAATTAATGACATAACTTTAATGAAGTTGGATATGGTCGTAACGAGCGATGCGGCGATCTCAGGATCTACCAGAAGAGAGACCAGTGAGTCTAGCGCAGAATTCTTCGCTAGAAATTTTATCAGAGACTATGTGTATATACTTGTAGACCTCTATATTGCTGGTACCGTATGTTCACATGCACACACCCGCCACTGAACCTATGGACTGCATTGAGATCCTTGAGAGATCTCTTTGATCTGTTTCCAGGGGGAACTAGCCACTTGTGATTCATATCGGAGGCATGAAGTAGGACCCTACGGACTTAGCAGGCGTCCCTAGAATGATGTGAAGCATGGTCTTCAAGGTAAAGCACGAAAATGACAAATATATTTGCGAAATCCTAACTCAATGAGTGAATTTAAGATGATGATTGAGGGACACTGGTGGATATCTTGTATTATGAAGATGAAGAGATGGAGTTATCCTAGTAATGGTGATAAGGAGATACATGAATAGTCATCAACTTACTTTGGTAATTACTGGCTGGTGCACTACTTCATTTAATTTATGCATTAAAAAGGTTATATCAATTAGTATATCAGGTAACCCTTCTAGCTTTCTACCTCGAACTCGTGGAATAACAACCAGTGATATACTTTTTCTAAATCAGGATTTATCCAAAGTATTTTATTTGATCCATGAGCATTCTATTCAAAGTCTTCTTGGCGAATAGATCGCTTGTGGGAAATGCTTGTGATGAGTTGGATAGAACTCCTTGCGATTATAAAGGTCGATGGTTGAATCTTTAGCGACTATCGAGAATCGACGATGATATAAGTTATCGAGCACCTTAGGGTGTGCACGGAAAAGAAAATCTTTAGAATCGAATGATTATCCGTCAGAGGAGCCAACATAAAAGGAATCCATGAAGACCTTGGCACTACCCTTCCCATTTACAAATTATTTTGATTACCTCCCCAATCTTTGATTATTTTGACATCTCCCCAAGAGAGAATTTTGATAAATATATATTCCCTCTTTGATGTTATTCTTTAATACTTGTGTTAAACCATATTTGGTTTCAAATGTGCCAGAGGCTTTCATTATTCCTACCTTCAGGTTTTCGAGCTCTGTCAAATGATGTTATTTCAAACCTCCACTTTTTTTTCAGTGGTGGATAATCCTAGGGTGATATATCACCGCTTGCTTGTTATATACCAGTATCCTTCCGGTTATTCTCTTCTTTGAAAATCATGCCTTGGAATTTGTTCAATTTAATCCAAGGTGTCCCTTTGAGAAATTTTTGTCAAAAGATGATAATTATTAACTTGACTTTTAATTGCTTTCATACTTCTCAACTTCCACTGGATGAACAACCCTATACTGATAGGGGCCACAAGGACTATCTGTCTGTGTGATAGAAGTCTGATGGGACGCCATCACTTGTGAGTTGTGAAATACAAGAAGGCTAATTACCTTTAGTAATGTCTTAATTGAGACACACAACGTGAGTTCTTATGATCATATTGATCTCTCAATAAATTCTCTTATCTCAAATAAGTTTACTTCAAAACTCATAATCCCATGATCACCAGTAGGTGACATTTGTTTTGATAGGGCAACTATCTTTTCAAAGCTCCATGATTCTTGTTATCTCAAATGAATTCCAATGGGATGTCAACTAGATCAAATAAATCAAAATTCACCGATAGAAATTAGATTCGCAACGGAATCGCCAAGAGCAAGAGCGAATCCCAAAACGAATAGAATATCAGTGACGTGTAGATGGAATTGGTTCGTACTCTCTCAAGGTTATTGTGTTCATGGGAAGTTGATCAAACCACATTTGAAAGGAAATAGGAATGGTGATGTCTCGAACTAGTGAACTAGCAACCTGGTCTATCTAGTTGCTAGTATTTCTTGAAAAGGACTAGTTATTATATCACTGGTCCATCTTCCAATTTAATTCATTCAGTGATTCCGCCATGCCTTTTGCATGTGATAAAGTATGATGATGACAGTTCAATGAATAATTTGATTGAGACCTAGCAAGGTCGCCCCTTCAACTTGAATTCTTACCCATCTTCTTATCAGACTTATGTCACTTGAATTTTCTATCCTTTCATTCATATAATGAAGATTCATTTGAAATCATTAATTACTTGAATAACAAGCTACTTCATTCTTTAATTTATTACTTCTATTGACTAACTTTTATCAATAAGACTTCTTAATTTCCTCTAAATTGTTCAAGAGGAGAAGTATTCGCCCGATGTAAAAATCTTGTAAAGATCGTCCGGATCACAATTGCATCCCTGAATCATTTCTTTCGAGTAATACTCTCTACGTTACCATAAAACAAATTTATGAAGAAATGGAAGAATAAACCTTATTGTATTCTGTCCATCTATCCTTTTGTCTGTTCAGCCTTGAGACTCCTATTATTCGAAACTCATTAATATTCTTGAAACATACGATGTGGAAATTATTATCAAAAAAAAAAAAATTCTATGTGATATTGATATTTTGAAACCATTCCTTTCAAAAGTGATTACTCTTAGGCAAACAGGAGGTACAATTGTGAACCGTTGCCCCAATACGAGATTGAAAGCCAAATCTTGTAGTTGTTCGGCCGAAACAATTATGTCAAATAATTATTTAAATTAGGAATAACATGTTGGAACGTACCACGTGGACCTTTAATATGATTGTGAGGAATGACATAAGGAATAGTGAGGTAGTTGAGAGTAATCTCTTATTAAACGTTGACAGGATAACATATTAACAGATTCTGGAATTACCAAGCCTTTCCTTGCCTCGAGAGATGTAAATCGATTGAGATGTAAGACATAACCTATAGGGGATAAGTAATAAGATGAATGAATTCATCATTACCCGAAAAGGCCAGTGTGGTGGACGATACCTACGGAAAGGACAATTCTAAATCAGAATTTGGTCAGAATTGACCGAGAGAATAGATGATATACAATAAAGAATAGTAGTAGAGGAAAATGACTGAATTATGGGGAAGAACAAAGATGTATAGAGAATTAAGAGAATGTTTAGCCACCGAATGCGAAGAATGATATTGGTAAATTATTAGGTACAAATGTGGCATGTCAAAAGCAGAATGACATAGGCCTAGTGGATTATTTTCGTCTACAGAGAATTCGGAACACGGACAAGAGTATTATGACGAATTTCAATACCAGGTCACCGAAGACCGAGTCAAGCAATGACACTAGTTGATTCTAATCGTTAGACCTAGTTGACTTACCAACAAGAGGATTTCCATTTAGAAGATTATCGATTTATATACGGGAAAGATAGTGGCGCAACGTGGAGCTCCTATAGCGACCGTGACAGATAGAGACCAAGGGGGAACTTCGAATACTGAAGGTACTTACGAATATGTTTGACCATGAGATCAAATATGTGAACCATTATAATTCGCGGTCAACGGACGAGTAAAAGAATTATCTAGATAATCGAGTTCTTAACAAGCGTCGTGCCTTAGATTTCACGGGAGAGTCGAGGATGATCACTTATCAATGATTGGAACTTTGTATCATGATAGCCACCATGCGAGCTGAAGGATGTCGCTTGTATAGCTTACTACATAAAGGAAGTTTTGATCTCCATGCGTTACGGAGAAGTCAACGAATGATGATATAGGTACCCGAGCTGGTTCGACATATAAAGAAGACTATACGGTATCCAGAGCAAGTGGTAGCGGTTGACGAGAGACAACCCATGTATGCTGATCACACCGAGGAATACGAAGAATATTGTACGTATTGACGTTATCTTAGAACATGAATTATGACCACCGGATATTTCACATACCTATGATACGAAGACTTAACGCGGATGTTGTGGATGCGACAGAATATAAACGTACAGGTAGTAGGACATGAGTTTTCTTTCATAGAACAACCGATACAGAATACCGGTCGAAAAGAGTGAGCATCGGGGAACAACCTAAGGCACTGGTAAAAGAATTGAAGTGTCAACCTGTGAGTTGGAGAGGGTGAAGCAGGAATAGTACCCACAACTATTTTCTTTAGATTCCGGGACGGAATCCCTTTAAGGAGGGGAGACTGTAATAACCCTGATTTTGTGCTATTGTAAAAGGACCCGGATGAATAGTAATTCCGGTGTGTAAGAAAAAAAAATCCCACCCACTTATGGGTAATGGAAAAATTGAGGTTTTTGATTTCATATTAAGATTATACGAGTGAAATGAGTGTATGCAAAAGCCGTCAGAAATCGAAAAATCCTACTTCATTAGTAATTTACGTTCTTCGAGAAAGCAATAAATACGAAAGCAATGACAAGGTCAAGTAAATACTAAACATGAAGACTTTATATCACAAGTATGTTAAAATGAGGATTCAAGGAATGGAAACCACTTGAAGAGAATTTTGCTACAAAGAACACTTTAGAAATTAATCTAGTATTGCATGGAAAAATTATGGAGTAATATTGGAAAATGATCAAGATAACAAGGCCCATGCAAAATGATAAGTGGATTTTATATCCACTTGGAACGCTTCAAATCGGCTTAAATTAATTAACTTGGCCTCAAGTATGTCGTGTTTTTGATTCGTTTTTAGTAAGAATGGTGCATGGTTACTATCTTGAAGTGGGAGATACATTTGCATGTTTCATGGTGGATTCACGCTCAAGAATTGAAGAACGAGAAGTGGTAAAAGAATCGGAAGAGAAAACGGAGGAGAAATGAGCAAATTGTGGAAAATTTGGATTTCCGGGTAGGTTGCGCAGTCTACACTGTTTTGGCCATATATGGAGTTCTAGAAGTCCGAATGCAGCGATCTTACAGTCCACGTGAAGCTTGGGAAATTTTCTTGAAGTCTAAAGTAAAATAAGAATTTTGGCAGAAACTCACAGTGCAGGGGCGCCCGGGAAATCCTGGACAGTGCAGGGGCGCCTGTTTATGGCGCAGGGGCGCTTGCCCTTGCTAGAAAAATCCTGAAAATTCTCCTACTTCGATTCTAATTGGTATTTTTGGTAATTTCTTGCTGGAAAAGACTCCTGGAGCCTATATAAACACGTCCTATCATCCTTGAATGTAACCAACACCCTTCATAACACAGAGAGAGAGAGAGCCAAAGATAGAGATTCAGACTTGGAGAAGGATCCTACGCTCGTGACAAGCAACGGAGATCTAGATCTACTTTTTGTTTTCTTCTAAATTAGGCGATACCCTTGGATGTTTTTTGGGATTTGTTTTCTTAACTCTATTACTCTAGCATAATTATTATTCATACTTTGTTTATTATCATGGTTACTTCAGATCCCATGATGATGAGCAGTTCGATTATGAACTAATCGCTGTCATGGGATTCTAACGGATTTACTTACGGAGTTTAGTAGTTTGTTTGCTTTAAAGATTTGTGTGTGGTGAATTACTGATATCCTTGTATGGTTGTGCTTATTCTTCTTGGATGCGTAGCTAACATCTAAGTTGTTTGTTAATCTCTTGTGAAACGAGAGTGGATCTTGAGATTTAGAACTTGCCATGCTAGCATAGGATTATGTATGTTTTGACATCATGATTTGTAACGTAATTTGAACTATTTTATGCTGCCCTATGTGATCTTAATGGATAACTTGTGCTTAAACCGTTATGTTTTCAAATCTTATAGAGATATAGGGTCTAAACATAATTGGTGTCTACCCATCTTCTATCTCTTTTGTGGATGTATGAGTAGTTTGGTATTCGTATACTGAGAGGTAGCCTATACTTGTTTCGTGTTGTCTGATCAGATATCATAACCATCACATACTTTGATTAAAGGCATCAACTCTAAGCGAAGTATTTAATGAAGTTAGGATCCCATGTTTTCCCTTGCATAAGTAATTCGATTCCAATTCTCGTTAGTTAATTAAACTTAGTTTATTAATTTACTTTTTATTTAATTTTAGTTAATCAAAACCCAAATTTGTTAATTGTCTTAGCAGTAAATAAAAACCATACATTGTTGCATAGGTACATTAACTGAATTGAAACCTAAACCAGATCTCTGTGGGAACGAACTTTACTTATTCATATTTTACTTGTGACCACGTACGCTTGCGTGATTTTGTGTTAACAAGTTTTTGGCACCGCTGCCGGGGATCATCAGTGTTTTATTTTTTAGTTTATGTGTTTGTCATCAGTGGTCGTTAGAGTTTACTGACTCAGATTATTTGTATGGATGGTCTTTCTATTGAGGATGGTTCGGTTATTCTTTTGAAACCACCGTGATTTGAGAAAGTAACGTCCGGCTAAATGACATCAACGACAACGCTTCGTGGGAGGCAACCCACGTGTTTCGGTAGTTTTTCTTTGTTAAAAAAAATGATGAACAGTGAGGAGCAGCCCTATCTCTACTTCAAATATTTCACCCCATTCAAGCTTTCAAGGACTCTCTAATTTAAGTTTGGGGGTGTGATAAGTGGATTTCATATCCACTTGGAGCGCTTCATTTCCGCTTAAATTGATGTCTTGACCTCAAGTATGTTGTATTTTTGATGTGTTTTTGTTTAGTTGTGCAGGATCGTAAAACCTCGGCTAGGGTTGGTGAATTCCATTGTTCTTAGAGTGGATTTTGAGCTATGGAATGAAGAATGAAGTATTTCCTATGTTACTATGAAGATTTCAAGCCAAGGGATTGAAGAACGGCAACTATCGCAAAAGGAACGGGAGAAAACGGAGTTTAAACGAAGAAAATAGCAAGAAATCAGTTTCTGGAAGATTGTTGTAGCGCAGCCGCACCATATGGTAGCACAGGGGCGCCGGAATAGTGATTGAGTAGCGCAGGGGCGCCATATTGTAGCGCAGGGGCGCTACCTGTCGCTGGAGAAATCCTGATTCACTGTTTTGGCCACATCTTGATTTCTACAAGTCCGTTTTGGATGATCTTACAGTCCACGCGAAGATAACGGAATTCTCTTTCATTCTAAAGTGGTCCAGATCTCCAAATACAACTGGAATGGACCATAAATACTGAATAAAAGTCAGTTACGAATTTTCCTTCAAAATAGAATCAGTTTAGGAAACGTATTTTGTGCCGAACTGCAGAATTCTATTTTAATTTTATTTTAGTAGTTTCTTGCTGGACAAGATTCCCGTGGCCTATATAAACATGTGCTACCATCCTTGAACGAACCAACACCCTTCATAACACAGAGAGAGAGCCGAGAGACGGAGATTCAGACTTGGAAAAGGATTCCTACGCTCGTGACAAGCATCGAAGATCTAGATCTACTTTTATTTTCTTCTAATTAGGCGATACTCTTGGATGTTTACGGATTTGTTTTCTTAACTCTTTACTCTAGCACTATTATTTTATTCAGACCTTGTTTATTACCATGGTTTCATCAGATCCGATGATGATGAACGGTTCGATTATGAATTAATCGTTGTCATGGGATTCTAACGGATTTATTTATGGAGTTTAGTAGTTTGTTTGCTTTAAAGATCTATATTTGATGGCTAACATCTAAGTTGCCTTGTTAATCTCTTGTGAAGCGACAGTGGATTTGAGGTTTAGAACTTGCCATGCTAGCATAGGTTCATGATTGTTTACCAACATGATTCGTAGTGTAACTTGAACTATTTTACATTGCCCTGTGTGATCTTTATGGATAACTTGTTCTTCAACCGTTATGTTTTCAAATTCTATAGACATATAGGGTCTAAGCATAATTGGTGTCTACCCATCTTCTATCTCTTTTGTGGATGTATGAGTAGTTTGGTATTCGTATACTGAAAGGTAGCCTATACTTGTTTCGTGTTGTCCGATCAGTTATCATAACCATCACATACTTTGATTAAAGGCATCAACTCTAAATGAAGTATTTAATGAAGTTAGGATCCCTTGTTATAATTCTCATTAGTTAAGTAATTCTTAGTTTTGTTAATTTGCTTCTTAGTTAATTTAGATAATCAAAACCCATCTTTGATATTGTCTTAGCAGTGAATAATAATCACACATTGTTGCATAAGTGCATAAATCTGTATTAAACCTAAACCAGTCTCTGTGGGAACGAATTTGGACTTAACCTTATATATTACTTGTGACCGCGTACGCTTGCGTGATTTAGTGCAAACACAAAATCCATGCAAATGCATGCAAGTTGGTTGGTCTAGCATGCAACCAAGTCAAAGAATGAGCTAACCAAGAGTTAATGGAATACTTAGAAACAAACTAGCTAGTTAGTGACATAGTTGCATAATTTGTGGATCACCAAGCAAATGGTTAAGCTAGTTGGCTAGGGTTAGACTAAAAAGGCTATTAGTAAGTAGACATAACAATTACATATCACATTATTGGCCACTATCCAAATCAAACTAAAGAGAAAAGCTCTTCCTCCCCCCACCCTTTTCTCACTCTCTTGAGATAAGCAGGGCAGGAACTTGGACGATTTTTCCCCCCCACTTCTTGACACTTAAAAATCCCAAGAAAAATTCCAGGTCTTCTACACATCCAAGGGTAAGTGCCTATTTAATTTCGTAATTTTTTAAGGTGTTTTGCCTAGTCAAAAAAATTGTAGAAGATGATGGTGAATAGTAACTCCGAAAATTCTGTTTTGGTTCTTGATTTTTCAAGAGACTAGGTGGAAGGGGGCTCAATCTAGAGAAGCGAACGGGTATAAATTGTGGTACTCAGGTCTTGCTAACTCGAGGAACGGAGTGGGTATTCTTTCGGCAAAGGATCTTAAAGACAACGTCATGGAAGTGAAGAGGTGCAACGACAGGATCATGTCCGTCAGAGTTGTGGTTGGGGAGAAGGTGTGAATGTGGTGTGTGCGTATGCCCCCCAAGTCGGTTTGGGCGACTCTGAGAAGGAGGCTTTTTGGGTCTGTTTAGATGAGTTGGTCGGAAGTATTCCTGACACCTCATCACCTTTAGTAGTGGGGGACACAACACTCAAATCGATTACCTACTTATGCGCAGGCGTGATGTTAGGGCGTGCGTGGATTGCAAGGTGTTCCGGAGTGAGGCGTGTGCTTCCCAGCACTGTCTGTTGGCCATGGATCTATCCATGGGGGGTCGAGTTGTTCGTAGGACGAGAGAGTCTAGACCAAGAATCCTTTGGAAAGATTTGAAGGGCGAGAAGGTGGTCGAATTTCGGGAGTCTCTGCTCAACGAAGGTTGTTTTGCGCGTGGTGGAGATGCAAACTTTAGGTGGACCAACATGGCGAAGGCTATTCGGTGTGTGAGCGAGAAGGTGGTGGGGGTTTCCTCAGGTAAGTTCAGTGGTCCTAAGGAGTCGTGGTGGTGGAACGAGGAGGAGCAAAAGAAAGTTAAGGATAAGCTTGCGCTCTTTAAAGAGCTTTTATCGATTTGTGTAGGGGCGGAGAGGATTCTGAAGATGGAAGCGAGCAAGGTGGCGAGACGGGAGGCAAAAAAGGCTGTGGCGAAAGCCAAAGGTGAAGCCTATGAGGGGTTGTACAAGCGCCTATATACCAAGGAAGGAGCGAACGCTATCTTTAAACTAGCTAAAGCTAGGGAGAGTGGGCGGCGCGACCTGGGTTCTGTTAAGTTTGTTAAGGATGATTCAGGCCTAGTGTTAGTGAATGAAGATGCTATTAAGGAGAGGTGGAGTTCGTATTTTCATAATCTTTTCAATGAGGCTAGGAGGAGTGGTGCCGGTGTGGAGATAGAGGTCTCTCTTTCGTCTGTGTGTTCTTTCGATCCCTGTGAGCATATCAGCAAGGATGAAGTCAAGGGTGTCCTTCAAAAGATGGTGAGAAGGAAGGCGATTGGTCCGGATCAGATCCCAATCGAGGTGTGGCTTTGTCTTGGTGAGGTTGGCGTACAATGGCTAACAGATATGTTCAATGTTCTCCACTTGGGTGCTAAGATGCCAGCTGAATGGAGGCGTAGTATTGTGGTTCCTTTTTTCAAGAACAAAGGCGATGCTCAGAGTTGTAGTAACTATCGGGGTATTAAATTACTCAGTCATACTATGAAACTTTGGGAGAGAGTGGTTGAATGTCGGATTAGAAGAGAAGTTGAAATCTGTTAGGTCCAAATGTGTTGTAGAGGGGGGTGAATACAACTTTTCGAATATGAGAAGCAATAAATACGATGTAATAAACGAACACACAGATTCAAGGAATATATGTCTTATATATAACTTGAAATGGTTGCTACAACATTCATTACAAAGTATAACAGAAGTTCAGAGAGAAGTGAATGATACTAAGCTCTGTGAATGCACTCTCTCTCTTTTACAAGTGTTTCTCTCAAGAATTGCTCACTAACTAAAACATTACACAAGTACTTCTATTTATACTACATGTAATCTAAGTCCTGTAGACTTCAAAGACTAAAATATACGTGGCCCAATGATGTCCACATAAATCTTGCCTTATCTTGAAAGCTTGGAAATCTGCCAATCAGAAGATGCCATGTGTCATGTTGAAGCTGCACTCTAAGTAGAACTTCTACTTGAGAATTTCTACTTAGCCATCTCGAATTTCTAAGTAGAACTTCTACTTAGAAACTTCTACTTGGTCATCTAGAATATTTAGTACTTAGAAAATATTCTGGTCTTCAACTTGAAACTTCAATGCACATCTTGAACTTGTGATATCTTCATTCTTCTTTATTCTTCACCAAGCTCTTGAACATGGATCTTTATTACTGACATAAACTTGCTATCAATGTCCTGACACTTGATGCAACGGTCTGGTTCATAAGTGACTAGTCTTGATAGGGTTTTTGCTTCTTGAATAAATTACCATATCCAATTAGAAATGTGGCTTTCCAATATTTGCTTTCCTTCTTGTTCACTTGAAATCAATTAGTCTTATTGATACTGATAGTTATGATCTTGATTCTTGGCTTTTCAAATCACTGAGGCATGAACAACTTTGACTTGAACTTCTCTCAATGATTTCTTCTTGGCTTGATCATAGTTAACATGTTGAATTGTATCAATTACCTTGTCTTCATTTAGTGTTGATTTCTTGTGACTTTTTGTTCTTGATTGTCTTCTGGTTAAGTATCTTTTCCTTTAGTTTGAGTTACATTAGTTATAGTGTTACAAGTTTACACACTCTGCCTTTCAATCTCCCCCAATTTGATTGTCTAACAATGACATTCAAATTAATGAAGGATAACTCAACTAAACAATGAGACGAGAAAAGATAATTAACATTACAGTCTTGAATAATTTACAATTGAAATTTACATGAAAACAATACAAAGAACTTAAACTAGAAACAGAATTCGAACTTCGAATTAAAGATCATTTGAGTGATTCCTATCACCTGGATTATTTCATACCTTTTAGTCAAACTTGTATCACCTTATTGGATTCACTCTAAGGTGAATTTTCCTCAAGTGAGTTAAAGCAACCGAAAGACATGAAGTTTTTCCAACTTCAAGTTCACACCACTCTGACCTTTAACCCTAATTCCGTTTCCTCTTTCTAGCTTCAGCAGCTTGGTCTTTCTCTTCTTTCTGCCTTTTGCGCTTCTCCTTCTGCTGCTGTTCTTTCTTGTACACTGGATCTCTAAGCTGCTTCCACCTAGCATTCAACAGACTTATAGCTTCCATTTCTAGAGGATTCTTGGGCTCTGGATAAGGATGTTTGAAAAGCCTTCTGAGTTTATCCACCTCCTGAGTAGTCCTGATCTTTGGAATATCCTCAAAGTTCTTCATTATGAGCTGAGGTTTCCAGTGAGATTTATCAGATTTAAACTGACAATAGATCATCTTGGGGTAGCCCTTGACACGGTCAGTATTGTGGACACTGGCCGCATCTCGCTCCATTCGCTTCTTTTCCACCACTACCTCAGACAGGTAACTCATGAGTCTCTGCTTTTCTTCCACAAACTTATCTTCCACTTCGCCCCATTTAAATACATATAATACTCTCTCTAGAAATGCAGCATCTTGAGTCCGTAGCAGCCATTTTCTACTCATATGCAAGATTGTTTGATTCTGGTCTGCATCTATGAATACTAAGGCATCAGCTGTATCTTCAACATAAGCGTGTATCCAGTATACACTATCACTTCCTGGAACACCAATTGCCTCCCTTATCTCTCCTTGTTCCAGTGCTCCAGAAGGAAGAGTCAGAGCTTCATCTACATTCTTCTTGGCTTGAAGAATATTCCATTTCTTCTCTATCAGCTCCGGCTCAATCTTCACGTCATCAAGAGGGTTTGGAGCAATGACATCACACTTCCACACCTCATTGCTCTTCTTGAATATGACTCTTTCAATGATCTTCACGGATTTATCTTTAAGCTCAGAAGCGAATCCCTTACTCATCATTTGTCTACAGACAGCTTTGAGAGATTCCACTGAAAGCTCCATTAGATCATTTTCCTCCATGCTAACCCTCTTCATCTTTCCGTCAACTACCATCCGGACAAAATTTGGATATGCTGAGAATTCTGGACCCTTGTCCTCTGCTAGCTGCATTAACTGATCTCTATACAGAATGCTTAGCTCCTCAGAATGAGAGTATTGAATTTTTGTCGCTAGCAAGAACAACTCTGACGCAGATCTTCTCGTTATGAATTGGTCATCCACATATAGGAAAGATGTTGGGACTCCTTCTACCAAAGACAAAATAACCTGCCACTCCTTAAGATTTGCATTGTATCCAACCCTGACTTTAGAAATTAATCTCTTCAAAGCATTTATGTAGTCCCCAGTCATTGGATTCTGCAAATTCAAGTTGTAGAACAGATCATCTGCATCCTTGTTATGAACTCCTTTCGCACAGGGTCCCATCATTATCTTCCTTGCTTCATCCCACTTCTGCCCTATCCTTCGTTTGTCCAGATCAACTTGAGGATCAGCTAGCCTTGCAAGCTCATGAACATACTGCTTCCCTTGTAGCTCCACTTTCTTTTCTAGGAAGGCAGCACGTTCTTGCATCATCTTCATTTTATGGAACTGAGCTTGTTCCAAGGCTAACTGTTGAGCTTTAAGGGTTTCCTCATCAACAGGAATTTCTTCAGGCATTCCGGAAGACATCCCAGCACCTCCACCTTGTTCCTTCAAAGATCTTTTTATAGCATGTGCCAACGGTACGTCTTCCATATCAGAATCTGAGTCAAGTACCTCCTGTACTGTTTCCTGATGACTCAGGTCAACGAATGGTTCATCAACCATCATTGCCTTACCCTTTCTCCTCCTCAGAGCCTCTTCATCAACAGACGGCTCAACTTCTGGTTCCTTGACAAGATCAGTGGGTTCTTCAATTTCTTCGATGTGAACTGCCTGCTGTCTCGTCTCCTTTCCACTCTCCCCCTTAGGTGAGTTATCCTGAGCTCCACTTTGGTCTCCAGATCCACCAGCTGCATAAGAACCTCCAAAACCAGAACCAGAGGCTCCCGCTCCACTAGCACCACCTGCACCACCTGCATCAGCATCGGGGGGAGGTTGTTGCGACTCGAAACACTCCGGGGGCACAAAACTCCTGACTGCGAACATCATTCTACCGATTTCCACAGCCATTGTATGCATTGTAGATTCCAATGCCCCCATCCTCTCATTGAGAGTGCTTCCCAAGACACCACCAGCATGGCCCAAGTCATTGACCTTATTTGTCAAAGCATCAAAAGCTGTAGCTTGACTTGCCATTCTTGCTGCGTAGTCGTCTAGAGCCCTTTGGTTGTTTCCAATGTTCATCCCGAACTGCCCCATCGTCTGTCCGAACTGCCTCATCTGATTTTCCATAGAAGTCATACGCGCATCAAGATTTTCAATGTTAAGGGACGGTGTTTGGTTTAGGTGACCTCGCTCTAATACTCGTTCTGTTGGTATTTGGCGCTCGGTTTCGGGCCTTAAAAGTGAAGGTCCCTCTCTCCCTAACCTCTCACACACACTCCCTGTCTCACGCTCGTGTATGTCTTCAATTATTGATCCGAAATATGAAGCAGTACCTGTAGAAATTGGATAAGCAAAATAATTGGCAGTTATGGGATCTATGTCTGTTCTGTCCTGAGTTGGAATCTCAGGCTGAACGGCTGCAAAGTGTTCTTGTACGACATTAGAACCGATCCTCTTTGCAGCATCAGTACGTACCGGTGAAGGTACGACTGAAGTTGTTAAAACTCCATGTCCTTTTGAAGCAACAGGATCTTCAAAAGGTACAAAATTGTCATCAAAATCCCTATGTGTAGACTGTTTAAAGGGAGAACCACTCTCGTGAGGTGGAGTGGTTGCGTGTGACACACTAGGGTTTGACTGTGGTTTTGAAGTAGCAGCATGAAAAAGTTTGGCTTTCTTTCGAATAAGTTGCTGCTCTTCGGGTTCACTCTCCTCATCATCTTCTACATATACACGTGCTGGCTTTCTGACTTCCGTTAACAGCGGTGAAAGAGAATAAGAATGTGTATCAGGCTCAGAAATATAGCTCTCACCCTGGGATAGATCCTGCGGGTTAGCAGTCTCTTGGGTCGCGGAATCAGATACATAGGAGGAGGAATGAATAGTATGCAGGGAGAGATTACCTGATTGATTACCTTGTGCATCATCGCTTTGCTCATCAGGAATCTCATCAAATGCCTCAGCATGAACAGATGGATTCTGAGCATGTGATGAAACTTGTGATGATGCCTCCAAATTGGTAACTCCTGCATCATATGTAAGCCACATTTGAATATTTTCAGGAATTGACATAGGTTTACCTTGATGTTTATCCTGATTAGCAATGGTTGAAAGTGACTTAGTGCCCATCCCTAGCGATTCAGATGTTGGGCTTCTGGCAAATCCCTGTCTAACAGCAAGAGCATCCTTCGGTATTAAGTCATTAATCAGCATTTGTAGGAACCGAGGAAACCAGCAGACAACATCAGTTGTAGTGAGGTCTCTGCTTGCATGAGATCCCATTGAAGCCACTATCTCAGAGAGAACTATGCGTCCATAATTTATATCCAGTTCTCTTGCTAGGGCAACTGCAAAGGTTTGCATTGGAATTGGAATTTGATGAGAATCTTTTTCGCGTGCCCGAAAACATCGTGTGATGGCCTCGAAAAAGTAATTCCATTCCACATGGAAGAATTGTTTTTGGATATTTCCTGTGATTGGGCCTTTCGGAGGATAACATCCAATTTCTTCAAAGAATCTGAGGCGTTCTGCAGCTGTAGGTTCTGGATCATAAGCATCTTTGATTGGGAATCCCAGAACCCTGTTGACAATCTCTTCAGTCACCTCATATTCCTGACCCGCTAAGGTAAACCTGAAACCGAAGGGGGTTGATTTGCTCCCAAAAGTAACCGCACTAGTCCATAATTGCTGTAAAGCATCATGTACTAGTGTAGGTTTAGCAGTAAAAGCATGGCTAGCTTTGGAGTACAAATTAAGAAATCGTATCCAAAACTTAAACCGCGGGAGTTGATCACCAATTTCCGTAGAAATATTATAAAAATTGTTTTTAGCAAGTGAAAATTGGTGAGCCATTTTAATTTAAATGTTTTTCTTAAAAAAGATGTGAATTTTTTTTTTTAAAATTTTGAAAAACAAGTAAATTACGAATTAAAGATTGTATCCCTTTTAATTTACCAAGAACAACAAAAGTCCCTTTTAGAAATTAAACTACGGGATTCAATCAATAGCCAATTCGAAATCTGAATATTCAATAAAGATGAATATTCGTGTGAATATCAGTGAAATCGTGTGTGTTTAGATGGAGAATATGAATTCGTGTTTTATGAACAGTTACACAAACAATATATGTTCGTGTGTATGTATATGCGCGTGTATGAATGGTCAATAAACACAGTATCACAACGATTAATGATAACACAGTGAATAGCAGTCAACAAATTGGCAGTAATTCGTGATTAGTATGAGTTTAATCACAAAAACACGGATCAATGGTATGAAGTTTGTGAAATCGCACTGTTTTTGTGAAGCGGCTGCTGTGAAAATGAAATTAGGTAAAGTGAATTATGCATCGAGTTAGAGATGTATATATAGATGATTGTGAAATGACAAAAGTATCCCTGTTAAAAAGAGTGTTAAAGTCTAAGTACATACAGGGAGGACTTAAGTCGAACTCTATCTCGAACATCTCTATCTCGAACATATCTATCTCGAACATCAAGTCGAACTTCGAGATGAAATTCGAGATAGAGGTTAACTCGAACAATTAAGCACAAATAAGCACTTTAACCAATTTTATAGCAGAAACTATAGGGAAATCCTATCTCGAACATTATTGATTTGTAGTAATTTTGGAAAATTCCCCTCTAGAAGAAATAGGGAAATTCGAGATACCTTTCGAGTTAGAAGTTTAACTCTATCTCGAACATCAAGTCGAAATTCGAGTTGAGTTTCGAGATAGACTAAGAACTCTATCTCGAACATCAAGTCGAAATTCGAGTTGAGTTTCGAGATATACTAACTTGAAGTTAATCTCAAATTCTTTCCAAAATACCCCCTTGAAGCAAAAAGTACAGGGTAATTCAAGATATGTTTCGAGTTAGGAGTGTAACTCGAAAAATTCCCTTTAGCTTAACTGAGAACTCTATCTCGAACATCAAGTCGAAATTTGAGTTGAGTTTCAAGATAGACTAACTCGAAGTTAATTCTCAGTTCTTTTCAAAATATTCCCTTAATGGAAACCTCATCTCAACCTTTGAGATAAAATTCGAGATAGACTTTATCTCGAATATTTTGAAGATAGAACTAGGCACACTGGTAACTCGAACTCGAACTCGAAGTCGAATTTCGAGATGAATTTCGAGATAGCCAACTCGAAATTCTTCCCAGACTTAGAATTTTCAAAACTTCACTCTGACAGCTTAAGTCGAAATTCAAGTCGAATTTCTAGATGAGTTTCGAGATAGAACCTAACTCGAAATTTTGAAGTTTTTTAATTCTAAGGCCTCTAATTACATGAAACTCATGGGTAAATTCATCTAAAAATCATGCAATATTTAGAATATTATGAATTTAACTCCCCCTATGATCATGCAATCTAACAAGCATAAATTCAAAGATTTGTGCTATAAAAGACACTTAAAACACAAGGAATTTATGCAAAAACACACTATATGCAACCTATAACAATCATTAATTAGGCATTTTAAAGTCTAAGCACATAATGATTGAGTAGCTTGCACATACAAACATAAACATGGATTTTACAGATAGAAGGCTTTACTAACTTGTGTTAAGCATTCCCAATTCACCAACCAATCTATTGAATGTTACTTCATCAAGAGGTTTGGTGAATATATCTGCAATTTGTTGCATTGTGGGCACAAAATGTAGCTCCACAGTCCCCTCCTCGACATGTTCTCTTATGAAGTGATACCTGATGTCGATGTGCTTGGTTCTTGAGTGATCTACAGGATTGTTGGTTATGGCAATGGCACTTGTGTTGTCACACATGATTTGAATTTTCTTGTGCTCCATGCCATAATCCTTCAATTGGTTCCTCATCCACAGTATTTGAGCTACACAGCTTCCCGCAGCAATGCACTCAGCTTCAGCAGTAGAAGTAGATACTGTATGTTGCTTTTTACTTTGCCAGGACACCAATCTTCTGCCAAGAAATTGGCAAGCACCAGATGTGCTTTTCCTATCAATCCTGCAACCTGCATAGTCTGAATCCGAATAGCCAATAAGATTAAAACCTGTATCTCTTGGGTACCAAATCCCTAGATTTGGTGTGCCCTTGAGATACCTAAAAATTCTTTTGACGGCTACGAGATGTGATTCTCTAGGATCCGCTTGGAACCTTGCACATAAACAAGTTGCGAACATTATATCGGGTCTACTTGCAGTTAAATAGAGGAGTGAGCCAATCATACCTCGATAGCTTGTGATGTCAACTGATTTACCTGATTTGTCTTCATCAAGCTTCGTGGCTGTTGCCATGGGAGTCTTAGCTGCTGATGCATCTTCTAGATTATACTTCTTGAGTAAATCTCTGACGTACTTGGATTGACAGATAAAGATACCATCTTTTCTCTGACTGATCTGTAATCCAAGGAAGAAGGACAGCTCTCCCATCATGCTCATCTCATATTTTTCCTGCATTAGCTTGGCAAATTTCTTGCACAAGCGCTCATTTGCCGACCCAAAAATAATATCGTCCACATAGACTTGAACAAGTATTAAGTCATTTCTTACAATTTTATAGAACAATGTTTTATCAATTACTCCCCTAACAAAACCATTTTCAATTAAGAATAGGGATAGGGTTTCATACCATCGCCTTGGGGATTGCCTGAGGCCATAGACAGATTTGAAGAGAAGATACACAAAATCTACATGTTCTGGATCAACGAAGCCAGGCGGCTGTTCCAGATACACTTCTTCTTCTAACTCTCCGTTCAGAAAGGCACTTTTCACATCCATCTGGAAAACCTTGAAGTTCTTATGTGCTGCAAATGCCAAGAACATCCTGACTGCCTCAAGTCTTGCAACTGGTGCATAGGTTTCATCATAATCAATTCCTTCTCGCTGAGAATAACCTTTTGCAACCAAACGAGCCTTGTTTCGTGTTACAAGTCCGTTTTCATCCAGTTTATTTCTGAATACCCACCTAGCTCCAATTACTGATATGTTCTTAGGTCGGGGTACCAGTTTCCAAACTTTCTGCCTTTCAAACTGATTGAGTTCCTCTTGCATTGCAATCACCCAATCAGCATCACCAAGAGCTTCTTCTATTTCTTTAGGTTCAAGCTTGGATAAGAACCCATAATATAAGGAAATATTAGCCAGGTCAGCTCTTGCAGTTCTTCTAGTAGTCACACCAGCATCTGGATCACCAATAATTAACTCAAACGGATGGTCTCTATTCCATACCCGTTCACCTGGAAATTGTCTTGATGATTCAGCTTAACTTTCTGAGTTGGGGTGCTGACTACTTTGATTATTCTCACTAACTCCCCCTGAGTTAGTGCCAGCTCCTACAGAACTACTGTCAACTCGTCTCGAGCCTTGAACAGTTGTCCTTGAGCTGCTATTTACTCCCCCTGAGTTATTGCCGGTTCGTACTGAAGAAGTCTCTTCTGATCTTGTAGAATTAGCTTGTTCACTAGACTCAGGTTCTTCACGTACACTTGGAACATTTAAAGGGACAACTAACTCAGGTTCATCTTCAATTTCATCTAAGTCCAGATTCTGAAATTTTAGGGACTCAGGTTCACTAGAATCTCTAGAAATTGATGGGAGTTTGGTATCGTCGAATCTGACGTTGTAGCTTTCAGTCACTTTTCGATCATTCACTAGGAACACTCTATAAGCTGCCACCACATCTGTAGAGTAACCAACAAAGATTCCTTCACGAGCTTTTGCTGCAAACTTGCCTAGATTTTCATCATCTATAAGCACATAGCATTTTGCTCCGAAGACATGAAAGTATTTGATTGTTGGTCTTCTGTTGTTCATTAGCTCACATGGTGTCTTTTCTTTATCTTTTATGATCAAGGTTCTATTTTGAGTGTAACAAGCGGTACTCACTGCTTCGGCCCAGAAGTACAAAGGAAGTTTTGAATCATACAACAAAGTTCTTGCTGCTTCAACCAAAGTTCTATTCTTCCTTTCAACTACTCCATTTTGCTGTGGAGTTCTCGGGGCTGAATACTGACGACGTATTCCTTTAGATACACAGAAGTCATTCAGCACTGCGTTTTTGAATTCAGTGCCATTGTCTGATCTAATCGTCTTCACAGTAAGTGTTGAAACATTCTCAATTTGAGTGATGTGATCAATGATTAAGAAAGGTACTTCGTCTTTCGTCATTGCGAACAATACCCATGTATACTTGGAGAAGTCATCCACGATTACCAAAGCATATCTTTTCCTAGACAAAGATAGGACATTCACTGGGCCAAACAAATCCATATGAAGAAGTTGCAGAGGCTCAGTAATACTAGAAATTTCTTTGCTTTTATGCGATGCTCGCTTCGACTTTCCCATTTCACAAGCTTCACAGAGTCCTTTCGGAGCGAACTCCATTTGAGGTAGATCTCTCACCAATTCTCGCCTCGCGAGAGCATTCATCGTTTTGAAGTTTAAGTGAGATAGCTTTTTCTGCCATAACCAACTTTCATCATCCGAGGCTTTGCTGTAGAAACAGGTGACCTCATTCTGATTTGCTGAATCCATGTCTGCAACAAAAAGATCTGCCTTTCGAACTCCTCTCAAAGCCAGTGAGCCTTCCTTGATGTGAGTGATTGATACACCTTTCTTGTTGAAGACAATTTCGTAACCTTTGTCACAGAATTGACTTATACTCAATAGATTGTGCTTCAGTCCCTCAACATAGGAAATATCTTCTATGATGACATTACCAGTTTTCAGTTTGCCATATCCCTTTGTCACACCTATGCTGTCATCTCCAAAGGTAACATAAGGGCCAACCTTCATAACCAACTCTGTAAGCAGGGACTTGTTTCCAGTCATATGCCTCGATGCTCCACTGTCTAGCACCCATATAACTTTATTTCTATTCTGCTTAACGCCCTGCAATGACAGATTGGTTAGACATTCTTCGGAACCCAACTTTGATTGGGCCCGACTTTTCGATAAGATCGAGAATCAACAGATTTAACAACAGGAGATGCACTTTTCTTAACATTACTAGAGCTTTCAACTATCTCCTTTCCTTTCTCAGACTTGACAGATTTGTCAGTCTTAGGAGAAGGTTTGTCACTCCTAACTTTAGGAGGACTGACAGTCTTGGCTCTCACATGCTTTTTCTTGATGTTTGAACTAGCAACAGTATTTGAGCATGACTGGCTAGATGCATTCATTAAATGCACAAAAGTTTGCATGATGTTAAAAGTGCATGGCATACAATTAGGTTGACCACACTGTGCATGATTCTGATGTAGATTATTCATTGTATGTGTGGTAGGCATGGCATGTGCAGCAGGAACATTCATGTTAGCTTTGCATGCATAAGAAAGATGTTCAGTAGATTTACAATGATAACATGCTTTCTTTATTCGTTCAGCCTTAACCTCTTTTATGCCTTTCTCTCTCTTTCTTTGTTGTTTAACAGCCTTAGCTCCTAATCCTAGTCTAGATTCATCTCTAGGGAAATTGATTTTAACTTGTTTGATAGGAGTTATGGGTTGTGCTTTCTGGCGATCTTCCATCTCAATCT
This sequence comes from Saposhnikovia divaricata, assembly GCA_036435485.1. NCBI lineage: Eukaryota > Viridiplantae > Streptophyta > Magnoliopsida > Apiales > Apiaceae > Saposhnikovia > Saposhnikovia divaricata. The sequence goes on along the minus strand of CM071598.1, from coordinate 187,085,467 downwards.
CATATCTAGCTATCAATTCAGTCTCTTCTTCTTCTATTCTAGGAACAAGGTGTTTGTACATAGGTTTGACAGCTGATTTAAGAATGCTAGGTGTTTCCTTTTTAAGGTCACTGGAACTAGGGTCAATAGGTCTCTTTCCTTCTTTCTTAGGAAGGTTAGAATAATCAAGTCCTACACCTACTCCAGTTATCCTCTTAAATGTGTCATTATCTACATACTACTAGCAGCTAGTTTGTAGGCTTCGCATTTAGTTTCTAACTCAGCTAGATTGTTCCTAAGACATGCTTCTACTTCTTCTTTAAGGACGAGCTTGTGTTCTAGAGATTTAATAAAGTCTCTTAGGGAAGTATCTACAGTGCAAGCAGCCTCTAGCTCTTCCACTTTTGCCTCAAGCATTCTGCATTTGGCAACAAGTGTTTTCTGTTCCTTTTGAGAAGAGTCTAGGCTTTTGCACAACATATAGATCTCTTCACTAAGAGCCCCGTTCTGTTCCTTATAATCATCAATAGACATTTCTACTTTAAGAGTCAGAACTGGTACCTCTGGTTCCTCTGATGTCTCAGCCATGAGGGCAAGTTTGCTACATGAGTAACATCTTCCTCATCTGAATCATCCCAAGCTCTTCCTTCTGTCACCAATAAAGCTCGTTTTCCATGTCTTTCCTTCACCAGCGCTTCATACTTGCTTTTGAGGGCTTCATATGTCTCTTTTGGATAAGTCTATTTAGGCTTTTTGTAGTTCGAGGCAAAATGTCCAGCTTCACCACAATTATAGCATTTGAACTTCATTTTGAAATCCAAAGGAGATTTGTAGCTGGTATTCTTGCCTTTACCTTGGTAGCCTGACGAACTACCACCACCCTTAGCAGCCCGATAGAAAGATGAAGAATTTCTCTGTGGTCGGTTGCTCTTTCTGAATCTCATGTTGCTGAACTTCCTTGCCATGTATGCCACGACACTATCGTCCATGTTGTCCAGCTCTTCTTGGGTGTAGTAGCCATCATCACTGTTTGATGTGCACTCGTCATCATTATCAACTTGATGTGGTGCAAGTGATGATTTAGGCTTTGCTGCAACCATTGCCTTCTTAGACTCTTCCTCATCAGCAACTAATCCTGATGCAGTTTCTTTTCCCTTTGAATCATTGTCCCATGCTTGATCTTGAAGTGTTTCCAGCTCATAGGTCTTTAATATTCCATAATACTCTTCCAGAGAAGTTGTATGCAAATCTCTGGTTTCTCTTATTGCGTAGACCCTATGTTCAATGCTTTTTGGCTGGTTCCTCAGATATCTCGTATTAGTCTCAACCATGGGGAGAGTTACACCTCTCAGACTCAAATCCAATACTAACTGACTGAATCGTAGATAGACATCTGTTATGCCTTCTCCTTTCCTTATTCTAAAGGTGTCATACTCCATCTTGAGTATGAGTGTCTTGTTGCTTCTGACCTCTGCAGATCCTTCCATGACAACTTCTATCTTGTCCCAAATCTTCTTTGCTGTAGTCAAACCTTTGACTATGTTGAACATTTCATGATCAAGAGATTCCATCAAGGTTTGTCGTACGGCAGTATCACAAGCTATTTGCTCCTTGTCAGCATCCAAAACGTCCGCTGCCTTTTTGGGCTCAGACCGAGGTGCTATAACCACCCCTCCTTCCGTATGTGCAGGAATAACCACCATAGGAACAAATTTACCCTTGTCAAGGACTTCCAGATATTCAGGGTTAACAGTCTCTAGGTATAGTCTCATTCTGAAAACCCATTCTTCATAGTGATCTCGGTTGAACATTGGGATCTTGAATGCATTTTTAGGAGCCATCTCAATTCTGGTCACTAAAAGTTTCTAAGTACCCAAGACTAGGCTTTGTAGAATTTATATGTAGAACTTTTGCCTAAGTCGAAATTTCACTAAGTAGAAATTTTGCTCAAGTCGAAATTCACCAAGTAGAAATTGTCCAAGTCGAAATTCTATGTAGAAATTCTCAAGTAGAAATTCTATGTAGAACTTTTGTCCTTAGAATAAATTTTCTGCAGATTACTTTAATATTGAATACACAATATTATCTCTTTAACACCTTTTGACTTTGAATGCTTTACTCACCTAACCCACCTAACCCACGTGTTAGGTAATGAATATGTCTTGTTTCACTTTCGGCCGTGAATAATGCAAATCACAAAGTCCAAAAACACCTTTTTATTCTTTTACTATTTATCTGTTTGAAAAGGAGATCAAAAAGTTGTTGGGTTGTCTTCTTTGATAAGAACAGATGATGAACACTCAAGAACACCAAATATGAAAGTACCCAGATTAATTCACAAAAATTAATTAAAATACATCCAAGCTAAATAATCACACCTGGAGTATTTAAATAATTTTTTCAGATGAGTTTTCAACACAAACGATTTAAAGCACACTTTTCAAGAAAATGAAAAGTAGATCTAGAAAAATGAAAACTCACGATTCTTCTACTCAACACAAGGATCTATGTTTTGTATGTTAAACATATTGCTCTGATACCAATTGTTAGGTCCAAATGTGTTGTAGAGGGGGGGTGAATACAACTTTTCGAATATGAGAAGCAATAAATACGATGTAATAAACGAACACACAGATTCAAGGAATATATGTCTTATATATAACTTGAAATGGTTGCTACAACATTCATTACAAAGTATAACAGAAGTTCAGAGAGAAGTGAATGATACTAAGCTCTGTGAATGCACTCTCTCTCTTTTACAAGTGTTTCTCTCAAGAATTGCTCACTAACTAAAACATTACACAAGTACTTCTATTTATACTAAATGTAATCTATGTCCTGTAGACTTCAAAGACTAAAATATACGTGGCCCAATGATGTCCACATAAATCTTGCCTTATCTTGAAAGCTTGGAAATCTGCCAATCAGAAGATGCCATGTGTCATGTTGAAGCTGCACTCTAAGTAGAACTTCTACTTGAGAATTTCTACTTATCCATCTCGAATTTCTAAGTAGAACTTCTACTTAGAAACTTCTACTTGGTCATCTAGAATATTTAGTACTTAGAAAATATTCTGGTCTTCAACTTGAAACTTCAATGCACATCTTGAACTTGTGATATCTTCATGTCTTCTTTATTCTTCACCAAGCTCTTGAACATGGATCTTTATTACTGACATAAACTTGCTATCAATGTCCTGACACTTGATGCAACGGTCTGGTTCATAAGTGACTAGTCTTGATAGGGTTTTTGCTTCTTGAATAAATTACCATATCCAATTAGAAATGTGGCTTTCCAATATTTGCTTTCCTTCTTGTTCACTTGAAATCAATTAGTCTTATTGATACTGATAGTTATGATCTTGATTCTTGGCTTTTCAAATCACTGAGGCATGAACAACTTTGACTTGAACTTCTCTCAATGATTTCTTCTTGGCTTGATCATAGTTAACATGTTGAATTGTATCAATTACCTTGTCTTCATTTAGTGTTGATTTCTTGTGACTTCTTGTTCTTGATTGTCTTCTGGTAAAGTATCTTTTCCTTTAGTTTGAGTTACATTAGTTATAGTGTTACAAGTTTACACACTCTGCCTTTCAAAATCTCAGAGAATCAATTTGGTTTTATGCCTGGGAGATCGACGATCGAGGCCATTCATCTCGTCAGACGCCTCATGGAGAAGTTCAGGGAACGTCGCAAAGACCTCCATATGGTGTTCATTGATCTTGAGAAGGTGTATGATAGTGATATGGGTGAAAAATAAACCCTAAAGACATAATTAATGCTACATTTATTGGCCCATTATTAAGGCCCGAAACCTAAGTTGGGCATTAAATTCGTAATTAATGATTGAGCCCAAAGAACAGCCCGAACCGGGGATGCCCGGTATGAGCTTGTTTCTAACATGGGCCTGATCTGTGAATAAGGAACGTTCTAGAATCAAGGAACGTCTTAGAATATCCCGAGGATATTGTATAACCTCCAAGGCACCTAATTCGACATGGAAACTAATTCCTAAAATAAAGGAGTCAGAACCTTCCTCAAATACGGTGACTTATTCATCAAGTCTCCAAAACCTACTATAATTCTAAGGCTCCTACAGCCTATATAAAGGGCCAGACCCCTCATCTCAGAACTACGTTTTGGACACAACTCCATACGTTACCCACCACGTTTTGGCTTAATCCTCGAATAAGGACATACAAGCCACTCCGTCCTAGGTGAGCTCTCGCCGCCATAGCCTCGAGGGCACCATCACCTAGAACTACGTTTTGGCTTGATCTTTGATATTCATCGCATTACGTAGGCATCTTGTGAAGGCAGATTCAGCCACGAACACAAGAACGGCCATTAAAGCACGAAGCTCATGAACCCTAACCGCAATTTGATAACCCTATTTCTTATTCCACAACATTTGGCGCCGTCTGTGGGAAGACAACATCAACCATGGTTAACACATGAAGAACGACAACCGAGAATGCTCCTGTTACTTCTGATCCACCAGCCATCTCCACCGCTCCACCTGTTGTTACGGAGCAAGGGAATGTACCCCCATTAACAGAGACAACCACTCAGCCTCAAGTTTCTCAACCCATAGGGACGAATCTCCATGTTGAGAGAACCTTACCAGTGGACGTCCATCCGGGACGGGAGACCAATCAGCTTCAGAGGGTGGTCTCACCATTAAATAGCCGTCCCCCACTCTCAGGAGTTTAGATCTCCACTACTACACTCCCCGTGAGCACCGATCCGTTATACGGATTGCCTAACTATCCCCCAAATCGAAGGGATCTTGGGCCAAGAGGCCATGCCCTGCAGATACATGAGCCGTATCACCCTCCTTACATTAGAGGCTTGGGCCCTGATCAAGGATATTATGACTACTCTGATCCTTATACTAATGATTCTTCATCTGAGGATGACGATCGAGATCAAGCCCCGAGGAGGCGGCATCCAAGCAAGGAGCCTGTAAGGACTCGAAGAATCCATGATGGACCTCCTCAAATAGCCGCTGAGAGAATCAAGGCTCATGAGGCTGAGATCCAAAGGCTGAAGGACGATATAGCCAGGGAGCAAGCAAAGCAGAACTAGAATAGGCCCCCTCCAACTTCGAGGGAGATTCCCTTCATTGATTTGGAAAGGTCTTCTAGGAGACGAAAAAGGGCTGATGCCCCAACCGGAGGAGCTACGAGGGTGGAAACCCTCAGGGGTGATCCCAAAGACCTGATGCCACTTGGGGACCCTGACGATCCCACACCCCCGTTCACTGAGGAGGTGATGAACGCTCGTGTTTCCCGAAAATTTAAGATGCCCACGATAAAACCATACGATGGAACGGGTGATCCTTCGAATCATGTCAGGACGTTCTCAAACGCACTGCTGTTACAACCCGCTAGCGACGCTGTTAAGTGTAGGGCGTTCCCTCAAACCCTGGCAGGCATGGCTCAACGATGGTATAGCCGGTTGCCCGCAAACTCGATTGGCTCTTTCAAGGAATTGAGCACGGCTTTCATTAATCAATTCGTTAGTGGAAAAGTCCATGAGAAAAGTTCTGCATATCTTATGCAAGTGAATCAAGGAAAGAATGAGAACCTAAGGGATTATCTCAAACGCTTCACCAAGGAGACTTTGAATGTCCCTGATCTGGAAAATAAAGTAGCTATGATAGCCTTGGAGAATGGAACGACGAACACCTTCTTTCAGATGTCGTTGGCAAAACATCCCCCTGAGAGCATGACTGAGCTCCAAAAAAGGGCAAGCAAATACATAAAGGCTGAGGAAAGCATGAGGAAAGTAGAGGTGTCTACCGAAAGTGGTGGAAACGGGAACTCTAGGAAGCGAAAGATAGAGCAGGAGTATGATGCTAGGGATAAGTATCCCCGAACTAGCGAGGACTCCGACTCTGCCTCTAAGAACCAAGGACCAAGGTTCACTGAGTATGCAAGGTTGAACACTCCTAGGAGTCGAATCTTGTTGGACATTGAGAAGGATAAGGATTTTCGATGGCCGAAGCCACTCAGGGGTGATCCCTCAAAGAGAAACAAGAATCAGTATTTCAGATTCCACAGAGATGTGGGGCATGACACTGATGATTGTAAGCAACTCAAAGATGAGATTGAGTTTTTGATCCGTAGAGGGAAACTGAGTCACTTCACCAAGGGTAAAGATCGTGGTAATCAGAGAAGAGAGTATGATAGGAGCGACGATCATCAAGATCGCAACCCACAACTCCGAGGGCCAGTAATCAACATGATCTCAGGAGGCCCGACCGCGGCCGGGACAACAAAGAACTCTCGGAAGGCTTATGCCCGAGAGGTGATGCATATTGTCGAAGAGGCACCAAAGCGTGCAAGAACCAAAGTAACAATTGAATTTGATGATTCAGACCTTGAAGGGGTGAAGTTCCCCCACGATGACCCACTGGTCATAACTCCTATGATTGGAAACTCAGAGGTGAAGCGAGTCTTGATAGACAATGGAGCTTCCGTCGACATTCTGTTTCATGATGCGTTTGTGAAGATGGGGTACAATGATTCTCAGTTGACCCCCAATAACATGCCTATATATGGATTTAATGGAGTAGAATCCAAAATTGAGGGAACTATTCAGTTACCCGTCACGATTGGACAGAAGCCAATGGAGGCCACGCAGATGCTGAACTTTTTGGTTATCAAAGCATCTTCTACTTACAATGTCATCCTTGGGAGGACTGGACTTCACGCTTTTAAGGCTGTGGCCTCAACCTATCACGTGAAGATCAAGTTTCCAACCAGGAATGGTGTAGGAGAACAAAAAGGTGATCAGAAAATGGCTAGGAGCTGCTATGTAGCTGCGTTAAGGCCTGATGGAGTCGGGGGGCAGGTCCTTCCGATTGAAGACGTGGATGTCCACAGTGATAAGGAAGACCTAGAAAGGTCGGCAGAGGACATCACACAAGAGCCTCAAACAACCATTAAGGCTATGGCATCAACTGACTTCGTGGTTGAATGTACCATTGGCAACCAAGAAGTCGGGGGGCAGGAGATAGTACCCCAAGCAGGAAGTGAACTTCAGAATAAGAATGAGGAGATAGGAAGGAGTAATGGGTGCTCTATTTTGATGGAGCATCAAAAACAAAATCAAGCAATGCAGGCCTAGTCTTGCAAGAGCCCCGATGGGTTCAAACTATCTTAATAGGACTTAGCTTCATATTTATCTAGTAGAAGTAGAAATAAGGTTCGATGAAACCATTGTAGAGCATGTTGCTCCAAGTAGGACAGTAGTACTCTATGTAAGGGTTGAACCCATTTCAAGTTATTAATGCAAGTTTGTTTTTCGTTCTCTATTCTGTGATTTTATTTATGTGCCAAGCACCTGATGTGTGTAAGTCAAAGATGACCTAGTACCGAAAATAAAATAATACACGAATGGAAACAAACAAACCATAAATAAAAACCCTGAAGGGTCGAGAGTTAGGTTATAATACAACCAAATAAGAGTCTAAGTCCTTGAAGGACCCTGGATAAAAGACAAGATGATTAAAAAGCCACATCTGGCAATTAAAGCCATGTAAGGCTGTGGAGGCTAAGAACTAGCTACTCTTCAATATTTTTAAGTACCTGGAGTGAAGATACAAGGATGAAGCAAATAAAGAGCCTTGAATTATAGTCCTAAGGTCAAGGGATATAAGAATATCCTTGAACAAGGATTAAGAAGTCCAAGCAAGTTTTCGTCTCGGAAGTTTAAAAGGTAAGAAGCCCACGGGGTTGTATTTCTCGAAATCTAAATCGAGGATCAACCTTAAATCCTTGACCTAGAATCAAGAAAAATGAGAAGCAAAGATAGGTTTGAAAACCCTGAAATCAAAACAAAGGTTTGAGACAAGCCATGAAAGACATGAAGTCAAGTAAGGGATCCTAGAGAACTTTAGTTTGACATCAATCCAAAAGAAAGGTCGTGAATACTTGGTAGTCGACATATGAACACCAACGTTGAACATGTGAATATCAACCTCGAATTCTAGGTGGAGAAACACGAGATATTAGCCATGAAGGCCAAGAAGGTCAAACTTGAGGGGGTCATGAACCTCCAATCAAGATCCAAAGGTTGAAGCTTCAAGTCAAAACTTGAAAACCAATCTGAAATTTTGGATTCTCGATCCGGAATGCCAGCATTGAACATCTAACACCAGCGTTGAACACTTGAATATTAACCCTGAAATGGATATTGAAAATGTCCTAGGGAAGGTTCAAGACCTCATGGGATCGACCAGAAGCCAAGGAGGCCTTTAGCCGACCTTAAGGAGCCGACCAGAGGCTCTGATGTTTTGGTGGTTTAAAACACCCAAAACTTGGCTTGAAACCATGTGAAGATAGTCCGATATGCACTCTTTCATCAAAACTTCAAGGTTCGAGTTTAAAGAACTTCCTTGAGGTTGAAAACCCTTAATACATTCGAACATCGACATTCGAGCATCAACATTCAACACTCGAACAGCCCTAAGGCCGAGCACATGCCAGCCGAGAGGCCGTTAGAGAAGCCCCAGGAACCAAGACAAACATTGAAGCCATGATGGCCAATCGAGCCAAGGAAGGTTGTTTTAAAAACTCTAGGTTGATGTCAACCCAAGATGAGGAGTCTGCAGGAGCCACTTACCATAGGCTAATAAACAAGCAAGATTTTTGCACCCTTGACCGGGAAGACCAAGGAGGTCTACGGGAATGACATGTTAGTCAGGAGCCTAATCAAGGCATGCCATATTAAGAACCTCAAAGAGGCATTTGAAGTGCCGAGGCACCACAAGATGATGTTGAATCCAGCCAAGTGTGCCTTTGGAGTGGGATCTGGAAATTTTTTGGGTATGATGGTTTAAAAGCGAGGCACAAAAGCCAACCCTAATAAGATCAAGGCAATCCTAGATATGGAATCACCACATTCCATAAAGGACGTACAGAAATTTACTGGAAGAATTACAGCCTTAGGGAGATTCATCTCCAAGTCTGGAAACAAGTGTTTGCCTTTCTTTCAGGCTTTGAAGAAGGAGAAAAATTTTGAATGGACTTCAGAAAGCCAAGAGGCCTTTGAACAGTTGAAAAAGTACATGGCTGAAGCCCCGTTGTTGGCCAAACCTAGTCCCAGAGAGACCTATATCTATATCTAGCGATATCCGAACAAGCACTAAGTGTCGTTCTCATTCGAGAGGAAAACAAGGTTCAAAAGCCTATCTACTACGTTAGCAAGATGTTGCACAGAGCTGAGTTGAATTACTCTCCCATTGAAAATTTTGCTTTGGCACTGGTAACGGCCCCAAGAAAGCTACGACCGTACTTCCAGGCACACAAAATTGAAGTCCTGACGGACCAACAGTTAAGAAGCATATTGCATAGCCCGAAGGCCAATGGAAGGCTAATTAAGTGGGCGATAGAACTCAGATAATTTGATATCGCGTACAATCCTCGAATTGTAATTAAGCCACAGGCACTTGCCGACTTCATGGTTGAATGTACCATTGACAACCAAGGAGTCGGGGGCAGGAAGGCACAACACCTTAGCAAGGGCAAGATGAGACACCCCAAGAGGGAGAGAAAGATGAAGTTCAGAAGGAATATTGAGTGACCTATTTTGATGGGGCATCAAAAACAAAAACAAATGGAGCTCGTTTAGTTGTACTGACTATTGATAGCTCACGATTGAATATACCTTGAAGTTGAATTTATCAACGACCAATAACGAGGTAGAGTAGGAAGCCTTAATAGCCGGACTAGGCTTGGCTCTAGCCATGAGGGCCAAAAAACCTTAAAGTCTGTGGAGACTCAAGGCTGGTGATAGCCCAAAAGAATGGAGATTTTGAAGCCAAAGATGAAATGATACAAGAGGATTTTAAAATCACAGTTGATATGGTTCGAGGAATGCCTCCTTGTATAACGGCCGATGCATTGTCTAAATTCGCCTCATCTGAAATCGAGAATTACACTAGAAGTGTCTACTATCAGGTCTTGGAGACCCCCACTATAGAGCGCAAGTTGTTGGCGCCCATCGACGTTGGAAGTTGCTGGATAGATTCCCATCAAAGCTCATCTTGAGACTGGTTGGCTCCCTGATAATGCCGTGGAGGCACGAAAACTATCAGTGAGAGCATTGAGATATGCATTGATCTAATCCTTGATGGCTACCAAGGCTGTAGGCCTCCACTCGAGCTAGTCGTTTGAATTCAAGTTCTCGAATCAAGGATTCAGCAAATGGGTCAAAGCCCTAATGGTCTCTCAAACATATGCACGGATACGAGAAATACCCATGAAAAAACTGTTTTGGCTCCAAAAGTGCCTTAAATGACGTTTTTTGGGGTCGAAAAGTGGGGCAAATAGGATAAATCACATTTACAGGACCTAGAGCTCTAAAATACCTTCGATTTGATATATCGTGGGTCTCCATCGGAGTAACAAGTCAAAAGTTACTGATGATTTTGTGCATACGATGCTTTTTCGACAAAATTCAAACCAAGGCAAGGTCCTATGAACATATGAAGAAGGCTGGAATCAAAATAAGGGTAAAAAACTAACCAAAATATCCTAGACTTGAAGTCAGGTGTTGAAAACAAGGTAATTCCTTGAATAAGCAACTAAGAAACAAGGACCTATGTGATAAGGGGGCAAGGCCAAGGTTGTTTGAAACACCCTATTGTAAGTATGCAAGGATGTCTGGAAGTCAAGGGTCATAGTTTAACCCAAGGTTATTTGAAACCAAGAGTTCAAGAACAAGTTAAGACCCAGAAGGTCCTGAAAACTAAGAAGTAGGTTGTTTGAGATCAAGGATCACAAAACCAACCATGGTGTTGTAAAATCACTCTAGAAACAAGGAAGGGAGCTCAAAACAAGATTGGGCTTTGGTCAAAATCAAGGTCAAAAGTCAAAGTCAAAGGTCAAATAGTCAAAATTTGGCCAAAATTAAAAAATATATATATATATATATTGGGATGGGGCCCAGTCGACCAGGGGTGGCCGACCAGGCACCCTTGGCCAAATGGCCGACCAGGGTAGGCCAACCAGGCCACCTTGCTCAGGTGTTTCAAACACCTGTGCTCCTAGGTGTTTTCATGACCTTCCAGAACGCTCAAAAATGCTCCGTTTGAGCTCAAATTTGAGATTCAAGAACCTTGAAAGGTCCTCTACAAGCCTATGTAGGTGGCCAAGTGTTTCCTTGAAGTTGAAAAAATGACCTTGTTACGAACAAGGCCTGGTTTGAAAACCAGCTTAGAATGAGGTATTTTGCCTCCAAAACGTTCAAAAATGCATATTTTCATGTGATTCTTCTTCATACCAGGAGATTATAAGAATCCCCATCATATAAGTTCAACTTCAAATTTGAGTTTAGAAATGCCAGGGGTGTTCAGAAACCGTGAGGGTGTTGAAAGACCTTGAACGTGTTTCAAACACCTTCCAGGGGACCGTATTTCTTGCCTAGACAACTCAAAAATAAGTATATTCACTTGATTCTTTCTCCAACAATGAGATTATAAGAATCCCTATCATATAAGATCAACTTCAAAATTTGAGGTTAGAAGTGTTAGGGGTGTTGAAAAATCAGGTCTAGTTTGAAAACCAGAAACCCTTGGCGTGTTCGAAACACCCCTTAGCCAACCAATATCAGCTACGAATCCATGATTCAAACATGATTGAAAGATTGAGGGTTTAAGAACATGAAGTTTCAAGCAATCAAGGTGATTTGTTTGAGAACAAGTTACTACAAAACTCTTAAGGAGGGTTTGAAAACACCTCCGGGCTGTCCACGCTATTTGGGCCATATCTCGAGCTCCGGATATCGGATTTGGACGATCTTACTGTCCACGCGAAGCTCATTAAATTCCTTATGGTCTTGGGTGGGTTCCAGCCACCCTTGGCCAAATGGCCGACCAGGGTTGGCCGACCAGGCCACCTTGGGGGAAAAATGGGTCCAGGTGTTTCGAACACCTGGACCCCTAGCTGATTTCGTTTGGCTCTAGAACGCTCAAAAATGGGTATTTTTACGTGATTTTTTTTCCGTCAAGGAGATTATTAAAATCTCTACAATATGAGCTTGACTTCAAAATTTGAGGTTAGGGTTTCGCTAATCGCAATTAGGGGGTGATTAGCCTCGATTATCAACGTTTAAGGACTTCCACTCAAAAATTAACCTATCCCAAGGTTAAGGGTGGATATCCTAGTAGTAATTACATTAAGTATAAACTAGTTAGCCTCGATCAAGGCCTTTATATCCCCGTTTAGGGTTGTTTAGCCCCGATTAGGGCCAAATTAGCGTCTTTTGCTCAAAAATTAGCCCTTATTAAGGCTTATGAGCAACGACCGCCTGATACAAACCCCAATTTAGATAAGTTGAGGGAAATAAATCATTAATGAATTTATGATAAAGGATCCTATGCACGAATTGCACTTGGATTAGTGTCAATGAGCTCAAAACGGCACAAATCCTATTCCCGAAAGGCCCAGAAATCTTATGAGAAAGATTCGAGAGGCCAAGGAACGTTTAACTTTCTTAAGTATTAACTTGGGAAAGAATTTTAGTCATTGTGAATGTGTAGGTCGCTCCACACTTCACTATGAGACGATACCCAGGCAGGGCTAGTGTGACCTTAAACTTCTACGAAAACAAGTTTTCCCAGAAGTTGGGGGGCAAATGATATGGGTGAAAAATAAACCCTAAAGACATAATTAATGCTACATTTATTGGCCCATTATTAAGGCCCGAAACCTAAGTTGGGCATTAAATTCGTAATTAATGATTGAGCCCAAAGAACAGCCCGAACCGGGGACGCCCGGTATGAGCTTGTTTCTAACATGGGCCTGATCTGTGAATAAGGAACGTTCTAGAATCAAGGAACGTCCTAGAATATCCCGAGGATATTGTGTAACCTCCAAGGCACCTAATTCGACATGGAAACTAATTCCTAAAATAAAGGAGTTAGAACCTTCCTCAAATACGGTGACTTATTCATCAAGTCTCCAAAACCTACTATAATTCTAAGGCTCCTACAGCCTATATAAAGGGCCAGACCCCTCATCTCAGAACTACGTTTTGGACACAGCTCCATACGTTACCCATCACGTTTTGGCTTAATCCTCGAATAAGGACATACAAGCCACTCCGTCCTAGGTGAGCTCTCGCCGCCATAGCCTCGAGGGCACCATCACCTAGAACTACGTTTTGGCTTGATCTTTGATATTCATCGAAGTACGTAGGCATCTTGTGAAGGCAGATTCAGCCACGAACACAAGAACAGCCATTAAAGCACGAAGCTCACGAACCCTAGCCGCAATTTGATAACCCTATTTCTTATTCCACAACAGATAGCATCCCCCGTGAAGCTATTTGGAAGAGCCTTGAGGAGAGGAGAGTGTCGTCGTTGTACGTTAGGTTGATTCAAGACATGTACTCCCAAGCTAGTTCCTGCGTCCAGACCCCAGTTGGTGACTCCCGTTTTTTCCCTGTTGAGATTGGGCTACACCAGGGATCGGCCCTTAGTCCTCTTCTTTTCGCCCTTATCCTAGATGTCATGTCACGAGGGATTCAAGATGGCATCCCTTGGTGCATGCTTTTCGCTGATGATATCGTGTTAGTGGCGGAGTCGAGGGAGGAGGTGAACGAGAAATTGGAGTTATGGAGATCTACTTTGGAGCCCCAAGGCTTGCGTGTGAGCCGGTCTAAAATCGAGTATCTCCGGTGTAACTTCAGTGGTGAGGCCAACGAGGAAGGGGTGGAGGTTAGGATTGAAGATCAGATCGTCCCTCGTACGGATAATTTCAAGTATTTGGGTTCGATCATCCAGAAGGAAGGTGAGATTGAGGATGATGTCACGCATCGTATCAAGGCTGGGTGGCTAAGGTGGAGGGCAGCGTCAGGGGTGATGTGCGATAAGAAAGTCCCATTAAAGTTGAAAGGGAAATTCTATAGAGCGGTAATACGCCCTGCGATGTTATATGGTTCGGAGTGTTGGGCGGCGAAGAAGGCCCTAGAGTGCAAGTTGGAAGCAGCGGAAATGAGGATGTTGCGATGGTCTTGTGGGCGTACGATGTTGGATAGAATCCCGAATGTGGTTTTTAGGAGCGAGCTTGAGGTGGTACCTTTTTCCGCGAACGTTAGGGAAGGGAGGTTGAGATCGTTCGGCCACGTCCGTAGGAGGCTGGCTGAAGCCCCAGTGAGGAGGGTCGAGAGTCTTTCGGTTGTTGGGGTGAGGAGGAGAGGCAGACCGAGGAGGTCGTGGGAAGAGCAGCTTAGGGTGGATTTAAAGGCCTTAAACTTAAATGAGACCATGACCGCTGATAGGTGTTCTTGGAGGCGCCAGATCAGAGTGGTGGATTCTCTTTTAGGGAGCGGTTCTGTTGTTGAGAGCCTCAGAGTTGGGTTGTCTCGGTTAGCTTTATTTTAGAAGTTCGGCTGTTACTTTTTATTCCTCATTTTTTATTGTCTTCTGTTTTCTAGTTTTGCAGTTATAGGGAGCTTGGCCAGGTGTCATCTTAGATCTGAGTGTTCTGCAGAGCGGAATAGTCAATCCCATTGGTAGGTAAGCCCCATGTGTTCAAAGCCATGGGCTCAGGTATGACGATGAGCCTTTTTCAAATCTTAGAAAACCCTTGTGAATATCACATACTATTAGTTTAATGTGCACTTAGCCGGGGGTCTTCACGGAAACAGCCTCCCAACCGTTAAAAGTAGGGGCATGGTCTACGTACATCTCACCCCCCCAGACCCTGCTCTGAGCGGGATATACTGGGTATGTTTGGTTTGGTTTGGTTTTCTTAAGGATTAGCAAGCTTCTACAAGGTTACCAAAGCTCTAAGGAAGGTATAAACATCTCACCCCTTTTAGCCATGTCAAGTTTATGGCTGATGTTTTGAGATCTTGTAAGTGTTAGCATGAATTATGTTAGTCCAACCTTTGATGATAAATTCTTGAGAAGTGATGTTTGTTATTATGATGCAAGATATGTTATTGAATTAAGGAGTCTTATATATGTTAAACATGAGAATTTTGGTGGATTTGATGGTGGTAGTAAAGTAAGTAGTGGATGTTAAAAAGTTGTAGCATGTAAAAGTGAATTGTTGGATTTCTTGCATCATGTTCTGTTTGTAACTGAATTTAGGACCATCAATTGTTGTCTCCTGGAAACCCACTTTACATTTCTGGAAATGTCTTGATTTGTAGTTTCTAGATATATAAAGTTCATTGTGAGATGATTTATGGTTTGTGAGTTATGGTCAAATTAGCAAGGAGTGATCCTGAGAAGAAATTGGTGCATTGAACTGACTTTGAGAGGCTAAACGAACCCCTTAAAATTGGAGAAAAAATATGAAAATTTTTGCACAGCTAGTTCTTACAGTAAGGAAGACGGCCCAAAAAGAATTAAGTGAAAATATGGATTTTTCGATTTTATACAAATTATTAAGTCGGAACTGCGCAAGTGAAATTGACTGCAGAGAAGGGTCTTCTTTAGAGCCTTGGTTGAGACCCTTGTGGATGGTCAAAAATTATGAAATTTGGATGATAGACTCCCTGTACAGTAAGGAAGGCATGGGAAAAAGAATTTCGTAAAACGGATTATTTTTCGATTTTATAAAATCAAACGAAATCAAAACTTGACTCGAATAAGATTGGTAATTCTAATTCGGCTAAGGAATGTCCCACTAGCGTATAGGTTCAATATAAACGTTAAGAGTTCTCGGAGGGAATGAGTTACGTGATATAAACATCGATCAAATGGTTCGAGAACGAAACTAATCCTAGCGTTTCCTTGTCGGAATTAATATATTTTAAAATTTTTTAATAAATATTATTTGTAATATTTATTAAAATAAATGAATATTAATTTAAATATTCATTTAAAACTAATTTATTTAATTTTTTGATTAATTATTTATTTTTTAATTAATTGATTATTAATTATTTATTATTTAAAAATGATTTAAATATTCTAAAAATTATTTAAAAATTATTTAAAAATTATTTAAAACCAAGCTGGCCTATTTAAAAATTATTTATGGCCTTTAAAAATTATTTTAAATATTTTTTGGCTTTCAGAAAAATATTTAAAAATAGCAGGGGTTCTCAAATATTTTTGTAATTACCTATACTTCGTAGATACCACCCCAACGGCTTGCGAACTTATCAAAATTTTAGAACCCAAAGTATTGGGAGTACTTAAAAATGTTTTCTCCCTTCGCTACAAACTAAAGCGTGATCAATGCGGTGACCCTGCCTCATCAAGGGGGGGTTAGGTTTTTAAACTTCTTAAGAAAACTCCGAATAACTCCCTAGCTGATTTGAAAGAATTCCCTGAGTAGAGAAAATCAGTTGATGGAGGTCGACTTGTGAGATGAATATACTTCCATGTTTTCTTTTGGAAGTGACGAATTTAAAAAGGTTTCAAGCTAGTTTAATAACTCTGGGACTGGAGGTTGTTAGAATGGGAACGACTTGGTTACTCGCGGGTAACAAGCCCGTCCGGTCATGCATATATCGACGAAGGTGGCGGCAGCCATCACGACATTTGTCCTGGCAGGTAGCCAGCTTAAGACCCATAGATGGTCGGGCCACGGCCTCTGTAGTAGGTACGTCACCCGTCTACTAGTAGCGAAGTGTTGTTTTGTACGGTACAGTGGCTGATCACCTTGTACCGGGGTGCTCCAGTATAGTCCCCTCTTTCCAATTGGAATTGTGCTGCAACACTGTGTTGGAAGCCCAGGCGCTCCAACACCGATAGTGTTGTCAGTGTTGAACTCATCGTAAAAGATTTTGAAAACCAGAACAATTTTGTTTTAAAATGACTCAGGGAAAGTAATTTGCTTTTGAAAGCAGATTTTATACTCAGTTTCCAAACGAGATGAAAGTATTTTTGAAGTACTGTTATTACATTGTTGAGGTACAGCATCTTGAACTGTCGGGCATTTTGACGAAAATGATATACATATATGTATGTATTGGAACATTATGAATGGTTCAGTTTGCGTATGTTGAAGAGCAACTATCGTAGCAGCATACTGACTGCGTATTTTGAAAAACTTTCGAAAAGGTTAGCAAAACTTTAGTGTATACTATTTTGCTACGATATGAAGATTTTTATCGTGATTATTAACTTAATTTGTTCACACGATATCATTTTCTTAAAACTTCATATTGAGTATGAATATTTATTCAAAACTCGGACATGTATATTGTCGAGTTATATTCTGAAATCATGAGTTATATGCTCATACTTTTGGAAAAACCTTTTTCGAAACAAAGTATATTATTTCTCAAAGCGGAAAACTTGCTGAGCATTATGTAGCTCATTCTTGCTTTATAAAAACCTTTCAGAAAGAGAAGAATTGGGTCGGTTAACTCCGTACCAGCAGAAGAGGCGTAGAAGAGTTACCCCTGAGATGATGCAGTTTCAGATAAATACTACCAAGTAAGTCTGATAGGTTTCAACTGTCATTAGCAAGACTTGCCTCCAGGTGCAGTTGTATAAGTGAAGTTTTGTAAGATTCTGGATTGTACAGACGAATTGTAATATTTAGAGTTGTTTTTTATTATCGTTTCTGAGGCCCTAACTTGTATATGTGAAATATTGAGGTTTGGATTGGTGTATTGTTGAGTTGTAAAGTTAATACAGGTATGATATGGATGGAAGGTGATGTGACGACCTGAATTCCAGACCTCGGATTTAAGGGCGTTACACTGAGGTTGATTTTGCACCTATATAATGCAAAAAAAGAAAAAATTACCATAATTTCTAATATGTTTGTGTTGAAAAATTTCCACAATTTTTTTGATAAATTTAGTGTTATCATTTGTTAGGAATTATGTTGTTATTGATGATAATTCAAAACACCTAAACATAGTAAGTTTGCATGTATATCAACATCCATTGAAGAGGAAACTTATCAACGGGTAAGTTCTTTTGTAACATGTACTGAGAGACTCAAGTTATCAGTTGAGTGTGTACTTGATAAATTTTATAAGTCGTGTTGACAATCAACGGATATACATAATAGGTTAGCTAATTGTAAATAATCTGTGCTTTGTAATTCTGTATAAGTGAAAATGATATCTCAACGGATAAATAATCTACAACAACAGACGAGGCTCATCGACGAATAACAAGATTTTAGTCACAGAGGCATGCATGTAATCATCAAATAATAAGCCTAATTGTTTGTAATGTTTTGCATTACTTAAATGACCCCTTAATTAGGGAACCCTTTTAGTTAGATTTTCTACTTGTAAACTGTACTTGTAATGAGCACCAACCATAGCCGTGTAATTATATATATCAATGTCAAGGAATAATGCTTGAAAGAAGATTCAGATATCATGCCTCAGGCTCAAGCCTAGAGAACAAGTCTGAAGAAATAAATACAGTTGGAGTTTGAAGATTGAAAATTTGCTTAAGTACATATTCGAGAAGTAATTTGCATTGTTAGAGAAGTTAAGAATTCGAGATGTTAAGCATTCGATATGTCAAAAGTCACTATTCGATATCTCAAGAAGTCAACAAGTCAAAACTGCATTCGATATCTTAAAGACTTCACCTGTGAAGAGACATATTTGATATCTCAAGGACCCAGAATCTATTAGATATCTCAAGGAGATATATGCTATTCGATATCTCAAGGATTCCAGAAGTAAAGGCACTATACGATAACTGAAGGACTTTAGAAGAAAAAACACATTCGAGAAGTGATTCGATATGACAGGAAAGCTAGTTCAAGAACTCAGAGTTATCTAACTACTCAACTAAAGTTCTCGATCTAGTACTTAGTCATTTCTCGAATGGATTCTTGAAGACAAACTACTGAAGATGTTCAAGTCAGAAAATTTACAAAACCAAGACACCAACAGTGACATTTCAGTGTTGTGTGTACATGGAAAGACTACAAAGAAGTTTGGAGAGATACAAAAGAACAGGCAGCTGAAAAAGGGATCTAGGCAGAGAAGAAATCAGATTGTATCACATGATGCCTAGTCTTCCACCAAAAAGGAATAGACAAGTTAGAAAGTAAATTTGTAGTAAGTAGACTCTGCACATGTTCTATAAGTGCACAAGCTCACTTCTTTACCACATAAGTTTTTCATTGTATTCCATAGACATATGATAAGTGGATTTTTATCCACTTGGATCGTTCTATTTTGGCTTGAATTGATCACTTAAGTCTCAAGTATTTGTATGGTTTAATGTGTTTTGTGGAGTTTGTGCAGGAATTATGTTTTGCAGGTAGTTATGGTGTTTTTATGGCTTTTGGAACAGAAGTTAGTTGAGGTTCAAATGGCGCGCGAAGAATTAATCTCTAAAGGAAAAGTCTGCAGAAACTCTAGCAGGGAAGCGCGACCGTGCCAAAGGTGTAAAGGAAAGCAGCGCGACCGCGCTAGGGGAGTTGACAGAATTCATGCAGCGCGACCGCGCCATCCCTGTGTGTTAATATAGCGCGACCGCGCTAGGTCGTTCTGTTGCCGCCAGAATTATTATGCCATTCAGATTTTAATAAGGATTGTTGCCATTTTCTTCTCCTATTCGACATGGAAATAATCTTGGACGGTGGGAATAGTCTAGAAACATTATTTGACAATGGAATTTGCAATTTATATCATATTCAAAGATGGAACTTGTCAATTTCAATTCCTACTCAAGAATGGCAATTGCTTGGAGAAGAGGCAATATTGAGCTATAAATACACATGCTGGGAGGTCAGATCACCACAACACCATACACCAGAGATCAGATTACTTCACATCACATACACACTTTTGAGCAAGAGATTGAGAAGCCAAGGCGAGGATCGTGACAACAAGAAGATCTAGACATAGTTTTCTTGTATTCTTACGAGGCGTATCTTTTGGATGCTTGATCATTATTCGAATTTGTTCTCTAAACTTTGTTACCATTGATTTACTCATCATTATTCTCTTCATCTTTGTCATGCTTTCATCAAACCCCATGATGACAAACGGTTCGATTATGAACTAATCGCCGTCATGGGGTCCTAACGGATTTACTTATGGAATTTAGATGTTGATTGCCTAACTTGATATATGTGTGGTGAATTTGCGATATCCTTGCAGGGTTGTATTTAATTCATATAGATGCGTAGCTAACATCTATCTTGTTAATCTTTAGTGAAGCGACAGTGGATCTTCAGATTTAGAACTTGCCATGCTAGCATAAGTCCATGAATGTCATTCATTTTTGTGATGTTCTTCTAACCGTCTCATACTACCTTATGTAATCTTATGGACACTTGATCTTCAACCATTATGTTTTCAAATTCTATAGACATATAGGGTCTAAGCATAATTGGTGCCTGCATGATTTCTATCTTATGTGGATATTGTGTAGATTGGTGTGCGTGTACTGAAAGGTAACATATACTTATTTTGTGTTGTCCGATTAGTTATCGTAACCACCACATGTATTGATAAAAGGGCATGATCTCTAAAGGAAGTTTGTGTTGAAGTTAGGATCCCATGTTTTCCATCTCATAAGTAATTCAAATTCACCTAGTTAAATTAATTTAGTTATTAATTACTTCTTCTTAGTTAATTTAGATAATCAAAACCAATTTGTCCATTGTCTTAGCATTGAACGATAATCATACATTGATGCTTAGGTACAAGAACTAAATTATACAATCTCTGTGGGAACGAACTCTACTTTATTCTATATTACTTGTGACCACGTGCGCTTGCGTGATATTGTGCAAACAAGTTTTTGGCGCCGCTGCCGGGGATTTGTTATAGTTTATGTGCTTGACATCAGTGGTCGTTAAAGTTCACTAACTCGGATCGGTTACTAATAGTTCTTGTGTTGTTTTGTGTTTTCAGGTACTTGAGCGTGTATGCGAACGCGATCTCAAGCGAATAAGGAGAAGTTGGAAAATAAAGAAGAAAGAGAAACAGAAGTTCCAGTGATTCAAGTTGTAGAAGATATGGGAGAACCAGCAACAGCAACTAAGGCTCTTAAGGATTTCTCGCAGCCAAAGATCAATGACATTGCATCGAGTATTGTCAGACCAGCAATCGCAACCAATACCTTCGAGATCAAGCCTAGCACTATACAGATGGTCCAGAACTCAGTTCAGTTTGGGGTTGCTCCTACCGAAGATCCCAACATGCATATTCGGAATTTCATAGAGATCTGTGATACCTTCAGAACCAACGGGGTGTCTAAGGATGCTGTTAAGTTAAGGCTATTTCCATTCTCTCTGAGGGACAAGGCTAAGAGTTGGTTACACTCTTTACCAGCAGGTTCTATCACTACATGGGAAGATCTTGCACAGAAATTTCTTACCAAATTTTTCCCCATGGCGAAGACAACAGCTATTAGGAATGCTATCACTCAGTTTTCACAGCAGTCTGGAGAATCTCTATGCGAGGCTTGGGAGAGATATAAGGAGATGCTAAGGAAGTGTCCACATCACGGGATGCCTGATTGGATGATAATCAACTATCTTTATAATGGTTTGGGTGCACAGTCGAGACCCATGCTAGATGCAGCATCAGGTGGAGCTTTGTTGGCCAGGAGTTATGAAGAAGCTTATGAATTGATCGAGATGATGGCTGCTAATGAATATCAGAATCCTACAGGGAGGTTATCTCAAGGCAAGGTAGCAGGTGTTCTTGAAATTGATACAACTATAGCCATTGCAGCTCAGTTGAAGGCATTGTCGATGAAGGTTGATTCTTTGGCTAACATGGGAGTTCAGCAGGTAGCTAGTGTTTGTGAGTTTTGTGCGGGAGCACATGATACAACTCAATGTGCCATATCTTCTGAATCAGCACATTTTGTGAGTAACTTCCAGAGGCCACAACAGCCAGTTCCAGCCACCTATCACCCGAATAACCGCAATCATCCAAATTTCAGCTGGAGTAACAATCAAGGTGGTAATCAGCAGCAACAACAACCCTTTCAGCAGAATCAAGGACAGCAATTCGGAGCTAGGCCATTCAATCAAGGATTTCAGCAGGAGTACCATCCCAGGCAACAGTTTCAGCCTCCAGGTTTCCAGCAACAATCTCATGGGAATGCTAGTCAATCTTCTAATGAAAAATCTGAACTTGAGGAGTTGAGGATGATGGTAAAAAGTCAGGGGGCATCTATGAAGATCATGGAAAGTCAGATCGGGCAGCTTGCTAGTGCTTTGTTGAACAGACCATCTGGAGTTCTTCCGAGTGACACTGAAGCCAATCCAGGCAAGAGGGAAACAAAAGAGCATGTCAAATCAGTTACTTTGAGATCTGGTAAGGTGACTGGCAATCAGAATTCAGCCGTTGAGGAAGAAGAAGAGGTTCAAGAGCAACATGTGGCACCTACTGCAGATAAGGAACAAGTCCAGACTGATAAAGTAGCTGAGCAGTTGATTAGTGAGGTGGAGAATCCTAAAAATTCTGCTAAGGAAGTTTCTCCAAAGCAGTCTACAGAGAACGTGAAAATCTTTCCTCCTCCTCCATATCCAGGCAGATTGAAGAAGCAGAAGAATGACAGACAGTTTGGCAAGTTTCTCGAGGTATTCAAAAAGCTTCAAATCAATATCCCTTTTGCTGAAGCATTGGAGAAGATGCCGAGCTATGCAAGGTTTATGAAGGGTATTCTCTCAAAGAAGTTGAAACTTGAAGAATTGGATACAGTAGCATTAACAGAAGAGTGCAGTGCCATTTTACAGCAGAAGTTACCACCTAAGCTAAAGGATCCATGCAGTTTCACTATTCCGTGCACCATTGGGAATTTGTCTTTCAGCAAATGTTTGTGTGACTTGGGTGCTAGTATCAATCTCATGCCATTGTCAGTTTTCATGCAGCTTGGTTTTCCGGATCCTAAACCTACCAACATCTCTCTACAGCTAGTGGATCGTTCTATTACATACCCGAGGGGTATCGTTGAGGATGTCTTGGTCAAGGTTGATAAACTCATCTTTCCAGCAGATTTTGTGATTCTTGACTTTGAAGAAGATAAGAAGATTCCTATCATCTTAGGAAGGCCTTTTCTAGCTACTGGTCGTACTTTGATTGATGTTCAGAAGGGGGAGCTCACGATGCGGGTGCAAGATCAGAATGTTACCTTCAATGTTTTCAATGCAATGAAGCTACCTTCAGATGATGAGGAATGTTTTTAGATGGACATGGTGGATTCGTCAGTGAAGTTGAACTTTGATCACTTACTGTTGGCTGATCCATTGGAGAGAGCTTTGCTAGGAGATTCTGAAGTTGAAGACGAAGAAAGAGAAGAACAACTTCTGCAGTTAAGGGCAATTCCGTGGAGAAAGAGTTTTGAAGTGCCAGTTGAGTCACTTGGGCTTGAGGAGCTTAAAAAGTCACAAAGTCGTCTCAAACCATCTATTGAGGAAGCTCCTACACTTGAGCTTAAACAGCTACCAGAGCACTTGAGGTATGCCTTTTTAAGTGAAGCATCTACTTTGCCTGTTATCATTGCCGCTAACTTGACAGATAGTGAAGAGGATAAGCTCTTGAGGATATTGAGACAGTTTAAGATAGCCATTGGGTGGACTATAGCAGACATCAAAGGAATCAGTCCTTCGTATTGCATGCACAAAATTCTGCTAGAGGATAATTGCAAGCCTACTGTGGAGCATCAGCGACGTCTCAATCCTATTATGAAGGAAGTGGTGAAGAAGGAGATCTTGAAGTGGCTTGATGCTGGTATTATCTACCCTATCTCAGACAGTTCTTGGGTGAGTCCAGTACAGTGTGTGCCGAAGAAGGGAGGTATGACAATAGTTTCTAATGAGAAGAATGAGCTCATCCCTACACGTACCGTTACAGGGTGGAGAGTTTGCATGGACTATCGCAACTTGAACAAAGCCACGAGGAAAGACCACTTTCCTCTTCCGTTTGTGGATCAGATGTTAGACAGGTTGGCAGGCCACGAGTACTATTGTCTTCTAGATGGTTATTCTGGATATAATCAGATTTGCATTGCACCTGAGGATCAAGAGAAGACTACATTCACATGTCCCTTTGGCACCTTTGCATTCAGACGAGTTCCGTTCGGACTTTGTGGCGCTCCAGCCACTTTTCAGAGGTGTATGATGGCTATCTTTTCAGACATGATTGGTATCAATGTGGAAGTTTTCATGGACGATTTCTCAGTGTTTGGTTCATCATATGACGAGTGCTTGCATAATCTTGGTTTGGTTTTGAAGAGATATGTGGAGACTAATCTGTTGTTGAATTGGGAAAAATGTCACTTTATGGTGCAAGAAGGAATCATTCTTGGGCACAAGGTTTCTAGCAAAGGACTCGAGGTGGATAAAGCAAAAATTGACACTATTGAGAAGCTTCCTCCTCCTATCTCTGTTAGAGGAATTCGCAGTTTTCTTGGTCATGCGGGTTTCTATCACCGTTTCATAAAAGATTTTTCAAAGATCTCTAAATCGTTGTGCAATCTGTTGGAGAAAGATGTTCCTTTCAAATTTGATGAAGCTTGTCTTGAGGCTTTCGAGAGTTTGAAGAAGAAGTTGACTACCGCACCTGTCATTACTGCACCAGATTGGAGTGAGCCATTCGAGCTAATGTGTGATGCCAGTGACTATGCCGTTGGTGCTGTTCTTGGTCAGAGAAAGGAGAAAATATTTCATGTGGTTTACTATACTAGTAAAACCCTTAATGATGCGCAGTTGAACTACACCACCACGGAAAAAGAGCTCTTGGCCGTTGTTTACGCTTTTGAGAAGTTTCGAGCCTATTTACTTGGCACGAAAGTCATTGTCTACACAGAACATGCGGCTATCAGATATTTGATGACAAAGAAGGATTCGAAGCCTAGGTTGATTCGATGGGTCTTATTGCTCCAGGAATTTGATGTGGAG
Source organism: Saposhnikovia divaricata (assembly GCA_036435485.1). Taxonomy (NCBI): domain Eukaryota; kingdom Viridiplantae; phylum Streptophyta; class Magnoliopsida; order Apiales; family Apiaceae; genus Saposhnikovia; species Saposhnikovia divaricata. Next base: position 187,060,661 of record CM071598.1, on the reverse strand, counting down.
ATTAAAGACAGAAAAGGAACTGAAAACCAGGTGGCAGATCATCTTTCGAGGTTGGAAGACCATGGTAAAAATTCATAGGCTAAATCTCTTATTAATGAATCTTTTCCTGATGAGCAGCCTTTTGGGGTACAAGTGGAAGAGCCATGGTTTGCAGATTTTGTGAACTATCTTGTCAGTGACATCATCCCTCCTGATTTATCTTATGCTCAAAGGAAGAAGTTCTTACATGATGTGAAGTGGTACCGATGGGATGAGCCGTATTTGTTCAAACAGGGTGCTGACCAGATTATTCGACGTTGCATTCCTTATAGCGAGACTGAGAGTGTGTTGCGAGATTGTCATTCCACTGTTTATGGAGGTCATTATGGTGGAGAGAAGACAGCAGCTCGTGTTCTTCAGGCAAGTTTCTTTTGGCCTACAGTATTTAAGGATGCTCATCAGTTCGTTTCGAGGTGTGATCGTTGTCAGCGAGTTGGTAATATTTCTAGGAGGAATGAGATGCCTCTTAATATGCTTCTTGAGGTAGAGATCTTTGATGTATGGGGTATTGATTTCATGGGACCCTTTGTTTCGTCATGTAATAATCAGTACATCTTGCTAGCTGTGGACTACGTCTGTAAATGGGTTGAGGTGAAGGCATTACCAACCAATGATGCTAAGGTGGTGCTGAACTTTCTTCATAAACAGGTCTTTACGCGTTTTGGAACTCCGCGAGCTATTATTAGTGATGAGGGGACTCACTTTTGTAATCGTCAATTCACTGCATTGTTGGCAAAGTATAGGGTGACACATCGTGTTGCTACAGCATATCATCCCCAAACAAACGGTCAAGCGGAGGTATCTAATCGTGAAATCAAGAGAATTCTGGAAAAGGTGGTGAATCCGTCGAGGAAGGATTGGTCTTTAAAGTTAGATGAAGCTGTTTGGGCCTATAGAACAGCTTACAAAACACCTTTGGGAATGTCTCCGTATCAGTTAGTTTTTGGAAAAGCATGTCATCTACCAGTGGAGTTGGAACATAAAGCTTTTTGGGCGATTAAGAAGTTGAATCTTGACATTAGAGCAGCTGGTGAGAAACGGTTACTGCAGTTGAATGAGTTAGAGGAGTTTCGATCTCAGGCTTACGAGAACCACAAGATATACAAGGAGAAGGTGAAAAGGTGGCATGATAAAAGGTTGATTCCTAAGGTCTTTGTGCCTGGTCAGTTGGTTTTGTTGTTTAATTCGCGCCTCAAGCTTTTTCCTGGGAAGCTTAAGTCAAGGTGGTCAGGGCCGTTCACTGTTAAAACCGTATTTCCGCATGGAGCAGTTGAGATTTTTGAAAAGTCACCTGATTTGGCGTTCAAGGTGAATGGTCAGCGGTTGAAGCATTATTTTGTAGGTGATCCATTGGTTCGTGAAACAGATTCCATTGAATTGGCAGAAACGTAACGATCGAGCAGCAAGTCAAGCTAATGACGTTAAACGAGAGCTTCGTGGGAGGCAACCCATGTGATGTTGGTATCATTGTTGTATATTCTCTTCAAAAAAAAAAATCAAAAGGGACAGCGCGACCGCGCTGTCTGGTAGTATATTTATAGCGCGACCGCGCTACTTCGAATCCTGGAGTGTAGAAAACTTGGCAGGAACAGATTTTTGGCCCATAATCCGATTTCTAAACCCTAAACTCAGCCCAAATCTTCTCCTAATCCTTCTATAAATCCTTAATTTCGTGTAATTCAGTCACTACATCTAATCCTCATATTTTTATATAACTTTCATATACACATACATACACACTTAAACCCTAACCCACCACTTTGGAGCTTCGGGATTTGTGTTCATTCATCGATTGGAGGCTTACTACGCAGTGCTACCTCTCCTACAGATTCATTTTTGGGGTAATTTCTTGATTATTCTTGTTATTAGGAATTGTAGCTTGCGTATGTTGGGTTATTTGTTGTTAGAGTGCTGTGGGTTGCTGTGGTTATTATTTGTGTGTATTTTCTGCTTGTTGGAGATTGTGTAATGGCTCTGAAAAGAACCCGTTTTGCTGGTGGTTCTAGTGAACATCATTCATCCGATTCTGATTCTAATACGGAGGGACCCGGGGAAAATTTTATTTCAGTGGAGGCCCGGGTGGAGTATAACAGGTTGATGTCTAAGACGGTAATCAAGGATAAGATGTTTTTAGCTGGTCCGTTGGATGGAGATCTTGTGGCGATGATTCAGTCGCGAGGTTGGGAGGCTATTTGTCAGTTGGCTATGGATATTCCGTTGGCTATTGTTCGCGAGTTCTATGCGAATGCGAAGGCTGAACGGAATGGTTATTCAGTGGTTAGGGGCATGACAGTTGACTATACACCGCCTGCCATCAGTCGTTTGCTTGCTTTACCTGCCAGACCAGCAGGTGCTGAGGATTGGACTTTTAAGTCCAGGACAGAGGTAGATTTGGATGCTATTGTGACTAGGTTGTGTGTGCCAGGTACTGTGTGGAAGGTGAAGCCAGGGAGTAATGAGCACTTGCATTTCCCTACTTCTGCGCTGAACAGGTATGCTAGAGCATGGAATTTGTTTATCTGTGCTAATTTGTTGCCTACCACACATCAGCACGAGGTTAATGTGGAGAGGGGTATTTTGCTGTGGGCGATTCTGAATGGTTTCTATATTGACATTGGTTACATGATTAACCAAAATATCTTGAGGTTTTTGAGAGCGAGTACTACAGGGGGGATTCCATATGGTTCTGTGGTTACTAGTTTGTGTTAGACGGTTGGAGTGAGATGGTCTGAGGACGAGCCGATACAGTTGCCGAGTGGTGCTATTGATTCTGGGACTATTGCGAGGATGGTGGAGTGGCCGAGCGGCGTTCCACATCCTAGGGGTTTGTGTTATGAGATTGCTGGTGCTGTTCAGCCGCCTCAGGTTCCCGAGGATATTCCTGTTGCCTCTTAGTACAGACGGCTGATGCGTCGCATGGATGCTATGTATGATTCTCAGAGCCGTTTTGCACAGGAGTTGACTCAGGCGCTAGGCACTGCTTTTGCTGCCAGTGGAGTGCAGGTGGATTGGCCTATTTTTGGGGCACATGGTGTATATCCTCCACCGGATTCTCCTCCTCAGGAGGGTGGTCCAGGTGATCATTAGGTATGTTTCTACTTTTCCCTTATTTACTTTCAATGAGGGCATTGAAAATTTTAAGTTTGGGGGTGGATTTGGGAATTAGTAGTTGTTGTGATATATTGTTGTGATATATTTGTGGCATGTAGGAATTCATATTGCATCATATTTGTATGTGTAGTTTTAGTTTCATGCATGATACCTGTCATATAGAGCATTCTGTTTGCATGTGTGTCGAGTTTTGTATGTGAGGTCATATAGTTGTATTACATGCATTTTTCATGATCCCTTAGAATGAGCTGATGCCATGAGGTAGGTAGATGTTGATGTGGGTGTGAAAAGGATGAACAGAGGGCTGATTTTAAATTTTGATGAAATTGGCGTGCATGTTTCATGAACAAAATTTTTACACAGTCTCGTCGGTTGCTCTTGGGCTAGGTTGAGTCATGCTTGTTTTGATTTAGGATTTAATCACTTGTTTATCGATAGAATTTGCTTTATTCCCTTGATGATTAAGGAACACCAAAATATAAGTTTGGGGGAAAACAGGAATTTCATGCTAATGTGTTTGTGTTTGTTGGCTAGGTGTCAAATGGCTAGTAGTCGCTCATGTTTATGAGTAGTCTAGAGTTGGAATTGAGAATTCTCATTCCAGATTCCATGTGTGAAAAAAAAGAAAAAAAACAAAAATAGAAAAAATTCAAGAAAAAGAAAAAAAAAAGAAAAAGAAAAAAAAAAAGAAAAAAAAAAGAGTGTTTGTGAGAGTGTGAGTATGCAGAATTGATCAGGGTGAGCTCTTTAATACTCGAGCAATTAAGTTCTTGGAGACTTTGTGCCTAGTGACCTAAGGCTTTTTATAGTCTGGGATCCACTAACCCAACGCTCGCTACATGGGTATTATTGTATAAGCCTTTAGGGGTCTCATCCATTGCACGATCAAATAAACATGTGTGTTGTGTATATATTGTGTCTGTGTTGTAATAAAGCATGAATTTCTGTCTACTTTAGAGGAGTATGGAGGTGTATCTGAAGTAATCTTGAGTTTAACGTTCATTCTATTTATAAACTTGTGATTGTCTTGGAAAAGAATATGTATGATTTTGATCTGGTTTTGGGAGTATATCTGTCGAGCATCGCACACACGCACGTTCTGATCATGTATTGTTAGTATACCGGAATTTAGTCGATCTCTGTTTGGATTGATTGCATTCATTGAGATGTTTGCTTGCTAAGTGGTGTTGGTTAGTTTGAGGGGATCATTTGCATTCATATTTAGTTGCATTCATGCATTGCATTGTTTTTGTCGTTTGTGTCAGTTGGATTTTGTGGGTACATTCACTATAGGCCCTCACGAGACCTTACTCGTCCACTAGGGCTGCCTAGGGGTTTAAAGGTCTTGTTGCATATGCCAAATGCCACCGTGATCACCTACGGAAGTGGTACTAGTTAGTATGTATTGATATGTCGTTTATGCTTGAGGACAAGCATCAGTTTAAGTTTGGGGGTGTGATAAGTGGATTTTTATCCACTTGGATCGTTCTATTTTGGCTTGAATTGATCGCTTAAGTCTCAAGTATTTGTGTGGTTTAATGTGTTTTGTGGAGTTTGTGCAGGAATTATGTTTTGCAGGTAGTTATGGTGTTTTTGTGGCTTTTGGAACAGAAGTTAGTTCAGGTTCAAATGGCGCGCGAAGAATTAATCTCTAAAGGAAAAGTCTGCAGAAACTCTAGCAGGGAAGCGCGACCGCGCCAAAGGTGTAAAGGAAAGCAGCGCGACCGCGCTAGGGGAGTTGACAGAATTCATGCAGCGCGACCGCGCCATCCCTGTGTGTTAATATAGCGCGACCGCGCTAGGTCGTTCTGTTGCCGCCAGAATTATTATGCCATTCAGATTTTAATAAGGATTGTTACCGTTTTCTTCTCCTATTCGACATGGAAATAATCTTGGACGGTGGGAATAGTCTAGAAACATTATTTGACAAGGGAATTTGCAATTTATATCATATTCAAAGATGGAACTTGTCAATTTCAATTCCTACTCAAGAATGGCAATTGCTTGGAGAAGAGGCAATATTGAGCTATAAATACACATGCTGGGAGGTCAGATCACCACAACACCATACACCAGAGATCAGATTACTTCACATCACATACACACTTTTGAGCACGAGATTGAGAAGCCAAGGCGAGGATCGTGACAACAAGAAGATCTAGACATAGTTTTCTTGTATTCTTAATAGGCGTATCTTTTGGATGCTTGATCATTATTCGAATTTGTTCTCTAAACTTTGTTACCATTGATTTACTCATCATTATTCTCTTCATCTTTGTCATGCTTTCATCAAACCCCATGATGACAAACGGTTCGATTATGAACTAATCACCGTCATGGGGTCCTAACGGATTTACTTATGGAATTTAGATGTTGATTGCCTAACTTGATATATGTGTGGTGAATTTGCGATATCCTTGCAGGGTTGTATTTAATTCATATAGATGCGTAGCTAACATCTATCTTGTTAATCTTTAGTGAAGCGACAGTGGATCTTCAGATTTAGAACTTGCCATGCTAGCATAAGTCCATGAATGTCATTCATTTTTGTGATGTTCTTCTAACCGTCTCATACTACCTTATGTAATCTTATGGACACTTGATCTTCAACCATTATGTTTTCAAATTCTATAGACATATAGGGTCTAAGCATAATTGGTGCCTGCATGATTTCTATCTTATGTGGATATTGTGTAGATTGGTGTGCGTGTACTGAAAGGTAACCTATACTTATTTTGTGTTGTCCGATTAGTTATCGTAACCACCACATGTATTGATAAAAGGGCATGATCTCTAAAGGAAGTTTGTGTTGAAGTTAGGATCCCATGTTTTCCATCTCATAAGTAATTCAAATTCACCTAGTTAAATTAATTTAGTTATTAATTACTTCTTCTTAGTTAATTTAGATAATCAAAACCAATTTGTCCATTGTCTTAGCATTGAACGATAATCATACATTGATGCTTAGGTACAAGAACTAAATTATACAATCTCTGTGGGAACGAACTCTACTTTATTCTATATTACTTGTGACCACGTGCGCTTGCGTGATATTGTGCAAACAACATATCTCTCTGAGAAACGAAACTGAGAATACTAACATTTGTATTCCCAGGTTGTAGCAAATCTTCAATCTAATAAATCATTAAATTAAAATGAAATTATGTTCTTATTTCCTCACTTTATATTTGTTAAATACTCTTTCAAACTACAAATATAAACACCACATATTCAGCAGGTTGTCTAGAAAAGAAAACCAAAAGAAAGTTTTGAAAATACATTCATCCCCTTCGTATAATATTTTGTGTATTCCATACTCAACAAAGACAATCAACCCTCAACGGATATCAATCCTCAACGAATAATCACATCAACGGATAATATCTTATTTTTAGCAGTTGATATTGACTTGACAAGGCTGATAAATCATATGGGTTGACGGAATCTCAAAGTACATGGAAGCCAGAAAATGGAGACCTCGAAGAAGAAGAAACATTCTTTCTATACAATCAAATTGGATGACATTTTCAAAGTAAATTCTGTCGAAGACAAGTATCCAATTTACTCACATGAAGACAAGAAGTGAAGAAGCATACCTGCTGGACCTAGAGTAGTGAAATATTTTTTCTCTCTAGTAAGTGTTATAAACTTGGCTAAGTGTAGTAGTTGCTTTTGTTACTAAGAAACACAAGTGTATTTGCTAGAACTGTTAGGGTTTTCTTGTAAAAGCAAAGCACTGAAATGCAGCTGTGCTTCGATCAACACAGATTACTTCTTCAAATATATATCTCTGGTGGATCACACAACTCCACATGAAATTTTAAATATTGTTGAGTATTTTCTTTTCTGCTATCTACTTTTTTTTTAATTCTGTTCATACATAAACTACTTAGTTTTAAAAGAGTGAAAAATTTGTTAAGATTGTATCCAACCCCCTTCTACAATCTTAGGTTGTATTGTTGGGAAACAACATTATTATTATTATTATTATTATTATTATTATTATTATTATTATTATTATTATTATTATTATTATTTTATTTAAGAGATAAGATATATATTTATAATATATATATATATATATATATATATATATATATATATATATATATATATACAAGATTCAGATGCATTTAAATATATATGTCTATAATATATTTATTTAATATATTGGTCACATTTCTTCCTCGCTTCAAAATATAGAATCAGATTTATTTTTCTTTTGTTTATGCAAAAAAGAATTCAGTTGCTATAGTGATATGATCAATATATGATATCTTGACTTATTTTTTGGATCTAGATGATTTTTTGGATCTAGATGATGTGAAGTGATGAGTTGGTTATTAGTTCTGTAGTTATTTTTTTATTAAAAAAAAGGTTGGCCATTTTTTTTATTTAATTCTATAACCCTAAAAACCAACGAGTCGCACACTAAGCATAGCTATTATTTCAATAAGGATTTTTATTCAATATTATAGAAAGAATTTTTGATTTTGCTTTTGTTTTCATTGAACATAGAAAAGGAGCGAATTTTTATTTTTTTGTTCCATTACTGGATCGAAGGAAAAGACAAGTAAAGGTTTATTATTTCTCGTCTATAAGTTGCCAAATTTTAATTCCTAAAACTCCATTTAAAGTTCAAACTGTATAGGAACAATAATCTATTTTAGCTCGAATAGTTTGGAGGGGAACCCTACCCTCTAATTCATTCGACATGGGCAATTTCTTTTCCGTCGATACGCCTTCAAATTTATACTTGAATTCCTTTTAGATCTGCTTGTTCCGTTAATTCAATAGCCTTTTTCATTGATTTTCGAAAAGAAATTCTTTTTTTAATAGGCCGGCTATAAATTCTGCAAGAATATTATGGCTTTCGTAAGGTTTTGCAATTCTTGTGATAGTGATGTTAAGTTTTCGATTAATACAATGAAATTCTTTTTGTAGATTCATCTGCAATTCTTCGATTCTTCTCGATCGATTTTCTATTACTAAATTTAGGAATCCCATATAAATAATGACCTGGATCAGATCGATTCGTTTTTGAATTTCTATACGTGCAATTCTCTCGATTCCCATATAAAATTTCTTATTTTTTGATCTTCTTGTAGATTTTCGGAATAATTTTTTGGTTGTGTAAACCAAAGGGAATGATGACTTTGGGTTGTAGATCTTTAGAATAATTTAATGTTATTGAAAAAAAAGTGAATTTTTATCATTCAAATGAGGCGGTGCAACATTACTCTCTCTTAGGGCAAGAAATGAGTAAATAAGTTAACCAATAACTTAGTATTCGATTCGAAAAAAGTTCGATTCAAGTTGATTTAATATGTAAAGATGCAAGTCGAACACCAACTAAATTTTGAGATTCGTGAGCTGAATTTGAATAGGACAAGTTTATTTTGAAAGTTCGCGAATAAGTTTGATTATGTAGTTCATGAACAAGTTTATTAATGTAGTTCGTGAACCAGGTTTATGAGCAAACTAATGAATATAGTTTCCGAATGAGTTTATGCACAAACACGATATATATGCTCGTAAACATATTTCATTGACATTTCACAGATTTTTTTGACTTTACGATAAATAATAAATAATTATATATGTAAATGTTCATAAAGTAATAAATAATAAATAATTAATATGTTAAGTTTTATTTATTTATTTATTATTTTCTTTTATTCAATTTATATATATATAATCATAAATAATTAAATTACAGCATCAATTGCTATGTTAACTAAATTTGATCCAAATTTAACTTGTTAATAAGTCTAGATTAGAGCATGTTTCTAGTTTTCGAACTTTTTTCTCTCTCTTTTTTTATGTTTAAAAATTTTCTAAAAAAAATTGAGGTGTTCGAGAATATGAGCTCTTGAACACTATAAATGCGTGTTCGTGAGCTAATATTCATGAAATCTTCGTGAATAATTTGCGAATTTATTCGTGAATAACCTGATTAAGAACATCATTTTGCTGCTTTTTCAGGTTCCAGCCATATATATTTGGCTTCCAAATTAAATCCCAAAACATCTCAATCTACATACAATCCAAAACCACAATCAAACATCCACACAATTAAATGAATCCAAATATAAAAATACCAAATTTACATAAATATTATCATAAATACAACAAAAGTAGATCATGTACGTTACAACCATCCAACAAAAGTAGATCATGTACGTTACAAACATCTACAAGCCAACATTAGTTCACAACATAACTTAAATTATCTTACAAACATTCGTAGTCTAAATAAGCTAAGACATAATACTCAACCCCTAATTTAGGACCGCCATGAGACACTTGAGGCATAATACTCATATCATGGTCAGATTCAGTATCCTCATCACCATGGTCGCCATCGTCAACATGGTGATCATCATCGGCCGGGGCCTTCCCCTACATATATACAGAAATATGGATGTCACATACATTCATACTAATCAATTAAATAAAGTTTAAAATCTTAAAACTCTATATAAAGTTGTCTCATATATCTTATTAAGTCATTATTCATAATTAATGACTTGTACCATCATTCCCATAGCAAACCAAGTAACAGACAGATACGGATTTTCTATTCCAGTATGGTTCTGGGGAAAAAGTCTATACAGTTATAATCATTATTGTAAACCAGATCTTTTAAATTAAACAAACTATTTTATTCTTATCCATGCCCATTCAGCCCCGTCCGGTGAATAACAGCCCCAACTCCCAAGGCTCTGTGTACCAACTTGGCCCAGTTCAGACTTAAAAGTCAAATTCTTCGTCCACAAGCAATTAGGTTGCCTATGTGTTCGAGTAAATATAATTACAATTTTAGCACATTGTTCAAACCCACCATATTGCACAGAAACCTTCTGTCGTCCTTGTCGTGCAAGAATGGAATCAAGTTGTTATTTTTCCCGAGTTGATATTTCAGTTGTGCTACATGGTTATAGAATAATGTGTTGAATGAAATTTTCTTTTTCACCAATTGGGTTGAAATTGTTAATATGTCAATTACAGCAGCTCAGGACTCGTTGATTTACTGTATTTCATGTTTATTTAAGTGTATGTTCGTATAGTAACTTTTGTTACGTAATAATTGCAGCCTACGGGACAAATTCTCAACCTAACAAATAGCCTAACAAAAAAAGTAAATGGGACGAATTCTCAACCTAACAAAAAAAAATAGTAAAAATAAGTAATTTCACCTTCACTGCACCAGGTCCATCCTTCTTATATGCGTTGTTTAGCACCTCAATCGCGACCCGAACAATGGCATGTCGAGTCTCTCTAGCAACAGGATGGTCTGAAGGTACCGAAGAGTCTCCTTCCACCACCTCGCCTGCTAAGAGACGGACCTCCTCGACTGTCAATGTGTACTCATTCGGATTGGCTCGGGCCTGGGCCAAGGTCTCATCCACAACTCTTATAAACATATCGTCTTGTAGTCGAGCCAAGGGAGATCTGCCGGAACTACCTTCCCCTTTTCGAGGTCGTGGAGGACGTGCATCAGGCCCTACGCAAATATACAAATATCATTAATAGGAGTAAATGATGAGACAATTTGAGAGTGTTAAACATTTCAAGTATAACAAGAATATACCATAAATATCAGAAGGTCGAAGCTGCGGGTGTCCAATAATCATATTCTTCCGTACACCTCCCACCGCCTCTATCCAACTATGGATTTGGGTCGTCTCGGGATCAACGCCTTTCTTTTCACATATGCTAATGTAAAGTTATTATGCACGGTCGCAGTGTATTTACAGTCGCAGTGTATTCAATTTATGTTATAAAATCTGTTTAGTCCAACTTAGTACTACTATATGACTGTTCTTTGATCAATTACTTCAAGTAATTCTTTCTAACTTAGTAGACTAGACCAAACACCCCGTACTAGTAACATATTTAACATTTCTACATGTGTAGAGGACCAAGATCCTGTTCTGTGTATGAAATAACTTAAACTTAGGTTATTAAAGCTGACAAAGATATGCAACTGCTCTAAGAACTGTATATTTGACCTCTAGAATTTATCATCTTTTAACAAGACACGTAAATCATATCAGAAAAGTCTAATGCAATGGTATTTGAGACTTTTTCTTGAAGAGGTTCCGCGTCAACATCCTTTGTTCCTCCACTCAACAACTGAGGTCTACATGTGATGATCGTGTGAATATTACTATCGGGATTCTTCACACTAAGAGCATAGTACACTTGTGTGGCTTGACTTGCTAGAATGTAAACATCATTTCCTCTTAGTTTTGACCTAAGATCAATTAGGATCACCCCATTTTTGTCTTTCTTTACTCCCCTAACATGATCATACCAATGACATTTAAATAAAATGAATTGATTTCCGCTACCATATGTTAGTTTGAGAATATCTTGCAAAGTCCCATAGTAATTGCTTTCACTATCACCATAACAACTGCCCTTCACAAGGACCCCAGAGCTTGATCTTCCTAGGTTAAATAAGTATCCATTGACCTTGCATCTTTTATAAGAAAGCACATAGGAAGCTGGGCCTTGCAACAAATATTGATATCACTCGTAGTTGTGTTGTACCTGAAATGGAATGATCTCGTCAAACACAAGTATATAAACAAATTTAAAAATTACATAAGTTGTTGTGCATTTAATGAAATACCTTATTTTCCAACCATGTTGCTAAATGAGTTTTTAACATTGTATCTATCTCAGCATCACTCAATATATTTGCACTATGATTCCGAACCTCTCCTTCGAACATTCTGAAAAAGTGATCATTTCATGTTAGTGCAGAATATTTAAAAGCGTTAAAAATGAAAGAAAATACTTGAATGCTTACATGATATAAGGTGCCAGTTCAGGCATGTTAGTGAGAACGTAATGTGCTGCAACATGTAGGGAATCCACATCTAAATGAAAACCAGTACATGCTCCCAAGAGCTGTACCGGATATGTGAATGCTGCCAGTTTATTTGGATCCTGTGAGCGATCATCAAACACATTTCGACCTAGCAAGTTGTGTGATGTCTCAACTTCATATTCGAAGTACATGGAACAGAAATGTGTCAAATCTTCATGTACATACTTTTCTGCAATGGAACCTTCAACTCGTGCTTTGTTCCCTACTTTCTATTTCATTTTGCGTTGTAGCCTTTCAATATTATACATCCACCGTTGTGGGACAGGGCCACCAAGTCTGCACTCTTCAGGTAAATGAATGGGAAGATGCTCCATTGGATCAAACATGGCTGGGAAGAATTTAGTCTCTAAAGTACAAATGATCCCGGCTATGTTTTTTTTCCATTTGCCTCAAATTTGATTCGAGTAGTGTAGTTGAACACAAGTCTTTGAAAAAATTTGAAAGATCACAAAGCACTTTGTTTATATCATCCGGAAGAAGTTCACGAAATGCAGAAGCTAATAACTTCTGCATAAATACGTGACAGTCATGGGACTTCATGCCTTGGAATTTCAGCTGAGCTATCTTACAACATCTCTTCAAGTTTGATGAACAACCATCGGGGAGTTTTAATCGATGCACCCATTTACATAACAATTTTAGCTGATCTCGGGTGAGTTCGTATCTAGCTCTAGGCATCTGTTTACCATTCATCCATAGCTCCTGCAAGATGGCCATTACTTTCAAATCATCTCTTGATCTTGTGGTATCTTTTGTTTTGGCACTACAAATAATAGTATGAAATATGTTTTCTAAATACATTTTTCTCAGTGTGCATAACATCAATGCAGTGACGCAGGCGCAATGAATCTCAATATGGTAGGTCAAAGAAGCTAGTGACATGCGTCCAGTTGTGTAAATCCCCAAATCCATATGCTCTTTCTTTGTTGTGTGGCTTCTCGGGTGGTGGAAAAGTGATACCAGCACATATGTTACGAACAATTCGGCCTCTTCTTCGAACTTTTAGGCGTTTGAGTAGGAATCCTTTATGTAACCCATAAAATATGGACTTCCAGCTGCATGGTAACATCACCCATACAAATATGACAGGCCAACTTCCCATGGGTTGACCATCCACTAACCATACCCAACCCAGGAAAGTCAGTGATAGTCCATAATAAAGCTGCCCGCATCATGAAATTAGTCTTCGTAGAAGTATCATATGTGTGCACCCCAACTTGCCATAAATTTAATAGCTCATTAATCAGAGGCCTAAGATAGACATTAAGATTCCTCCCAGGATCATTTGGCCCAGGTACCAGTAGTGTCATGTACATATATGGTTCCTTCATGGACATGGTATGTGGAAGGTTGTACACAAGTAGTACAACAGGCCAAACTGAGTATATAGTAGAAGTGACATTGCTGTACGGGGGGAATCCATCAGTTGCAAGACCAAGTCTAACATTCCGAATTTCCGCTGCAAAATCCGGATAATTCTTTTCAAATTCCTTCCATTCTTCTCCATCTGCAGGATGACTAAGGACCCCTTCAGTCACTATTATGTTCTTGTGATACTTCATATGCTCGGCTGTCCGGGTAGACATGTACAAACGCTGTAGACGATGAGTGATTGGGAAATATCTTAAGACCTTTCTCGGAATGGTATCGCTCCCTCCATTAGTTGCAACTTTGTATCGGCTCAACTCGCAGTACTTGCAATTTTCCAAATCTTTATCATCACCGTAGAACAATATGCAATCATTCTCACATGCATGTATTTTCTCGTATCCCATGTTCAGCTTTTTGAGTATCTTCTTCACAACATAATAATCAGAAGGAAGCTTATGCCCTTCGGGAAACACATCTCCGAGTAAAAGGAGCAACTGATGAAATGACGTATCACTACATTTATTATGATTCTCCCAATGTAGTAATTTCGTAACAGACTTCAGTTGCGTGTACTTGGTATTGCTCAGATATATTGGTTCCCCGACATTATTCACATTGTCTAAGAATTTAGATGCTTGCTCGTTCGGGTCGTCGTCATTGCTAATTTGCTCTCCAAAATATTCCCCTCTAAAGGCATCCCTCAACATTTCATATTCATCATACACATCTTGACGATCATTCATTTCTTGAATTTCTTTTTCATGAAAACGCCATATGGTGTAGCTCTCAAGAAAACCAGTAGCTTATAAGTGAAACTCAACATCGGGAATGAGTTGAAAGAGTTGATTCCTACATGTATTACACGGACATCTAATCAAAAGTTCCGAATTATCCGGTTCCTTGCTATTATTTTTTGCAAATGCCAAGAAAAAATTAACCCCATCAATAAATTTTTTCGAAAAACCATAACCATCGGGATTAGTTCGTTTAGAGATCCAACTAGTATCGTAAGACATCTACAAATATAAAAAAGAAATATGGAAATCAATTACACAAGTGCACACATAGATATGTTGAATATGTAATGAAATTATAAATAAATAACATATATTTAAATGCAATAAATAAAGTAGAGGAGATTGAATCCTTACATTGATGATTGTTGCAATCGTTGTTGCTATGTCATGTTATCTAGTGGATGATATGAAGATGTGTTTTTGTTTAAAAGAAAAAATGGGTGGAATGTAATGTTAGAGACTAGCAGAAGCTGTCATAATTGGCCAAATTTCTTGTAATGAGGTGCTAAACTTAAAAAATCATTTATGACCGAAGTTGCTTAAATCTATCACTTAAATCTACACAAAGGGGCTCTCGGTGATGCAACTTTAGTGTATTTTAGCCTGTTTTTAGAAATAGAATGACTTTAAAATCTTCTATGGAGATTACCATAATGCAATCCCCTCCCCATGGGGATTTACATACAAAAAGACATCAAATCTCGCCTACTATATACAATCTGTCACTATAAAAACTTTGATACTCTTTCCTTACCTAGCCTAATTTTATAATAGATAAAACCTAGCTTAAACACATAATCAACCCTATTATAAAAAACTTTGGAGTATCGTCTTTTTTATCTTCCAACGGTCATGATTGTGCTAGTGTCCCATTTTTAACCAAATAAATTAAACCGAAGATTTGTCTTTCTCGAGCTCCCGACAGCCTTGGAAGAAATGTGAGTTTTATATTAAGGATTTACGTTGAACCAAATAAAGGACTGACAACATAGGTATTTGAAACATGAACTTGATAGCGTCATTAACGCCGGGTTAGGTTAATGAAGTTAAACGGGGATAAATGTCAACCATTTCTCGGTAATTAAAAATTTTAATTTAGCAGAGTTATGTAAATCTGCATGTTTTGTGGAATTTTCAAAAGCAAGAAATCTGGGTCGGAAGCATCGTAAGTACTAGTCAGCTGATTAAAAAAGTCCTTGTCTCAGTTTCCCTAGGCAAATACATAAGCGATATTGATGCGGGCGGGAAGGTCCGGAGGAATCTTAATACGAGTAACGATGTTTTCATTGTAGAAGTTACCTTCAGGCTTCAACTTTGTAACTTACAGTAGAGCCGGCAATTTTGTACACGATACGAAAACACGACACGAAAACGACACGAAAATTACGGGTTTGGGTTGACCTTTGCGGTACACGAACACGAAAGTACACGAACACGAAATTACACGGATGAATTTAGTGTTGGTTTTGGGTTTACCCCTGGGTACACGACACGAAACGAAAATACACGAAATAAATAATTATTTAAATAATTTTATTAAAATTATATGAATACATATGTTAAAATAATATTCTATATATAATTTTTACATAAGATAAATACAAAATAGTTTCAAATTTTAGTTTCACAGTACTTGAGCACACTTAATTATTTATGACATATTGACTTAAGACTCGATTAGTAAAAATTTAATATTTAAATATTTTTATTTTTATTCAAAAATTACACGAAACACGACACGAAATGTACACGAAATGAAGGTACACGAACACGAAACGAAACGAATCCTTAACGGGTCGGTTTTGGATTTGGCATTACGTACACGAAACACGAAAGTACACGACACGAAAGTATACGAACGAAACGAATTGCCAGGTAATACTCATCCACTCCCCTAAAATTTAGCAGTGTTAATGAAATTTTAAAGTTATATTGACTGAACTTTGATTATTAATTATCATTGTTATCATATTATAAAATATTTGTAAAACAAATTTATTTGTTATTAGATTTTAAAAATATAAATTAACTAGGATTATTAAGACAATGACCCTCGAGATTTGGCTAGATGTACACATAAAACCTCAAAGAAAAAAAAACGTACCTCCTTAGAGCATCTCCAATGCAATGAAACCCTTAGCTAAAATTTTAAATAACTTACCAAAATTGAAAATTATACATAACATGTTAAAAGTTCATCACTCCAATGGGGCATTTCTCTTGTCTAAAAATTTAGCCAATCCTTTATATTTTTTTTAATATTGGCCATATTTGTTGAAGCACTAGAGATCTGTAGCAAATGTCATGTCATTTCCCGCCCATTTTCTTCCCATAATTGACCAAAAAAATTATTAATAATAATAATCATACCTTTTTTAAAATATAACATATCATTATAGTTGATCCCCATTGGAGTAAAACACTCTACAGGTTCAGTAAATTTTAGCCAACTATTATTTTTTTGAAATTTAACCAATGAGCTTAGCCAATACCATTGGAGATGCTCTTAGAGTATCTCCAATGGAGAAGATCCCTTACCTAAAATCACAAATATATTACCAAAAATAAAATTTATAGAAATTATGTAAAAAAAACATCACTCCAATGGAACATTACTATTAGCAAAAAATTTACATAATCTCTTTTTATTGGCTATATTTGGCCAACCTCTAGAGACCTGTAAGGAAGATTTTACATGATCTATTACCTTAAAAAAAATAGATTCTATTAATAACAACCTGAAATAATAATAACATACTATATTTACAATATATACAACATTATAGCCAATATACCATTGGAGCACAACTTCTTACAGGTTCAGCAAATTTTACATAATCAATATTTTATCTGATTTAGCCAACCATTTTTATACTAATACCATTGGAGATGCTCTTACCTCTTGAGTATGTCTTTTGTACACTTCGACCATATTTCCATTCAAATCATCCAAAATGTTCATATCGGCATATTTGATAAGGGGTAAAAAAGTACTTTCCAATTTTTTGTAATGTTACATAGATGAACGAACATATTGGCCCTTAAAGTATGGTTGTTTGTACAGATGAACACATTCAAAAATTTAGGATCTGATCAATTTTAGATCGAAACAACTTCCAATATGATGTATTTGAATATTGAATTTGCTTGGATGTAGTTTGAATAAAAATCGTATGGATTTGGATTAATATCGGATCAAAATCGATTAAGATTAAATTCTTTTTTTATGGTTAAACACACTCACACACCCACCTTGTATTTGACAAGGTTCGAAGCCCCCGTTTAAGGTAGAGAGGTAGATACCATTACACCAAGAGGTGAGGGATTCAGATTAAATTTAATTATGATCTTTTCAAATTTTTATTTTTTTAGATAGGATAATTGTAAACATGAATTTTGCTTATTAATGGATAAATTAAATGAATAAAAAGAAAGAATATGTTTATGTAATATATGCTATGACACATTAAAATTATAAAATCAAAACTGAAATTCAATTTATCACTTTTTTCGGTTCGCATTTATATTGGATTCCATATTTTGAGTATTATTCGATTCAAACAAATTTTTATTCGGTTTAACAAGTCATCATCAGATCTAGTATTGGATGACTTTCGACTATGGTATTTTTTGAATCAAATTAAATTGGATCTCGGTTCCATATATTTTGGTCGATTCTAGACCTTTTTTGTTTGGTCTGGTCTTACTGAAAATATGAATTATTACGGAAAAAAACCTTTTTGTTGAATGTGTTTATATGTCCAAATAATCACATTTTAAGGGTCAATGTATTAATTTAAACGTTACAACACACTAGTAATTACAACATTACCCTTAATCAGAAAAGCAAATATGAATATTCAGACCAATTTAAACGAAAAAATGGTTAAAGAATACATCGGACATATTTAAAGGACTAGAGGTACGTTTTTTTCTTTAAAGATTTATGTATATATTTGGCCTAATTTCAAAAGTCAATGTCTTAATAACCCAATTAACTATATATAATTTACAATCAAATTCCAATTAATTTGATTTTTATAACTAAAAACTACCAACTTTTATGGCTCCTTATCAAAAGTTTTTCTTTTTGTTTTAATTTCATGAAAAAAACCAAACCAAACCAAACATACCCAGTATATCCCGCGCAGAGCAGGGTCTGGGGAAGGACCATACCCCCACTCTAGGGTAGGAAGGCTGTTTCCGTGGAGACACCTAACAAGTGAATTTGGACTGATAAGATATGCGCACTGACTATATTGAAAAGATAAATAAATGGAAAGTGAAAACAGATTTTAGATCTTTTCATTTCAATAGTTTAGATACTTAAATAATGCGAATGTTGTTAAAGTGAGTAGTTACTGAAAAATAGGCGCCAATAGTTTAGGTCCATAATAGTAATATTATCATTTTTTAAATTCTTTTTTTGACAATAAAGTGTTTATAAGTTTACAAACAAGTATCTGTTCTAACAATTCTCGGGGATGAGTGAGAATCGAACCATGATACAAAGGATATACTCTTAACCACTTGAGCTATCCAACCTTGCTCCATTTTTTCTTTTTTCTTTTATTTTCTTCTTCTTATCTTATTACTGGATTTTTTAAATTTTTTGTTATGTCATTGTACACATGAAATGATGTGAGAGTACCTATGTCATAATAAAAGCTAGCAGTTGTCTCAAATCCATTTTTTAATTTCTCTATGGCACCAGGGTAAAAAATTAAGATACATGGGATACTAAATAGAAAATAGACATTTAGCAAAAAAGTAGAAAATAGACAAATTTACCGTATAAATATCTCTTAAAGATGTAAAGTATATACTATTAGATAAAAAATTATTACCTGTAAATACTTTTTTGTGAAATATTGAATGGTAAAAGGTAGATTTGGTGAACAAATGGAATAATAAATAATTGATGTTAATTTCATAGATATTAATATTGAAATAAAAAAAAAATGACACGAGAAGCTTGTAATGGGCCAGAACCAGTTGTCTACATTCCTAACCGGGTACAAAAACTTGATGGGCTTTCATGCTTCATTAATGTTTCTGTTGGTTGCATCTTTTTGACTTGACTTTACTTGACAAGAGGTGGTGGGGACATGATAAATGGAGCAAATTATCGAAATACAATTAACCATTGAGTGTGGAACTTGGGAATTGAGTCACCATAAGATATCAATGAACATACGGTCTTTCACACAAATAATACTCATTTCTTTATGATCAACTTATTATAAATCCAATCTGCAACCTTCACTTTTGACCTTTTTTTTTATTTAGCTTTCATTATAAAACCTAGCTTTGTAAGCAACTTTGGTACTATAATAGTACCCTAAAAATAATAATTACTAAAAGTTAAAGCCTTGCAAAGAATAACATTTGAAAATTGACCTTTATGTGTGCCTAGAGATCTATTTCTTCCTCACTTTACAATGAAATTTAGACAATTTTATCTTTATAAATATCAAAATTATACATTCCTTAAAAAGTGTGTACATGCAACTAGAAGAGCTTGGATTCATCTAAGCTAGCACGGGAGCTTGTGTGTAGAAGTTGAGATAGGTAATGCTATATTATCGAGCTGAACAATTGTCTGTATATGTATATGTTTTGTTTAGTAGTATTTTTTTATTAATAAGTAAGATCTGTGAATTTATTGCACGTAAAGACAATGTTTGCAATCAATTCTTGTTACTAATCTCCAGGCATATTTATAAGATTAATTAAGTTCAATCAACATAGTTCTCAGCATTTTTTCTCTCCAATGTTATTTTTTTGTAAAATTACAGCACTAGGGCTACAACCTAGCAAGTCATAATGACATGTGGGGTTTTGGGTGTAGAGTATTCCCGGCTATTCTAAAGATAATTTATTTGATTTTTTTATAGGAAAAAGTCTAAGGAATAAGTACCGTAGATTTATATATTTTTGAGCAATATGTTCAAAGATAACATAATTGATATTTTGATAAACAATTTAAACAAATGAAAGGTCAAATTAAACAAATGAATTATTGTTTAATCTTTATACTAGAGTCAATAAGGCCCCTTACTCCTAGTACTGACAAACTATATTTCATTAGATTTATTTTGAAGACACAAAAAGTATAGATGTGTTATACATGCCCTTTCATGAAAGTTGGAACAAAAATTTGTTGGTTTTATATTATTGTATACATTTCAATATTTAAGTTTTGGTGTTACCTATGAAATATTCTACTAGGTATAAAATTAAATAAATTCCATATTACTATCAAGTTAGAAAAATCAGTTCTCACATCTCCCATGAAAAAAGGGAAAGAATTCACAAAAATTACAAAAAGGATGGTCTGAGTACTAGCTAGAGGTGTTTTGACTTTCTGTCTGTAAAGGTAAAAGCAAGTAGCAGAGAAGTACTTTATGAGGGGATTGTACTGTTTCACAACAATTAAAGACAAAGCATTTACCAGAGAATTAAGTGTAAAAAGATACACATATATGCTTACATTTCCTTCTCACGTAGTAGTAATTGTAGTATAATAGCGAGTAGAACGAGGGAGTATGATTAGGTAATTATCAAAGCAAAGCCCTAGGATTTGATTTTGAGTGTGGTTGAATTTAGGGTTTCGAGAAAAGGGTAAGAAACAAATAAACCATTGATTTTTCCACTTAATTTATTAAGTGTAGTGGAGTGTTTGGTTCAAAAGGTGAGTATGAGTTGTTGAGGTGAAATGAAGACGTTAAAAGCTTACACTAAAATTTCCTTTCCTTTCTTAAAAGAAAACCACCCAAACAGAGAAAAGAAAGATTAGAAAGGAAATATTAACTCTCTAAAAAACCTTGGTATTATTTTTCAACTTTTCCTTTTTCTACCTCCCTTTATATTTTTTTCTAATCCTACCCCCACGTCCACAAAAGAAGTCATCTCTCTCCTCTCTAATCTCTATATCTCTCTCCATAGAGAGAAGTGTCATTTTCCCACATATACTTCTTCATACAAAAGAAACAAGCATTCATTTCATACCTAGCTTAACTTGTCATTTATTCTCTTTCACTTCTCTTTCCTCTCCCAATATCTCCCAAAACTTCTGCAACTGCTCCACTCCTCTAGTTTTTCATCATCAATGAAAATGAACCCCATTTGAGTCAAGTAAAAAGAAAACCCATAATATATATATCTACATATCTTGCTCATCTAAAGTTGTACCAAGGATTGATCATACTTTAAACATCTCCAACAACAATTTTTTAACATCTTTCAACAGTACTGCTTGTGCTTCTTCCAAACAAGAAGAAAATTAAGAAAGAAGAGAGTAAAAGAGAGAAAGTTCTATAAGGATCAAGAAGCTAAAGGCTTGTTTGGTTGGTTGATATAGGAGGAAGATGGAGCTATTTCCAGCACAACCAGACTTGTCTTTGCAAATCAGCCTGCCAAACAGCAACAAAGGTACATCAGGAGCTGGTGGAGGAGGATGGAGAAGAACAAGGACAACTGAAGAAGAAAAGGATGGCATGGATTTGGGGTTTTGGAAAAGAGCTTTAGACAACTCCAAAAACAACCCATCATCACCCATCTTTAATTCTTCAGTATTTTCAAAACCCTCTACTGAAAACAGCAACACTACTACTAATTCTTGTTTTGATCTCTCCTTGTCCAACCCAAGCTCAGCTTCATACCAAAAGCCACTCAATAATATCTCCACTCAACAAAACTTTCATAATCTCCTTCAAAACAACACTCTTCACTACTCCACTTTTAATCAACAAAACTACCAACAAGGCCACCAAAACAATATTCTTCACAACAATCACCACCATTTGTACAATCAAAATTATCAATACCAAGGAGGAAGAGGAGGGTTAAGCTCAGATGAACTTATGGGTTACTTAAAACCCATAAGAGGAATTCCAGTTTACCAACAACAAAACCCTCCTACTACTCCTTACCTAAACTTCCCATTTGTTCAACAGCCTTGTTCTCTTGATTCAACCTCATCTCTTTCATCCACTTCCCCTACTACTCCAAACCCTAGTGACGGTTTCCAGTCCCATGTAGGGTTCATGAGATCAAGATTTCTTTCGAGATTTCCGGCTAAACGTAGCATGAGAGCCCCGAGGATGCGATGGACTACCACACTTCATGCTCGCTTTGTTCATGCTGTTGAGCTTCTTGGTGGCCATGAAAGTAAGAAATATTTTTAACTACTCTGTTACATCTAAATTTTTATAATTTTACCAAATACTTAAACATAGTTTGACTTATCCTTTGTGGGTTTAATATATCAGGAGCAACACCAAAGTCAGTTCTTGAACTTATGGATGTAAAAGATCTCACCTTGGCTCATGTTAAATCCCATTTACAGGTAATATCTTCTTCTGGTTGTGTAATGTTTAAATATATGGTGTTGAAGTAATTATGGAGCATTGATTTACAATAAGGCTCAACTTTGTTTAGCAAGTACTATCATAATTAACTACTGGTACATTATAGATTTATAGGCAGTTGAAAATATTGGTACTATTAGCAATACATTTTGACATTTGTAATTCCAAGGTTGCGTTTTCAACCTTTTTCAGCATTTTCAAATGCTAGTCATCACATTTTTTTTTTATTTTCTAGTCTAGTAAGAAACCAGATCTGATGGTTCTGCAAGAAGCTACCACCTAGCTACTATTATCATCAGCTTTTTGCTTGGGAGAACGATCCGAGAGAGAGAGAGAGATTAATTGATGATTAATGTATATGAGAAAACAAGTAGGACAAATGCCAACAAATGAGAGGAAAATAGTCATACACAAACCCGGACAATTTGAAACACAGTATACTTGTAGTAATCTAAATATTATTTTAAGTTTTGTAGTATTGGTAGTATGCTATTTTAAAAGATGTTGAGTGTATGTTTGTTTTGCACGAGAGAGAGAAAGTAGTTGCAGATAAGAAAGTACAGAGAAAAAATCATTTCGCAATGATAGTGTCTATACCTGCAAATTTACAAGCCTTTCCCAAACCACAATCCCGGACCATGGTATGTACTTGCTCAGTGTGTGTATGTATTTACATCATTACATGTACATTGTCATACATGCATACTCATGTACATGGCCACATCAATTTGTACACTCACATGCATTCATGTCAAATACTGTAATTTTCTGTTTTTACTGTATTACTAGCTAGATGCATGTGCATGCATAGTACGGAACTTACTTGGCATCTCCTGTATTTCTATTTTTATTTTGAAATTAATTGGCATATTTCCAATGTCTGGATAACACTAACAGGATTTCATTATTTATTCTGCAGATGTATCGAACTGTGAAGACAACTGATAGAGCTGCAGCTTCTTCTGGTTAATCTCTTAAATTTTGAACTTCCCTAGGCAATAGTAGCTAAAAAATATACTGTAGAAAATTTAGCCATTAGTTTACTAATTGGATATTTATCGGTATCTGTGAAAATCAGATTTATTTGAAAATGGGTCATCTGGTGATACTTCTGAGGATCTAATGTTTGACAATATTCAAAACCCGAGAAGGTCTCAAGATAATGATTCTTCTCAACAAGGAAAATCCAAAGCCCAGCAGTTGGATAAGGATTATCAAGGCCTCTGGACAAACTCATCTTCAAGGTAAAACATAATTATACTTAATAATCCACATTACATGCTAATTGTATTTTTTTAATTCTAGTAAGATATAGTATTTGCAATATGCTATCTGTCGGGTACTTTATTTTCTTAGCTAGTTCAGTGTTAAGTGTGAGATTTAGTGATAATATTAATTAGTTATAATTAATTGGTAGCAGTGTTTTGGATTTGAAATCATAATGATGTAGGAACAAATTCGATTTACTTGTGAGGAAAAGGTAAAGCAAGAGACTTGACCAACTCTCTTTTCACGGGTTATTGTGATCCCTTTTTTCAATGCTAATATCAAGAAAGTAATCTCTTTTTTCTACTTGGGTCCTAGTTTATTATGCATATAAAACACCAGGTATAGTACATTAGATAGTCGATCTTTTTTATTACTGGAATCTAATCAAAAGCAAGTGAATAATTGTTGTGCATATATTCTAGGCTATTGTCATGAGTAAATGTCATTTGCGACCAATTCTCCACGGTCACATTTTAATCAGTTCTTCATAAACTATTCTTTTAGTGATACATTTCATCAAACAACTTCGATAATCTTCCTAGTCTTATGTTTGAATGGCTTAAAAGTTGAAAAGATGTATGGGTAATGGATTGATCAAGAAGAATTTCCCCAAAACCAATTGAAATGAATGAATTAATGTAAGTGTAAAGAGATGTGTTTTAACTTTTAACTAGCAATAAAAGGAAAGAAAGGATCTCTTTTCCACTGGATTTTGTGGGTTCAAATAGTTTTTTTTACAGTAATCATCACTCAACCATACAACTCTGTTGGAAACTTAGTCTCAAAGTTAAGGCTTGTCATGGACCCCTCATTTTTGAAATTCCAAACATGCACAGCCCCTTTGAAACTTCTTTGAACACTGTGGCTGTCTTAATTTTTGTTAACTAATGGAATATCACATGGGTGGATTCACTTTAAATCTTTCAATCACAACAATGTAGTTGCAAAAATAATTATATGAAACCCAAGATTGTAAATTAAAGATAGCTTTATATCTCTGCTGAATTTGTTACTTTTCCTTTGTTTTTTTATGGGTTGATTTTGCCCCCAGTAGTCCCTTCTGCATGGCCTCCACTGATACAAAATATTCCCTCCTGGTTTGCAGTAGGGAAGCTTGGTTGCATGGTAAGCAAATGGATTGTGGAGATCACAACATTCTATCTCACCATCAGGTACCAATTTACCAAACTACCCTTGAGGTCCTTGTAAGAAGATATATAGCAGACTTGTAAATTTGTGATTGATTGTAACATGTAAAGGAGAAAAAGACAAAGGCTTTTTAAAAGCTGGCAAGTCTTTCATTTACATGCAATAAGGGTCAGCTACATATAGGCTTTTGAATCAAACAATAAGAAAGAAGAGAGAATAATTCGATTTCAATAAAAAAGCAAAGAATTAAGTACTTTAAGAGAGAAAGTTAAAGCTTACAGGGCTAAGTTTCATGAAGATAGTTAATTACTAAAAGAAGTAGAAAAAAAGAGTGTTCAGTAGTGATCTTAATAATATTATAAGGATGTGTTTAGAATGTATATGGTTGTTTGCATCTTCCTAATTAGCTAGGGAATAAACAACATAGGAAGATTGCATGCAGAAGAGACAGTAACGTAATAGACTTTTATAATCATTGTACCTTTGGTTTTCTATTGGAAATTA